>CM053785.1:995181532-995869032 GCA_028749045.1 Cupressus sempervirens | reverse complement strand
TCCCAAAGAAAATTTTGGAGTTTAGATTCAAATTTAAGGAGGGTCCACTTGGATAAAGGGAGACAAGATAGAGGGAAGGTTGGAATGGCAGATAAAACTGATATTATCTTGGTACTTTTTCTTGCCTTTGTTAACCATTTATCCTTCCAACAACTAAGCTTTGCATCCATTTTTTCCAAGGTATTGCACGATACCTTACTAGATTTTGATCCTTTCTCTAAGGCAATTCCCAAATACTTAGAGGGGAATAAACCGTTTTTGTATCCCATGATCTTGCATATTTGTTGTTCTATATTTGATCTTGTATTTATAAAATAAATCTCATATTTGAGCTCATTTACTTTCTACCCTGAGGATTCCATATAAGCTTTAATAATGGCTTTTAGGCAAAGAGCCTCTTCAACTGTACTTTTTCCAAGTAGGATGGAATCATTTGCATATTGTTGATGAGTAATTTGGGCATATTTCTAGTAACAGTAATGCCTAAAATCTTTTGATTTTTATGCACATCTACCACCGCTCTCCCAAATGCCTTTGACATGATGATGTAAAGTGAGGGAGATAATGGATATCCTTGTCTAATACCCATTGATATATCAAAAAAACCTTCCAGCATTCATTAATGAGAATTGAGATTTTGGGAGTGGATATGAATTTGAAAATAAGGTTGATCCATTGATGGGAAAATCTGAAAGCTTCAAGAACCTTACATAGGAACCTCCAATCAACCATGTCGTATGTTTTTTGAATGTCCAATTTCATAAACATACATGCCTCTTTGTTCATACAAGTGGAATGAATTGTCTCTTGAATGGTAATTATGCCATCAAGAATGAATCTACCTGATAAAAATCCTATTAGTTCCTTTGATACTATTTTAGGAAGAATACCCTTAAGTTTATTTGCTAAGATCTTAGAAAAAACTTTGTAAACAGTGTTACAAAGTGTGATTGGTTTGAAGTCTCCCAAGGTCTCAGGTTCTAATTTTTGGGAATCAAGGTGAGAAAGGAATGGTTGATTTTCGATAAAAGAGCACCCCCATTTCTTGAGGCTTCAATTGCTTTCCAAAGATCTATACCTATAATATCCCAACATTTTTGAAAAAAGAAGGCCTAAAAACCATCTAGGCTAGGGGATTTCTCCGGATTCATATCAAAGACTACCATCCTAACTTCTTCCAAGGTGATAGGTTTATTTAGAGCCTTATTATCTTCGATTGTGACTATTTTCGGGATTACTTTGAAAAGATTATCTTGTGTTGTTCTATTCGATCCTTCGTAATTATTTAAAATATTCTGAAAGTATTCTACGAAGGTATCCATAATTTCACTTGGTTTATCAGTTAGAATGCCCAAGTGATTTTTGATACATGTTATTCTACTCTTTGATCTATTATATAAAGTGGAATTGTTGAAGAATTTTGTATTTCGATCCCCTTCATCTAACCATCTCTCTCTTGATTTTTGTCTCCAAAAAATTTCCTCTTTGGATAGTATATCCTCTTGCCTTGCTAATAATTCTTTTTCTAACAAATAGTTGTCATTGTTCATACCTTTCCTAATTACTTTTGAGTTTAAATCCTTTAATTGCTTTTTTATATCTAATTTTTCTTTAAAGATGTTATTGAAGTGTTCCTTATTCAATTTGAGAATTTGTTCCTTAAACATCTTCATTTTGGCGACAAAAATGAGCATCTTTGAACCTTCAAAGTTCTCTTGTGCCCACCATTCTTTAATATTATTGATGAAAATGAGGTCTAAAAACCACATTTTCTCACATTTAAATGGATTCCTAGCAGGTTTATGTGGCTCTAAAAAATCAAATCTGATCGAAAAATGATCAGACCCAGCAATCGGCAACATAGAGGATTGAAAATTTAGATTATTAGCATCTAGGTCACCTTTAATCAAGAACCTATCAAGTTTTTCAGCAGTGTAAGCGAAATCCTTCCTCCTATTATTCCATGTGAAAATCTAATTGTTGATCAGTATATCAATCATGTTATGAGAATAACAACATTCTTTGAAGTCTTTGGATGCTTGTGATAATTACCTACTTTTTCATTAATATCTAAAATTGTGTTAAAGTCTCCCCCTAATTAAAATAGGGTACCCTTAAGATTATTCATAAATAAGCCAATATCTTCCCAATCTAATGTTTTTACCAAGATTGCTAATTGGACCATAGACATTAATGAGAATAAACTTAAGATTTGATTTTAGACTCTGGACACTACCGCTAATCCAGTTATTACTAATGTTTAGAATATCTATGGAGACCTTCCTAAGGTTCTAAAAGATAACTAAACCCCCTGAAGCCCCTATTGATTCTTGAAATATAGAATTCCAGAGACCTAACATCTTATCTAATTTAATTCCTTCTAACTTATTTAATTTAGTTTCTTGAATTAGAACAATATCAAATTCAAAGGATTTAAGGTTATGTTTTAATAAGTTTTTTCTGGTAGGGGCATTAAGACCCCTAGCATTCCATGTAGTGATATTCATACCTCCTCAAGAAGGCACTTCCCCTTTCCATTGTTAAATAAATGATCTATCTTTTGTTGTTCTTTATTGTGCCCATCTACTTCTCTGAGTTCTTTTAATGATCTTCTTCCTCTTTTACTTTTCATTTTTTTGTATATAGGTGATTTAAGACCTTCTTGATTCATATCAATCCCAAGTTGGTCTAAATTTGTTTCCACCTTTTGAACAACAATAATATTATCACAAGAGTTCTTTTCAGTTTCTTCATTTTCAAGTTCACTTAATATCTGATTTATGAGACCAAAATGCTTCCTTAAATTTAAATCTAATCCCACTTTGTTGTCATTGTTCATATTATTTTTCCTTCTATTCTACAACTATTCCTTTCTCTTTCATCTAAGATTGGCTCACGTTATTATCCTCACTCTCAATGTTTAATAGATCTTTTCTTAGATCTTCACAAGTGTAATTGTTTCCATCTAATTTGAGGATCCTCTAAATTAAATCCTCCTTCTAAGCATCAATGCTTTTATCAGTATTCTCAAAGCAAAAAACTTGAACTAATTCATCAATTAGGTGATTAAGACTATCTTCTTCTGATTTGGATATGCTCAAATTCTCCACTACTAGATCCAAGACACTATCCTTGTTCAAGAAATCATGAAATTCCTTTATTAGAAACTTGTCTACTTTCTTTGTATTCATTTCCTTGTCCTTTTGATTATTGATTGGGGTAAATGGTGAATTAATTGTGGTAACTAGAGTTTGCCAAAACTTGTATAGGCTATTAGTAATTGGAGTTATTATTTTGTCATCAGGCTCCTGTGACTGACAATGCTCCATTTGGCTCTTTTCCTTCTAGATTTTATATTCCTCTTCATTTTTCCCATTTGAATCAAATCTCAAAGAATTCTCTATGTTCTCTATATTGCCCTCTTTATTGTCCCATGTAGCCTCTGTTTGCTGTAACTTTGAAATCACTATGTGTTTGGAACCTTCACTTGTGTGACTTGACTTAAACTTTATAGACTTATCATTGGGTAGGAACTCTGTCTCCTTATGCTTCGTTGTAGTGGTGTTGAAATTTTCCTTTTCTTTTTCTTTATATATCCATTGTTTTACTTGACTGTGCCATCTTCTGCTATCTTACTCTAACCCCTGTTGCTTTTTTATGCTTTTTTCTTTCCTTTAGATCTTTGTTTCTTGATAGAATTCAAATTATTTGTCAAATGTAGTTTCTCCTTATGGTCTACCACTATGATTGATTGCTTAACTTTGTCTACTAGAGAATCCTCTATCCTTCTACTGACTGTCCCTTCTGTACAAAATGGCTCTGTCTAGAATTCTCATGAGAAGTTGTAGAGATGTTCTGATCTAGATACCTTTGACTCCTTTTTCTCATGATTCTCATCCATGGGAATTTATTGTTGAAATCTGAAGTGAGAGGTAGAGTCTTGAATCTGATTTTGTTATTGTCATCTAATCTTATAATCTATGATATTTTGCCTTCATAGATTTGCAGTTTTAGATCATATGTAGCTTTATTAGTTATTACTTTCCTCTACATTTGTGTTGATTGATTAAAATTGGTTTTGATGAGCATTTTTACATTGTTGCAACATTGAAAGTTGGAATCAATACCGATAATCTCTCCCAGAGCAGATCCTATAGACCTAAGAATCTCTATTTGGAGGAGCTCCAGAGGTAAAGATTGGATATTAAACCAAGTTGGAACCATAAAGTCTAACTCTTATACTCTAAAATCATGGGACCATTCTAAAAATTTAACAACATGACCTTTAAAGAAGCACTCAGATGCTAAAATGAACTATTTCTTAACAAAATCATCCAAGCAATGCAAATAAAGAATCCTATCTGAGAAGTGAGATATACTTACTTGTTCATCGCAATTTTCTTCTAGCCAATCAGGGAGAAGGGGAAAATCTTTCTGAGGACTATTCCAAACCGCTAAAATTGCTCCCTTTTGACATTCAAGCCAAGTATCTTTGACTTCCTTATTGGAAATAATTATAGTGTTATCTATAGATTTTGTCAGGGACTGTGAACCATGATATCTCTTAGGGTTTGACAGAGAAAGGGCATTTTCCATTGCATGATAACGATGAGGGGGGATGTATGACATCAAGGTAGTAGTATCAGATGAAGGATGAAACCTAGACCTATCAAAATGGGGTGATTCAAAAGGTGGATGAAATTCTAAACCTACTAGTTTTTGAGATATTTCACGAAAATGAGGACGAGCATACTTAGTCAAATTGAAAACCCTAAATTTATTTTCCAGGCTATCAATGGTAAAGAATGCATGAGATCTAGAGCTACTTGATAGACTTGGTCAAATAGGAGGAATTTCGATCGCAGATCTCTACCCTTTTAATGTCTTTTGCTGCAAGTGTGCCCCTTGATGGCTTTGATGGCTTTGATGTTTTTCTTCAAATTTCTCCAAGATGGAGAATTTGTTTTTCATTTCAACTCCATATTTAGAACTATGCAAATCTTGGATGGATGAAGAAAATCGTGTTCTACTTTGTTCATTTGAATAAGTTCGTGGAAAATTGCCATTCGAATGAGGCAACCTAGGGTTTTTACTTCTATTTCTCTGATAATATGACTGCCCTGCTTTTTTGCTTCTCTTTAGGAGTTTGCCAGTAATTATTGAGTTGAAACTAAAGTTTGGATATTATTAAGTGATAGTTCATTTTTATATATTAAATGGGTTTTATATTTGGATGATTCTAATGAATTATTGAGTCTTTTGAGATTCCTGTGGACTCAAAAACCTTAGCAAATATGACACTTTGAAAATGAAATTTGAATCCTATTTGTAAATTGAAACATTATGTTTTCAAAACTAAATAAATTATGAAAACTACACTTGTTGTGATGTACATTTTACTTTGTGCTGGGTTTGGGATTGACTTAGTATGTTGACCAGTTTTGGATGTTTACTAGAGGCTTGGGAGTTATTGGTTTATGATGTTTATGTGATGTCATGGTTTTGTGATGTGGATTTTGTTATGTATTAGATTTAGTATTAATAAAACTTATATATGTGATTCAACATCATGGAACCCTTAAGAGATGTAATCTGATTATGGATTGTTTGTATGTGAGTTATTGCTTCTGCTATATTATCTTTTGTTGTTTTAATCTTTCAAAAAAAATGATTGGCAAACTTAGTGAAACTTTAGGTTTATTTTTTTTAGGTTCCTTGACGGGGCGTTACATAGGATGTACATTTTTGAGATTTCTTTTATGATTATTTGACTAGATGTCATGATGTATTTTATGATTCAAATTGAGATTTATTTTATAAGATTTCTTTTGATGAGCATTTACGAGAACTTGAGTTTTGAGAACCAATGTTATTTTTGGGTTGCTTGTTAAGGAACCAAATTTATCAGTATTACTTTTGTAGCATTATAGATAATTGTGGTTTGTGATTTTTGGGAAGGTAATCTATTTGCATGTCTATGGGAGTGGCTTGCAATGGGGGTTAGGGCCCAAAGAGGCTGCTAGGATAACTAATTGTAAGTTGTGTAACAAATCATAACATAGTAATTTCAAATATTTAGGCACACATTAAAAATATAAGTTAGAGATATTACCTTGCCCATGCCTTGAGTGCTTGTATAGGCTAAGGATGGGAATGGATGATACCTAGTGAGAGGTATGATAGGTTTGCCTCATCTTCATGAGAGGATATTCTAGTTATGCATGTGTCACGTTGGGGGTCCAGGGTCTAGAGTGACCAATCTAGGGTAACTCAATGTTCAAGGGTCTGGGGTCTAGTGAGAGACCAATCCAGGGTAACTCAAGTAGTTTGACCATGTGATGACACTCTAGATTATGTAGCTTGAGTCTCCTTCATGGTTTTTTTAATATTTGCTTCGAGTGGTATACTTGTTGAATATTACTTTTGATGGTGTAGTTATTGTGAGTTGTCATTTATTGAATGTTGGATGTCATTTATTGTTGACAATTGACTTTTATTAATGAGTGTCAACTATTTATTGGTGGTGTACTTATTGTTGGATGTTCTTATTGTTGGTGATTTACTTTGATGAAGGGTGCTCCCCTTAAAACCATAAACTCATAACAAAAACAAAGAAACACATCATATACGAGAACAAAATATGGACTTCTTATTTGCATCGCAAATGAAGAATTACAAAATTCACATGTACAAAATGCTAACCCACATGGGCACCTTCATTATAGTAATCTGTAAGACTAAGCTGCGAACTACCACACAATGTTGTCCTAGACAATGTTTGGGCATTTCTTAAATAAACAATTTTATGCCGCTCGGGAAGGTTCTAGACAATGAAACTTAATACCTAGGGCTGACAAACCCTAACAATACATTTAGAGTCTTTCAAATACATCTTTGACAATTATTTTAGATGTTTTAGGTAGCCCAACTTTGAAAGGCCATAACTCATGAACCGTTGCTCTGATTGGCTATTATAACCACTTTTTGGAAACCCTAGCTCATGAACTATAGGCTTGGAACAACATAAGCATCCTTTTGCTGACTTTTTGGACCTCATCCAGGCACTCTAAGGCCTTCAATAGTGAGCCTAAAGATTTTTCTGCAAAATTTTCCACCAAAAATTTGCAATAACTTCTCCAATACTTATGCTTGAGCAATGAGATTTTTATGACAAGCTTACAACTCTAAAATGAACCTTCCTATAGAAAATGAGAACATTTTAAGCTCATATGACAAACTTATTAAAAATAGCAAGTTCCCATAAATAGTAACCACCCTGTCTACTAGTCCTTATTAAAATAGAAAAGACTAAAATAAAAATATTTTTGTGTGATGCAAGATTGCTCTTACATCCAGGATGCTCTTGCATCAGACACCTGGGGTAATTTAAGAAGTGACCCTGTCACATCTCAGGTGTTCAAAGGAAAACCAAGATGGTTAACCTCCTCCTTTGCTAGCCATGATGAATCCTCTATTGGCTTCCCTTTCCATTTGACTAGGTATTCCTCATAAGTTTTGTTCCTTGTACTTTAGCCAACATTACTGTCTAGTATCTCCTCAATCTCCTTTGTAGCTGAACTAGCTACTAGAATACTCTACTGTGCTTCTGCAACTTCATCTCCATCACCTCCTTCATAATACTATGTCAAATCTGAAATATTAAACACTGGTGAAATATTCAATTTAGTAGGCAACTCCACTTCATAAGCATTTATAGAATCATGCATTTTCACTATCTTGTATGATCCAAACTTCTTCATCTTCAACTTATTATATGAACTCACTAGAAAACTCTCCTTTCTCAAATGAACCATAACTTCATCTCCAATCTTAAATTCCTCATTCTTCCTTTTCACATCTACCTTAGCCTTATACTATATATTCATCTTTATGATGTGCTTCCTTACCTCCTCATGGATGTTCTTCAAATATTTAGCAAAATCTTTTGCTTCAGCACTACTTATCTCTCCTTTATCCAACCACCTCAATTCATAATCATTTATGGGACTACTCCCATATACAATATAGAATGGTGATTTACCAGTACTCCTATTGACATAATTATTATATGCAAATTTTGTCAATGGTAAAATCATATCCCATCATTTTGGTTTATCTCTAACCAAACATCTCAGTAAGTTTTCCAAACTACAATTCAACACTCCTATCTGCCCATCAGTTTGTGGATGATGTGATGAACTGGACTTCAAATTTGTCTTCAACTTTTTCCACAATGTACAACAGAAATACCCAACAAATTTGGTATCTCAATCTGAAACTATACCCTTTGGCAGACCATGTAGACTTACCACTTCTCTGAAAAATAACTCTACTACATGAACAACATCACTAGTCTTCTTGCAAGGAATAAAATGTGCCATCTTTGAAAACCTGTCAACCATCACAAAAATAGAATCATTCCAGTGTTGTGTCCTCAGTAATACAAGAACAAAATCCATGCTAACATCCTCCCACGACTTTTTCAGTACATGTAATGGCTGATACAACCCTGTATTCTGCTTTACTTCTTTTACCATTTGACATACTCTGCAACTCTGTACAAACTTCTTCACATCTTGCTACAACTGTGGCCAGTAGTAATTCTTAGCAACCAAAGTTATGGTTCTCTGCCAAAATGTCCAACCAATCCTCCACTATGCTTCTCCTTGATGAGATTCTCTCTCATTGAACTTATGGGAATGCACAACTAAATTTCTTTGAACAACATACTATCTTGGATCATGAAATCCAACCACTTTGTCCTATCAAGTGTAATAGGTTCTATACAAGCCTTCCACGCTTCACTGAAATCAGGATTATCTAGAAACAAAGTACTAAGTTCCTTGAACCCAACCACCTTTATTTGCATTTCTATTAGCAAAAATTGTCTTCTACTAAGAGCATTTGCAACTTTGTTAGACTCCCCCTCCTATGTTTCAAAACAAATGTATAACTCTGCAAAAACTCAACCCACTTTGAATGCCTTTGGTTCAATTTTCCTTGACTATTCAATTATTGCAAAGCTTGATGATCAGTATACAAAATGAACTCCTTAGGAAGAAGATGGTGTCTCCACTTCTTCAATGCTTGCACTATAGCATAATTTTTTTATCATAAACAATTTTTTTTTTTTTGGCATCATTCAATTTCTCACTAAAGTAAGCAATAGGTCTACCTTCTTGGCTCATAAAAACTCCTATTGCAATACCAATAGCATTACAATCTACTTGAAACACCTTGTTAAAATTAGAAAGTACTAAAACAGACTGCTCAGTAACTTTCTGTTTCAACAGATTAAAACTCTTATTTGCTCCTACAGTCCACTTAAACTCTTTTCTATCCTCTCTCATTGTTTTAGTCAAGGGTCCACAAATACTGCTAAAACCTCTTATGAACTTTCTGTAAAAACTAGTCAGTCCATGAAAATATCTTACCTCTATTGCAATCTTTATAGCAAGTCATTCAAGGATAGCCTTCACTTTCTCTAGGTCTATTTTTTAGACCTTCTACTAAAACTACAAATCATAGGTACACCAACTCCTTTTCAAAACTGCACTTCTTCGAGTTTATTGGCAACTTTTCTTCCCTCAACTTATTAAACACCTTGTGAATATGGATCAAATTCTCCTCTAATGTCTTACTAAAGATCAAAATATCATCTAGATAAACAATGACAAACTTACCTAGAAATTTAGTACCTCATTCATGAGCCGCATGAATGTGTTTGGTGCATTGGTTATCCCAAAAGGCATGACTAACCACTTGTACAATGCTTCTTTTGTCATGCTTCTTTTATCTTGAAAGTAGTCTTCCACTCATCACCTTCTCTGATACAAATCTAATGGTACCCACTCTTTAGATTTATCTTTGTGAAATACTCAACTCCATTCAAATAGTCCATAATATCATCCATCGTTGGCAATGCAAATCTATACTTGATTGTGATCTTGTTGATAGCATGAGAATCTATGCACATCCTCCTTTCTCCATTCTTCTTTGGTGCTAATACTATTGGTAAAACACATGGACTTAGACTCTCTCGAATTGACCCCTTCTGCAATAACTCATGAACTTATCTGTTCAACTCTTCACTTTCTACTAGTGTCATTCTATGCACTGCCTTGTTTGGAAAACTAGCTCCTAGAACCAAATCCATCTAGTGACTGATCTTCCTCATTGGGGGCAATCCATCAGGTACATTATCTAATACAATATCAAAAAATTCTCCCAACATATCTACAACTTCTCTAGGCACCTCCTCTACTTCTTGTTTACTATCTTTAGGAATTATAGAAAAACACATATGCTCATGGTTCATACCTTTGAGAAATTCTTTTCCATCAACAAAACATATTTTGGTAGCACTACATACCTTTTCTTCTTTCTCCTTCAATGGCTTCAACTTATGTTTCACTCCATTGTTAGTCAAAGTGTAGGTATTTTCTTGCCCATCGTGTATAGCATGCTTGTCAAACTGCCATGGCCTATCTAGCAACATATGACATATGTCCATAGGTATGATATCATATAGTATCTCATCTTGGTAGTTTCCAATCTTGAACTTCACTGAGCACTACTCATTGATCATGACCTTGTGGTCATCTTGCACCCAAGCAATACAGTATGGATGCGGGTGTTTCTACCTCTTCAGCTTCAACTTAGTGACCGTCATTTCTAGCACCATATTGTCAGTACTTCTACCATCAATGATCACATCACAACACTTATCTTTACATTTGCACCTTGTGCGAAACAAGCTCCTTCTTTGATTAGGTTCATTTTCACCACTCAGCAGGACTCTTCATGTTAACTATGACTTCTCCTCTTTCAACATCTTTAGAATGTGATGATCTACCATGTTCATCAACATGTGCAACTTTGGCCTGGCCTTCTATTCTTCAATCAGTCCTTCCTTGGTGTTGGGAACATTCAAATGCTCTATGCCCTTCTTCTCTATAGTGAAAACATTTCCCACGAAAGCCTCCTCTTCCAAATCCTTGTCCTCTACCTCTTCCTCTTTGATCTTTATTGTTCTGATCATGGAAATGATTGAAATTGTTTCCACTATGTTTCTTACTACTACTTCCAACCTCATCCTTGTTCTTGTGATCATCATTACAACCTCCATATGATCATCTGCCATATCTTCCACCATGACCTCTTCCACTATTCTTGTTGTCAAACTTCTTGCTCAGTTTCCCCTCAACTCTTAGGGAAAATTGGTATGCCTCCTCAATACTATTCATTCGAACTAGACTCAACTCATCCTGATTGCTTGGCCTTAATCCATTAAGATAACAAGCAACTTTCTCCTTATTAGCTTCTACATGGCCAGTTCTAATGAGAACTCGATAGAACTCTTTGGTATACTCTTGAATAGATTTCCTAGCTTGCTTCAACCCTTGCATTTTCTTCAACAAATCAAGCTCATAATCTATGGCAATGAATTGTTGCTTCAGTTCAGCTATCATCTAATCTTATCTAGTGATTTTTTCCTTTCATTTTCGATTTCACTCCAACTAAACCTCCTACCACCATATCTTTGCATGTCCCTTCAGTTTTGCCTTGGCAAAATTGACCCTATCAGGATCATCAATATATTCATACTCAAAGTACTCCTCCAATTCATCGATCCAATCAATTGGCTCCTTTTGTGTTAAGATTTCCCAAAAATGTGGGAACCTCAAAATTAGGTCTTTTCTCAATCTCGAAGATGGCCCTAAAAATCCTCTCTTCCTCTGGGTTTAGAATTGCCTCTACTTTAGCATTTTCATCTACTTTGTCCTTATCCTCATTTTCATCTCTTACAGGAAGATTTATTCCTCTGTGCATTTGTTTTTGCAATGCTTGCATTTGTCTTTGGAGGGCTGTAAAACCCTCAAGTGTGACACCTAAAACTCTTTCACCACACTCTCTTCGTGGAGGCATTTTTGCACTTCTACTGAAACCTTAGTGCAAACTACCTCACAATCAGTAATCTGTCTACATGCTCAGCCCAAACCACAGTCCTAGTGCAAACTACCTCAGAATCGGTGATCTATCCAAACACTCAAGAACTCTAGCTTAGATACCACTTGATGAAGGGTGCTCCCCTTAAAACCATAAACTCATAACATAAACAAACAAACAATAGAAAATGCAAGAACAAAATATGAACTTCTTATTTGCACTACAAATACAGAGTTACAAAATTCATGAGTACAAAATGCTAACCCACATGGGCACCTTCATTGTAGTAATCTGCAAGAGTAAGCTGCGAACTACTGCAAAGTTGTCTTAGACAATGTTCGGGCCTTTCTTAAATAGGCAATTTTATGTCACCCAGGAATGTTCTAGAAAATGAAACTTAATACCTAGGATCGATGTACCGTAACAATACATTTAGACTTACCTAAATACATCTTTGAAAATTATTTTTGATATTTCAGGTAGCCCAACTTTGAAAGGCCATAACGCACAAACTGTTTCTTTGATTGGCTATTATAACCACTTTTCAAAAATTCCAGCTCATGAACTATAGGCTCAGAAATAGCGCAAGCATCTTGCCATCGAGTTTTTGGACCTCAACTGGGCACTCTAAGGCCTCAAACAGTGAGCTTGAAGATTTTTTTACAAAAATTTTCACTGAAAATCTGCAATAACTTCTTTGATACTTATTCTTGAGCAATGATTATGGCAAGCTTACAACTCTAAAATGAGCCTTCCTATAGAAAATGGGAACATTTCGAGCTCATATGAAAAACTTACTAAAAATAGCGAGCTCCCATAAATAGTAACCACCCTCTCTACTAGTCCTTATTAAAATAGAAAAGATTAAAATAAAAATATTTTTGGGTGATGCAAGATTGCTCTTACACCCAGGATGCTCCTGGATCATACTTTTATTAATAATAGTTGTTATCTGTTGATTATTGTTCTTGGACATGTGACTTTTGATTTGAGGTGGATATATTTCACTAACTTTATCTTGATTTTGATACTATATTGTATTTGGTATCTAGATGTTGACTTGGTATGTGGTGTTGGTATTGGATGGGTGTCCTTTTGATTTTGATTATCTCTTCTTCTTGAGTAGTTTGTGTTACCCTTGAGGTAGATTTGGCTATCAAGATTCCTTGCCTAGGATTGTATTATGATTTGATTATCTATGTGTGGATCAAATATTATCTCTCCTATGCAATGGGAGTGGGAGCCTGATTAGGTGACCACACAGTCTGGAGGTAGTGTCTTTTTACTATTTGGGTCCCCTTGTAGACACCTAAATATGATTACATCAATAAGTAATCATATTTAGTCATCTCCTAGGACATTATTGATTAAATATTTACTATTTAAGTAATTAATCGTCATCCCCTAGTTAATTAATTAATTTAATTAACTATAGTCCAATTGATAAAATCAAATGATCACCCAAAATCAATTTATCAATTAAATCCCTCTTCCCCTATTAAATTGGATAAATCATTCAATCTATTCAATTTAATTCCATACTCCCATTTTATTGAATAAAACATTTAATAAAATATCTAAAATTCAAAAGCCTTCCTAAACCTTATCCTAACCCCTAATCGAACCCATTCACCCATACTAACCTCACTTAGCCACCTAACTAACCCATCCCATCAAAGCCAAATCACACATCCCCTAACCCCACTTCTAAGCTAATCTTAATCTCCCTCCTAAACATGTGACAACTTTAAGCATGGGTTAAGACTTGCTAACCCAAGCCAAAGTCAACAATCTCATCCTCACCCTCACCCTCCAACATTTATGACTCTTGCACCTCTCCCATTCTCACTCATGACTCTTACCTACTCAATCACCCTCATCAAGCCTTTGACCAACTCTTATCCTATCCTCTCACACTCATCCTCCCTTTGACAAGTGTCACCTCCCTATTGGTGCTAAACAAGCACAATCCATGTGCTCCCTTTTGAGTGCATCCTGACCCTCCCTCACCATTTCATCATCTTGACATCTTGTCCCTCCATTCATCCAACCCTTGGCCTATAAATTGAACCTCCTCCCTTCACAAAATAATCCACCTTTCATGCAAAGTTATAATTCTATTTTGAGAGCCTATAAACTACCAAAATACCATCATAATGCTGAAATCCTTCCATACCTCCATTGTTGAAACCCTCATCCACACCCATATTTGATTAAACCCCCATCCATTGGAAGCTTGAGCACAAAGTGAGCATACATCCCCTCCCATCAGGGACATAGCTTCGTCATCATGAGAAATATTTGAGGAGTTTACCATTCTTGGTCTACTTTCCTCAATTATGTCTTCTTTGGTCCTATCATAAGTGTTTTCCATGTTTAGTATGGTTAAAACTTTCATTTAATAGTTAGTTTTCAATTTGCACTACTAAACTTGGTGATACACCCCTCAATTTTACAAATGTTGGATGTTTGTTGATGTAGTTGTCCCACTATCATTCTTATTTATATCATGGGGACTTCTATTCAGTTGATGTACATATGTTAACATGTATCTTATATTTGGATGTACTTGTATCTATCCTCGAATACCCTATGACATGTATAGTGGATGTTATTCATTAGATAAATTTATGGTTTTCCTTATGAGGTGATGTAACTGTTATTTCCTTGTGATCATGACATTGTGCTTGAGACTTAAACTAAATTATTATAAACTTCTTAAATGTAACTCAACATTAAGGAACCCTTGAGAAATCAAAAACTGTATTTGTAATTGCTTATGTATATTTGATGTGTATGTTCATATTGCTTCCACATTAATGTTATCTTGAATTTGTTTAAATTCATTTTTTAAATAGTTTAGTAAACTTTGTAACATATTAGTTTTATTTCTTTTGGGTTCTCAAGCAAGACGTTACATGCTTATGACGAAACATTTGCACCTATTACTAGAATAGAAGCAGTTTTGTTTTGGCATATGCAGATAACAAGAAGTTCAAAGTGTATCAAATGGATGTGAAATCATCATTTCTAAATGGAGAACTTGAAGAAGTTTACATCAAGAAGCCTGAATGTTTTCCTTTGACAAAAGAAGGAGATATGGTCTGTAATTTGAAGAAAGCACTGTATGGATTAAAACAAGCACCTATAGCTTGGTATGTGAGGTTAGACATATATTTGACAAAATTGGGATTTGATAAAGGCACTATAGACAATAATATGTATTTGAAAGAAATTGAAAATGGTTTATTGATTATTGAAGTATTTTTTGATGATATAATCTTTGGAGGTGATGATGAAGTGATGAATTTATTGGAGAAATGAAGAAGGAATTTAAGATGGGCATGATTGGTGAGATGAAATCTTTTTTGGCATTTCAGATTGTGTAGAATAATGATGGTATTTTCTTATCACAAACTAGCTATTTGAAAGAGTTGTTGAAAATATTTGGATTGGAAATTTGTCAAATTATTGGTGCACCTATGGTAACTAGTTTTAATTTATCTAGCAAAGATGAGGCACCTACTATTGAGTAGAAGAATTACATATTTATGATTGAAGGTTTTCAATATTTAAGTCACACAAGACCATATATAGCCAATGTAGAAGGTATTGTTGCAAGATTCCAAGTTGATCCTAAAGAATCAAATTATGCAATAGTAAAAAAGAATTTTTAGATATTTGAAGGGTACACCTAATTTTGGGTTACGAATGATAGAAAAAATACAAGTGGTGGAGCATTTTTCTTAGGAGGAAGATTGATTTTTTAGCTAAGCATGAAACATTATTGTATTTCACGGAGCACAACAGAAGTAGAGTATGTAGCAGTAGTGAATAATTGTAATTAGATCATGTGGATGAAGCAAATGTTGGAGACTGGAGTTGAGTTTACAAAACCTGTTATCATACACTATGATAACACAACTACAATGAGTATGTCTAAGAATCATGTGTTGCATTCAAAAATAAAGCACTTATTTATCAAGTATCATGTTTTGAGAGAGAACGTTGCAAGAGATCAGACTAGAGTATATAAGTAAAAATGAGTAGATAGAAGATATATTCACAAAGCCTTTTCCAAAGGATGCATTTGACTATTTGAGAGGTATGTTTGGGGTTATGCCCTTGCCTACTTCTAAGTAGATGATGCATAGACTACATCAATCTAGTGGTACATAGAACTATTGTTTATCTAGACTAGATGTTAGATGCTTCCTCTATGGTGGAGTATGCACTATTGTTTATCTAGACTAGATGTTAGATGCTTCCTCTATGGTGGAGTATTTGTGATTGAGTTGAGTCATGAAGGACTCTTAGTAACTAGTATTTAATAGTGTCTTTGGAAACTTCAGCTTGCTGAAGATCTTATGCAAAAAATTGACATAATGATGCCTTTGTCATTGATGACAATGGGGAAGACGGTGTACATGAAAAACATCCTAAGATGTATATGTATGGGGGAAAGTATTTTTAAAGTCAATGAGAGAAATACTAAGATAACATATTGATTAATATCAATAGGGAAAAAGTCTTGAGAATCTCATATCTGATTGATGAAGAGGGTTTGAAAAGAAGATGACTAAAGTTCAGTTGTGTAGTTGCAACAGAGATGTATTTGTATTATGAAATATTAGATACTTTTCATCTATGTTTCCATCAATGCCAAAGGGGGAGATTTTTAGCATGAATGTTGATGATAATCCTATGGGGGAGCATCCTAGCATTGCTAGAGAATTTGGGAGATTGTTAGCATGATTGTATGTCACATTCATGGTAGTGTTTGTCATCTCAATATTTTAGATATTTCTGAAGACTGACAGAGATTGAAGAACTATGCAGTTTTAGGATTAAAGATGAAGCTATGTGTAGTTGAGGACATATTCTATAGAGTGTTCTAATGATGTGGTCTAGGGCACATGTAGAAAGTCGAAGACAAATAACAATTACTCAAGATTTATTAAAGATAGTGTACAGGCAAAGTTCCCGAGAAGCAGTTTCTGGTAATTGGATTATATCTTATAACATAGATAAAATTTGGCTAAGTGTAGTTACAAAAAGCTAGAAGACATGTCAAAGATGGTGTGGTTGATCACGCTAAGTTAGATGTGGCACGTGTGAAGAGTTATGGAGACTATGAGCTGATAGTGTTATGTAATTATGAAAATATGTAATGTAACATGTATTAATTGTAATTGTAAATTGAGAAAGCTTCATATCTGACTCAATAATTGGTTTAAGGACTTGGTATAAAGGAAATATGTTTTCCTTAGATTGATTTTTTAAGTGATATGTAAACTGAATATTGTGAAGGTGAGTAAGTGATCTAAGGGACTCTATGTCATGTGAGTATGCAAACTGGGATGTGAGATCCAATGAATATGATATTGAGATTAGAGAAGTGTTTGGTGTACCAGAGGCAAAGTGAGTGAATGAAGTGAACATTTGATCATTTGGTAATATTTTGAAAGCAATACTACTAAGGCTAGTTGGACATTGAGTTTGGTGGTCTTGCCTCTAAAGCTATTTGGACAATGGGTCCTTCTACCTTCCGCAACTCCTAACAAGGTTGGAACAACTCTCAATAGGGTTGGAATCTTCCCACAGGAATTCAAAGTCTCTTAACAAGGACTAATATGTATTGAATGTATTTCATTGAATCCTAACAGAGTATATCCTCTTGCAAGGAACTTATATATTAATATATCATTTTATGGGTACCATCCCCATTAGGGTTTTACCTCTAATCAAGAGATTTCATAGCTAACAAATCTACTGTTATTGTGTATAGTTATCTTCTTGTGGTTATCCCACTTGTTGATTACATTTTTCAAATTTAAAAAGGTTGATAAGAGTTGTTTTGGATAACTAATTCACCCCCACCTCCCTCTCAATTTTCTTGGTGGACTCTAGATTCTAACAACCTTCTCATCTCCCTCATACATATATGACAATTTGTCCCAAATGGATTTACCATCCTTACACTCTATAATCTTCACAAGATAAGATGTGACATTTGAGGCATTTGCATCACCATCATGGTCCTTCTTTTCACCAGGAGTAGAAGGCGATGTTGTACTTGTGTATCCAATTTTTACAGTTGATAATATTGTTAGAATGATTTATACTAACTGGGGGGGTGTGAATCAGTTATTCTCGGGTTTAGATGTACCAATTAAACTTTTAACAATCTCAAACAACTTAATCAACCTCACAAAATAGCTTGGTCCATATACACATCATCAACAATTTAGCATTCTTCAACTCTATGTTCTATCTATGTGTGTCGATCAATAGTAAAATAAACAACTATAAAAATAGCATGCACAAAGAAATATCCACACATATAAATAACATTTTGACACCAGGATTTAATGTGGAAACCCAATTTGGGAAAAACTACCAAGTAACATGCCACTAATTTTTCACTCTTCTAAAGTGAGCTCAGTTAAGAGCTGACCTCATTAAAGGTTATACAACACACTATTAAATGTGACCCTGTTAGAGGTCAAATCCTTGCCTTTGATCATGTAACAAACTCTCTTCATGCATTAAATACTCCAACTCATCAATCCTTATCTTCTACGCACTTTGACTAATTCAAAATTTAAACTTTGTTTGCTTCAAATTCAATTCTTTCACAAACTGTAACTTTTTTTGTCACTGTGCAATCACAATGTTCTTCTGCTTAGTCATCACTATGTAGCTCAACATACATTTTTCTATTTCACTTGGCATTCACTACTTTGCTTGACCATTACTATGCTTGGTCGCTACTAACCTTTCTTCATCAACTTTCTCGACAATAACTAACACTTGGATTGAAATGTTTGTTCAACTTCTACTTAAGTTACTTAATCTTTTGTTCAAACTCCTTCATTGACTGACCAACACTTATACTTGGTCATACTTAGAGTTTAGCTCAAACCTTGTCATTTCACTTATACATCAATTTAATTTGTCTTCTTTACTCCACGTAATGATTGAACAACACATTATCTTGTCAAGGACTAACACATCAAGTGCCCATTTTGATTCCATGATACTTAACTTCACATCACTCATCAACATTAATAGCTCACCTAGCTATCTTCTTATTTTCAAATCCTCTTCATCAATCAATAAATATGGCACTCTACACTAATAGTGAATGTCTCTCTAGTGGTTAGACAATGTCTTACTAGTAGGTTTGACATCAATGACAACATAACAATTATTCCAATTGTAGTTTCCAACAATCTCCCTCTTTGGATTGATGGCAACATCTCTAGTTACCATGCAATCCAAAATCTTCATTATGTCAACTACCTCTATGTTTGTTCTCTCTTTCTTAGTTTCATTCTAATTCACATCCATGCAATCTCTGGATGCTCCCTTTAATATTAACTATAGTAGTATCAATCATATGATACTTGTCCCTTTATCATTTCAACACATATTCATTCTCTGACATATCTTTGTCTTAATGATAACTTCAACACCTCTAGCAAATAGTAACTACACATCTCCCTCAATATATGAATGGTAACTATCACACACCTCCCTCTTTAACAACAGTGCCAAAGACATCAACCATTCACATGCATCTCAGCTCATTGCTCTAGCATATATAACATCTTCATGTCACTATTTTGACTGATATAGAAATGTAATTAAAACATTAACTTCTTGCAGCTTTATCTTCTCATGGTTCAGTGTCTTTCTTTTCACACCCTTAGGAAACTCCTAGAGTGTGACCTCCTGCATCAATCTTGTAAGATATTTTGATTATAACAATTGATACAATCTAATATCTCTTTTTAGTTTGCTTCAAGTAGGGGAATGGCCCCTAGCTTACCTCTTAGTTACTCAAAATCATCCTTAGGTAGTGCCTCTGTGAATATCTTAGCTATATGTTCTTTTGTGTTCAAATATTCCAATCTCACTTCTTTGTCTTGTACCATCTCTCTGATGTAAAGATACTTGATCTCAATATGTTTATTCTTTGTATGCATTACAAGGTTCTTTGATATGTTTATAGCACTTGTGTTATCACAATATATAACAATAGGTTCACTGATATCTTCCTTCATACCTTTCAACAATTGCTTGATCCACACAATGTTTGAACAATTCATTGTTGTAGCAACATATTCAACCTCTTTTGCAGATTGTAAAATATAGTTTTTCTTCTTTCTTGTCCATGAAATTAATCTCTTTTATAGAAATAAAGTGTCTTCACTTGTACTTTTTCTATCATCAACATTTCCTGTCCAGTCAGCATCTGTATAGACCTTCAATTCAAACTTGTCATTTTTCTTGTACCATGGTCCATAGTCTTTTGTTTCTTTCAAATATCTCATGATTCTTTTAATTGCCATCATGTGATTTTCTCTAGGATTAGTTAAGAATCTAGCAACAATACCAATTGCTAATGCAATGTCAGGTTTTTTATGTACAATATTCTGTAGTTTTCGAATTGTTGACTTGTATAATGTTTGATTCAACTTGGAAAAAATAGCATTCATTCATAACTTGTGACCAGTAGCCATAGGTGTTCCCACCAGTCTTACATCTTCCATTCCAAAAGTCTTCAATGTCGCCTTCACATACTTAGATTGTGTAATGTATATGCCACCTTTCATTTGATAAACTTGCAACCCCGCTAAGATTTTTATCTCTCTGAACATTGACATCTCAATCTCCTCCTTCATTTGATTAAAAAATGACTTGTACATCGAATCTTTTTCTCCAAATATGATATCATCAACAAACATTTTAGATTCACTCTTCAAATATGGATTGTTGTCATTAGTTCTTGCAAAACCATTTTTTACCAAATAATTGTGTAACCTTTCATACAATGCTCTAGGGGCTTGATTCAAGCCATATAAATCTTTGTGTGACCTACATACCATATTCTCTTTGTTTGGATCAACAAATCCTTTAAGTTCTTCAATGTAGACTTCTTCCTCCAAGATTCCATTAAAAAAAGTAGATTTGACATCCATTTGGTACACTTTGTTGGCAATATGGATAAGTATGATAAGTTGATATAGTGATGGAGTTTTCATTCATGGAAACATATATCTTATGGTAATGATGCACATTGTACAGTTAAGAATTCCACATTTAGACATGGAAATTTGTGTAAGTATCTAGTTAATTTTATTGGTAGCACAAAGACAGTTTTTTGTAAGTGCAATAAAAAAAAGCAATATTGGCATGTACATAGTTAGGTACAAATAGTACAGATCTCATGATTACATTTCTAAGCTTGTAGGTCAGTACATATAGTACAAAATTATATACAGAGTAATTACCAGTAAAGGTAGTGTACATGACATAACAAAGCATAACAAAGAAGTATTAATTATGGGTTAAGAAATTATTTTGAATAAAAAATAACTAATCAACTAATTAGTGAAGACATCCTAGATACTAACCCTGAGAGGGAAAGAGCTACTTTTGTACTTTTCCAAGCGTGTGAAAGCTTGAAGACTAATTGGGCAGTTTTGATAAAGTGTAAATGTATAAAGGAAAGATCATTCAATATATGAAGTCATGTAGATTTTGTAAGTGATATGTAAACTTATGTAGACATTATATATATGTTATACAAACTATATGTGATGTGAAATTTTTTGTATGATTAGAGGTATGCAAAGAGCATCAAAGAAAAGATCAGATATTGAAGATATCAACAGTGAAAAAAGTTTTTTGTATCTATCTCTTTTTGTATTACAGATTTATATTATATATTTTATGTTTGGGTAGTGGGCTCATCTTGCATACATTGTAATTGTAATACCAACTCCTAATAGGGTTGAGGCTTTTGACAGGGCCTAGTCCTCTAACAAGGACCTAGATACTATATGTACTTAAAAGACTCCTAATAAGGTCAACATCCTTAACTAGATACTTTTGTTTAGTGGATCACTTTGTGGATACCGTGCCCACTAGGGTTTTCCTTTGGCTAGGGTTTCCCTATATAACAAAGTATGATGTTATGAGTTCTCTTTGCGTATGGTTGTTTTTATTGTTCAACATTATTAGTTTAATTTCATATATATGCATGCTACAAGGCAATTAATAATATCCCATTTTGGGAAAAAGTTTGTAGAATATTGATTCACCCCCCCACTCTTAGTATTCCCTATTTTTAATAATTGGTATTAGAGCTTAGTTACTAGAGGAGGCTTAATAGAGTGAGTAAGATCCCTATGGATATGGAACAATTACAAAAGAATCTTGAAGAAGCTCTTGAGAAGATTGATCTTCTTATAGAAGATATAACAACCTTGGAAAAAAGATATGAAGATGCAAGTGTACATTGGAAAGCTGGAAGACAAGATTGATTATCTCGAATCCAAGAAAGAGTCATCATACCCGATCAAAGATGGTAATGGAGTGCCAAAATTAAAGAAAGAAAATGAAATCTTGAAGCATAAATTAGAGATCACAAATCTGAAATTGAACATAAAGAAAGACGATAGCAAAATTGAGTCAGATCTAAAATATGAGAATGCAGATCTTAGATCAAATCTTACAAAGGTTACATCTAAATTTGAAACTATAAAGACACAATATGAAGAACTTGAAAAGTACAATATCATTGTGAAAGGAGAGTTAACCCAAACTAAGCAACAACTTGAGAAATTGTATTCTAGTAGTGAAAAGCTTGATGAGCAAATGTCTTTACAAAGATCTACATATGATAGAGCTTGGATTCTTCAATATGTCAGCTAAGAAATTAGAAGCAAGAAAAGAACTAGATCCTAAGCATGTAGAAAAAAAAAAGATTTGGACAAGATTGAGTCAAGTAAATTTGTTGATACACATAAGGAAGTTGAGCAAGACAATCAACATAAATAAATTGATGAACGTAGGCAATGTGAGCAAATTGAATCACCTAAGGAAACAAGATTTGAATTCAAAGGTAGATGCTTTACATGTAATGAAGTTGGTCACATGAAAAGGGACTGCACAAGTAAGTCATTTAAGCATATTACAAATTTTTATTGTTATAAATGTCATGGTATTGGTCATAGAGCAATTGATCGTAGAAAACCTAAATTTGATAATGATAATAGGAATAATAGAATGTTTAGAGGTACTAACCCTATAGATAATAAAAGAAGAAGATTTAGTGAAAGGACATCTAGAGAGATAAGATCTAATGATGGAGAGAGACCTAATGGAGCAAGGAACCCTATTATATGTTATTAGTATAACAACTGATGTAGTACAATGTAGGAGAATCCCTAAAAGAGATGTCCTAGCCCCTAGCAAATAACCACACAATAAAAAAACAATGCAAGCAAAAATATATGCTATCAAACACAACTCTTTATTCATAAAATAACTAATTATATGCAATGTGTCAAGCTATAAGGCCTTCCCAATTATGACCAAATACTAAGCAAGTAACAGTTCTACAAGATCCCTCAAGATCCAATCCAAACCCTAGCTAGTCCAAATCCACACTTTGGTAGAAAACTCCAAGGAAAATACAAACTTGTGCTTGCAAGCCACCAAGAAATCTCCATGTTTCCCAAGCTACAACTCCTAGCTCTTCTCAAACTTCACTCCTCTGCTTCATCCTTCTCTCCAAGATTCTATACAAGAAGAGAGAACACCTTGAGAGCTTGATTACAAATTCTCATATGCATTTCTTAAATAGGAACTTACCACCCAAGGTGTTACACACATGTAACCAAGGTGGGATAAAAGGTAAATGCAACTACCTTACAATGAATATTTAATTCCCACCCAAATACAACTAAGCACCATCATGTGTCCAATTAGAAAATTACATTGCCTTTGTGGATCACAACAAAAATTCTAAGATGCCACCTACGCACCTCAATAAATAAAATGACAACTATTTTTCCTATTTTTCTTTTTATGCCACCCATGCACCTCAGTAGACAAAAAAGCCTTTTTACTCCATTTTTTCCAATTTTTTTCCAATTTTGTTTTCCTCTAATTTTGTTCACTTTCTCTCTCCTCTAGATTTTAAAAATTAATTAATTTATTTTTATCACAACCCCTTTTATTTCACGATGCAAGATGCTCCTACATCAGACTCCCCAGGTAGATATAAAAGTGTGTCTCGTACTTTGATTCCAAAAGAAAATTCTCCAACCAAATTCATCTTCACCAAAGGTTTCCAATCCATCCTAGACAAAATAAATTTTTTGTATACCAACCATCTTGGCTTCATCCATACAAACATCTGAATCGAATGAACCTTAACAACCCAATCAACATGCTCACTTCCAGGAGAAAACTGAACATAATGCTTAGCTAATAATCCTTGTAACTGAAGCAAATTAGGAACACATAGATCCACAATATCATGTAGATCCTCAACCACATTAGAAACATCCATAGTGACATCCATATCCTTAATTAACTTAGCAACAACATATGAATTCATATCCATATCAACAACTATATGCAAATCCTCACAATCAACAATCTCATCATTCACAATAAGATGCTCTTCAATTTCCATGTCAAATCCAACCAACTAATCATAATAATAGATCTCCTTAAAATCTCAACAAGGTTAGGAATCTCTTTTGTAAGCTCAAGTATCTCAGCAACAATCACAAGTTGCACTGCAAGTTTCATATCAAATTCCACAAACTGATCAACAAAACCAACCATACATACCCCTTTAGCTTCAGCAAAGTCATCCTTTTACCTCTTCCTCAACAATAATTTGTCTTCTTCTCTACACAATCTTCTTAATCAGCTAGACCACTCTCTTTTGGATTGGTAGACTCCAATTCCATAAATCTCTACAAAACACAACTATCCTTTCCTTAATTTGATCGGTCAAACTAGCTCACAATCGAGAAGACATCTCTAAAATCTTCTTCTCCACCACATCATAGAGATTTTTGATCATCTTAGGGTCCAATCTTCTCAGAGGCATCTTCCAAGATCTTTGAAAACCCTTTGCAAAAAATCCACACTCTTAACAATCACCAACTAGATCAAACTTTTAGTCAACAACATCAAATTTCCATCTTTGCAACCATCAATCCATCTACAAATCCTCTACAATTGTAAGTCAGAACCATGATTTTCCAACTCACAACAAAGATATATAAGACTTTAGAAGGAATAATCCACCACAAGATCGATCAGATCCAACCAGGATCAAAGAGTCTTCACCTTAGGTCCTAGGGCAAACTGCCTCAACTTTGACGATGTGTCTACATGCTCAAGAAAACCTTCACTTTGATACCATCTGATGTAGTACAAGGCAAGAGAATCCCTAAAGAATATGTCCTAACCCCCAGAAAATAACCACACAATGCAATAAATAAGATCTAATACCAAATGCAACTGTTTATTCATAAAATAATTGATTACATACAATGTGTCAGGCTGTTAGGCCTTCCTGGTTACAACCAAATACAAAGCAAGTAATAGTTTTGCAAGATCCCTCAACATCCAATCCATACCCTCTCTAGTCCAAATCCACACTCTGGTAGAAACCTTCAAGGAAAAACTAAACTTGTGCTTGCAAGCCACCACGCAATCTCCTTGTTTCCCAAGTTGTAACTACTAGCTCTTCTTAAACTTCGCTCCTCTGCTTTATTCTTCTCTCCAAGCTTCTATACAAGAAGAGATCACACCTTGAGAGCTTGATTACAAATGCTCGTATTCCTTACTTAAATAGGCACTTACCACCCAAGATGTTGCTAACACAACCAATGTGGGATAAAAGGTAAATGAAACTACATTACAACAAATTTTTAATTCCCACCCAAATACAACTAAGCACCACCATGTGTCCAATTAGAAAATTACATTGCCTTTACAGATTGCAACAAATATTAAATGCATGATTTAAGGAACCTTCCACAAAATTCTAAGATGCTACCTACACACCTCAATAAATGAAATGACAACAAATTTTCTTTTTATGCCACCCTGCATGCACCTCAGTAGATGAAAAAGAAATTTCTCTCCAATTTTCCCATTTAAAAAAAAAAAAAAAAAATTCCTCTAATTTTCATTACTTTCTTTCTTCTCCAATTTTTTAAAAATTTATTTATTTATTTTTATTGCACCCCCCTTTTATTTCATGATGCAAGATGCTCCTGCATCAACAACTTTAGACATATAGCTAGGAATTGCAGAGCACCTATTAATCAGTTTGAACCTAATGTCAGAAGCAATGCACCGGTATGTCAATTATGCAACAACTTTGGACACAGAAATATTTTGTAGAATAGATATGAGGAACAACAACAAGAATTAGAATTATAGAAGGAACAACAACGAGAATTTCAGGAGAAATGATAAAGGTAGTAGCAGTCAGAAAGATGAAGTAAAAGAGCATGCAAAAGAATTCAAGGAAGTATTTGTCAAAGCAAAGGAGCCATCTAGTTCATAGATAGTATTGGAAGAAGAATATTTTGATGCACGTGATGAAAGACTAAAGTCAACCATTGTGTGTGATACATCCTACTCGAATTAAGCATTATCATTGAAGATCAAGTACCAGAGAGATGGAACATGAGCTAGAAATCAAGTTAAGAGCTATGGAGTTGGCAAAAGATAGAACATATCATGGAGAATTTGTGGTTAAGTGTGCAAATGATTTGAAAATTATAGGAAGTCATATGAAAGAAATTGAGTTTACTGGTAATGAAGAACAACTTTTTACAGACTAAGTAATTGTGTAATCAATGTGAAGTTGAATTTGAAAATATTTAAGAGATGCAAACAAAATTATATGTACCATTCGATCATGTGGTAGATCTTATGGAAGCCCTAGTCATACATTAATGTATGACTAGTTAATGTGGTGATTTCAAGTGCAAAGTGAAGGAAGCCCTAGTCATACATTAACTAGGTATTTTACAAATCTACAGTTGAGTTTTCAAATCTTTTGAATCAAATAAATAGAGAACCCTAGTGTGTGTGATGTTAGTGAGAGGCCAAGGTACAAATTCAAGAAATACCCATTTCTATCTTTGATGGATGATCCTCTAGGAGTGTTTTTGCAAGTTTCACAAAATGTGTTGCATGTTGAAGATGTTAGATCATACATTCACTGTAAGTTTGAGAGTACTGGTGATAGTGACATTCATAAGGACCTAGACCTTATGTGCAATGGAGATTTATCATTAAAACAAGAGTTTGCACATTTGAATGATTTTAATTTTGTGAATTATATGTTCTATATGGACTTTGATGCTCATGAATGGAGTCGAATCATCCTTAGTAGAATTTATGAAGGGATGTTCTGGCTAGGAGGCGATCATGTGTTGATTGACAACAACATGATCCATAAGCTCACCAGTATGAGCAATGAAGGTAACAACCCAATAAATGTAAAGAGTGTGCCGGAACTGGTGGAAACTAACCCAAAGACAAAATCTAATGGAAGGAATATGAGAATTTATCTAATAGAAGAGTCATAAGCAAGATCATTAGATATAAACTGAACCACAATTCCAATGTAAATTTAGTGCCTGTTGGATTCATTCATGCGACCTACTTAATGACTATGATGAAGGAAAAGATAAACATGTGTGAGGTTGTTAGGCAACAATTATTAGATAATATAAAGAAGTTGAAGAAGACCAAGAATGTGGTGTTTAGATTTGAATCCCTATTGACACACCTATTCTTTCAAGTAATTAGACAATTCCTAGTATGTCAGATCGAGAATGAGATGGAAATCAATGCACAATAAGATTAATTATTGGCCATTACAGAGCACAATTAGAAGAAAAGATTACTATAGATATATCCATAATGATAAAGAGTTTTCAATCCATAATGAAATAGAGATTCAGAATCCCTCCTTCACTAGTTGAAAAATACAAAGATGAAATATGTTTTATGGTTGAAACTGATGTGACTTGTATGGAGGTAGTTGAGCCAAGAGTTAGGTTCATAGATTGTATGGGCTATGAGATGAGTAAAGAAATCATAGAAGGGTATGCGAAGATCATACTTGAGTTTGATAGAGACACACATTGTCCTAGATGGGGGACATATGATGAAAAGGTCAGAGAAGTGTAGAGTGAATTTTATAACAATGACATCAAGAAGTAGGTTGAGAAAAAGATTGAAACAAATCTCAAGGAGACTGGTATGACCAAAGAGAAATATGAAGAAGAAAAGGGGATTTATATGAAGATGAAGGCAAGTAGACAAACTAAAGTATTGATAGCTACACCTATAGCAGTGGCAGGATTACAAAGGAAGTAACATTAGCTAGACCCTCTACACAAATTCCAAGTGCACCATATGTTGTAGTAGCATAGATACAACCCGCTATTGTACAACTAGTTTAGAAGAAGAAGGATGAAGAAGAAGTTAAGATTATTGATGTAAAACCAATCACTCCTCTATGAACAAGAAAGTCAAAGAGATTCACCAAAGTTAAACAAGAGGTTGAGTCACCTTTTAAGAAGAGGACAAAACAATTGTCAAGCGGACTAGGCAAAAGAAAAAAAAAATTGCAAATGATTGAGTCATATGAGTTTGAAGAAGAGGAAGAGACAAAGGGAAAACCAATTGAAAAGGTTATGATAGAAGCAAAGACATCCTCTAGGAAGAAATTAGGGAAACCAAAGGTAGAGAATCTCAATGTTCAAATTATTAACAATAACAATTTTGTTCAGTTAAACAAGTATTACAATTTGTATACTAACTTAGACATAATTCAATTAGAGAATATTGTAGTGAGGAATATGATTTTGACAAATAAGATGTTTGAGGACATTCAAAAAAACATTCTCCAAGACTTGTGTAATAGACTTATTAATAAAAAAAGAAGAGTTGTTGAAGAAGACAAAGGAATAAGGCAAAATCAAATTAAGAAACTTTGCAAAGTTAATAATAATGAGGATATGAGGAGAATAATGAATGGTATTGAGCCCTTGTTGAGGAACAAGAGAGGAACAATTTTACCAATGGGTGGCAATTACGAGGAAGTGAATGAAGAGATAAAGCAAGCTATTGTCAATTTCATGACCTCTACATCCACTATTTCTAAACAAGGCAAGGAGTTAGGGGGAGCAATCCCTGTGATAGTTGAAAAGAATGCACCTACACCAATAGCAGTGGAAGTCAAAGACACTATGATGCCAGAGTCATCATCGCATATAAAAATTGGTACTAAAACCATGCAAGTGGACAATACAAAAATAACAATTGATGACAAAGAAGATCCTTTTAAGGATTATGACACCAACATTGTTGGCAATATTATTGACTATTAAAGCTCAAATGAGGAAGTAGATAAAGAAGAGGAGAGAAAAAAGAATGAGAAAGAAGAGAAAAAGAGAAAAGAGAAAGTGAAAAGAAAGGAAGAGGAAGAAAGAAAAAGAAAGAAGAAGCAGAAGAAGAGAAAGAAAAAGTAGGAACAAGAAAAGAAGAAGAAATAAGAACAAGAGGAGAGGAGAAAGGAAGAAGAAAAGAAGAAGAAAGAAGAAGAAGATGTGAGAAGAAAGGAAGAATAAGAGAGAAAATTTGAGTCTGAAAGATTAGAGAACAATTGGAGGGTTGTGATGCAGGAGTCAATATTCAAACCCCAATTGAAGCATGTTGTAACAAAGATTGATAAAGTTGAATTTTATCATGAGGTAGATATTTTGTTACCCACGCCAAATAAGGGAAGGTCTTCTATGATATCAACACTATCTATTGTAGATGATGATGATGATGATGATGATGATGATGATGATGATGATGATGATGATGATGATGATGATCAAGAGGAACTTATGTGATCTTTAAGAAAATTGTTGGAGAATAATAAGAAGGTTAGAAATATTGAAAAAACCTTGCATAAAGTTGTAGAGAAATTACAAAAGATAGTCACAATTAAGGTGATAGATTAGGATTTATAACTAAGGGCGAAAGAGTTAGTGAGGCATTTTGATAATGAATTCACTACCTTATCAAATATTGCATCATCTCAAGCCTAGATAAATCATGATGCACAATTGTTTGCTACCATTTGCAATAATGTGAAGAATGAATTACAGACCTCTGATACTAGCATCAAGGAATTAAGAAGTTGTTTAGAACAAGGAATGAAACTATATGGATAAAGCACTATGTCATACAATTATTTAAAAGATATGAATGATGAGATAAGTTCAAAAGTGAATGAACTTCAAACATTAACATCAACATTCTAACAACCTGGTACATTGATTGAAGATATTAAGGCTGCAGTATCCAAAGTTCATGATGATATCAAAACTATTGAACTTTAGAAAGAAAGAGTGATCAAAAGATTCTCTCTACTAAGAGAACACCTAATAGCAAAGGTCAGTAATGTACAAAAGAAGTTGGATGAATGCCTTGTAGCTAAGGCATCATATGAGAAATTTGCCTACACGTATCTAAATGAAGTATAAGTAGCCTCTTATGGCTTATGTGCACTTCTCAACACAACAGAGGCAGTAAGGGAAACATGGCAAAAAAATTGAGTTCATGAAGACAAGTTTTGTAGTTTGTCTTTCCAAAATTTCAAATTAAGTGAGGTAATAAATTTTTTCTTGCATATAAATTGTGACACCTTTGTCATTGATGTCAAAGGGAGAGAAGTATAAGGAAAATTGTATAGTATTGTATAGAGTATAACGAAAGGGAGAAGTATAGGAATATAGTTATACGATGTATATAGAAAAGGGGGGTAGTAACTATTGTAATATGAGAGATAAGGAAATATGGTTATAAATCTAACGATCCACAAGTTTTGAATTTTGAAGCTTTTGAAAATTTTGTAAGGCCACAGTTTTGAAAGTCTTGATCAACATTTTGGGACTTACCAATTTTTCCATATATTGCCATCAATGCCAAAGGGGGAGATTGTTTTTGATAAGGTAAATAGGTTTTAAGGGGTCCTGAAACCCATAAGTTTAACAACAAGAAAGGCTAAAAATAAGCGAAAAAATGCCCAGCCAAAACATAAGCCTTACGGCTGAAAATAAGCCCAAAGGCCCAGCCCGAAACAACTGCCCACTAAAAAGGCCAAAGAACCAACCAGAAAAACAGAGACCAAACAAAAAGCCAAAGCCAGGAGAAACAAAAACCAAAGGACAGAGACCCAACCTAGCAGACTACTTCTCCATCTCGAGCATGGTCTGGGCAGCTTCTGCGCACTCTTGTTGCTCTTCTGCCTTATGATCCTGGGCGTTCGTCAAATCCTGCTCCATAGTGTTGTCCTTGGCTTTATCCACATCCAGCCTATCTTTGTCTCTGTTCTGTTTATCATCTTCCTCCATCTGGTTCCTGTCTTTGAGATTTTCCAAGAGAGAGAGGATGTTGTCGTTGATCGAAGCGAGGAGGGAGAGCATTTGACTTGCCAGGTTGTGATTGTAGTTCTCAATATTTTTTACTCTCCTCTCCATCAAAGTCTCCCAGCTGTTCCGATCGCCTTGGCTTTCTGCACCTGTCTTGCTTTTGATTTTTTCCATTTGGGAAACCCTATCTCTGACATCCTCAAGCTCATGGAAAAGCCATTTAATTGATCTAAAGTTGTCGATCATGCTATTGCGGGCATTGTTCAACAGATTCATGCCCGTTTCTCTTGCATTATCAGAAATAGCCACCATATCCGGGTTAATTAGCTCATTATGTCTAGGCTTCTCGAGGTCGTCCACCAGGAGTTGGGGGTTCATCGCCTCTCTGTAGATTCCCATAGTGGCCGTTCTCACATTGAATTTGAGCCGTCCTTCCAAAGATTTTATCTTGGTCGATAAGCAACTTTGCCTCCGCCGAAAAATCTTTTCCGGCATGCCAGGTCAGATTATTGGTGGCATTAACCCCTTTATTAGCAAACCAATCAGCGACTGGGTTTGCCTCTCTGTAAACATGAGTGACGTGGACCTGATCGAACTTTGTGAGAGTGGCGCAAGTCTCAGCAATTATGTTCGCAATCGTCCACGAGGGAGGGGAAATACCATTAATGGTATTAATAATGTTTTTGGAGTCCCCCTCAAGCCAGAGTTTAGTAATCCCGGCTTCAAAAGCCAACTTGACCACCTTACTCGCAGCTCTAGCTTCAGCCAGATGAATAGTCTGGATTCCCAGCGGGGAAGAAAAGGCAGCTATTCCCTCCCCATAGCTATTTCTTATGATTCCATCACAACCTGAAGGGCCTGGGTTACCCTTAGAAGCCCCATCAAAGTTGGCTTTTGACCAACCATTTGGGGGGAGAGGCCAGCTAGCATCCTGCCTTTTGAGGTTCCTGTCTTTTTCTTTAGCTATCTTTCTGTCCCCTTCTTCTTCTTCTTCCTCCTTTAGCACTTGATGATTTTCCTTTATATTCTTCGAGACCTTCCTGCCAAGGATTATAGCCGGCTCCTCTCTGTCTCTAAATATTCTATTATTCCTTTCCTTCCAAATTCCCCAGCAAAAATGGGGTAAAATCCAGTCCGAGTGATCCTACCGACCAGCAATCTTACAAAGACCTTTCCACTGATGGAAAAAATCCATGAGATTATTCGGTTTGCACCAGAGGGTTTCATTATCATGAGTGATGACATTCCACACCTCCCTGGCATAGTCACATAAGATGAAAATGTGATTTCCGGTCTCAGCCTGATTCTTACACAAGGGACATCTACTGGGCATAACATGTCCTCGCTTCATGAGATTGTCATGAGTAAGGATTTTGTTCTGAAGAGCCAGCCAGTAAAAAATGTTGATCTTTGGAGTGAGACCCGGAATCCAAGCCTCCGCCCAAGGGGCCTTCTCTTTTAAGCTCCAAAGGGAATTATAGCCTGAGGCAACAGAGTATCTTCCATTGGGATTATCCCTCCAGACCAACTCATCCCCCAAATTGATAGGAATCATGGAATTGAGCATAAGCATTATAGGAGTCAAGTCCTCAGAGATGAGGGATAGGTCACTCCATTCCTGGCCATTCCAATAATCACAAACTTTGGACCCAATTTGATCAGTACAAGCTTGCATCCATCTCTCAAAAATAGGGTTATTGATAAGTGGATCTTGGGAAAGCCATCTATCCGACCAGAACTGGATGTCCTTCCCATTTCCCAATTTCTATGATATCCTGGCCTTAGCCAGGTCCCTGGCTTTCATGATCCCATTCCAAATGTTCGATCCTTTTGGGATATCTTCATTAAAAAGGGTGAAAAGAAGAGTGGGTCTTCTAAGGTACTTTTTTACCAGGGTGTCCCTCCATTCACCGGTGCTACTGAAGATCCGCCATATTTGTTTAGCTAGGAGAGCCTTATTGAGGTGGGAGATCTTTCTAATGCCCAGACCTCCGTACCTCTTAGGGAGGCAAACCTTCTCCCAAGCAACAAGAGGGTATCTTTTCTTCCCTTCATTACCATTCCAAAGGAAGTCTCTCTGGATTTTCTCCATTCTTTCAGCTATTTTCCCCGGAATTCCAAAGAGGCTTAGGGCGTAGATTGGTAGATTTTGAAGAGAAGATTTGACTAAGAGGCATTTCCCCGCTTGACTAAGAGAGACCCCTTTCCAACTAGCCATCTTCCTATTGAATCTGTCCAAAATACCATTCCAAAAAGACTCCGAGGGTGAGGATCCCAAAGGGAGACCAAGATAGGTAGAGGGGAAAGAGCCTACCCCACAACCCAGAATCCTGGCAATTTTTCTTTGTCTAACCTCAGAGGTGTTGATGAAAAAGAGCGAGCTTTTGTTCTAATTAATCAGCTGACCCGTCCCACTGGAGTAAGTATCAAGAATCTTCTTCAGGGCTCTGGCCTCTTTGACAGAAGCTTCCCCCCCCAAGATAGTATCGTCAACAAATTGCTGATGAGTGAAGGGAACGCAATTAGAGGAGGGAAGGATCCCTTTGATACAAGCCTCACACTTTCTAAAGTCTATAATCCTTCCTAAGCATTCAGCTAAAATGATGAACAAAATGGGCGAAAGGGGGTCTCCTTGTCTGAGGCCTCTGGAAGGTTTGAAAAAATTAGAAGGGACTCCATTAACCATAACAGCCAAGGAGGAGGTGGACACCAATTGAGAGATAATTTTGCAAACTTTACTGTCAAAGCCAAAAGTCAAGAGGACCTTCCCAAGGAGAGACCAGTCCACCCTGTCATAAGCTTTAGAAAGATCCAGTTTGAGAAACATACCTTCCCGTTTGGATGCCTCAAGAGAGTGGATGACTTCGTGCACCATCTGGATAGAATCCAAAATTTGTCTCCCTGGAACAAAACCCAATTGATGCTGCGAGATTATCATGGGCAAGATCTTGAGCATTCTTAAAGTGAGAACTTTAGAGATGATCTTGTAGAGTGAGTTGCACAGACTAATAGGTCTAAAGTTGTCCAACGAGTCTGCCCCAGGGGATTTAGGAATGAGAACCACAAAAGTCGAGTTTAGCTCCTTGAGAATAGATTTGGCTCCAAAGAATTCCTGGATAGCCTGAACAACCTCTCCCATGATCACCGGCCAGAACCTTTGGAAGAAAAAAGTGGGAAAACTGTCCGGGCCTGGAGCCTTGTCAGCAGGTAGAGAAAAGAGAGCCTCTCTAACTTCTGAAGCATTAGGAATAGCACAGAGCTGTTTATTATGGATAGGTTGAATGAGCTGAGGGATACAGTGTAACAAATCCTCCTGGTCCAAATTGGAAAGCATTGGGTCCTCAGAGAGAAGGCTAGAGAAAAAGGAAACAGCTTCATCCGAGATGGCAGATTCTTCAGTTAACAGCTCCTGCCCCTTTCTGATACCATAGATCCTGTTACTAGCACGGTGCTTGAGGGTGGTTAGGTGAAAAAACTTAGTGTTCCGATCTCCTTCCTTTAGCCAGGTGATCCTCAATCTTTGCCTCCAAAAATTTTTTTCCTTATTAATAATGTTATGAATTTCAGACAGGGTCTTGAGCTCCGAAACTCTGTTGGTCTCAGTGTAACCTTCCTTCTGAATGCAATCTTGGATAATAGTTAGATTATCAAATAACTCTTTCTTTTCATGGAAGATATGACCAAAATCAGACTTGTTCCAAATTTTAATCATCCTCTTCACATTGCTAAGTTTTCTGGTGACTCTGAACATGGCTGAGCCCTCCACCTCTATCCCCCACCATTTCTTGATATTATCCAGGAGGTCTGGGTGAGAGGTCCACATTTTCTCAAACTTGAAAGGATGGTATCTCCTGTGTACCAGAGGGGAAACTAAAAGAGAAATGGAAGAGTAGTCCGAACCAATTTTGGGAAGCAGAGATAGTCTGCAGCTGAAGGATTGAAGCCAGTCTGAAGATATAAGAGCTCTATCCAGCCTAACCTGAATGCAATCATGGCCTTTTCTCTTGTTTGACCAGGTAAAGGATCCGCCCTTAAGCTCTACGTCCATAAGGGCCAGATTATTTATGAAGTTAGAAAGATCCTGTTTACTTTCCCAATCTGGGGGCATACCTCCCTTTTTCTCTTTATCTTCTAGCGGTGTGTTAAAGTCTCCCATGATTATACCTTTCTTAATGTCACAATCTTGCACCATATTACCAACTTTGGTCCAGAAGTTTTTTCTATCTCTCTTATTATTGGGGGCGTAAATATTCACTAAAAACCAGGAATCATTGGTGTGCAAATGTTGAACTCTGCAGAAAAGAATGTTATCTTCATCATACTCAGCTACTATATTGAAATACTTATCATTGAAAAGTAACAGCAGTCCTCCAGACGCTCCTTCAGAGTTAGAGGCTATGCCCTGCATGCTATTGTTGAACTTAATATTTTCCATCCTTTCCTTCTTCATTTTAGTTTCCTGGATTAGAAACACATCAGGCCTTTGGTCCCTTATCATATTTCTAATAACTTCTTGCTTGTGGATTCCATTGAGTCCATGAATATTCCAAGATAAGATCTTCATGATTTAACTACTGAACATGCTTCCTGGATGGTGCGCTGCGTACCATCCTTAATGTTTCTTCTGGCTTCCTCTTTCCTGATTTCATTCTTGTTTTTCCTTCCCACTAGGTTAGATTTGTGGCCGAGATCAGCCTTGGCCATGCTTCTAGTAGAAGGGGGAGATACCGGAGAAGGGTCCCTGCTATTCTTCTTCTTTCTACTCCTGACTTCTGTCCAGGGATTCTCTTCTCCCTCTAGTCCTTTGTCCAGCCAAGCATCAATTCTCGCCAAATCTTCCATTGTCGATGCAGACAGCCTCTCTATGATTCTCTTTACTGTTGGAGGGGGGGGACAACACACCGGGTTAGGGTCCTGGGACCTGGGTTCCCCCTCCTTTAGTTCTTCCATGGAGTTCGGGACAAAGGATAGTTTCAAGTCATCCTCCTGAGAATCCAGAGGGGGAAGAGTCATATTTTCACCTGTCTCCTCAGGTTTCTTCTCAGATTCCTTCGCATTGGGGAGAGGTGTTGAATCGTCTTTCACTCCTTTCTCTTCTCCCCCTCCTACGTTTCCAGTCGCCCGAGGAGGCCCTGATTCGAGGCGCATTAGGAGCAGTATTTGTTTTTCCTTCTGCCTCTCCATTTGCCTTGACTTGCGATGCTTTTTTCCTCCATTCTTTTTTGGGATCTAGAGAATCTTTTATCCCCCCTTGTGGACGAGCCTTTCCCACCGTACTCTTCCCTTTGAAAAGTGGGCATGATCCAGCCTTGTGGCCAGCCTTCTTACAATGGAAACAAGCAAAAGGCACACTTTCATAGTCAATCTTTTGAGATCTGTTTCCCAGACGAGATTGTAGTTCTAAAACTTGAGGCATGTCCTGGCCTTCGATGACTCCTACACAGATTCTTGCGTAGTTCAATCTTTTCTTAGCTATTGTGACAGGGTCAATGGAGAGGAGCTCTCCAAAGGTCCTGGCTATGCCATCAAAGACATCCTCATGCCAATATTCCAAAGGAAGTTTCGGAAGTCTTAACCAAACTGGAACCTGAGATTGGAAATCATTGTTCAAATCCAAGTTGGATGTCCATTTTTGCAATATTAGGTTGGATCTGCCCAAAGACCAGTTCCCAGCACATAGTATATGAGAAAAATCTTCCAAGCAAGAGAACTCGAAAGACATGAAGCCTTTGGCCATAGCAGTCACTTCTACATGCCCTTTAAGGTACCATTTTCTCCTGGTAAATGTCCTCACTACATCAATATTAGTTCTTGGCCCTACAAATTTTCCTACCAGAGTGTTCGCCATGCTTAGGATATTGTGGTCAATAATTTCCCTAGGGATTTCCAGAGCAAAAATACCTTTCTCCTTATCAGATTTGTCAATGACTTTTGGGAAAGACGATTTACCTGATGGTTTTATCCCGAATAGATTCGACCAGCGTCCCCATGCCCCAGACGACCCACTGCCCACATGGGGGGGAGGGGGAATCTTCTCACCTGGATGGGGCATCATAACCCGTGGGTCCCCATCCTTTGAGGCATCCTCATCTTTCCCCTCCATTTCCTGCCCTGCGCTTGCTGCATGCCCTCTTGCAGACGTGCTCTCCTGTCTCCCGCCTTTCTCCAGATTCGAAACAACGTGATTCGAATTGCAGTTCCCGCCCGCTCCATCCCTCTCTCTCACCGTGCCCATCGCAGTGTTAAATTTTTCCACAAAAGGGTTTGTGGTAAACCTAGTGTGACTCGAACCAGAGTTGATGTGTAGCACTGGGATCATTAGCCTAACACTACGCCTCATGACTCGCCTTCACGATAAGTTGATATAGTGATGGAATTTTTATTTATGGAAACATATTTCTTATGGTAAGAAGGAAAATTGTACAGATAAGAATTCCACTGTTAGGCATGGAAAATTATCTAATTATCAGACAGTTTTATCAGCAACACATAGAAAAATTTTGTAAGCGCGATCAACAGAAGCAATATTGGCATGTATGTAGTTAGGTATGAATAGTAAAAAGTCTCATGATTTCATGTCTGAGCTCATAGGTCAGTACAGATAATACAAAATTAGTTACAAACTAATTACCAGTAAAGGCAGTGCATAGGACAAAACAAAGCATAAATGAGAAGTATGAGTTATGGGTTAAGAAATTATTTTGGATACAAAATGATTAATTAAATAATCAGGGACAACATCCTAGATGTGAAACCTAAGAGGCCAAGAGTTACTTTTGTATTTTGCCAAGCGTGTGAAAGCTTGAAGGCTAACTAGGTAGTTTTGGTAAAGTATAAAGGTATAAAGGAAAGATCATGATATGTGAAGTTATGTAGATATTGTAAGTGATATGAGAACTTATGTAGAGATTTTATATATGTTATTTGAACCATATGTGATGTGAAATTTGATGTATGATGAGAGGTATGCAAAGAACAACAAAGGAAAGATCATATATTGAAGATATCAATAGTGGAAGAGGTTTTTATATCTATCTCTTTTTGTATCACAAATCTATATTGTATATTGCATGTTTGGGTAGTGGTTTCATATTGCATACATTGTAATTGTAAATACCAGCTCCTAATAGGGTTGATGCAATTCCTAATAGGGTTTAGGCTTTTAACAGGTGCTAGTCATCTAATAAGGATTCAAACACTATATGTACTTAATAGACTCCTAATAGGGTCAACTTCCTTAACCAGATACTTTTGTTCAGTGGATCATTTTGTGAGTACCATCCCCACTTAGGTTTTCCCTAGTTAAAAAAATATGGTGTTATGATCTCTCTTTGTGTATGGTTGCTTTTATTATTCAACATTATTGGTTTACTTTCATATGCATTCTACAAGGCAATTAATAATATCTATTTTTGGGGAAAATTTTGTAGAATACTGATTTCAAACCCCCTCACCCCTAGTATTTCCCTATTTCTAACACACTTTGAATCCTTTGTAAGTAGCATATGTAATCAAATTTCTCACTCCTTCCAATCTTGCAACTGGGGCAAAAGTTTCACCATAGTCAACTTCTTCTTCTTGTGCATATCCCTTACTAGTCTTGCCTCATTCCTTGTGACTTCACCTTTCTCATTTAACTTGTTTATGAAAATCCACTTAGTTCTAATCACATTTTTATCCTTTGGTCTAGGTACTAACATCCATGTCTTGTTCTTCTCTATTTTCTCAATTTCTTCATTCATTGCCTTGATCCAATCTTAATTTTCCAAAACACCTTTAACTTATTTAGGTTCAACTTCACATAATAAGCATGTATCATTTTGAAGTCTTCTTCTTGTCATGAATCTTGAATCTTTGTCCACAATGATTTGATTTGGTGCATGTTGTCTTCTAACATAATTTACCAATAGAGGTTTGGGTCTTGTTTCTCCTTCTTGTTGTTTACTAGATTCAACCTGCTCTTCTTCTTCGACTGTCTCTGGCTACAACTTGGCTTCCTCTATTTGATGGTCAACATTGTTTGTTTTGAACTTGTGTCATGTCCCCTCTTTAACTTCATCTAGTAGAGACTTGTGAGTCAGCTAATTATGGGGTCTTGTAGGCTGACAAGATTGGATAGAGGCCCAATATGGTTATACAGTGTTGGGGATTTGGTGTTCAAGTAGTTGTTGTTCAGTTTGGAGATGTTCATTGTTTTTAGGAGGTAGTTCCTAAAAATTAGGGGGTTATTCCTACTTTTTAGGAGGGATGATCAAGCCCAAGGTTGGTTCTCCATAAGATGATTCCTTAAGTTTAGTTTCAGAGGAATAGGGTTTGTTTCCTAAGTTTTAGGAGCATCCCTAGATTTTAGGGATGAGATTGCTAGTGGATCCTTGATTTTTGACTTCAGTCACAGACAGGTGACAAGATGATTTCATGGTTTGTGGTGTCTTTGGGGCATTTTGTACCTACTTGGGTTATATTTTTAATATTTCCTAAGTTAGCATTCAATATTTAAATAAGGCTAAGTTATAGCCATTTTGGAGTAATAAGGGGTTTTTGGCCTCATTTGGATTTCTTATCCCTTGGTGTAATAGCTTGTTGGAAAAGTCTTGAAATTTTCTAAATATTTCTTTTTTGACTCAGAGCATTTTGGTGAACAAATTTCTTTCTATTGGGGAAAATGTTATTTTCTAGATACTTAGCCACTTTAAAAATGAGAAATATATTATTTTATAACCCAACACCACATGGAGACACTTTTAGGGTTCAAGCTAAGTTTTATGGGTTATAAGGAGGTAAAGACAAAGTTTGAAGGCATTATTGACATATTACATCTTGGATTTGTGTTTTGGGCTCTGATTAAGCTTTTCGCATTTGGGACACCAACCCCACTTGCTTTGCCTGTTTGGGACATAGCCCCAAAAATAGTGGTTTGGATTCTTGCAGTCAAGCATCTTGGAGATTGTGCATTGTTTTCTCTGGGAACACAATCTTGAGTCAGAGTTTTAGCTGGGGTTTGGGCATTTTACCCACGTGTGGGCACTTTGCAGCTATACGGCCACACCTGGTAGCCATATTCTTTCCCACATATAGCATTTGAGAGTTGGATTTTAGTCGTAGCTTCCTTCTGGGCTCATATTTCACCTTCATACCTTTAGGTTGGCTTTATTCTTGGTTGTAATCATCTGGATATTATTGTAAATATTCATCTGGTGACATATTAGGCATATATTCAAAAAAATGCTTGAAACGATTTTGCTTTAAATGTATTTGGAATACATTTTTAGAATTAGTTCATGTTATTGTACTTCTATTATTACTTATTAAAAAATCATCAAAAATATAAAACAATCAAACACTTTTGCAACTTCTGTCTAGTTCTGCAAGAAAATTTTAATAAATAGGGAAAACAAATTTAAAAATATAAAATTCTAGCAGATCAGCAGAAGAGATCCATTAGGGATCTTTTAGCGGTATCAAAGCTTGATCTTGCCAGCCTATGGATTTGATTACAAGTCTATGCATCCAAGATTCGAGATACACAGATTTTATACATGCAAGAGAGCTCAACTTGAGCAAGGAACCTATTATGGTAGAAGAATAAGTGGGTGGCATAGGGAATCAAGATGATGAAGAGAGAGAGATGGTGCAGACCCTATTCACTACTTAGCCCAAGATTGCACAGGCTTTAGACAGATTATAAGATACCTTGGAGTGTTAGGAGATGGGTGGACACATAGGCAGGTGAAGTAGATTAGTTTCAGTGACTGGTGGTCAGTGCAACCATCAGTCTCATTCTTCAGTTGGGAGCTCCCTTCATTCCTCTAGATGACATCACCATCATATGCCTACTATGAATAGACCATTACTTTCTTAGCTCATATTAGGTGAATGGCTAGCACAGGTGGAAACACTAGAGGTGGGGTTCCAAGAGATAGTTTTGGCAGCCACAACTAAGGGGAGAGCTCTACCCCTTGAGGTTAGAGACATCTTCCCTCTTCCCCAATATTGCACACAATGTAGAGATATAGCTAGGTTCAGGGGAGATCATGGTTATAGATCACCACAATAGTAGCAAAACTATGACCTCAATAGAGCTATTGGGAAGATCACATTGGCTACATATAATGGCTCAGGAGATACGAGTGCACGAGCTTGAGTTCACAAGCTAGATATATATCTTTCATTACAGCCCATGCCTGAGCATGAGGCTATTCAGTTTGTTGTGTCGCATCTAGAGGGGATTGCCTATGATTGGTGGTACCATGGATTGGTTACCCAAGATCACACCTTAGTACATTCCTATGTTGAGTTCACTGAGTGACTCATTACACAGTTTGAGTGTAAGGATAAAAAACTATACTATAGAGAGTTGGCTCATCTGAGACAAACTAGTCATATAGAAGCTTATATTAATAAGTTCCAATGTATTGTGGTTATGGTACCTGATATGCCCTAGTAGCGTAGTGTGATTCTATTCATTGAGGGATTGTAGGACATGCTTAAGAGATTATTTTGTGCTTTCCAGCCAACCACTCTTAAGGATGCTATTGATGTGACATTGAGACTAGACACCACTCCTAATCCATTAGAATAAAAACCATTTAGAGATTCATGGCCTCCATAGAAGGCCAACACCTCATAGTTTAGGGATGGTTAGTTAGCTAGACCTCCTAGGATGGACCTAGATACATGGAATGATTTGAGGAAGAAACTATGCTTCTCATGCAAAGAACCTTGGGAGCCCGAGCACCATTGCATGGGTAAAGGAAAGGTTCATTTGATTCAAGTGACTTCTAAGATAGGAGATGAGGATGTGCTCGACACTAATATTGAGGATAGTACGAAGGATGTTGAGCAGGTATAGACACAGTTTGAGTTAGATACCCCTGAGCCCATGACATCAGCCAAAGTAGCTATGGCTACTCTCTCCAACTATCTTAAGTTTCATGCCTTTTGGTTGAGAGGTACACTAAAGGGCAAGCAGGTCACAAGTTTGGTAGACACAGGTGCTACGCATAACTTTATTGATCAAAAGTTGGTTGAGAGAAGTGGGTTACAATGTGAGGAGTTTGGTGGTTTCAGAGTGAAGGTGGCAAATGGTGCAGTTTCGGGTTGTACCAAACATATTCCAAAGCTTAGTATTCAGATTGGGGATTATACTCTAACCGATGATTTTTATGTGCTTCCTATAGAAGATTATGATGTGGTTTTGGGCATGCAGTGGTTACAAGGTATTGGGCATTACATTATTGATCACCACCGAATGTAGTTAGAGTTCCTTTCTAGAGGGAGAAGGTTATTTTGAGAACAGCTTCAGATGGCAGACCTAGAAAGGTGACTTTTCATAGGATGGACACTATCCTTAAACATAATGATATGCTTTGGGCTATGCATTGTTTGGTCAAGTCCAAAACACCCACACCTCAAGATGATCGTGTGTTTCATGTTGACATGTAGTTAGTGATGGATTGTCATGGGAGAGTTTTTGGTGACATCCCTCCCATAGTGCCTCCAAATAGAGGTTTTGAGCATGGTATAGAGTTAGATAATGGAGCAAAACTAGTAATGACTACACCATATCATCATCCTAGGGCCTATAAAGATGAAATTGAGAAGAGAATTCATGAATTGTTGGATATGGGTCTCATTCAACTAAGTTCTAACCACTTTGCTTCTCTGTAGTGCTTGTTAAGAAGAAGGATGGGACTTTACAGATGTGTATAGATTACAAAGCATTGAACAAAAGGACAATCAAGAATAGATATCCTATTCCATGCATTGATGAGTTATTGGATGAGCTTCATGGAGCTATTTACTTCTCTAAGATTGATCTTCACTCAAGGTACCATTAGATACATGTACGAGCAGAGGATGTACACAAGACTGCCTTTCGTTGTGCACTTCGAGTTTCTGGTAATGCCCTTTGGCCTTACTAACACACTAGCTATTTTCCAGTCTTGTATGAACCATATCTTCAACGAGTAGTTGAGGAAGTTGGTTCTAGTATTTTTTGAAGACATATTGATTTATAGTCATACTTGGGAGGATCATATTAGACATGTTGAAGAGGTACTTAGCATTATGGAGAGTTAGTCTCTATTTGCTAAGCTATCCAAATGTGAGTTTGGATTGAGGGAGGTATTATATTTAGGTCATGTGATCAGTGCTAATGGGGTGAAGGTGCATGAGGAGAAGATTCAGGTGATTCAGAATTGGCCCAATCCTTAGAACATTACTGAGTTATGTGAATTCCTTGGTTTGTGTGTTTATTATAGAAGATTTGTGAAAGGTTTCTCTTAGTTAGCAGCATCTTTGATAGATCTCACAAAGAAAGGGGCATTCAAATGGACAAAACTAGCACAAGGGGTCTTTGATAGACTCAAGGAGGTTATGAGTACTTATCCCATTTTGGCACTACATGATTTCTCACAGCCATTTGTCCTAGAGTGTGGTTCTTCAAGCTTGGATATAGGAGCAATGTTGATACATAATAGACACCCTATTTCCTATGAGAGCAAGAAGTTACAAAATAATGAAAGGTTGTACTTCACCTATGATAAGGAAATGTTGGCTATTATGCATACATTAGCCATGTTCAGACAGTATCTTATTGGCAACAATTTTGTGGTAAGAATTGACCATAACAACCTAAAATATTTCCTAAATCAAACAGAGCTCAATGATTGACAACAAAAATGAGTTAGTAAAATTCAAGCTTATGACTTCAATATCAAATTCATAAAGGGGAAGAATAATACTATGGCTGATGCACTCTCTCGAAAACCCTCATTGGCTGCCCTATGTTCATTGAGTGATATTTCAACAGATTGGAAGGCTCAACTTTTAGTTGAGTACAAGAATCAACATGCTTGTGAGATCATGGAGGGTTTGATAGTGGATGACAGATATAGTGTGGTAGATGATATTATCTACTACAAGGGTAGGGTTTATCTTGTTCCAAGTTCTCAGTTGAAGGAACAAATTTTGCATGCTCTCGATGATACTCCTGCTATAGGACATTGAGGATATGGTAAGACTTATAGGGAGGTTCATGAGAGATTCTCTTGGAAGGGTCTCAAAGATGATATTTTACGCCATGTTCGTGAGTGTATGACTTGTCAACAAAACAATTCGAAGCAAACCTACCCAATGGGTTTATCAATGATTGACAACAAAAATGGGTTAGCAAAATTCAAGCTTATGACTTCAATATCAAATTCATAAAGGGGAAGAATAATACTGTGGTTGATGCACTCTCTCGAAAACCCTTATTGGTTGCCCTATGTTCATTGAGCAAGATTTCAGCAGATTGGAAGGCTCAACTTTTAGTTGAGTACTCCAAGAATCAACATGCTTGTGAGATCATGGAGGGTTTGATAGTGGATGACAGATATAGTGTGGTAGATGATATTATCTACTACAAGGGTAGGGTTTATCTTGTTCTGAGTTCTCAGTTGAAGGAACATATTTTTCATGCTCTCCATGATACTCCTATTATAGGACATTTAGGATATGGTAAGACTTATAGGGAGGTTCATGAGAGATTCTCTTGGAAGGATCTCAAAGATGATATTTTACTCCATGTCCGTGAGTGTATGACTTGTCAGCAGAACAAGTCGGAGCAAACCTACCCAATGGGTTGATGCAAAATAGACACCCTATTTCCTATGAGAGCAGGAAGTTGCAAAATAATGAAAGGTTGTACTCCACCTATGATAAGGAAATGTTGGCTATTATGCATGCTTTAGCCATGTTCAGACAGTATCTTGTTGGCAACAAATTTGTGGTAAGAATTGACCATAATAGCCTAAAATATTTCCTAAATCAAACAGAGCTCAATGATTGACAACAAAAATGGGTTAGCAAAATTTAGGCTTATGAATTCAATGTCGAATTCATAAAGGGGAAGGATAATACTGTGGTTGATGCACTCTCTCGAAAACCCTCATTGGTTGCCCTATGTTCATTGAGCGAGATTTCAGCAGATTGGAAGGCTCAACTTTTAGTTGAGTACTCCAAGAATCAACATGCTTGTGAGATCATGGAGGGTTTGATAGTGGATGACAGATATAGCGTGGTAGATGATATTATCTACTACAAGGGTAGGGTTTATCTTGTTCCGAGTTCTCAATTAAAGGAACAAATTTTGCATGCTCTTCATGATACTCCTATTGTAGGACATTGAGGATATGGTAAGACTTATAGGGAGGTTCATGAGAGATTCTCTTTGAAGGGTCTCAAAGATGATATTTTACGCCATGTCTGTGAGTGTATGACTTGTCAACAGAACAGGTCGGAGCAAACCTACCCAATGGGTTTATTACATCCCTTACCTATACTAGAACAAAAGTGGACAAGAATCTTTATGGATTTCATTACCGGTCTTCCTCGGGTTCAGGGGAAAGATTGTATTTATGTTGTTGTGGATAGGCTAACCAAGTATGCCCACTTTTTTCCCATTGCATTAGATTTTATGGCATCATAGGTGGTTGAGTTGTTTTTCAAAGAGGTATTTAGACTCCATGGTCTTCCCAAGACCATTGTGAGTGATAGGGACATTAGGTTCATGAGTTCCTTTTGGCAAGGGCTTTTCAAGCTAATAGGCACTATTTTGACACCTAGTACTAGTTACCATCCTCAAATAGATGGACAAATCAAAATAGTTAACAAGTGGGTTGAGGGATATTTGGGTAACTATGTGTCAAGGCAAAAAAAAGCATGGGTACATTTGTTGTATTTGGGTGAGTATTGTTATAATACCATGCACCATATGTCCATTGGCATGACGCGTTTCAGAGCTTTGTATGGATACAAGGCATTATCTTTCATTGATTTGGCACTTAGTGATAGTTTAGTACCCATGGCTTAGGATTGGTTACAGAAGAACCAGGATATTGTGAGATCTCTCAAGGAGAATTTATAATAGGCTTAGAATCGGCAAAAGATATACGCTGACAAGCACAGGATTGAGAGAACATTTAAGGTGGATGATATGGTCTTTCTATGCTTACAACCATATCGAAAAAGTACCCTAAAAAGGGGGGGGGAGGGAGATGAAAAGCTCCAACCACATTTTTATGGTCCATACCGAGTCATCAGGTGAGTGGAGGAGGTTGCATATGAGGTTGAGTTACCAAATGATAGTAGAATTCATAATGTATTCCATGTATCTTGCCTGAAAAAGACACTTGGACATCATATTAAAGTTTCGCCTTAGTTACCTCCCATGGATGAGGAAGGTAAATTGATTTTGGTTCTTGATGAGATTTTGGAAGTAAGGGAATGATGGTTGAGAAGCACGGTAATTTGAGAGTATTTGGTATGATGGAGAGATCTTCCCATAGAGGATGCCACTTGGGAGGGTGAGAGCATTTTACAACATCCAACATTACAGTTGCTTGTGGGCAAGCATCTTTGAGAGGGGAGGACTGTCATGTCCCCTCTTTAACTCCATCTAGCCGAGACTTGTGAGTCAGCTTATTATGGGGTCTTATAGGTTGACAAGGTTGGATAGAGACCCAATATGGTTATATAGTGTTAGGGATTTAGTGTTCTGGCAGTTGTTGTTCAGTTTGGAGGCGTTCCTTATTTTTAGGAGGTAGTTCCTAAAAAATAGGGGGTTATTCCTACTCTTTAGGAGCGATGATCAAACCCAGGGTTGGTTCTCCATGAGATGATTCTTTGAGTTTAGTTTCAGAGGAATAGGGTTTGTTTCCTAAGTTTTAGGAGCATCCCTAGATTTTAGGGATGAGATTGCTAGTGGATCCTTGATTTCTAACTTCAGTCATAGACAGGTGATAGGAAGATTTCATGGTTTGTAGCATCTTTGGGGCATTTTGTAGCTCCTTGGGTTATATTTTAAATATTTCCTACGTTAGCGTTTAATATTTAAATAAGGCTAAGTTATAGCCATTTTGGAGTAATAAGGGATTTTTGCCTTCATCTAGATTTCTTATCCCTTGGTGTAATAGCTCGTTGGAAAGATCTTGAACTTTTCTAAATATTTCTCTTTTGACTCAGAGCATTTTGGTGAATAAATTTCTTTCTATTGGGGAAAAGGTCATTTTTTGGATACTTAACCACTTTTAAAATGAGAAATATATTATTTTATAACCCAACGCCACATGGAGACACTTTTAGGGTTCGAGCTAAGTTTGATGGGTTATAAGGAGGTAAAGACAAAGTTTGAAGGCATTATTGACATATTACATCTTGGATTTGTGTTTTGGGCTCTGCTTGAGCTTTTAGCATTTGGGACGCCAACCCCACTTGCTTTCCCTATTTGGGACGTAGCCCCCAAAATAGTGGTTTGGATTCTTGGAGTTAGAAGCATTTGGAGATTGTGCATTGTTTCTTCCAGGGAACGCAGTATTTAGTAAGAGTTTTAGTTGGGTTTTGGGCATTTTACCTACGTGCGGGCACTTTGCAACTATACGGTCATGCCTGGCAGCCATATTCTTTCCCACATGCAACATTTGAGAGCTAGATTCTGGCTGTAGCTTCCTTCTGGGCTCATATTTCACTTTCATGCCTTCAGGTTGGCTTTATTCTTGGTTGTAATCATCTAGATATTATTGTAGATCTTCATCTCGTTACATATTAGGCATATATTCAAAAAAATTGCTTGAAACAACTTTACTTTAAATGTATTTGGAATACATTTTCATAACTGGTTCATTTTATTGTACTTCTATTATTACTTATTGAAAAGTCATCAAAAATATAAAAGAATCAAACCCTTTTGCAACTTCTATCTAGTTCTACAAGAAAATTTTAATAAACAAGGAAAAAAAATATAAAAATATAAAATTATAGTAGATTAGTAGAAGAGATCCATCAGGGATCTTTCAACTTGACTCATGTAGCTTGATGCTCGACAATTTGTTGATGCTTGACATAACCCTTTTATTGAATCTCGGTAGTGTCTGGCTACTAATCCTCGACAACCACCTTCTTTGGTTCAGGTAAGGTGCTTGGTTCACCTTCATAGACATAGACAAAATCCATGTAGTCTTCATATTCTTTCTTGCATTCTTCTTCATTCTTTTTTGCAAATTTATCAACTCTTAACATTTTCACTTTCCAAAATCTTGTTAGTGGTAGTATTCAAACACTTGTAATCTTTTCTTTTAGTGTAATATCCTAGAAAAATGTCTTCATCACTTTTTGCATCAAGTTTACCTTTTCTTGCATCTTTAAATATATAATACTTACTTCTAGAAGCATAAAATAATTCACATTAGGTACATATTCATACCAACGTTCAAAATTTGTTTTCGTTGTACCTTTCTTCACTTGTACTTGGCTTAGAGTATAGACTGTAGTACTTACAACTTCTATCCAATATTTATGTGAAACATTCTTCTCCATCATCAAAGTTCTTGCACAATCCATAATTAATATATTCTTTCTTTCAGCTATACAATTTTGTGGTGGAGTCCTAGATGCACTCATTTGTCTCTTAATTCCTTTGTCATTGCAGAATATGTTGAACTCCTCTGATATGAATTCACCTCCTCTATTTGATCTAATGCACTTCATATTCTTTCTTGTTGCCTTTTCAACTCTAGCCAAATAAGAAGATTAGGTTTTTCTTTACGAAACATCACAATCATCATTCTAGAAAAGTCATCAACAAATAGAATGAAATATTTGTCACCATAATAGTTTTGCACTCCAATAGGACCACATAAATCAATATGAACCAATTTCAAAATATCATTAGAATAATAAGTCTTTCTCTTGAAAGTAGATTTTCTCATTTTACCCATTTGACATTGTTTGCATATTACCTTATCAGGTTTTCTTAATCTTGGTAACCCTCTAACTCTCTTCATCTTACTAATGCCTGGCAAATTATCAAAGTTCACATGATACATCATCTTATGCCATAACCAAACATCCCTAATTTGTGCAAATAGACAAGTATCTTCAAAGTGGTCTAGATATAATAACTTACATCTTGTTTCCTCTCGACTTCCAATTAGTTCACCAGTAACTTCATAGATCTTTTCCTTCTTATTTTGGAAATCAACTATGTAGCCTGAATTGATCAATTGTGCCATACTCAACAATTCATATTTTAAACCATCAACCTAATATGCATTGTCACATTTAATCTTGTCATTCAATATAATTGATCCTTTACCTTCCACATAACATGGTGCGTTATTTCCAAACTTAACACCACTTCCGTTATAATCTTCTAGCTTCTCAAACTTACTCATATCACTAGTCATATGATGTGAGAAATCATTATCAATTATCCATCTATCATTCTTGCTCACATATAAAAGCAATGCATTTTTCTCATCTTCATTAAAACTATGTTTCATTGCAACATAAACAACTTCTTCACCATGATCATCAAAATTACTATAAAAACCATCTTCTTCAACAATGTAGTAAGATTTCTTACCTTTATCCTTGTAATCTTGGTAATTTTTGTTACCTCAATTGTCTTTCTTGTCTTTCCTTCCTTTGTACTTGAAATCTTTCCTTTCGTCCTTCTCAGGACATCTGCCAGCAATATGACCAACTTTGTTACATGTAAAACAAATAATAAGAAGTTTACCTTTGTATTTTCCTTTTCCTCTTGGTACTCTTCTAGCCAATAATGCTTCAAGATCATCGCGATCATCATTAGATCCATTGTCACTTTCCACATACTTGCTTTTCTTCCTTTTTCCTAGATTCATCAAGAGTTAGCTATGCCTTAAATGCAGATTCAACACTAGAAGTGGAATAAATATAAAAAATTGATAATTCAAATGCATTGAGTCTACTAATTATATTATCCAAGGTTAGATATTACCTAGTGTACATCTCAGCTCCTGAATTGCAGATACTCTAATTGTGAAATAAAGTCCTTAATACCTTACTTATCATAGTCTCATCAGATATGTCCCCTCCATCTCCTCTAATAACATTCACCACTTCTTTGATTTGGCCACAATACTATGCAACAATTTCACCTTCTTTCATTCTCATGTCATCAAATTTTCCTCTCAAGCTTTCTGCTTTAGCTCTTAACACATTTTTATCTCCTCCATGGATTTTTGCCAAATTATCCCACATTTTCTTTGCAGTAGTGCATTCCTTCACATCATCAAAATTTTCATAACTTAGGGATGCAACAAGTTCAATCATCATTTCATTGTGCTCCTGCTTCTCTTTCATTTGTTCAATTGCCATAGGTCTAGGTACTTCAATGTATTAATTATCCAAGTAGTATGATGTGGAATCTCCAATACCAGATAAGTGTAATCTCATTAGTCTTTATCATGCTAGGAAGTTCTCCTTGTTCAACTTTGGTATCTCTCGTTTATACATCTTGATCTTTAGCTATAAGTCCCTTCAAACTTTCCTTATAAGCAACTAAGCTCTAATACCAATTGTTATAATGATTTAGAATAACTTGGCGGGGTGGGGGTGTTGAATTAGTTATCCTTAGATCCAGATGTACCAATTCAACTTCTAACAATCTCAAACAACTTCATTAACCTCACAAAATAGCTCGGTCCATATAGCACATCATCAACAATTTAACATTCTTCAACTCTTTGTTCTATCTATGTGTGTCGATTAATAGTAAAATACATAACTATAAAAATAGCAAGCATAAAGAAATATCCACACATGTAAATAACACTTTGACACTAAGATTTAATGTGCAAACCCAATCTGGGAAAAACCACTAAGTAACATGTTATCAAATTTTCACTCATTTGAAGTGAGCTCAGTTAAGAGCCAACCCCTTTAAAGGTTATACAACACACCCTATTAAAGGATTTCATCACCGTATTAGGAGTGGCCTTGTTAGAGGACTTTAGATCATTCTATGAGAATGTCACCTTGATTAAATAATTTACAAAATGACTATTAGGTGAACCTTATTTAAAGAATTTTAACTGCCAAAATGGTTAGAATGTAACAATAGGTTTGATTTGTAAACTACAACTTACATTACAAATTTAGATATCCATCCATTTATCTATTGGTTCATTGATTGGCCCCCATTGTTATCTCCATCATTGATCTTCTTGGCATCTCCTCGAGCAATCATACTTCATCAAACTCTTCACACTTCTCCTTTACTACTTTTCTCCTCACAACTCCTTAAGATCGCCAATCAACAATGAACCAACCTTAGAAAACATCTTTTATGCCTCCTTAAATAGGTAATTTTGATCTTTTGCCACTTAAACATCAATGTAGATCTTAGGGTTAAATCAGATTCATCAAATCATTCCATCCTTTTGTTCTCCTTCATCCTTCTTGACATTTATACAAATTTATGATCAAATCCTTGCCTTTGATCGTGTAACAAACTTTCTTTCTAAATTAAATACTCCAGCTCATAAAATCCTTATCCTCCACGTGCTTTGACTAATTCAAAATTTCAACTTTGTCACCTTCAAATTCAATTCTTTCACAAACTATAACTTTTGTTGTCACTCAAAAATCACTATGGTTTTCTACTTAGTCACCATTGTGTAGCTTGACATACATTTTTTTATTTTGTTTGACATTCACTAGCTCGCTTGGTTATTACTATGCTTGGTCACGACTAACCTTTCTTCATCAACTTACTCGACAATAACTAACACTCGGCTTGAAATATTTGTTCGACTTCTACTTAAGTTCCTTAATCTTATGTTCCAACTCCTTCATTGACTGACCAACACTAATACTCAGTCACAGTTAGAATTTAACTTAACTCTTGTCATTTCACTTATACATCAAGTTCATTTATCTTCTTCACTCCATGTAATGATTAAACAACACATTATCTTGTCAAGGACTAACATATCAAGTGCCCATTGTAATTCTATTATACTTAACTTCACATCACTCATCAACATCACTAGTCCACCTGGCTATCTTCTTCTTTTCAAATCCTCTCCATCAATTAATAGATATGACACTCTACATTGTTAGTAAATGGTTCTCTAATGGTTAGATAATGTCTTACTAGTAGGTTTGACATCAATGACAACATAACAATTGTTCCAATTGCAGTTTCCAAAAAATACAAGTCATATCCAAAAGACTTCAAATGAAATTGCATTGTAAACATCCAAAGGACATGCCCAATACCATAAAGAAAAGTGTTCTAAAACTTGATAGATCTTCTTTGTTAGCCATAGTCAATACTCCATAATTTAGAAATTCTTTTGATCAATAGACTTGTTAAACACATTGAGATGATGAGCATGCCCAGCTATATATTTCACTTTAAAGGTAAGATTTCATGGTTCTAAATTATTAATATTGATGAGTGGTTTTGATAATAAGACTTCACACGCGCGCACGCACACACACACATTTAAGATGAAACAAAAAAGCAATTGTACTTTACCATCATAGCCATAGAAGTGATATTAAATGGGAGGGGCACTACATAATATTAATTTAAATTTTTTTGTTGATAAAAATTACATTTCTTTAGAAAACTAAATAAATATCCTTTTATGGTGAGCCTAATAGCTTTTGGAAAGATCCCCAGGCATAAATCTTTGACATTTATGACTTTGTATGAACTCTTATGGTAGTTACCATATAATGATTGTTTTTATTTTATGCAATCTTTTTTGTTAACCACTAGGGTTGTCATTGCACCAAAATATTGACCTTTTAATGTCAAATACAACAACTAGACTGATATAAAATACAAGAGGCTATTAAACTATGTAAGGAATCTAACAAGGGGTGATGAACCACTACCAACAATTTGCCTCCCACTGTTACTCTCCATGCCCTACAAGGATTCAAATCTATTACCAATTTATAATACCGCTTGTTAACTACTAGGGTTGTCATTGCACCAAAAGATTGACCTATCAATGTCTAATACAACCACTAGACCTATAGAATACAAATGAAACTATTAAACCATGTTGCGAATCCACTGAGGGACGCTGGCCCACTGCCAATATTTTCTCCATTTTAAATAGTGAGATTTGGATGCTTAACATGATTTTGAATTTAAATTCCATATATTGATAAATTTGATAATTTCTAGGGCATTTAAAATTTAGTCTTCAATTTGAGTTCTAACTTTTAGTGGATGATAAACCAATGGAGGAGAAGATTTTGAATGCAATGTTCTTGGTTTTCAGGGTGATCTAAGGTTGGGAGAAAAAAGATTACCAAAGTGTTGCCTCTTTTAGAGATCACCCATGTGTAAAATGGTTGTAAATTATTTCAATCTCCTTGTTTTGGATCAGAGGAGGATCTTTAACAATTTATCATACGTGGAGAATTGAAAAATTTTGCAAATGATTCAAGGCTATATATTTGCTACCATAACTTTGTATTTTATATTATTCACGTTTCAAATTCATTTGGTATGGATTTGGAAAGTTTCTAGAATGTCATTAGGTAGTTTTGAGGTGTTTGGCACATATATGTATTTGGAGTATATTTTATTGCAGGGTTTGAAACTTGCTTGAAAAGTTTATTTTATTAGAACTATTGTGATTTTTATCATAAATCTATAAATGGATCATATATAAAAATCACTTCACTCTGAAGAGTTTATCACAAGTTTCATATTGCAATCTTTAGCTATATACTACACTATTTTAGTACTCCTAGAGTTTCAATGTAAACAATAACTTCTTATTCATGGATCTAGTTTCTTAATGTTGAGGGATCATTAAATTGGAATTTTTTGCCATCCTCGCTTGAAAATAAAGTAGATTCATATTTTATGATTTGAGTCATTACAAAGTTGTAGGTAATCAATTTGTGGCTAATAGGAAAATACCATGGCCATATGAACTCATTAACATAAATACATTTAATACCTTAAACAATTGTGATCTTTTCAATATGGTATACATATTTCTTTATTTTTATCTCTAGAATTTTTTTAAAAATGGAAAATGAATCAAATGAGCTCTTTCTTACTCAAGCTTAAAAAGCTTACCTTGTTCTTTAAATTAGCACTATATTTTCCTATTATTTTTGTGAAAATGTATTTATATACATTTTAAAATGAAAAAATGAAACTTCTACATTTTTCTTAAGACAAAGATACAAAAATTAATTACAAAAAATAGATTTAAAAGTAGGTGTGTTTAGGTTTGAATTTTGGTATTAAATATGTAAAACTTTGATTCAATATTAAGAAAAATAAGTTTGTAACAACAAGAAGTTGATAAAGAAAAATAATTTAAATTTAAATTTGATGTTTGCTCTTTTGTACATCTTGTTATAGGCGTACATGATTAAATATATTTAAACACAAAATGCTTTTTAATACACAACCAATTTCTTTGACTTTTTAGTTGAGACTTATGTTTTCACCTCAAATTCTTATTATTTGTTTTCTTGGGCTCCACAGTATTAAACCACAATTGTAACGTCTCCTATTTATTTATTTTTTCAAATTTTTGTCAAATATATCTCTTAGTTTATTGGCTTTTCATAAGAAATAAGTAAAACTAAAAAAATCTTTTTAGATTTAATCTTATTTAAAGTTAGAATTTTAAAATGTCCCATTCATTTGAAAATAATAATAATAAGAAATATGTAAACAATAAATAATTGAATAAAGTTTTAATATTTCTTTAAAATGTTATTTTAAATTTGTTAATGTTTAAAGTTTAAAAATATTGATACATATTTGTATCTATGCATTTTTATAGTATTTATATTTATACATTAAGTTAACATTTTTTCAACATAATTTTTTTATTTAATTTTGGAATGTAAAAAATCATTTCATAATTAATTATATTTACTTACTTTTGACATTAGGCAAAAAAAATTATGTTATATAATATTAGATTTTAATTTTTGTCAAATATATCTCTTAGATTATCGGATATTCATAAGAAATAAGTAAAACTAAAAAAATCTTTGTAGATTTAATCTTCTTCAAAGTTAGGATTTTAAAATGTCCCATTCATTTGAAAATGATAATAAGAAATATCTAATTATCTCTGCTTTTTCAAAAATGCCGAACTTCAAAAAACCAGCGAAGAATCGCGGGAAGAAATTTCTACAAAAACAATGGAAAAGGAGTTTTTTTGGTAAGGGGAAGCAATGGCAAGGATCGCTCCCAGTCGAAGGCAGAAAGTGGCATCAAAAAACACCTCAAAACAACCATGCTAAACAATTCAAAATCAAAATAGGAAACAGTTTTGAGGTCTTAAATAAATACGATGAAGAGCCTCCCAGCCAAATAGATAACAAAGGGAAGTAGATTAATCAATGCACATATTCATGTCCGATAGCCTCCTTTGAAAGCCCAGAGGTACTTTACTCCAATAACCGGGACTTGTTTTTCATGCTTGAGCATCTGGATAACCAATTTCGGATCTTTAATTTGACAAAATATACACGCATGGAGCCTACCACTAAACCCTTTAGCCAACAATATCTGGCAACACCCCAGATGGCAAGGATGTCTACCAAAACTGATTCGCCTCTATCCTACATGCCTCCACACTGGCAAATTCATAACCAAAAAATGACACCAAACCCTAAAGCATCCGCTAGATTGTGTAAAAACTTGGAAGATCTGACAAGGATATCGATAAAAGAAATTGATAATACATGGGACAAATGCCTCAAGGGAGGAGTATTCACAATCTGGAATGGTCCACAACATGATCTCCCTCTTTTATCTGATTGGCTGGAGGAAATCTGGGAGGAGTAGGTAAGTAGATCACGTTTTTCGAATAAGGTGCTATATGTTCAATGTTTAGATGAATCTGTAAAAAAGGAGTTTATTTTAGTTTCTGTATACTTTTTCAATGGTTATTGTGTTAAATTCATAGAATGGTCTCAAAATTTTAGTGAAGCAAAGATAGATTGTAAGATGCCTTCATGGTTTATTTTGTCCTTGCTTCCTCCAAAACTATGTCAAGAGGATATTATTAAATCCATTGGATCTGTAGTTGGAGAGGTGGAGGGTATAGACGCATCCTTTTATTGTTGTAATAGTGTCAAGATACTAATTAATGTTAAGTATAATCACCCATCTGAATTTAAAAAGTAATTCATAATGAGTAAGGCTAAGTATGATATCCTCTTTCAGATGTATAAAGGGAAATTAGTTGACATTTTAAAATTTGATGAGGCACATAAGATCATGCCCAAGATACTTCCCCTGACCTTGGATGTTAGAAGCAAGTTCCCCTGGCTAAGAATCATGAAGAACAAAAGACTTCAAGAACAAAACTCACTTACAAAGCAAAAGAATGCTCAAACAGATCAGAAGGAAGGGAAGGAGCTCAAAGATATAGAAGAACGTTCTCTAGAAAGAAGAAGGTTGAAATTGGTCATAGTACTTAAGCCTATGGAACAGTCAGAGAAGGAGGCTAAGGATATACTCATAAAAAGACAGAAAAGAAAAAAGGGAAAGGAAATGGATAAGAAGAAAAGGGATGTAGGTAAAACTAAGAATGACAAAGATGGCAACTTACAAATACAACATAATTTTGGAAATATGGAGGACATTGGTTCAGATAGAAATGTGACTCCTATCAGAGATATCACAAAAAAGGGTATAGCGCAAGAAGAAACTTCATATACAACTCAACTAGATCGAAACTTCATATACAGCTCAACTAGATCTTAAAGATGATTACAAAATGAGGAAGCAGTTAGAGGAAACGCAATTGTAGGAGAAGATGCTAGGATCTGAAGGGAAGGAAAAAGATAACTGCTCTCTGATCCTAGAACAAATAGGGGCAGCAAACCAATTCAAGGAAACTTCAAGTCAAAAAGGAGAAATTAAGTTCAAAGATAAGGAACTCAGTGATACTCAAGCCAAAGTCTTAGAAATAATTGAGAATTTTGATATAGGTGAAGTAGAAACTGATCTTCTCTTTTCATCTCTGATAGACAGATTGAAAGAAGGCACTATGCGGTATGATAATCAGGTTGCTTTGCAACAAACAACAAATAGGAATATTGAGGCAGATCTATCAACTCCTGGCAACAAGAGATCCAAAGGAGCCTCTAAATTTTGGCAAACACCCAGTCATATGTCCACTTCACCCTTTACCCCAGAGGAAAGCAAGACAGAGATGTAGGGGAAGGACATAAACTCAGATAGCTTACTTTTGGAAGAGGTTCAGAACTTCTTAAACAAGGACTCAAATTCCCCTCCAGAAATAGAAGTGCTAGAGAATGTTTATAAGCAACTCGAGCAGCTATCTGAAGAACTGGTTTAGGTCTTTAATTATGATAATATAAACAATAGTACTGTACACCAGAAAGAGGAACTAATACAAAAAATTATCAAACTAGGGGGGAAAGATTATACAGTTGATGATCTGTGCAGAGATTTACTAAAAATTTAGATGGAGGACAGTTTTATGGAACTGGATAAGCAAAGAGGGAATAAATCAAAAATCACTAAAGGGAAGTATAGAACATCAGAAGGAAATGGGGTGGAACATAAGCTGGAGGCATCGGATCAAGAAAATATTGGAACTGAGATATGCAGAGAAATAGAGAAAGAGTTCCAAACAATAGGAGACATTGTAACTTCATCAGTGCATGATGTGGATGAAAATCTGCAAGAGCTGGGTTTATGTATGAATTAGGCAGGACTAAGCTCCCCTAATTTTGGCAAGATGAAAGGAAAAAGAGGAAGGAAAACTCTGAAGGAATTACGAGAGATTGAAGGACTAAGTAGGGAATAGAAAAAATTTGATGAGCTTCTAAATATGGGGAAGGGGAAGTGCCTTCCCAAGGCATCATGAGGATCACAACGTGGAATGCTAGGGGTCTAAACGCCCCTAGAAAAAAAAGACTAATTAAACAATACCTAAATAATTTTAACTCAGAAATAATTTTAATGCAAGAAACTAAATTAAACAAGTTAGAAGGTTCCAAATTAAAAAGGAATCTAGGTTTTTGGGATTCAGTATTTGTTGAGGCAATGGGTGCATCGGGTGGTCTAGGTATCATATGGAACCCCAAAAAAATAGAATTGAAGTATTTAGTTAGTGGCTTTAACTGGATGTGTGTTAGCATACAGAGTTTAAAATTTGATATAAAATTTATCTTAATTAATGTATATGGACCTACCTGTCCAATAAAGAAAAAAGAGGTGTGGGACAAATTAGGTATGATGTTGCATAATCACCAAAATAGCCATGTCTTAATGGGTGGTGATTTTAGCACCATTATCAACCTGAATGAAAAAGTAGGAGGAATACAACATCTTACATCTTCTTCGTCAGAATTTAAATCTTGGATAGATAAACAAAGCTTGGTAGAAATCCCATTAAGTAATGGTACATTTACTTGGAATAATAGAAGGAAGGACCATGCTTTCATTGTGGAAAAGCTAGATTATAATAAAAATATCGTATCATCCATTCTACCATTTGTAGGTTCAGACCATTTTCCAGTGTGTATGGAAATATTGGAACCATCTAAACCACCCAGAAACCCATTCAAGTGTGAAAAAATGTGGTTTCAAGATCCAAAATTTATTGAACAAATCAGGATATGGTGGGCACAAGCAAACTTTGAGGGCTCCAAAATGTTCATTTTTGTCTCTAAGCTCAAAATGTTAAAAGAAAACATTTTAAGATGGAATAGAGAACATTTTAATAATATCTTCAAAGAAAAATTGGAGATGAAAATTTTTAAAATTTAAACCAGGAAATCATTAGATCTAGTATGGATTATGAGAAATACCATTTAGAAAAAGAACTTTTGACAAAACAAGAAGACATTCTTTCAAAAGAGGAAACCTTTTGGAGACAAAAATCTAGGGAGAAATGGTTGGACGAGGGAGATCGTAACACAATTTTTTTTCATAACTGAACCATTTACAATAGAGCTCGATCTAGAATCACCAGTATCACTAACAACTTGAGTTTGCGTATAGAAAATCCACAAGAGATAGCAGATACGTTAGTCTCCCATTTTAAGAAATTACTCAACAATTATGAAGGATCAAATAGGATAGCCCAGTCCAATTTGCTCATTCATTCTGAAACTCATAACCCCTGAAGATAATAAAAATCTCAACCACCCAATCACCCTTGAAGAAGTTCGACTTGCAGTCTTTAATATGAACCCTGACAAATCACCAGGGCTTGATGGTTTTTAGGCCTTTTTCTTTCAAAAATGCTGGGATATTTTAGGAATAGACCTATGGAAAGCCATTGAAGCATCACGAAATGGTGGATCGTTATTGGCAAAATTTAATTTTTCCTTTATTACATTGATTCCTAAGAAGGACGGGCTGGAACATCCCAATGACTTTCGCCCTATAGCTCTATGTAATACAATTTACAAAATCTTCTCGAAAATTATGGCTACCAGACTCAAGGAATACTTGCCAAAACTAATCTCGGAAGAACAAACAGGTTTTGTCCCAGGGAGATCTATTTTGGATGGCATTCTTATTATTCAAGAAACTATTCACTCAGCAACTAGAGACAAGGATCCATGTATGCTAATGAAACTAGATATACAGAAGGCTTATGATATGGTTGACTGGCGCTTCCTCTATAAAGTGTTAGAAGCATTTTGCTTCTCTCATCAGTGGATTAACCTAATCTTTAAGTTTATCTCTACGCCTAAAATTTTTGTTCTCATCAATGGGACCTTGGAAGGTTTTTTTGAGATATCTAGGGGTATTAGACAAGGAGACTTGCTCTCACCTTCCCTCTTTATCATTATGGTTGAAGCTTTTGGAAGGGCTATTTTGGATGCATATTTAAGACGAAGGACTTCAGGTATTACTGTAACTAGAAATGTCCCTAACATTACTCATCAATAGTATGCGAATGATACCATCCTACCAGGTAAAAGCTCAGTTCAAGAGGCTTTGGGCTATAAAAATATTTTGTAGACCTATATGGATGCCTTAGGAAAAAAAGTGAACAAAGAGAAATCTGAGATTTTCTTTTTGAATACCAGTCCAGAGATGGAGAATTCGATTTGTAGGATCATGGGATTTAAAAAGGGTCTGTTTCCTTGCAAATATCTAAGAATGTCTCTAGAGAAAGGCTCGAAACATTGCAAAGTTTGGAAGGACACAATTGAAAAGGTAGATAAACGAATTGGGAGTTGGAAAAATAAATGGCTATCTAAGGCGGGTAAAATTACAAAGATTAGGTTAGTACTCTCAGCCATCCCAATATTCCCTATGGCTTGTTTACCTCTTTCTAATTGGATGTCTTCGTTATTCGAGTCCAAACTTAGGAACTTTTTATGGAAAGATAAAGGAGAAGATAAGAAACTGGCCCTTATAAAATGGGATTATGTAAGTCGAAAGAGTATGGGGGCCTAAGTATTAAAAAGCCCCAATGGAAAAATGAGGCCTTGGGAGCAAAATTAATTTGGAGATTATATAAGGAATCTGATAAAAAATGGGCTAAAATCTTATTTAACAAATATCTCAACTCGTCAGACCCAGAATCCTTGTTTCGAATGGATAAACTCCCTAAAGGATTGAAAGGTTGGAACTTTATGACTAAATGTTGTTAGGAATAAGGTGTCTTAACCTTGTATAATTCCTATTCTTATTATTTGTTTTGTAAAATGTATTTCTTGCAAATAATGTTGATGTGTCAACATCTTGAATTGTGTGTAAGAAGATCATGACTAAAACGGCTATGGCAGATTCCTATGACACATAAGAGCTATGTTAGGAAGATTCAATGATAGGTGAAGACATGTGGCAACTAAGATATTTGAGTACTGTACACTCTACCCCAATAGTGGGGTTCGGGGCATCGGCCCGAAATTTTTTTTGGGGTTCCTATTTTCTCAGAGAATGGTAAAACCCTAATACGGTTTACCTTTGGGAGTAGCCCTAAAGTGAAGCGCATGTTATAAGCATTTTTAGGGTTGCAAAAAGATGCGATACGAAAAAGGTGTATTTTTGGTACTGCAAGTAGCTACTGGAGTCTTTTGTTGTTGATGTTGAACTTGCATTGCAAGTGTATTGTAATCTTGTTTTAAAGATAATACATTGTGTAGGTTCTGAAGGGGTGGGGTTGTTTTACCGAAAGGTTTTTCCCCACTGAAAAATCTTTGTGTTATGTGTTTCTTTCTCTGTTTATTTTCTGTATGCATGGTTGGCTGCAATATTGTTGTTTACATGATATTGAATCTGTAAGTGTAGAAGATTTTAATAGGATTTGCATCATACTTTCCTTATGAGATTAGTGTAGGAAGTTGTTTCCGCACCTGAGTTTCCTTACAAATGTCAGAGTCTTATAAGTAAATTTCTTACTTGGGATGTAGGATCAGGTGACAAGGCATTATTTTGGGAAGATTCATGGGACAGACTTCCTCCGATTAAATCCTCCCCCACTAATGATATTCTTAAGCAAAGGTTGACCTCTTTGTGGGGTAGTAAAGTTAAGGACTATAAAATTAAAGAAGTTTTGAACGGGGTCCTGAAATGGAAGTGGCGCTTGTTGGACAATCTAGAATTTGATCCAGACCTTATAAAGGCTTATGAGAAGATTATTTCCAGCAGAAATGTCAAACAAGTCACAAAGTTCGACAACCTTATTTGGGCAGGATCTAAAGATGGCTCATATAGTGTGAAATAAGGATATAAGACTATCATTCAATCTTAGAAATGGTCTAAGATTGAAATTCCACTTAATATGTGTTGGGATGCGACATGTCTTCCTAAGGCCAGCTTCTTTTTATGGCTAGTCCTGCAAAAGAGGGTTTTGACTGTGGATAGGTTATTAAGATTCGGTATTATAGGCCCTCATTGGTGTGTTTTATGTAAGCAAAGCGATGAAAATGTAGATCACCTATTCCTCAATTGCCCTTATGTGCTTAATTGTTGGGAATGGCTTAGGGCTTGTCTCGGTTGGGCTACCCCTTTGCAAAACTTCGTCAAAGAGTTGCTCGATTCATGGCCCACGAATTCGATAGGTGGGGTATATAAAAAGCTCTAGAATATTTGCTCGTCGATTGTGGTTTGGGAATTATGGAAGGAGAGAAATTGCCGCATATTTTAAGAAAAAACATTGAACATAGAAAGATTTTTATTAAAATTAGAAGCTTCTATAGTGGAAGTGCTTAATGCTCATCTTAGGAAATCATCTAAAGAAGAAGGCTCATTCTCAATGTGGGATGGGTTCATGAAGAAAAATTGGCCCACCATTATCAACCCTCCACTGGTTCACTCTTCACACAATAAGGAGGCAAGAGCGAACTACAAGTGGGCTCCCCCTCTTAAGGGTGGCATAAATTGAATTTTGATGGTGCGGCCTGGGGCAACCCAGGGATAGCCGAAATTGGTTGCATTATCAACGATGAGCATGAAAAATGGTTAGCAAAGTTGGCTTCGCCGCTGCCTCCGTCTTCTAACAACATAGCTGAATTAAAAGCTGTAGAGAAAGGATTACAACTTTGTGAGAAACTAGGCTTGTCCAAGATCATAATAGAAGGCGATTCTCAGATTGTTCTTAATGCAGTTAGTAAGAAAAAGACTCCAAATTGGGTGCTAAATTCAAAGCTTTGAGAAATCCTCATGTTATTAGATAAATTCGAGGAAATTCATATTACTCACATTTTTAGAGAAGGGAATTTTAAAGCTGACGGGTTAGCTAATAAGGGTGTGGATGGAGTTTCAATTTTAACATACAATTTGTAATATATAGATTAGAACTTCTCCCCCAATACTTAGCCATCTTAGTAGCTAAAGACCCTCCAAGTTTATTTACAATTAGAAATGGTTACAATAAAATAGAGATATACGGAGTTTAATTAATTCAGTATCTCATGTACATAAGGTATTGAATTAATTAGGTCTCTCATACATATCCCTCTACAGTCTTATCCTAATGGATCTATTTTTCTGTATAATATTCTCTTACTATAGCCTTTGTACAAAGTGCATCATTAGAAGGCACTTGAAGGATCCCACTATTGGTAACGGTTTCCAAAACTTATAGGATGTCACTCTAGTTGAGTATGATGAGATAAGGAATTCTACATGTGAGGTTTCATTAAGAAGTGATATGTGTTAATCCATGATGACAACAGTAATCATCGATTGCTTTGTTAAAGGACAAATAACGAGGATATTAGATGCAGAGGCAGAGTAGGATTTATATTAGGGTAGTTTTTGGTGGAGTTGTTTCAATAGAAGCTCTTAAATTGATATCCTTGAACACCCTAATCTCAGCTTGGATGGAGATAAATATCAATGTTCTTCACTCAACTAAAAATAGGACAATGGCCTTTTTGGGGAAAGTCAAACCCGAGAGATGGAATCGTCTACTAAGGGCGGTAGATGATATGACTCGCTTCATGATAATCAGAGCTATAGGAGAAGATGTTTTTGACTACAACGCGACCTGGAGAACCAACAGCTCCATAATTGGCTCCTTCATAGGAGTAATGATAAGGGCAAAAATTTGAAAAGAAGATATAGTGAGGCTTTGTTTCGAACTTTTTAACTCGATGTGGAGGAAAGGAGTGGAGAAGGCGGTACATAGCATTGATGATAAATTTAGAATCCCATTACCTGAAAGGTATATGGGGTTACCTCTGGGCTGTGCAGAGTTGGAGATGGCCCCTCGTCGGCAATCCCTCATAGTCAGGGAAAGCCTGGCCTTCTATAGGGAATGGCCACGAATGGAGGCTAGTGTTAATTTTCTTTTATGATGGAGAAGGATAGTTGTAGAAGAAAACAAGTGGGTCTCAGATTACCTTAAACTATTCAAAGTTTATGTGCAGTTGGGAGTGATATTTGATGACCTCAGTGAGCTTGAGTTCTGTACCGTCAACACGAAAAAGACGAGCAGAAACAAGGTCTCGTTTGAAATGCCTCCCTACATGGATGTGGGCGAATCTGATGATGTTCCAGAGGTGATCATGGTTTCGTGGAGGAAATAGGAAAGGTACAGGGATGAAGAGAATTGAATGTTGAATTAGGATTTGATATTAATTTTTCGTAAAAATACGGTATGTAAGATCTTGGGTTGTGTTCTGAGCCCAATTTTTGCAATATTAGGTAGGGAAGGTATCAAGTATTTTGAAACTCTAATCTCATATAGATACATTACAGATAAATTAAGTATTGAATGCTTTGACCCACTAGGGGTTTTCTTGCTAGTAACATCAGATGTATTAAGAGACTGCTTAATGTATTTAAAGGTAACAAAACTTGGTGTTTATATATATAGTATGGTGGGTTTTGTCGTATATACAGATGCTTTTATGCATGATTTCCTGAAACTTCCTTTTGTTTGGCCAAAGATTGTTTTGGTATCTGTGGTATTAAATTTGAAGCCTAGAATATTTAATGTAGGAATTATGTTTATTTGAGAGTTAGTAGGTCTGTAGCTATAGGAAGATGTGTTGATTACAAAGTTGAATCCCTATAGCATTGAGTGGGGAATGTTTGCTTCAAGTCTGTATTTGCTTCTATTCTAGGATCTAGACTGTAGATTGGTATGTATCCACACAAAGGCAATATAGATGTATGTCACTATCTGATATTTCTTGGGCATATGGATAATTGACGTTGTCTCGATCGTGGTCATATTTATGTTTCTACTCTTTTGAGTCAACCATCATAAGTCTGTTTAATTTTCATGTTCGGCTCCAAATTAATTTAGATGTTTTAAATCGGATATCAGATCCAAGATCTATTAAAGAATGGATCTCATTTGTCAGGTAAAGGATTTGTAAGCTTCGGCAATACTCTGTTTCAGAATGTTTAGGAGGAATCCTTTCGAAGCATTACAAAGATGGAAATTTGATTGATGCCCGGTTCATTACTTTACGATTTCAGGCTGGCCTTTTATTGTAGCTTCCAGAGTCATTACTAGGTTGTAGAATCCCTAAATTCTGAATGGGCTTCTGATATCACTTTTATTATCTTGGATTAATGGTAGTTTTGTGAGGTGGTTTCTTTGGTTAGTATCTCTGTAATTTTAAATGGAAGGTGTAGTAAGGAACGGTTTGAAGGGTTAGCTAGATCATTCCCTTCTGGTTCGTTTTGTTTTGACATATCTCTATCCTGTCTGGGTTTGATTATGTAAGTTCTTATCTATGTTATTGGTTTATAGACACAGAGGAAGGTTATGTTTGAAGAATAATTATGGTGTAGGAGAGTATGGTTATATTGGAATCATCTACGGGTATGACATTGATATTCTTTGTTACTTAGTTTCTAACATAGTTTGTTATTTAGCCAGAATTTTGGTCTGTATTTTGTCTTTGATAGGTGGAATATGGATAGAATAGTTTGTAGTTTCTCAAATATCATTCCAAAATCTGACAGCATCCTGTCCTGCTGTAATTACTGGTTTTGTCAATTTGAGATACGATGCAGTAATTTTTGTTAGGAATTTGTTTAGAACCTTTTTTTGTATTCTAACTTCCTATGGTGTTTAGCTAGCTAGATAGTTTCTTTTGGTATAAATGTAATGTTGCAGGGTGTGGTCAAGGCTAATCCTCTTGAAGATACCAATATATCTATGGAAATTGGATGTAACAAATTTGGTCCTCTTTCATATAGTAGCAACTTTATGGAGAATGGATGAAATAAATTGTCAAAGGGTATCCATGTATTGATCTTAATGTAATTATAATAAACTAGTATGTAGGTCACTGGGGTATGCCCCTTTCATGAGATGTAATAATATAGGACTTCGGTCCCGGGCTAGACTGGAGGTTTTCTTCTCCATTCTTTCCTACCAGTGCCTGTTTGAACGAAAAAAGCTGTTGTTACTTTTTTTTATTAATAAAATTTATCATGGCCTTGGCCATTTACCGATAAAAAAAAAAGAAAAAAAAAAAAGAAATATCTAAACAATAAATAATTGAATAAAGTTTTAATATTTCTTTAAAATGTTATTTTCAATTAATTATTTGTTAATGTTTAAAGTTTAAAAATATTGATACATATTTGTATCTATGCATTTTTAGTATATATATTTTTACACTAACATTTTTTCAATATAATTTTTTTATTTAATTCTCGAATGTAAAAAATCATTTCATAATTAATTATCTTTACTTACTTTTGACACTAGACAGACTCCAGCTCTATAAAACTCTTGTTTTATTTGAATATTTATATAAATATATTATTAAAAAAATTATGTTTTATAATATTAGATTAAGAAATTAGATATAATAACACTTCAATTCAAATTAAATTCCATCTATAAATATCTCTCCATAAACACTAGGTAATTTATTCAATTTCCACTTAATGTTATACAAAAACCCTACTTCTATTATAATTTTTTTTTTCGTTTTTTTTCCTTAGAAACTATATGGCCTTTCATTGATGTCGGGAAATGGTATAAATTGCCTTGTTTGAAGATTTGTAGCGTTTAGAAAATAAAAACACCATTGGATCGGGGGAGCTCTCTGTTAGGTAGTGGTAACGCAGGAACTGATAGGGAGAGCAGAGGCTAGTTTAGACTTCAGAAGAGATCAGAGATCTGGCCCGAGACCAACTATACATAAAGTAGTTGTCTTGAAAAAAAACATAGTTTACTTCTGCATTATTCATTCTTCTACGATCAGAACATTTGCTGCTTCATTCCTTCTTCCTTTTGGTTTTTGTATTTTTTCCCCTCTTTTTCCTTTTTTGTGGTTCACTGGGTATTCGTTGCCCTTTTATTATTAAGCCATGGATACGGAGCAGGGGAAGGTCTTTATTGGAGGCATTTCATGGGAGACCAACGAAGAAACCCTAAAAGAATATTTCAAGGCATACGGGGAAGTGGCAGAGACTGTTATAATGAGGGACAGAATGACTGGACGTGCTAGAGGATTTGGGTTCATTGGATTTGCAGATCCAAATGTTGTAGAGCGGGTTTTGCAGGATAAGCATACCATAGATGGCAGACAGGTATGGTTTCGATAATACCCATTTATTTTTCAAACATATATGCAGAGTGTGTAGGGTTTCTGGTTGATTTAACAGTACCCATATGGGTCTCCGATTGGTTTTGAAAAAACCCACATGATTTTTTTTGTTGTTTTAGTCTGCTTTTGTTGATTAGGGTTTAGCCCTTTTTCTTCTGTTCTGAAATAGTTATCTAGTTTCGCTCTATTTTCTTATTTTGATATGTGTGATATGGCATGGATTAGGTTGAATTGAAAAGAGCAGTACCGAGGGAAGAACAGCAGAGGAATGCGCAAATGAAAAATAGTGGAAGCAATATGGGGGTAGGAGGTCCTAGGACCAAGAAAATATTTGTCGGGGGTTTAGCTCCCACTGTAACAGAGGACGATTTCAGGAAGTATTTTGAGCAGTTTGGGAACATTACAGACGTGGTTGTGATGTATGATCACGTATCGCAGAGGCCCAGGGGTTTTGGGTTTATTACTTTTGATACAGAAGACGCAGTAGACAAGGTGGTCATGAAGAACTTCCATCAGCTTCACGACAAGATGGTGGAAGTAAAGAGGGCATTGCCGAAGGAAATGTCCCCTGGTGGAGCGAGGGCTAGATCTAGTCCTGGTAGTGGTTTTGGAGGGGCACCTACTAGCAGATATGGGGCACCTGCACCTCCTCCAGCAGGTAGAGGCGGGTATGGTCCCTATGGTGGAGCTGCCGTTCCGGGGTATTTCGCTGGAGGGTACGGTGCCCCCGGTGTCAATGGAGGAGGGTATGGAGCTGCTCCAGGGGCGGCTCCTCCTCCACCTACATATGGTGGTGCTCCCGCTGGTTATGCAGGAGGTGCTTATGGGGCTGGCTATGGGAATCCTGCTTATGGTGCTGCAGCCCCTGCCCCTTATGCAAGTGCTCCAATGGCTGGTGGCTATGCGGCAGCAGCTCCTCCGGGGGGAGCAACTGCTCCTTGGGGCTCGGCAATGCAAACAAGTCAGGGTGCTGGTGGTGGTTATGGTTATGGAAGCGGTCCTGATGCTGCCGCTTATGGCGGGGGATATGGTAGTGCTACTGGTACTGGCCCTTATGTACCTCCTAGCGCTGGTGGTGTCAGTGCTGGATATCAAGGAGGCACTGGTGATGTTTATGGTGGTCAAGGATATGGGGATCAATACAATGCACCCCCTTCTGGTGGGGTTCCGAGTGGTGGCTATGCCATGGGTGGTCCAGTTCAAGCTGATCCCGGTGTCAATGGTTCTCCTGGATATGGTGCAGCGGGTAGACAAACACAGAGAGTTGCTGATGCAAGGTTTAGGCCCTACCCAGCATCTGGTGATCGGGCAAGCTAATTGCAATTCGGTACATTCTTGCTTCAGATTTCACCTCAAGAATCATCAATTGAAGCTCTTTTGACAATCTTGTACTCTTTTTCCTTTTTCTTTATCTTTTTTTTTCATTCGACAATGTTTTTTGTGGTGCCTGCTAATATCAGTGCAGGAGGTTGATTTCAAGAAGGTTTTGGCAAAATCATTTGCCAGCTGGCTTTGCTATGGCTGCCTTGTATTCTAACTTCACGGTATTTTTGGATAAATGAGACTATTTGTTTCTGTGGAGATGCAGCATTACTTTGCCTCATATTTAGTCATCATTGATATGCATTCCTGCCTACTTCAGCAACCAGTATATGTTTTAAGTACAATTGTTGTAAGTCTGACTAGATAAGAATTATGGACTTCTTTATTTTATTTTTCTTAACTAGATACGAATTTGAGAGTAATATATGCTAAATTTTGAGATATCAAATTGTTAGAATACAAGTATTTAAGTCTATGCATTTTTAAGTTTCTAGTGCAATTTACCAAATCAAGTCAATGATTTGCATTAAAATTTGACCATGTATATAAAACTCAAGGGAAAACAATGCTGTCGATCAGTAGCAACCTATTCCGGAAAGTGTGGTTGTCAATTATAAGATTCTTCCTGTTTGGTTGGTTCATTCCAGTGGTTTATATAAACCATTTTTGTTTTTGCTAGAATGGAATGTGTTGAAAGAACTGTGTTTGAGTTGTTTCTGAAACTGCCCTATCTCCTACCTTCAGATTCACTCTTATTTTAATTTTTTTAGTTGCATCCTTGAACTGTCATCAAATTGGTCGGAGATTAACTTTTCTTTTTGAGTTGGATCCTTTCTTGCTTGCTATTTAAGTATCATAGTTCTCATAAATGCATCTATGATGCCATCTTAATTGTCCTTTATGCTTGTAGTAGTATGTTTTGTTTGGCTTTAAAAGTGTCTCTAGCACTGCTGATGTTATTATCTCTTATGCAATTAATTTTGCTATTTTGAGTAAAAATACATTCTGCCTTTTCTTTCCATTATTTAAAATTTAGCTAGACATCTATTATATGCCTGAAATTCCGTATTTGGATGCCACAGTTCAATTATGTTTGATTAGCTATAGACCAGAGCTTCCTAAAATTGTTAAACTCTCTTGTTATGCTCTTCTAATTTTCAATCAGATGACAACGTGAAGTTACTACTATTTAATGAAGTCAATTTTTTGTACATATTCTATTTTGTGATATATGATTCTATAACTTGTGCCATGTATTTAGTGATACTGAGTACTCTCCTTCTTTTGTGGCTAATTCTATGTCACCTGTTTGTAAATTGTATTAGAACTTGTTTTCCCAAAACTGTACCTTTGATATGTGTGCCTCGACTACATTTATGTGAGAGTATTGTAATATGTTTGTGCATTTCTCTTTTTTGGTATCTAGTTTTGTGGTTAGATTGTTATTATGATTGGGGTGTAGTCAGCTCTTGTTATTTTGTATTAATTGGGGTGTGAGGGAGTAGGTGGTTAAGATAAGGTCTATTTTGCACCCAATCTGGGTCAAGAGATCAAAATCAGAGTAAAGAATTTGAACAATATATGGATAATTTTGTTAGGTTCCTTGTTCTTTTGAGGGCACCTCAGGCCTAGCTGGGGCCTAAAAATAGCCTTATCTTGCATGATAGGTAACATTTGTAAAAGTTTGATAGCTTTACCTTTGTGTATTATTTACTGCATGATACGAAACATTTGTAAAAAGTTTGATAGCTTTGCCTTTACCTTTGTATATTATAATATTATTCACTGGATGAGCCTTTGTGTATTATTTATTGCTTAGGTTATTAGCTTAGTTGCCGATTCGTGAAATGAATCCAATTTGGACATGTGAACCGGATCCGAAGATTTTGGGATTATTTTTTTCCCAATTATGATTCCGTGGAGGATTCGCGTGTGTATGTGTGTATGTATATGTATATGCATTATATATACTACAAAATAAAAGAAATATACATAATTCTAAAACAATCATTTTTACAAGAAACATGATTGATTTGTGTCCCAAACTGCATAAAGAACCTTCAGATATATATATATATATACACACACACACAAAAATAAGAGAAATATACGTCATTCTAAAATTAAATCATTTTTACAAGAAACATGGTTGATTTTTGTCCCAAACTGCATAAAGAACCTTCACTTAGAATATATTCAATTTCAAGCACTAAAGACTTGAATTTCATCAACTTTTTCTTATCAATACAACTACTGTGTAAAATATCTTTTGAAAATCATTTTTCAGGAAATCCTCCTTTCAATTCAAGTACTAAGACTTAAAACTGTAATGAAAGAAGCATGGCTGATTTCATCCCACTTTTTCTTATCATTTCAAGCACTGTTTAAAATATCTTTTGGAAATCAATTTTCAGGGAATCCTCTTTGAACATTGGAAAAGCATGAATTTTTATAGATACCATTGAGCATTGTTTCTTTAGAAAATTGAGATTATAATACCCAAATTATTACCAGTGATTTTTTTAGTGGCGAATCTTTGCCAATTGGCTATTTCGTATCTTTGCGAAATCGCAATTTGGAGAATAAAACCTACATATGGGGTCAACCACTTCGCCGAGATATTAAATAATTTGGGTCAAAATCCCAGGCTGATCGCTCATTAGTATACACATAATTGGTCCCAAATCCTAGTTCAATCGCCAATGTAATCTACATTTAGAATACAATTATTTTAAAGTTTTCGCCATCCTTGCCCTAATGTTTTCTTATTGCACAATGTTATTTTGCCCTTAAGATAAAATAATATTTTCCCTCGGGTTGAGCATTGCCTATGATTTTACTGACGTGTCTCCAGCTACCCCTGTTTAGCCAACTGTTTTGGTCTTTGGGACAGGTGTCCTAATTTTGGGAACATTTAGACTTTATGGTATGGTGTTTAAAATTAGGCTTGAAATAGATCTGAAGCAATTGATTTATATTACATTGACGGTCCAAATTATTTCCTTTCACAATAAAAATTATAACATTAAAAGTGATGACGACCAAGTTGGCAATAAAAAAAGACACATTATTAATTGAATCTTAATTGATTGACATACTACAAGTACACTATATAGTGTACACTTGGCATGTGGGCCATAGACCACTTGTCACTCTATAAATTCACCAAAAAGTTAAATAATCTCTCTTTGAATATTGACATATTAGCCAACTATATTAATATTTTGTGTTATATGAAATAATTAATTTGCCTTTTACATTACGAAAATGTTTGACCAACAAAAAAAATTGCCTACATTTATTTTCATACCAAAAAAATTAAAATTAATTCGCCACAATTATTATTAAATTTTGATATGGAAAGGAAAATTTTGCCAAAAGAAAATAAATTTCTCCCTTGGCTCGAATGAAAAAATTGCCATCGATTAGAATTTTTTCTTGCATATTTAATGTTGAATTCGCCAGCATTTTACATATTTTTCTCAGGAGGGGTTTCTTAAAGTTATCCCTGATTATTACCTGTGTTAGCAAAATGGAAAAAAATTAAAGATTAATTACCTTTTCAGTACTGGTAAAACAACCCTAACGGATCACTCCCAACCTTTTAAGTCCTGCAGTTTCAATTATTGTAACTTTGGCTCAACACAGAGATAATGACACATTCCAAAATCTTCATGAAGCCACTGTTATATTATGTGCTGTATTCCACATTGAAAACAATCAATTTGAACAAACTTAATAAAGATTCTACTTTCTGTTATTCTGAGGTTGATTTTTCAGCTGAAGTGCAACAGTGTACCTGAATCCTTGGGCTGTGGCTTGGATCCTCAGGGCAGGATCCTTAATTCTACCACTGATTAAAACATGGTGAGTACTGTTGGTGAGTGACATGCACCCAGTTTTAAACCATGACAATAATTCTCTGTAACCTTGTAAATCCCAGGGTTTTCCACTGTGCTTAAATTTAGACACCTTTAGTGAGTATTGTTTGATACGACTACTAGAATTGGAAGTCTTAAATGAGACTGGTCGAAGCAGATATCTGTTGTCTGTTTGCTTGTAGTATTTGAAACCCAGGGACAATTTGAATTTAATGTTCATTAATAGAATTGGACATCTGGCATTCCGAGGATAGTTCTGAGTTTAACTTGCATGTTTTATGAGATCGTGAAAACAATGGTAGCATTCTATATACATGGAGTATAACAGGGAAAATGATATTTATATAATAGTGAAAGGAATAATTGTCAAGGTGTGAAAAGACCCACAAGATGTGAAAAGCACGCAAAATTTACACGTAAAATTTTGGACCTGTGTGCCGAACCTGGGTGATGCCCCAAAATGACAGAGGATTTGTATGATTTCTGATTATTTGCTTGTCATAAAATTTTGAGTCTGACTGTCATACTGAGTCAGAATTACATCGGATTTTGAACAATTTATGATTATTTGCCAGTCCTTAGTAAATTTTGATAGTCTGGTTTCAAATAGGGTCATAACAAAAATGATTGTGAGCTTTAGAATGGTAAATCTTGAAAGTTGTGGGCTCATTCTTGTCCCTATAGAGGCCATGTATGGCATTAGTGATTTAAAGGTGTAGGTATACTGTATAGTTAACGCGTTTTGGAATATTCAGGCTGCGCTCGGGCAGTGTTATGATTATGTGATATATGTTCCTACAATTTTTGTATGCATGAAAACCTCGTATTTACTATTATTTTATTTAACCACCAGGATGTTAATTTTGTAGATTTTTTCCCATATTTCAGAATTTGCTACAGCAAAGAATGTTTTAGTAGTAGAAAAATGAGCATCAATTAACCGTTGTTGTTTGGACCCATTTTTTGGTAGAACCACTTAGTTTGGAGAAGCTAAGAACAACTTGGGCAAATCAATCAAAAGGATAGATGAGAGGGCATCAGTGCAAAATCCGGTATGAGGGGAATTGTGTTAAGGCGGCCAATATTTCTAGAATTTTCTGAATTGTGCAATTGCAATATGATGGATCTCCCATCTCTCGGTATTTGGGACATTATATCTTAATTGGTAGATGTCATATTATGGCTAACTTTAAATCTAGTTATTATGGCACTGATTGGTCAACTGATGGAGTCAGTATGATTTACGTGGATGTTGGAGTTTAGTGTAGAAAAACTACTAATTAAGGCCTTACGTTTAACAAGAAGATTGAGATTCTTTTTATGCTCATTTTTACTGGTTCTTGTAGTTGAACTAGTATAGAATGTACATTTGTTTAGTGCATGATTAAATTAAGATTGTAGATTTACTGAAGGGAATGACATGCTAACTCTAGTTAGAGGAGACCATAGGCTTATTTTCCAGATCAAATCTCGTAAAGTAATATTATGGGGTTCTATGAGATACATGTTTAAGATGCAGTGTTATATCTTTCACAAGTTGTTTGGTACTTGCCCAGGGCCTTGTCGGACCACTGGAATGTGCTGTGGGTGGATTGACGGTAAGTGGGTCAAAGGCTTGAGTGGGTTCATTAGACTGCCCCTGAAACTGGTTATGAGATAATGGCGGCATGGGAAGCTATATAAAAGAAGGCAAGAGGCTGTTCATTTTTTTTTTCCGACAAGGAGGATCTAAATTAATTTTATGCACTTTTACCTGTCACATGTTTCATAGATTGAGTCTTTAAAGCCAAACCTAATGATATATATAACCCGTATTTAATCATTGCATTTTAGATGAGTGTTGAATATAAATTACATGTCCTGTAACGAGTTTAAAGCAAAGATTGGAAGATTATTTGAAGGAGCCATTGAATTGTTTAACCATTTGTTTATAATTGAAATGTTCCAAAAAATCTTTTGTTAAGAACATCTTTGGGATTTAAGCGTGCTGTGTGATGTTTTACAAGTAGTTGGAATGGTTTATTTTGCCCTAATTTCATTTAAGTAATGCTCGAGTGAAATATGAGAAAGTGCAAACTACTTAGTCAAATCCAGGTAAAGTACAGTCTGATATGATGAAAAGGCCTGTCTGAAAATTTATGTAGGTCAAATGAAATTAGAAGTCATTTTGTCTGCCTTGGTGGCATGCTTTTTGACGGGAAATGTGTTCATTTGTAATTGTATTGGACGTAAGTGCATTTAGTGTGTTCAATTTATTTAGGCTTGAGAAAGGATTTGAGTATTTGCTGTGTTGAATTTCATGATTGTGCTTGTTCATTGATCAATTATCAAGATGAGAGAAATGAGGTCAGTTATGAACTTAATTTCATTTACTTAGTATTAACTTATAATCTTAGTGATGGATCATTGTTGTTGATTTGGAACATATAATGAAAGCTATATAGATCTTTAAGATATTGATTGATTAAATGAGAAGTGAAAGTTTTATCACATACGATTGTAATAAGAGATGATAAATAGCACAAAGAACGTGGTGCAAAGAATTTATTGGATGAAAATAAAGATGAATATTTGTTTGAATGTGTAGGAGTTCATAAAAGTTTATGATTGATAAGAAATCGATAACAAATTGATCATTGGTTAGTAATAGTTATTGCAGAGTTTAATCTTGGTAGCAATATCAGAATAGTTATTAAATCCTGGTAGCAATATCACAAATAGTTATTCTAGCAAAACATTTAAAGTTTATGAACAAATGACTTCAAAGGTTCTCTGGCACCCTAATAGAACAAATTACTTCAAAGGTTCTTTGGCACCCTAATAGGAACCTAGATATGTTATGCTTAATACATTAAGGGTGCTTCTCACTTAATCAAAAACTTAAAAAGATTCTTTGGCAAACTAATGGAATCTAGATATGTTATGCTTTAATACATTAAGATGCTTCACACCTAGCCAAAGTAATCCAACATGGCTATGATATGTTAAAAAAGAAAATGAAAGTGATTACAATTGTTTTTTCTAAACAACAATATTTGAAATAATTTACTATAGTTAATTTTTAATATAATTAAGCTTAGCTCTCCGTTAATTAAGTTCGAGTTTGAGACATCTTTGGTTGTCTTGGTTTTTAAACAAAAATAAGGTAAATGAAGATATCATTCTTCATAAGACTAAGATTTTTCCATTGAAACTCAAAGTGTCTTCACCTCGGTTGTTTAAGACATAATTCAAACTTTGAGAGACTTGATTGTGTGCACTTACTAATGATTATTGTTGTTTGCTCTGGGCAAAATAGATAAATATTAACATATTTTCTTGTCTTCACCATTTGTACATCTTTAAAGGATAATGTTGTACTTAAGTTATATTCTATATTAGTCTCTCTCTCTCTCTCTCTCTCTCTCTCTCTCTCTCTCTCTCTCTCTCTATATATATAACATCGAGAGTAATTGTTTTTTGAGGTGCCTACTTTCATAGATCTAAGGGTTATTTTTTTTTCAATTGGAATTCATAGATCTAAGGATTAAGCTAGTGGTTGGAAAAGTTTTTTTAAATTTTTCTATTTTTGATAAGGTTAGTATCGAATTATTTATTTCATTTTAAATATAGTTGTATAAACTTATTATAAAATTATTCTTCAACATTTTATTTTTCAATTTTATATATGGTGTTTATTTGCATCACTTTAATTCTATTTTATTTTAAGGATATTGTTACATAAAATGTTATATTCAAGAGTAGAGTTATGGTTAAGGTTAGGGTTAGAAGTAGAGTTAGGGTTGGCATTAATATTTAAGTTAAGGTTACGGTTAGGGCTAGGGCTATTGTTAGGATTAGACTTAGGGTTAGGGTTACAATTAGAGCTAGGGTTAGGGTTAGGATTAGAGTTACAAGTAGAGTTAGGGTTGGCATTAAGATTTAAGTTAAGGTTACGGTTAGGGCTAGGGCTATTGTTAGGATTAGACTTAGGGTTACAATTAGAGCTAGGGTTAGGGTTAGGATTAGAGTTACAATTAGAGTTAGGGTTAGGGTTAGAGTTAGGGCTAGGGCTATTTTTAGGATTACACCTATTGTTAGGGTTAGAGTTAGGGTTAGGTTTAGAATTAGAGTTAAGGGTTAGTGTTAGGGCTAGGATTATAGTTTGGGTTACAAATATAGTTAGGGTTAGGGTAAGGACAAGGGTAAGAATTAGGGTTTAGGTTACAAATATAGTTAGGGTTAGGGTTAGAATTAGAGTTAGGGTTTGACTTAGACCTAGAGGTAGATTTAGAGTTAGAATAAGGGTTATAATTAGAGTTGAAGTTAGGGTTATAGTTAGGATTATAATTAGGGTTAAAATTAGGATTAGGGTTAGGGTTAGAATTAGAGTTAGGGTTTGACTTAGACCTAGAGGTAGATTTAGAGTTAGAATAAGGGTTATAATTAGAGTTGAAGTTAGGGTTATAGTTAGGATTATAATTAGGGTTAAAATTAGGATTAGGGTTGGTTAGAATTAGATTTATGATTAGAGTTAGAGAAAGGGGTAGAGAAAGGATTAGATTTAGGGTTATGTTAAGGTTAGGTTTATATTTAGAGTTAGCATTATACATAGAGTTACATTAGGGTTAAGGTTAGGGTAAGGGTTTGAGTTAGGGTTAAGGTTAGAGTTAGGTTTAGGGTTAGGGTTTTAGTCTAAATTAAAGTAAGGGTTAAGGTTAGAGTTAGGGTTAGGGGTTTTAGTCAAGATTGAACTAAGGGTTAGGGTTAGGATTAGAGTCTAATTATGGTAGAGTTAGACAGTTAGAGTTAGATTTAGGGTTAGAGTTCAGGGTAGGGTTAGGGTTAGGGTTAGTGTTTGGATTAGAGTTAGGGTGAAGTTTAGGATTGGGGTTAGGGTTAGAGATAGGTGTAGAGAAAGGGTTAGGGTTAGGGTTATAAAGGTTAAGGTTAAAATATGAGTTAGGGGTAGATAGAGCATAGGAATTATGGTTAGGATTAGGGTTAGATTTAGGGTTTTGAGTTTGAGTTAGGGTTAGGATTAGAGTTAGCATTACAATAAGCGTTAAAGTCCAATTATGGTAGAGTTAGATTTAGGGCTATAGTTAGAGGTAGGGGTAGGGTTATAGTTATAGTTAAGGTTAGGGTTTGAGTTAGAGAAAGGGTTAGGCTTAAGGTTATTGTTAGGGTTATGTTTATATATAGAGTTAGGGTTATATATAGAATTAGCATCAGGGTTGAGGTTAGTGTAAGGGTATGCGTTAGGTTTAGGATTAAGGTTAGAGTCTAATTATGGTAGAGTTAGATTTATGGTTAGAGTTAGGGGTAGGAGTAGGGTTAAGGTTAGTGTTAGGATTAGAGTTAGGGTTAAAGTTAGGATTAGAGTTAGGGTTAGGGTTAGGATTATAGATAGGGGTAGAGAAAGGGTTAGGGGTAAAGAAAGGGTTAAGGTTAGAGTTAGGTTTAGGGTTATAGTCCAGATTAAAGTAAGGGTTAAGGTTAGGGTTAGAGTTTTGAGCTAGGGTTAAGGTTAGAGTTAGGATTAGGGTTTTGGTTTTAGTCAAGATCAAACTAAGGGTTAGGATTAGGATTAGAGTCTAATTATGGTAAGAGTTAGATTTACAGTTAGAGTTAGTTTTAGGGTTCGAGTTAGTGGTAGGATTATGGTTAGGGTTAGAGATAAGCATAGAGAAAAGGTTAGGGTCAGGGTTAGGGTTATAAAGGTTAGGGTTAGGTTTAGGGCTAAAATATGAGTTAGGGTTAGGGTTATAATTTGAGTTGGGGTTAGACAAAGCATAGGAATTACAGTTAGGATTAGGGTTAGATTTAGGGTTTGAGTTTGAGTTAAGGTTAAGGGTTATCGTAAGGGTTAAGGTTAGCCTAAGGGTTAGAGTTAGGGTTAGGATTAGAGTTAGAGTCTAATTATGGTAGAGTTAGATTTACAGTTAGAGTTAGGGGTAGGAGTAGGGTTAAGGTTAGTGTTAGGATTAGAGTTAGGGTTAGGGTTAGGGTTATAGATAGGGGTAGAGAAAGGGTTAGGGTTAGGGGTAAAGAAAGGGTTAGGGTTAGGGTAAGGTTCAGGGTTAGGGTTAGAGATAGGGTTAGGGCTAAGGCAAAAGCAGCGGGAAAGGAAGGAGCAATGGAGATGCAAGGTAGCGCAAGCCCCTTGACCCATAATTAGTTTCTTTGCTACCAGCACTAAACGTAGCAGATCTAGAAGCAAATCTACCAACATTAAAGATCCATCTGTAGAACTAGTTCTAATTCCTGATAGGGCGAATAGGCATACAGGGGCCCTACCCCAACAAAATAGGCCCACCCTACCCTACCTTAACCTTGCAGGCAATAGTTCTGGTGGCCCCCCCCCCCCCCCCCCCCCATTCTATAGGCGAGCCCTAAATTATAGATGTTTAGGTTGAGTTCGTTATATAGGTAGGGGAAGGATTCCAGTTCCAGTTGGCTCTGGGATGTACATAAGAAGGAAGGGAGTTGGAGAGGGAATAGAATAGGCTTGACCAACATGATAAAGAGGATTGTGCAGGATCTTGGGAGTCCTATCTAAATATGGGCTTTGATCCAGCTGATCTTGGAAATGGTGGGGGTTATACATAGGGGTAGAAAAAGGGTTAGGGTTAAGATCAGGGTTAGGGTTAGGGTCAGGGTTAAGGTTAGGATTATAGTTAGGGTTAGAGATAGGGGTAGAAAAAATTAGGGTTAGGGTTAAAATATGAGTTAGTGTTAGTCTAAGTTACAATTAGGGTTATAGTTTGAGTTAGGGGCAGACAAAGCATTAGAATTATGGTTAGGGGAAAAAGTAGGACTCTGGCTAGAGTTATGGTTAGTGTTATGTTTAAAGTTACATTTAGGAGGGTAGCTTGTTCTTGTTACACATGCCTCTTAGCATAATAGAGCAATATAAGGATTACAATGTTCCTTAAGTAGTTTTATAATTTTATTAGTTACATTTATAAATAGACCATTGGTTAATGTTAATTATGCTTAGCAAGAATAGTATACAATGAAGGGCTACTAAATGTTATTGAGGTAATGATTTAAAATGAGTATAAAATGAATATTATGCTTTAGAGTAGGTTAATAGTTAGAAATAACACATCAATTTTATACATAATTTAATGATCAACATATTAATGATATATCTCATGTAAAAGCTTTAATATTACAAACACAAAGGTCAAGGAAATTTTTTTCAAATATTTGCAAGTATAGTTGAGAAGAATTTGAGCTAAAAAGTTAAATCGTTTATGTATTATTTTGATACATAGATGAAAGGAGAACTATATCTTCTAGTACAATTATTTAGATGAAGTAATAAGTGAAAAATTGAAAGATGTGAAATCATCATATGGACCACATGTATACTTTTCCATAATGATGTAAGTACATAACATATTCTTTAGAGATTAAAATCGTATTACGACCTTTATTCATAATATGAGCATCATAGACCTCTTTCATAATGGGTGGAAATGCATTTACTTTTGCAGATGTGTTGCGTACGTATTTGGAAACATTTTCCATCTCCATTATCTCTATCTCTTGTACATGATCAATTGATAAAGCTGCATTCTCAAGTGCTTTTACCATAGTTGTACAACACTGTTTAAAAATATCAAGGGTTGCCATGCTTGAAACAAATCATGGAAAACAATTTAGAAAGCATTATCACCAATAAAAAAGAACAAATGTATACTTAATCTAAGGGATATAAATTTTAAATCAATAATAGTTTTGAAAAACATAATAGGTCACTTAGTATAATCAAGTATGTAGAAAATGAATATAAAAACCAAATTGTATTAAAATTTGTAGTGAAATTTTGGGTATGCAAACATGGTAATATTATGACCATTAATGGATAGTGAAGAATAGATATACTTTTCAAATATTGAGTAGTAATGTATTGGTTGAAAGTCATGAAGCACAATCATAATGATTTATTTCAATCGAAGGAGGTCTTTATAATTTGAATTAATGTTATAGCTACCTTAATTTGAGGACCCAATTGATGATCATAGTTAAATTTACAAATTAGAGAATTAGTATAATGAAATTTCAGCCTAATGGTACTTGCAACCATTAAAATGTGCAAATATTATGGTTATCATGTTGCATTGAGCATATCAAATTATAGTTGATTACTTGCATTTGAAGGTTGTTCATGTATGTCACTTGGTTGTACCTCAACATGTTGTACTTAACATCTTTTTGCATTTGGAAGGACCCTCTCAGAAGTACGTTGACAAGTGTTTCTTTGTACATTTGTGTGCTCTTTTTCATCAGTTTCTAGTTGTAAAATTGATACTTCAGACCTTGTATCATAACTTTGCCTATTAATTTGATTTAATGTTATTCTTTTTTGTTCTCATTCATTTTTTGTCTGTTGTTGTCGTTGACGTCTACGATATTCTCTATGATATTCTCTTTGATATTGCTTTTGGTATTCTCTTCTTGCCTCCTTTGGTTCAAAATTTAACCTAGGTCTCACCATAGCTAGTACAAAAATGATATAAGTGAATTAAGATATGTATTTCATGACACTAAATAATTTATCATATAAATTAGTAAACTTCATTTGTTAGAGTGTATATATAATTTATTTAAGGGACACTTTATTTAGTAGACAAATTTTTTTATAGCAATGAAGATTACTATATAAGTAGTTAAATTTCTTTATAATGTTTGCATGAATGAATAAAATTAACATTTAAAATGAGTAAAATCAAAGTATCCATGAATGGAGACAAACAATTTAAAGATTGTTGAAAAACATATTAATTAAGTAGAAATGAAGGAAATATGAACAATAAATAAGAGAAAACATTAAAAGACTATGAAAATGCATTTTGTTAAATAAATATACAAACATGAAGATTTATAATAATTTTTTATTTATGGAAACATTGGATACATCATGTAAATAAATTATTTTATTTATGAAAACCTTGGATATATCATTTTAAAAAAGAATGGTCTAAAATACCTTTTATTGCAAAACACATGTATACATGATGTCAAACTTTGCAATACAAAATACCAATATCAAAAATAATAGGCAATCCACTTTATGAGACAATGAATTCCCATTTTCCAATACAATAGACTAATGCCCAAAAAAGATGTTGACCTCTACTAAAAAAACCCAATAACATATTTAGTACCAATGTGTTAGTATCCACCTTCCATTAACCCATTCATGAGATCGACGTAATTGTGTCGAGAATAGGGTTGAAGAGTTTCAGTATGTGGAAAGTAAACTTCGTAAAATTGTCATCGACTAAGTGGAGACAAATTTATCAACAACAATGCCTGACCACCAAGAATCATTCTCGAAAATGTCTACCGCCAAATCCAATGGGATGTATTGTGGAAGAGAAACAATTTGAGGTCTAGGACTAATATCCTCTGGAAAAAGTTCCTCTACAAGAGGTTCTTGTGCAAACTCATCAATTATGAAATTATCATATTGAACAAAAAACTTAGGCCTGGGAGCGTTGGCCACATGTCCAATAATAGTGCCAGGGAACCATGCTCCCTATAAACCATCCTCATTAGAACGAATTTCAACTTTCATCCCATAATTGAAGTTAATGTTTTATTTATACCTTTAGCATTAACACAATAAAAAAAAGTATTTGGTTATTTCATTATAAACATATAGAGCAATCCTCAATACAAAGTTAAATATTTTTAAAATGTTCATAATAAAATTCATATGGTTACATAGATGTAAACAAAACAATATTTATTATTCTATGAAATATTTACATTCCAATGTTTCAAATATAGTGGCATTGCCATCCACTTTTGAAACATTACAAATATTTTTAGTTATAACTAACAATATAATAAATTGCTTACTATTATAATATTTAAAAAATGGTAGCATTGCCTTCTGCTTTTCAAAGATTGATATCTAAAAACTAATATTTATACTTTTCAAATTGCATATAAAAAATAAACATAAATTAAAATAAATATATAGTTACTCTAATTTTCAAATAACAAAATTAAAAGTATAAATTTATTTTTTCTTATTAAGAAACAAATAAATTGATACTTTAAAAAAATGGCATTGCCATCCACTTTTAAAACATTACAAATATTTTTAGATATAGCTCACATTATAATAAATTTCTTACTATTATAATATTTAAAAAATGGCAGTATTGCCTTTCACTTTTCAAAGATTGATGCCTAAAAGTTAATATTTATTCTTTTAAAATTGCATATAAAAAATAAGCATAAATTAAAATAAATATATGGTTACTCTAATTTTTCAAGCAACAAAATTAAAAGTATAAATTTGTTTTTTCTTATTTAAAAATAAATAAATTGGTACTTTAATAAAATATTTGGAAAATGGTGGCATTGCCATCCACTTTTCGAATATTAATATGTAAAGATTAATTTTAATATAAATGTAAATTACAAAACTATTATAATTGAAACAATAATCTAATTCAAAATAGTAATCTAAATCAAAATACTATTATAAATCAAACTACTTTTGTAAATCAAAATAGTAATCATTAAATTTATAGATCACTATTTTCAAAAATAAAAATTTATATGGTGACATTGTCATCCATATGAAATATTACGAAAAATAAAAACATTAATCTAAAAAATACATAGCAAAATATGAAAGAGCAATAATCTACACAAATCATATCTAAACATATAACTTGCAATTATATATAATTAATGCATAAAACATGCAAATGTAATTTTGAATACAACAATGTAAAAATCAACAAATCTCATTTAAAAAATAAAATACAACTAAATGTAAATAGTGTAACTACTATTCTGAATGCAGATACTAACCTAAATGCAAAATAAAACTCAATAAAAAAAAAAGAAAAAAAAAGAAAAAAAAAGAAGAAGCTTACTTTGCTCTTTGATCTCCTTTTTGATCTTCAAATTTGCAATGCTTCTACAAATTATTTATCTTCCTCTCTTCTTCCTAAAAAAAGGTTATTCTACCTCTTAAAAGCAACCAAAACTTTACTCTTAAAACTTTTGTCTTTCTCTACAAATCTACTCTTCTACAAATGCAAAGGAAAAATGAAAGGAGATGGGTGTTTTATAATGCGAGAAACAACTCTTCGTCTCCCACGACAAAATTCTTCATTGTCCACTAACAGACCCTTCAATTTCCACTCCTTCACTCTCCATTCAAATTCAAATTCAAATTCAAAAAAAAGCCAACAAGGCGTTATTATAAAATGAAATTAAAAAAAAAAGTTTAATAATGTCCAGACGTTATTAGTAATTAAAAAAAAAAAAAAACTATGAAGGTGATAGGTCACCACCCCCGCCACCTTATGCACACTTACCTTGGCAGTAACTGCCGCTGACAGTAGCGGTAGTCACCGCCGTAGCCCACGGGCTTCCGCGACTTTAAGTAAGTTTTTGATTTTTTGATTTTTATGTTTTTAATTAAAAAAAAAAAATTATTTAAATTTTTTAATTTAAAAAAAATTTTCTTAAAATTTTGTATTGTTTTATTGTATATATATATATATATATTTATAATTTTTAGGTGCTTCGGGCTCTATTTGGCTTCCTCTTATTTCTGCGAGCTATTATTTCGGGAATACTTTTTATTGTCTTTTATTTTGACCAGCTATTATTTCAGAAATGCTTTTTATTTAATATAAAAGTTTGTAATTGCTCCTTTTTCTTTTTAATTGACAAGGAATCTTGACATATTCCTGTGTTAGGCATTTGTGCTGCCATCGTATAGAATGCCTCTCGGCGTAATTAATATTTGAACTTGTATTCATTAACATAATGTATCTAAGCATGTATTTGATTTAGGTTAAAATCAATTAGCTAAAACAATCATGTCAGCTGTGAGTGATTACCTTCTATTCACAATATAATCACTAAACTATTCATAGAAGAAATCATTGTTTCATCATTTATTTGATTCAAGTTAAAAATATGCTTTACAAATTTTTTCCATTGGAATGAGGTTGAAGCCAAGGCAAATTATTATGCATTGTGATTAATTAAATTAATTAATTAAGCTTGAGTAAACATGAATTTAAGACCTAAGTAAGACACATAATTTACTAATGTGTTGTAGGCTCTTGCCTAATATGACTTTACAAAATTGCATTATTAAAATCATTAAAAAGTGCACTCATTTTTTTAAAAAGAAACTTGTTGGGCACACAACACATTTTTGCGAATGTTGTTAAGCTATGAAAATAAATAAGCTTACTTTTAATACAATTAGACAATATTATACAATATCAAATCATCACTTTTCATGCAACTATCATCTCCAAGTTGAGACTTGATTGCAAAAATTTATTATATTTCTTTGTCAATGAAATTGCAAATGAAATCCACAACAAAACAAATAAAATGAACACCTTTTATTGGTTGCTTTTAATAATAAAAAATAAATAACATGAATACTTATAAATCTAATGCAAAAATTAAGATTATTCCTTCTAAGCCCAATAAGAAATCTCTTTAATAATAGTCAACCTACTTCCAAGACTACATGATCTATTGGCATAGAAGCACATGGTTGATAATGATTGAATTAGATATTGTGTTGTCATTGATGTCAATTTGATAGTTTAGGTTGCACTGTTTATTATGAGAGATTTAGGGAGTCAACATTATTTTGAACCATAAGAGGTAATCAAAACTTTGGTGCTCTGAACCACATTAACAGTCAAAGTATAATGAGCAACACCTTAGAAAATATCTTCTTATGAAAAGTGTAATGCTATGAAGAAATACCCTTACATCAAGAAGCAATTATTTATTTTTTCTTTAATCCAAAATGAGAAGGTACATGAGTAGTCTTGAAGCATCTTTGACATTGGAAAGGGATGCCCTCATAATCAAACAACTAAATCCAAGACTCCATAGAAGCCTCAATAAGGAGACCCTTAGAAACATCTAGATCAACCAAAATATGAGCATAAGGAGACTCTTAGAAATATCACCCACTTCCTCTAATAAGGAATATGACTAAAGATAAAGGGGAATGTTGGGGAGGCTAAGCTAAATGAGAAACATTCTAAACAATAATGTGGAGGGATCATACACACGCTGCTATGGTTTGATCAATACATTTGTAGCGATCTTGAATTCTTTAACATGGTATTAGAGCTAGGATGCAAATGTAAGAAATGAGAAAAATAAGAACATAAAGAATATCCAAATAAATAAGAAAGAATCATACTTGGTAGTAGCGACAGATATAAGCCACCACATTAGAAAGGAAAAAATAGAGTAGCATGATGTTGTCATTAATTTATTTCTCCATGATCTCATAGGCTAACCAAAGCATTTAAGGGATCTTGAGGCCATTTGACCTTGACATTTGTTGTAGGTGAACTTGAGGTGTCTAGATGCAATTTTGGTATACTTACTATTTATAGTTAGTTGAGCTAGGTAGAGATCATCAATAAATCATAGATAATATTTTATTGATAGTAATTGTTGATTGACTAAATATTTTAATAATTGATTGCAATATTTAATTTATTTATCAAAAAATTAAATTAAAATAGTTAAATTTTATTACTATGGGACTTAAAGGAAAAGTTATTTAAATATAAAAAAATTCCATTAACTAGAGATACTTGGAGACTTCTACATTTTAAAAAGAATGTATCTTTATTTACCCCACATTGATTGATGAAGTGTATAGGTTCCAAAACCCCATTTTGATTATACTAGATTGAAAAACTTAAAAAATTATTTGTAAGTTTATTTTGATGGGCTTGGAGAATGAAAAACCCTCTTTGCTAATAATCTCTATACTATTGGGAGACAACACTGCTGATTTATGCCTTTTTAGCTTCACAGGTGAAATTGCTTTAAAGCAACTTGAGTTGGATGTTTAGCATCAACTTTAGTTTTTATTCTTTAATAGGATAATTATGAGTTTGTGAGGTTGCATAAAGCTAGAGCGATTTTATGTGATTTTAAAGCCAAAGAAAGCAATGGAATTATCTTTTCTTGCAAGCTAGGTAAAGCACTTGGACTATATATATGTATAATTGTTACAACAAACTCAATTGTATTCTTGAAGAGAAAGTTGGGTGTTATATTGAATAGAAGATCTAAAAGTTGTAGGTTTTTCCCCAAACCTTTGTTTCCTAGGTATATATGTGTTATTGTTTGTGTGTTTGGCTTCTGTTCTTTTACTTCATCTATTTAGTTGCATTTAATTAATCCAAGGTATTAATTGCTATAAATCAGATATATTTTTCTTTCTTTGAATTTATTATACATCTAATATGGAGCTAGGTTATGCAAAACTCAAATGGTATCAGAGCTCTAAACTTTGAATACAAAGCCAAGAATTTTGACGTAGATTTCAAAAGAAAAAGAGAAAGAAAAAGAAAGAAAGAAAGAAAGAAAGAAAGAAATATATCATATTTTTGTCTCTAGGTTTTTTTATGGCTATGGCAACCAATGTTCAATACGAGGACAAACTTGAGGGTGTGTCTAACTTCTTGTAGTGGAAGGTTCAAATTATATTTTCTCTCAAGGAGAACAAGTTATGTATCTACGCTAGTACAATAGTGACACTACCTACAATTGATCCTATTGCTTTGGATTCACCTGAAGTCAAGGAGGCCAAAGTTCAAAGAATCATTCTTGATAGAGTAAGAGATCATTTAATTCCTCATCTATCAAGAAAAGCCATTTCCAGGGAGATGTGGGATACACTCAAGTCATAAGATGTTAGGAACCTGTGTGTTCCTTCTGTTTATTTTGTTAGAGTAGTGTTGTTGGACGCATATGCTTTGTAAGTCGTCCCGTGAGTATATTTTATTATCCCACATGCATAGGTAGTATTACTTTTCTAGATCGTACTCAGTATATAAGAATAGGTTGAGGCCCTTGATGGGCACGGACGAATTTATTGTATTGAGCTTGCTCAAAGGAGGTTACCCCCTCGAAGTGGCCTGCGATCAGTAGATTCATTCTGAGTTCTGCTATCACTTTGTATTCTGTTATTTCAAGCATTCTCACGATATTGCTATAAGGAGGTTCTTCACATCTGGTATCAGAGCACTCTCTTGGGCTCGCTGGGTGGAAATTACATCAAATTTTTTTTTTCTGTCGTGGCCTTCAGGTTCCTCTCACTTCTAATATCTCTTGTTATTGCAATAACTCTTTTCAGTTGTTCTGTCTGTGAGTGAATTTTTCTAAGTCGACTGTTCAAAAAAAAAAGAGTAAAAATTTTTCTGTTTTTTAGTCGTAGCTTCCTTGTCTGCTTTCTGTTTCTGCTCATACTTCCGCAAAACGTCTGCAATATCATTTCGCATACTTCCTTCCTTGGCGACCCAACCCCAAATTTTACATATCAAAGCCCTAAATCCCTCATTTATCTAATTTTAGGGTTTGCCCTATCTTTTTCACCTCTCATCCAATCGCCACCAAACTGAGCCACAAGATTCAATTCCTCATTTTGCTCCCTTATCCCTCTTGGACTGTTCGCCTCATTTCGCCTCCCTACCCTTGAAACCCTCATTTTTCTTTTTCCCTTGTCCCTAGATAGTCTCCCACCACCCGTCGAACACCCATTTCCTATATGAGTTTTACCCAAATCCAAGTTTGCCGTAACTAAAAAAGTTTTTGTTTCTCATCTTCTACCCATTCCAAAAAAAAAAAAAAAAAAAAAAAAAAAAAAAAAAAAAAAAAAAAAACCTTGCTTTATGGTTGTTACGCGTACAGGAGCAAAAATCATGGAAGAGGAAATGGCATCCCTCAAAACCAAACTTCAAGATCTGGATGACAAAATTCTGGGTCTTAACCTTCAGCAGTCAGCCATGAGTCGAAACCATTCAGGAGATACTGGGTCCTCTTCTGGCAATTTCCGTGGACCAAAGCTTGATTTTCCACGCTTCGATGGTTCTGATCCGACTGGCTGGATCTATAGGGCAGAGCAGTATTTCAGCTTGCATAATACTTTGGATAACGACAAAGTCCCCCTTGCATCTTTTCATTTGGAACATGAAGCTCTTCAATGGTTCCGTTGGTACATCAAGGCTAATGTAGGCCCAACGTGGAGAGAATTGTGCACCCTCATTTTGGAGCGCTTTGGCCCTAGTTCCTTTGATGATTTCACAGGAGCACTCACTAAACTGCGGCAAACAGGCACTGTAAGAGAATACCAGACAGAGTTTGAAAAATTAGCTAATTACACAGAGGGCTTGTCTGATGAATTCTTCCGTAGTTGTTTTGTCAGTGGTCTGAAGGATGCACTTCGCTCAGAAGTCAAAATGTTTCGACCTACTACAATGATGGAAGCCCTTGGGTTGGCTAAGTTAGCGGAAGACAAGATTAGTGCTCTACAACGCTCCAGATCTAATTTTGTTCCATTCAGACATACAGGTTCTCACAACCCTCCAGTCATACCAGCTCCCAGAACTACTCCGATCAAGCACTTGTCTGAAACAGAGATGCGAGTCAGGCGAGACAAAGGGCTTTGTTATAATTGTGATGAGAAATGGTCTCGGGGCCATAGATGTGTTCAGCAAAAGCTCTATCTCTTGGATGTGGATTCTCCACCGGAACTGGAAGAATATGTAGATGCTCAGGAAACAGTGGATGATGAGGTTGAGCCTCACCAGCCTGAACCTCCTTCACCAGAAGCTCCACCAGAGATATCTGTCCATGCTTTGGCAGGAGTCACTACTCCACAAACCATGCGGGTCCAGAGTTTCTTCAAGAAGATCCCTCTTACTATACTCATTGATTCTGGTAGCACTCATAACTTCATTGATCCACGAATAGCCAAACAGGCTGATTGCTTTATCCATCCCTGCTCTAGCTTTGAAGTCATGATTGCCAATGGGGGCACTTTACCTTGTAAAGGGAAATGTCGCAATGTGCGTCTCTCTATTGGAGATTATAACATGCGCTCTGACATGTTTGCCTTACCCTTAGGTGGCTGTGATGTGGTTTTGGGTGCCCAATGGTTACGCACTCTTGGCCCCATTCTCTGGGATTTTGTTGAACTTTGGATGCAGTTTTCAGCCGAGGGGCACCAACACACTTTGAAAGGCTTACAACCAGGGTCTCTCAGCATCATCAGTTCACACCGTATGGAAAAACTTCTTAAGAAGAATTCACATGGTGTCATCGCTCAGCTCCATTCCATTCAGATGCAGCCATCAGCAGTCTCTAGCACTCCTGCCGATCTCCAACACATTTTGGACAAGTATTCTGGTGTATTTGCTGAACCTGTGGGATTACCTCCTTCTCGTCCAGAGGACCACCGTATTCAGCTCCTTCCTGGCAGTGTTCCGCCCAACATCAGGCCCTACCGCTACCCATTTCATCAGAAGACCGAAATCGAGATACTTGTCCGTGACTTACTGAAGCAAGGTATTATTCGCCCTAGTACCAGTTCCTTTTCTTCTCCAGTTCTGCTTGTTCGCAAAAAAGATGGGTCATGGCGACTCTGCATTGATTTCCGAGCACTTAATCATCTCACTATAAAGGACAAGTTTCCCATTCCAATTGTTGATGAACTTCTTGATGAACTTCATGGGGCTCATTTTTTCTCCAAGTTAGATCTTCGTTCTGGGTATCATCAAATTCGGGTTAATGAGGAGGATATACCTAAAACTGCCTTCCGCACACATGATGGTCACTATGAATTTTTAGTCATGCCCTTTGGCCTCACGAATGCTCCTTCAACATTTCAGGCAGTGATGAATAACATATTTCGACCATACCTCCGGAAATTCATTCTGGTCTTCTTTGATGATATCCTCATATATAGCAAAACTTGGGCTGAGCATCTCCATCATCTGGAGCTTGTCTTGCAACTTCTCTCTGATCATCAACTCTGTGCAAAACTATCTAAATGTGTGTTTGGCCAGGAAGAAGTGGAGTATCTCGGGCATATTGTTGCACACCATGGAGTGCGGGTGGATCCTACAAAAATAGATGCCATGAAAACTTGGCCGCATCCTAAAACTCTCAAGAGCCTTCGGGGTTTTTTGGGGTTGACTAGCTACTACCGCAAGTTTGTCAAAGATTACGGGAAAATTGCAGCACCATTGACAGCTCTGTTAAAAAAGGATGCCTTCTCCTGGACTCCTGTTGCTGAGACTGCATTTGAACAACTGAAACAGGCTATGTGCAGTACACCTGTTCTCGCGATGACAGATTTTTCCAAACCCTTCACTATTGAGAGTGATGCTTGCGGCAATGGATTGGGTGCTGTTCTCCTGCAAGATGACCATCCTATTGCGTTCACTAGCAAAGCCCTCTCTAGTAAGAATCTAGCCCTCTCTACTTATGAAAAAGAAATGATGGCTATTTTGCATGCTGTACAGAAGTGGCGGCCATACCTCTTAGGGAGTCATTTTTGCATCAGAACCGATCACCAAAGTCTGAAATACTTCCTAGAACAACGGGTATCCTCTCCTACACAACAGAAATGGGTCAGCAAACTCATGGGGTATGATTATGAGATCACCTACAAGAAGGGTAAGGAGAATATTGTGGCAGATGCTCTTTCTCGCACATTTGATAATCAAGCTTCCCTTTCCGCTATTTCTATGCCCATTCCCAATTGGTTAGCGTCTGTTCAGCAGGGCTATGACAGTGACTCTTCTTTATCTCAAATCATTCACCAGCTAGCCAATAATCCTTCTGCTATACCACATTACTCTTGGGATGGTGCTTCTCTTCGATACAAGGGTCGGCTAGTGCTTCCTCAGAACCCAGCTCTACATCAGGCTATTTTTTATGAACTCCATGCTTCTCCTTCAGCAGGGCACTCAGGCTTCCTCAAAACTTATGAGCGAGCAAGGAGAAACTTCTTTTGGAAAGGGATGAAACAGACGATTCAACAGATGGTGGCTGAATGTGATACTTGCCAACGCCACAAGGGTGAAACGACCCTCCTTCCTGGCTTGCTCGAACCATTGCCCATCCCTACACGGATTTGGACTGATATTTCTATGGATTTCATTGAAGGGCTTCCTAAATCCGGTGGCAAGACAGTGATCTTGGTTGTGGTTGATCGTCTCTCGAAATATAGTCATTTTTGTGCCCTCAGCCACCCCTATACTGCCTCCTCTGTTGCACAAATCTTCATGGACCAGATATTTCGTCTTCATGGACTCCCTTCTTCCATTGTCTCTGATCGTGATGCAACTTTTACCAGTCATTTTTGGACTGAACTGTTTCAGAAAACTGGCACCAAACTGAAGATGAGTTCGGGCTATCACCCACAAACTGATGGTCAAACTGAAATTGTCAATAAATGCTTGGAAACTTATCTTCGTTGCTTCACTTCCGAACAGCAACATCAGTGGGCCAAGTGGCTCCCTTTAGCTGAATGGTGGTACAATACCTCTTACCACACTGCCTCTAAAATGACTCCATATGAAGCAGTCTATGGTCAGGCACCTCCAGTGCTCCTTCCCTACACTCCCAACAGCTCACCAGTCCAGGCAGTTGACATAGTTCTCCACAGCAGGGATCAGATTCTTCGTACCTTACAAGATAATCTTCACATGGCCCGTAATCGGATGAAACAGCAAGCAGATCAACACCGTTCTGAGCGCTCATTTCAAGTTGGGGATATGGTTTTTCTTCGTCTACAGCCATACAAACAATCCTCCCTAAAGCTGAAAGGGCGTCATAAGCTGGCCCCAAAATTTTATGGGCCTTATAAGGTTCTGCAGCAGATTGGTTCAGTTGCTTATAAACTGGAACTTCCTCCTTCTTCCCGCATTCATCCAGTCTTTCATGTTTCTTGTCTAAAGAAAGTTCTGGGTACCACTGTCAGAGCACAAACTACTCTCCCTGAAATGGATACGGAAGGATCCATTATCCTGGAGCCGGTGGCAATCATTGACCAGCGCACTCGCCAGCTTCGCTCTCGCTCCATCTCTGAGGTCTTGATTCAGTGGCATGGCATGCAACCAGAGGATGCTACCTGGGAACCCCTTCTTCAGATTCAACAACAATTTCCACACCTTAAGCTTTGAGGACAAAGCTTTTTTCTAAGGGAGAGGGGATGTTAGGAACCTGTGTGTTCCTTCTGTTTATTTTGTTAGAGTAGTGTTGTTGGACGCATATGCTTTGTAAGTCGTCCCGTGAGTATATTTTATTATCCCACATGCATAGGTAGTATTACTTTTCTAGATCGTACTCAGTATATAAGAATAGGTTGAGGCCCTTGATGGGCACAGACGAATTTATTGTATTGAGCTTGCTCAAAGGAGGTTACCCCCTCGAAGTGGCCTGCGATCAGTAGATTCATTCTGAGTTCTGCTATCACTTTGTATTCTGTTATTTCGAGCATTCTCACGATATTGCTATAAGGAGGTTCTTCACATAAGATGATGCCCAAAGACAAATTGCATAATACCAAGATGTCTAAAGATGGGAGTGTAACCTCTTATTGGTCCAAGAAGACAACAAGTTACAGATATGTTGTGTGCTTTTAGAGAGATGACTATTGAAGATGAATGAGTGCATACAAACTTAAATGGTTTTGTTAAGTGCGTGGTCAACAAAAATCACCTACTTGATTTGGAAAGACTTTGTGGTGATATTTTTCAAGAGGAAATCTGTGAAGATGCTCATCAAAGAAGAGTCAAGATGAAGAAAATGTTTTTCTTTTCATCAAATGAGTCACTATTCTAGTCAATGTTTGAATAAGAATAAAAAAGGACAATGAGAAGAAGAGAGTTGTTGCTAAAGCATAGGTGGATGAGTTTGCATCACAATTCAAGAATGAGTTTTCACTTACGACCTATCTCTCAAGCTCGATTGCTAACACACTTTGGTATATCAACAATGGGGCTTCTTGCCACATGATGAGAGTTAGAGATTGTTTCACCAAGTTGGAGAAGATGCTAGATTTCTATATTGAGCTCGATGACAATGTCAAGTACCATGCAACTAGTATTGGAATTGTCAAGTTTCAGAGGGAGTTTGGCAAACCCTTTTTGGTGGAGGATGTTTTGTATGTTCCTAGCATGACAAAGAATTTAATTTTAGTTTCTACTTGGGAAGACAAGGGTTACATCATAACCTTTGAAAGGGGAAAAGTTTATATTCATCCCAAGGATTCCAAAGTTACAAAATTGATTGGAGTTAGGTATGGCAACTTGTTTTGGTTATAGCTTGAGCCTGGACATGCATTGGTAAGCAACTAGTTGTAAAGGGAAAGGATAATTGTGGAATAGGAGGATAACTCATCTTCACCATGGAGCACTTAATGTGCTCGAGGAAATAGTGACGAGTCTTCTTGAGATGAAGACACAAAAGCATAGGGTGTGTAAGGGTTATGCTCTTGGGAAATATGCCAAGACACTTGTGCAATATATCTAAAGTGATTTTGGATCATGTACACTTAGAAGTGTGTGTTCTTATGTCAACAGGATCCATAAATGGGTATAAGTATTATGTTTATTGATGATTTCTCCAGGAAGACATAGATATATTTTATGATGAAAAAGGATGAAGTCTTTAGTAAGTCCAAAGAGTTCAAGTCTCTTGTGGAAAGTCGGACATGGAGAAATATAAAAATACCAAGGTCTGGTAATGGAGACGAGTATACTTTGAATGGATTCAAAGATTTCTTTACTTAGGAAGCCATCAAGGAAGCTCCTATGATCCAAAAGATGAATTGATTGAGTGAAGAAGAAAGGCTTCATGATTATTCCCTCATAGTTATTCCATCTGCCTCTAAACTCTAACTCTTAGTAAAAATGGGGTTTCTAATTCTAAACTTGATAGCAGTGTGTTATGCTCTACTCGACCCCCTCAAGGGGAAAACTGCTTAACAGAGAAGGTGCAACCTATTGTCACTCCAGAGGATGGAATAGGGAAAGGCTCCAAAACAAATGATAATGTGGAGGAAGACTTTTTTTTTTTTTTTTCTGTGTAGAGAAAAATAAAGAAAAGAGAAAACCTAAAAAAATGATCTTGTCATCTTGGACAATGGAGAAGTGGTTAGGATAAAAATGAGAAGACCACACTCCATTTGAGTGGAAATACTAAGGCCTTCAAGATGGCTCAAACCAAAATGCCAGAATGCTTCAAGGGGTTTCAGACCTCAATGGATACTGAGAAATAAGAACTCTAATGGACAAATCAAAACTAGCATAAGAGGTCTAGAATCCTCATATAGGAAAAATATTGTCAAGAGATTCCTAAAGTGGGCTGAAAATATTGATATCATTTTGCTTCAAGAAGTCAAGGTAGTAGGCTTTTCTCTTGAAATTGTTCTAAAATGCATATGGAAAGATGCATCAATATTTTCAACCAAGCATCCGAAAGGGAAGGGGGGCACTAACACATTGATAGACTTTAGATGGAGGAAGGACATCAACAAATGGGGGAATTCACCCTGCAATAGAGCCTCTTTGGTTTCTCTAAAGATTAACAATTTTGACTTTGACATCTACTTTGTCTATGCCCCTAAAGAATATTTAGATAGAATAAAGTTACGGCAATGGTTGACCTCTCTACTTAGCATCCTTTGGATTTTGACTAGTGACTTTAATATGGTGGAGAGGCCTCAAGACAAGTCAAGTGACCTAAACTTTGAATGGAAAGGAAAGGAACTGTTCTTTCGGTCTACGATGCTAAATAAACTCAATCTCATTGACCCACTTGTAGACTTGAGGCATCAATCCATTGCTATCTAGTATATTTACTCTAACTTTTAGAAAGGAGACAAGAGAATTTACTCTAGACTTGATAGAGTCTATTTTAATAAAAACTCCATCAGTTGTATCAAACCTTTTGATAGTAATCTTGTTTAGGTCCTGTTGTATCCCTATATGATCCCCATCCTATTTTGGTTGAAATCTTCAAATTTTCATGCTCCCAATCCATTCTCAAAGCCTCCAAGTCCTTTGCCCTTAATGCCTCATTACTGGAAGGTCAAGATGGCCTTGTAGTAGTCAAGATTGTACAATGGTACAACTTAGTAGTTTGTGCCCATGAATATCCTTTGATGAGTTGGAACCAATCTGTTAACTCTTGGAAAATTTTTTTACAAACTATTGGCAAAAAGAAAGCCAAGGATAACAGAGCCCTAGAACTTTCCTTGGTCAACTCCCTTCAATTAGCAGAGGCCTCCCTTCAAAGTCAATCCTCCAACCCTCTAGCTGTTGGGACTGTCTCGCAAGCTAAGCAAGACCTAAGGAAACTACAAACCAAAAATATTCAGGGTGCTAGAGTTAGATCCATAATTAATTGGCTAAAGATAGGGGGCAGAGGATCTAAGTTCTTTAAAATATTAAAATAGAAGGAAGCTAAGGAAAAAATTGATTATGTTTTTGAGGATGATTCCACTTACACAGGTCCAAAGAATATTCTTAGTACATTTACCCGATATTATAAATTGTTGTTCTCTTTAGAAGATGTTGGAGATGGTATGGAAAGAGCAAGGAACAAGATTCAATCCATTATTCTAAAGGAACTGCCAGAACTAGATTCATCATCGTTGGAAATTCCTATCTCTCTTATTGAGATCAAAGATGTTATCTCCACTTTGAGCACAAAGAAAGCTCTAGGTCTAGATGGGATTTCAGTAGAATTCTTCAAAGTTAATGCAGAGTGGATTAGCCCCATCCTGTAAGAACTATACCTATTTGCATTGGATAAAGGATCTATCGGAGAGGACATCAATGCAGATCTAATCAAGCTAATTCACAAAGGAGGTGATAAAACTCTGATTAAAAATTGGAGACCAATAACAATCCTGAATGTGTCATACAAAATTCGTGCTAATATATTGGCTTCTAGGATAGTCCATATACTCCCTAAGATTATTAGCTAGACATGAACAAGATTTGTAAAAGGTAGACATATCCTAGAGAACCTTCTAACTCGTTGGGAAAACATAGATTGGGCCAAGTATTCAGGAAAATATACTAGGATATTGCTAATAGATTATGAAAAGGCATATGATAGGGTGGAGTGGGGCTTCATTCTAATGATACCGAGAGCTCTTGGTTTTCTAAAAGCATTTATACACATGGTAGGTATTCTATTGAAGGATGCTAATGAATCTATAGAAGTTAATGGTGCTAGATCATATTATTTTGTATTCTCAAGATCTATTAGGCAAGGATGCTCTCTAGCACCAAGTTTGTTTGTAATAGCAACCAAATCTCTACATTGCGTACTTAGAGATAACTCCCACTCTTCCAAATGGGAACATGATTTCTAATATTCAGTTTACTGATGACACTAACATACTCTTTACCTTAGAAGAGACTAATATGGACCACTCGATCTGATGCAGGGGACTCCCCTTAATACCATAGACTCATAATAGAAACAAAGAAACAACAACAAATGCGAGAACAAAATATGGATTTCTTATTATTGCTGCAAATGCGAAATTATAGAGTTCTCAATTACAATATGCTAACCCAAATGGACACCTTCATTACAGTAATTTGCAAGACAATGCTGCGAACTATCACCCAGAGCTGTCTTAGACAATGTTCGGGCCTTTCTTAAATAGACAATTTTATGCCGCTTGAGAAGGTTCTCGATGCTCAAACTTAATACCTAGGGCCGACAGATCCTAACAATACACATAGAGTCGGCCAAATACATCTTTGACAAATGATTTTAGAAATTTTGGTAGCCCAACTTCTAAAGGCCATAACTCACGAATCGTTGCTCTGATTGGCTATTATAACCACTTTTAAGAAATGCCAGCTCTTGATCTACAACTTAACATAGTGCTAGTGCCCTTCTATTGAGTTTTCAGACCTCATTCGGGCAATCTAAGGCCTCCAACGGTGAGCCTGGAGATTTTTCTTCAAAATTTTCCATCGAAAATCTGCAATAACTTCTCTGATACTTAAGCTGGAGCAATGAGATTTTTATGGTAGGTTTATATCTCTAAAATGAACCTTCCTATAGAAAATGAGAACATTTTGAGCTCGTATGACAAACAAACTAAAAATAGTAAGTTTCCATAAATAGTAACCACCTTGTCTATTAGTACTTATTAAAATAGAAAAGATTGAAAATAAAATATTTTTGGGTGATCCAAGATTGCCCTTACACCCAGGATGCTCCTGCATCAGACACCCAAGGTAATTTGAGAAGTGACCCTGTCACGTCTCAGGTGTTCAGAGGAAAATCAAGATGGTTGACCTCCTCCTTTGCTAGCCATGATGAATCCTAAACTAGTCTCCCTTTTCATTTGACCAGATATTCCTCATAAGTTCTATTTTTGGTACTTTTTCCAATACAACTATCTAGTATCTCCTCAATCTCTTTGGTAGTTGAACTAGCTGTTGGAATGCTCCATTGCGGTTCTGCAACTTCATCTCCATCACCTCCTTCATAATACTCTATCAAATCTGAAATATTAAATACTAGTGAAATATTCGATTCAATAGTCAACTCCACTTCATATGCATTTCTAGAATCATGCCTCTTCACTATCTTGCACGGTCCGTACTTCTTCATGTTCAGCTTATTATATGTACCTACTGAAAAACGCTCCTTTCTCAAATGAACCATGACTTCATCTCTAATATGAAATTCCTTATATCTCCTTTTCACATCTACTTTAGCCTTATACTATGTATTCATCTTTATGATGTGCTTCCTAACCTCCTCATGGATGTTCTTCAAATGTTGAGCAAAATTTTCTACTTCAACACTGCTTATCTCTCCTTTATCCAACTTCCTCAATTCAGAAACATTTTTAGGAATACTCCCATATACAATTTGGAATGGTGATTTACCAGTACTCCTATTGATAGAATTATTATATCCCATCCCTTTGGTTTATCTCCAACCAATCATCTCAGCAAGTTTCCCAAATTACGATTCACAGCTTCTGTCTATCCATTAGTCTGTGGATGATATGATGAACTGAACTTCGAATTTGTCTTCAACTTCTTCCATAATGTACACCAAAAATATCCAAAAAATTTGGTATCTCAATCTGAAACTATACTCTTTGGCAGACCATGTAGTCTCACCACTTCTTTGAAAAACAACTCTGCTACATGAACAACATCACTAGTCTTCTTGCAAGGAATAAAATGTACCATCTTTGAAAACCTACCAACCAACACAAAAATAGAATTTGCTTGCGTTGTGTCCTCGATAATCCAAGAACAAAATCCATGTTGACATCCTCCCACGACTTCTCTGATACAGGTAATGGCTGATACAACCCTGTATTCTGCTTCACTCCTTTCACCATCTGACATACTCGACAACTTTGTACAAACTTCGACACATCTTGCTGTAACTATGGCCAGCAATAATTTTCAGCAACCAAAACTATAGTTTTATCTTTGCCAAAATGTCCAGCCAATCCACCACTATGCTTCTCCTTGATGAGGTTCTCTCTCATTGAACTTCTTGGAATGCACAACTAGCTTCCTTCGAACAAAACATTATCTTGGATCATAAAATTCAACCACTTTGTCCTGTCAAGTGTGACAAGTTCTGTACAAGCCTTCCACGCTTCAACCAAATTAGGATCATCTGGATACAATGTACTGAGTTCCTTGAACCCAACCACTTCTATCTATATTTCTATCAGCAAAAGTTGTCTTCTACTAAGAGCATCTGCAACTTTGTTAGACTTCCCAATTTCGTGTTTCAAAACAAATGTATAACTCTGCAAAAACTCAACCCACTTTAAATGCCTTTGGTTTGGTTTTCCTTGACTATTCAAATATTGCGAAGCTTGATGATCAATATACAAAAAAAACTCCTTAGGAAGAAGGTAGTGTCTCCACTTTTTCAATGCTTGAACTATAGCATAAAATTCATGATCATAAATAGAATATTTTCTTTTTGGATCATTCAACTTCTCACTAAAATAAGCAATTGGTCTACCTTCTTGGCTCAAAATAGCTCCTATTGCAGCACCACTAGCATTATAGTCTACTTGAAATGCCTTGTTAAAATTAGGAAGTGCTAAAATAGGTTGCTCAGTAACTTTTTGTTTCAATAGATTAAAACTGTTATCTGCTCCTACAGTCCACTTAAACTCTTTCCTATCCCCTCTCATTGTTTTAGTCAAGGGTCCACAAATACTACTAAAACTTCTTATGAACTTTCTGTAAAATGTAGCTAGTCCATGAAAAGATCTTATCTCTATCACACTCGTTGGACCTCTCTCTGGGTCCATTTTTAGACCTTCTCTTGAGACTACAAATCCTAAGTGCACCAACTCCTTCTTTACAAAAACTACACTTCTTCAGGTTTATCAACAAATTTTCTTCCCTCAACTTTTCAAACACCTCACGAATATGAATCAAATGATCCTCCAATGTCTTACTAAAGATCAATATATCATCTAGGTAAAAAATTAAAAACTTACCTAGAAACTCCTTCAGTACCTCATTCATGAGCCTCATGAAAGTGCTCGGTGCATTCGTTAGCCCAAAAGGCATGACTAACCACTCATATAGTCCTTCCTTTGTCTTGAAAGCAGTCTTCCACTCATTACCTTCTCTGATACGAATCTGATGGTACCCACTCTTCAGATCTATCTTTCTGAAATACTGAGCTCCACTCAAACAATCCATAATATCATCCATCCTCGGCAAAGGAAATCTATGCTTGATGGTGATCTTGTTGATAGCACAAGAATTTGTGCACATCCTCCATTCTCCATTCTTCTTTGGTGCTAACATTGCTGGTACAACACATGGACTCAGACTCTCTCGAATCAACCCCTTCTGCAACAACGTATGAACTTGTCTGTTCAACTCTTCTCTTTCTACTGGTGTCATTCTGCGTGTTGCCTTATTTGGAAAACTAGCTCCTGGAACCAAATCCATCTGGTGACTTATCTTCCTTATTGGGGGCAATCCATCAGGTACATTATTTGATACAATATCATAAAACTTTTCCAACATATTTGCAACTTCTGCAAGTATCTCCTCTACTTCTTCTTTACCATCTTTAGGAATTATAGAAAAACACATATGCTCATGTTTCATACCTTTAGGAAACTCTTTTCCATCAACAAAACATATTCTGGCAGCACTACATACCTTTTCTTCTTTATCCTTCAATGACTTCAACTTATGTTTCACTCCATCCTTAGAGTGTAGGTATTTGTTTGCCCATCATGTACAACATGCCTATCAAACTGCCACGGCCTACCCAACAACATATGACATATGTCCATAGGTATGATATCACATAGTACCTCATCTTGGTAGCTCCCAATCTTGAACTTTACTGAGCACTGCTCATTGACCATAACCTTGTGGTCATCTTGCACCCAAGCAATATGATATGGATGCGGGTATTTTTGTCTCTTCAACTTTAACTTGGTGACCATTGTTTCTAACACTAGATTGTCAGTACTTCCACCATCAATGATCACATCACAACACTTATCTTCACATCTGCACCTTGTGCGAAACAAACTCCTTTGATCAGGTTCATTCTCACCACTTAGTAAGACTCTTCTGTTAACTAGGACTTCTCCTCTTTCAACATCTTTAGAATGTGAGGATCTGACATCTTTATCAACATTTGCAACTCTCGCCTGACCTTCTGTTCTTCAATCTGTCCTTCCTTGTCACTGGGTACATTCAAATGCTCTATGCCCTTCTTCTCTGTAGTGAAAACATTTTTCACGGAAGCCTCCTCTTCCAAATCCTTATCCTCTACCTCTTCCTCTGATCTTTATTGTTTTGATCATGGAAACAATTGGAATTGTTTCCCCTTTGGTTCTGGTTGCTACTTCCAGCCTCATCCTTGTTCTTTTGATCATCATTATGGCCTCCATAAGATTGTCCACCACAACCTCTTCCACTATTCTTATTTTCTAACTTCTTGCTCAGTTTCTCCTCAACTCTTAGGGTAAATTGGTATGCCTCCTCAATACTGCTCATTCAAACTAGACTTAGCTCATCTTGAATGCTTGTCCTTAACCCATCAAGATAACGGGAAACTTTATCCTTATCAGCTTTTGCATGGCTAGTTCTAATGAGAACTCGGTAGAACTCTTTGATATACTCTTGAACAGATTTTCCTGCTTGCTTCATTCCTTGCATCTTCTTTAACAGATCAAGATCATAATCCATAGGAATGAATTATCACTTCATTTTAGCTATCATCCGATCCCATGTAGTGATTTTTTCCTTTCCCTTTCTAGTTCGCTCCAACTAAAGCTCTTGCCACCAGATCTTTGCATGTCCCTTCAGTTTTTCCTTCACAAACTTGACCCTATCTAGATCCTCAATATCTTCATACTCAAAGTACTCCTCTAGTTCATTGATCCAATCGATCATCTCATTTGGGTTAAGATTTCTTGAAAATGTGGGAACCTCAAACTTAGGTCTTCTTCCAATCTTGGAGATGGCCCTAAAAAGCCTCTCTTCCTCTGGATTTAGAACTCCCTCTGCTTTGAGATTTTCTTCTACTTCATCCTCATCCTTGCTTTCATCTCTTGCAGGAAGATTTATTCCTCTTCGCATTTTTTCTTCCAAAACTTGCATTTTCTTTTGGATAGCTTGAAAACCCTCAGGTGTAACACCTACAACTCTTCTGCCATGCTCTCTTTGTGGAGGCATTTTCGCGCTTCCGCTAAAACCCTAGTGCAAACTACTTCACAATCGGTGATCTATCTACATGCTCAACCCAAACCATAGTCTTGGTGCGAACTGCCTCATAGTTGGTTATTTGTCCACACACTCAAGAATTCTAGCTCTGATACCACTTGATGCGAGGGACCCCCCCTTAATACCATAAACTCATAACAAAAACAAAGAAACAACAACAAATGTGAGAAAAAAAATGGATTTCTTATTATCGCCGCAAATGGTGAATTACATAATCCTCAATTACAATATGCTAACCCAAATGGGTGCCTTCATTACAGTAATTTGCAAGACAGTGCTGCGAGCTATCACCCAGAGCTGTCTTAGACAATGTTCAGGCCTTTCTTAAATAAGCAATTTTATGCTGCCTGGGAAGGTTCTTGATGCTCAAACTTAATACCTAGGGTTGACAGACCCTAACAATACATATAGAGTTGGCCAAATACGTATTTGACAAATTATTTTAGAAATTTTGGTAGCCCAACTTCTGAAGGCCGTAACTCATGAATTGTTGCTCTGATTGGCTATTATAACCACTTTTTAGAAACACCAACTCTTGATCTATAGGCTCAAAATTGTGCTGGCGCCCTTCTGTCGAGTTTTTAGACCTCATCCAGGCACTCTAAGGCCTCTAATGGTGAGCCTGCAAATTTTTTTGCAAATTTTTCCACCAAAAATCTGCAATAACTTCTTTGATACTTAAGCTAGAGCAATGGAATTTTTATGGTAGGCTCATATATCTAAAATGAACCTTCCTATAAAAAATGAGAACATTTCGAGCTCGTATGACAAACTTACTAAAAATAGCAAGTTTTCTTAAATAGCAACCACCATGTCTACTAGTCCTTATTAAAATAGAAAAGACTGAAAATAAAATATTTTTGGGTGATGCAAGATTTCCCTTACACCCAAGATGCTCCTACATCACGAGGACTAAAATGGACCTTTTTTGTGTGGCCTCAAGAAGAAAAATATCTATCTCTAAATCCATCCTGTTGGGTTGGAACTTGAATCCTCCTTCATTATGGAACAAATATGGTATTAATAGGGGTGGATTGAATTTCATTTGCCATCAACCCTAACATAAATGATATGTGGAATTGGGCCAAAAAGAAAATAAATACTAAACTCAAAAAATGGAATACCTTCTGTCTATCTATGGATGGAAGAATTCAAGTCTGTCAAAAAATCCTCTCTTCTTATTTGGTATACTTCTCCTCAGCTTGGCTTTTTAATCTTATTCAATTTGAATTCCTACAAAAGATCATTCATAATTTTCTCTGGTCTAATGGGAAAAGATCATGTAAGTCACATGCTATTAGGTGGAATTGGTGCTCAAAACGTAAGGGATATGGTGGGCTTGGATTGAAGGACTTGAGAACACATGGCATAGCCTTAGCAGTGAAATGGATTGCTAAAGCAACACAAGGTGATGAACCTTGAAAAGTTCTTCTCAGGCATAATTTAAGCAAAGGACAACAATGCAGAGCTAAGTTATACAGTAATTTGGATGCATTGGACCTCGTAGAAATTGAGTGCAAAATAGTGGTGGGGAGTTCCAATGTGTTCAAATCAATCTAGAAGAGATGGGAAAAGGTGAGACCTCTACTTGGCACTATTTAGAGACCAGAATCTCGTAGCATCTAGTGTGGCAATAGTTCCATCTGGTGGAATTTGAAGAGAAAACTCAAGCCTCTAGCCCTCGTTCAAGATTCTTAGCTAAGAAATGGTTTAAGGTTGATATAAGGACCTTCAATGATACCCTTAGCAATGGGAGGCTGTTGGATTTGTATGACCTAAAAGCTAGATATTCTTTGCAAGAATCCCAAAGAAGAACCTTCTATGTGATTAAGAGTGTTAAAAAAGGTTCGGGAATCAGATTAGAATGTTGCTCTCCAAATTCTTGTTCATTTCAAATGAGATGGTCTGACTCTTCCCCTTTGCATTTAGTCAAGACCAAAGATGTCTACTCCATCCTTTCTTCCAATACTATCATCTTAGACCTCTTGAATGCATGTTGAAACCTTTCCCTCACTCATACTGATTGGAAGAAAATCCTTATCCATCTTTGGGCTAGGCTTGTTGAATCATAAATCATTTGCTTCCGCTAGAGAATGCTATTGCATAAACTACCTTTCAAAAGAGTAGGAGGGGACACCAATATCTTCTCTATTTGCTTGCAACTATAATATGTGCTCTATCTTTTCTTCCATTGTTCCTTTGCCTAGGGTCTTTCGAATCTATTTGGGTTTGAGATGGATAGAAATTTCTTTCTTGATAACATTATTTATTGAAAATTTGTTTTAGAAACAAAAGTCTTAATGTGTTACGGGCCATTCTTTCTTCATTTATTCTCTGGTATCTTTGGAAATTTAGGAGTAATAACATTTTTCAGGGTAAAGATAGAATCCTTACTGAATCTCCGAGGAGACTCATATTTACTGACATCACTGTGCAGGTAACTGCTATATTCAAGCTTAAGGAGGATTAGTTTTGACACTTCATGTAAGAAGTTAAAGGGATGATGACCAAGAAAGACCTCCATTATAGATTTACCATCACAAAGAAAAAAGATAACAACAACCTCTTGGATGAGTTTAATGTTCTTCTATTGCAACCAATCCAACAGATCAGAGAAGAGTTTGACTGGAAAAGACAATCAATATACAACAAAGCTCCACCTATGACCTTCATGCCTTCCCTTGCACGACTCACTACCTCAGCCCCCCATGATGAAGAGGAAGAATGACCTCTAAATTGAAGTCTCATTACTTCAATTTTATGCTATTATCTTTGTACCTGATACTTTGACTCTTTGTGACAACCTAATGGCTTATTTTTTATTTTTGTTTATGGTTAGGTAGTATAGTATGGGTTGTTAGTAACTTTCATACTAAGTGGCATTTTCTTCCTTGTTAAACTCTCTCGTGTTTTCTTGATATACAATAGTCAAATCTATGATTAAGTTTTTATTATATTAGTTATCAAATTAACATATAGACATGTCTCGTTAAGGGACATGTCTCTTCATCACTTATTCTCTATTTAAATAAGAGGTCATTGTTATTTGGAAAACACACACCAAACTTTATAAAAATTCTATTACATCTGTAGTGATCCTAAAAAAAATTATATTTTCATTTGGGTTGTAGCATAGAAAACTAGAAAATCTTTATATTTTGGGAGGAGGGATGCTGTTTTCATTTCTAAAGCACTTTGTATTTGTAATTTATTCTTTGGCTAAAAACTCATAAGAGAAAGTAATCAACGCATGAAAATCTATTGCAAAAAGACCTTTGTTTCTTGGAAGCATTCTAACACATTGTGCTTTGGAGCTTCAAAATTTTGCGAAGAAGTTGAATTGTTCATTTGAGAATCATTTGATGTAAAATTTTAGTTATTGTGCTTGATATTGTAATGATTTTCATAATAGTTCATTTGTTATATTAATCGGATTATAAATTAATATAATATTTTGTAAAAAATTATTGTATCAATTTGATTATAAATCAATATAATCTTCTACAAGGATTTTTTTGTTTTGTGCAAGTTTATGTGTTATCCAACTAGCAATTGGTGCTTCTTAGATATGATTAATTTTTGTCATTCCATGTTGTTCATATCTATTTGGAGATTGTAATTCTACTAACTCCACCATTGAGCCCTAAATTGTTAACCATTATGTAAGTTTGGCATATGCCACTACCATAAGCTTACATAGAAAAATATATCAAGAAAAGTAAAAAAAAAGGAGGATTGGATTTGTTGTTCTTATAAATCCACCCATATCCCTTTCAAATGAATTCACAAATTTAGTTGCAACTACTAAAAAGTTTTTAAAAAAGGACCTAACCTAAGATACTTCAGAGGTAAAGTTAGTATGTTGTAATTAATGAGAAGAGTCTCATGATATTTTATTGTACTAATGAATTACTTATCAATAAAAGTTAGTTCATATGGGCCTTGTGTACATCATGAGGAAGTGACAACTTTTAAATGCTTATCACTTGTATTTGCAGATTGAAAGGTGACAATCTTACAATAACTTAATTTTATATTATGGTAGATGTTCATATGGTAAGCATTATGTGAATGCAAGTGCACATACCTTATGGACATTTTTTGAGTATATGGTGAATTTTATGCAAATTGATGTTCATGAGGCCATTATAGAGTACTTGGTGATTGTAAAATGATTTGACATTCAGGAGGCCATTACTCACAGTACTTGGTGAATATCTTGCAAATCACATTCACAAGGCCATTATTCAAAGCAACCTAATGTCAAATGAGTTGACATCCATTTTTAATATTACGTTGAGGTAATATGTTATTCATAAAGCACATGAATATCCTCCCTAGATAAGAGGGAGTGTTAATATTTTATAACATCGGTCAGATAAATCATAGAATGTAAACCTAAAGGACATCTCCTTCGTTAAAATTATAGTTATACTTATGTAGATATATTAAATATATTAATATATATACTAATATATATTAATATATAAAATAATCTATAATCACATCAAGTTTCTCGTATTATAATAAGGCTTATCAAGCATATTATTAATATCCCTAAGTTACATGGTGAATCAATTCCTAGATCTCACGTCACTATCATGTCAGACTTTGTGTGATGTGACTATGGCATCGAGCATTTGAGAACGGTTAAATAAAGTTTCAACATGCAACATGGTTGTGTCAAAGTCAAACTTCACGTGTCCCCTTTTACTATCTCATCCATAGCATTGGCCATCCTTGTCATTTCCTTTTATTGTAGTTATCGTGCATTTATTATTATCCGCCTTGTCTAATGAGTGGTATTATCTTGTGCTATATCGATGGGTTTTATTTGAGGAGATGTGCCTCTTTGGAAAGTATAGGTTCACGTCTTTTAACCTATATTTAAAGGAGACGAACCCTCCTTCAAAATACACATACATTATAAGAAGTGCTATTACAAAGTGGAGGTCTTAACTATAATATTATATATTATTTTAAGATAATATATTATCAAGATTACATTCATAAATATAATCAAAGAATTTAAGACTTTTAGGCCCTACTTGAGAAATCAAATATAATTCTTCACGTACTCTATTTCTTGTCATAACTCCTCTGTCTTTGCTTCCAATAATCTGATCAACATGGTGATTCTTTGTCAAATTCTTATTTGGTGTTATTGTCTCAACTCTTACTGCTACTCTAGGTTTAGATCTTTGTTCCTCTCTCTGTTCCACAACTTGGATCTCATTTTGCAAATCATTGTTAGTTTCATAAAATAATTCAATATTTTCTTTGTTAGCCTTAGGATTATCTTCTTCATCATTATCATAATCAAGTATCCTTTCTTTAACTCCAAACTTCTCATCCACTTTCACATTTGCGCTCTCAACAATAATCTTAGTCCTATGATTAAAACATCTACAAGATTTTCTTTTCAATGAATAACCAAGGAACATACCTTTATCACTTCTTGAATCAAACTTTACCAATATCATCATCTCTCTTGATATAACACTTGCTTCCAAAAATTCTAAAATACTTTATTGAGGGTGCATGTCCAAACCATAATTCATAAGGAGTCTTGTTTGTACCTTTTCAAATTTTTACCATGTTCATTGTATACACTCCTGTATTAAATACTTCTCCAAAATCTCTTTGATACATCATTTTCAAACATATAGCTCTTGTAGCTTTTATTACAGACCAGTTTCTTCTCTCAGCTATACCATTCTGCTCAAGCATTTTAGGAGTTTAAAGTTGTCTCTTAATACCATTCACTTCACAAAAATGATTAAACTCATTCGAGGTAAACTCTCCACCTCTATCAGATCTTAAAAACTTAATCTTTAATCCAAACTCATTTTCAACTATGTTCTTAAACACTTTAAACTTCTCAAATGCTTCAGACTTTTCCTTAAGAAATGCTACCCACACCGTCCTAGTCAAATCATCAACAAATATCATAAAGTACCTTTCACCATAGAATCCTCTTGTCTTAGTAGGACCATTGAAAGCTATGTGCACAATCTCCAACTTTGTTGTTGTAGTGAACTTCTTTCTAGGATAAGAGCTTTTCTTCTATTTAGCCATAACAAATTTCTTGCATCCAACATTAGTAGGCTTCACAATTTTAGGCAAATCCCTAACAACAAGTATACTACTTACTTTCACAATATTATCAAAATTTATATGACAAAATCTTTTATGCCACAACCACCTATTGTCAACTTTAGCAACCAAGTATGTCATCTCTGTAGGATTCAACTGAAAAACATTACCTCTTGATCTTGTGCCACTACCAATCATCTTACCATTATCCTTGATGATACATTTCTTCTCTGTGAACTGTAATTGATATTCCTTGTCAGCCAATTGTCGAACACTTAGAAGATTATGTTTCAGTCCATCAATAAAATAAACATCATTTGTGTTAGTTTTACCATCAAGAGTAATAGATCATATTCCCTTAATATGACAAGCCACATTGTTTCCAACTCTGACAATTCCTCCATACAACCATTGAACTCAAAAATTTATTCATATCATCAGTCATATGATGAGAACAACCACTGTCTATGATCCAATCAATTTTCTTCTCAACTTGTGACACTAGGCTCTTTCTTCTCTAACTTCTTTTTCATGACTTTCTTCTTTTATAGCAACAAATCCTAACTCATCATCACTTTCACTCAAAACTCTTTAATCTAGTCCATCATCATCATTTGTGTTGGTGTAAATAAGTATTTAGTTATTACACTTACTTAACTTTACTTAGGTTAATGCATTATTTAATTATTTTGTATTATTATTTTAAGTGAGACACTTCAGAGTTTGTGTACTCTCATTGAGTTACGCAACTCTAATTATGCACATGGTGTTTACAACACAGGAGTATGCATCATTCATTGAGTTGTCATGTTGACAACACAGTTATCCGCACTCCTCATTTAGCACATGTTGTCTACACCACTGATTTACATGCTACACCATTGTAGGCTTATCCTCACATCATCGCACTTAATCCCGTGCTTAATAGAGGATAACCCATATCTGGTGGACATGTGCTTGGTTGTATGACATATCATGATGCTGACTTCTATGCATTCTAGAAGCTCTCCTGAGGCCTTTATATTTAGGCACTCCTAGTGTACTCTCAACCAGTTATTGAATGAATATCATCATTCTGATCATACTTTATCTATTTTGATCTACTGTGTGCTTGTGTTGAGTTCTTTAGTTCTTAGGTGAATTCTGGCCTAAGCCAAATTCTTACATGGTATCAGAGCTGAGGAAGATTCTCATCACATAGCCGTTCAAGACCATTCATGCTTCAACACCTTGACACGAATTTGAAGGATCTGCAAAAATTGGGAGCGTCTAGAGCTAGATTTGACCTCACCGTTGCGTCTGGAGCGTCGATTCGGTGAAGATCAACTATAAATTTGCCTATGTTGGATGAAAGTTGATTGTGAAGCAAATTTTTTCTGCAAATCGAAACCGGTAGGCCTTGATTTGCAATTCGGGTATGGTCAATTAATTGATATGATTAGTTATTTTTAGATTTAAATCTCTGCAATTTATTTGTATTTTTGAAATTATTTTCGGATTTATTAGCAGAGGCAGAGAATTTTTTTTGCCAAACCGGGCAGTGACACCCCAGTTTGGCTTTTTATTTTGGTGGTGGAATATTTCGATTTATTATTGTAGGGTTTTATTATAATTTGTGGGCTCAATATTATAAGTGGGTCGTACTGCATCCGTAAACCCTACAAATCCCAGGACCATAGACTACAAAATTTGGCAATTTCAGCGACCGGTCACTATCCACATCGCTTGGCGCAAACACAATTTTTTGGTGGCCATAATACAACCACTGGTCGGGCTACCCAAATCCCGCTAGCTTCTTTGTTTCCTTTACGTGAAGGGTAGGTTTTAAACTCCATTGGAGTTCCCACTCCCACCAATGTGGGATATATAAAAGTCCCTCCGACACAAAAAATAATTTCTAGGAAAACTTTAAGGAAACCCGGTGAAACACGTCACAGTTTCGACAACGTTGCATAAGCGTCCTCCCTGCACAGTCTGCAGCCCAACAACCCAATCTTGCGACGACACATAGACACTAAACCTTGCCACGCGATAGCCAAACACTGTCTGCCCACTCAGCAGAAAACCACGTCATTCTGCACACATGGACGTCCAAGTCAAGACCATGCAAACACATAGTAGGTAGTGATGCGATCGAATCGACCTCCGCCACGTGGACACATCCACATCAGAAACCTATGCAGCAATTTGCCTACGTGGCAACTCAGTAAGCAATTTGGCCAGGAGCCACATCACCACCGTACATGCTGTACTATGATGACATCATCATGATGCTGTGCTGACATCATCCGAGGGTTGAGTTTTAGTTGACATCATCTAGTTCAGAGCTTAAATTTGACGCTTGTTTGGATGTCATTTTAAGGTAAATTTCAACTGCTGCGACGACCATATGACCGTCAAATTTAACCCTCTCTTTTGCTGGTGCAACCCCTCTTTAGATTCATTTTGGTTTTTGCAGTCCGAATTTAGGAGGCCATAACTCGGACATCTAGACTCCAATTCGGTGCAATTTTTTTTGAAATTGGGTAAAATTTTCTAAACTTTTCAGCAGTGCAACTATTTTCTGATTTTGGTGCAAGGGTTGGTCAGAAATTGCATTTTTTGGTGATTGTACCTAGATAATCCTGCATTTTGCAACTTCAAACGCTCTATATGGGCACATTTGGAGTCGAAAACAAGTTCCTTTTTTTTGAAATTGCATATTTTTTTGTCTACTTTTTAGATCTGACGTCAAATTGTAGTGTTGTGTGGACAAAATTGTCACTTTCAACAACAAGACCTTTCTTTGCTTTGTAATGCTTCATAATTGTAGCACATTATAAAGTTTCAAATTTGTACTCCATTAAGAGGTTGTAATAGGAAAAATCAAAAGTCCACAAAGGCCAAAATTGGCAAGTGGCCCATTGTAATCGCACTACTAATAAAGTGCCCAAAGCATCTATTTTGGGGGGGTTTCTTGATTTAGTGAAAAGGGGGGGTGTTCTTGGTGTTGTCCTCTCTCTTTTCTACACTTTTCTTTCATTTTTTGCATTATGGGCAATTTTAAGTTTCCTAAATTAAATCCTCATAACTATGCTTCGTGGTCAATTAAAATGTTGTATCACTTAATGTATAATGGAGTTTCACAATATGTAGATGGTACTCTTCCTAAACCAGCAGGTGATAATGTTTTTGCAAGTGAAATTTCAGATTGGGTAGCCATGGATAGGAAAGCCCTAGGTGATATATGTTTGGGGGTAGATGATAAGATCATGTATCAAATTAAGAAGTGTACTTCATCCAAGGAAGCTTGGGATACCCTCGAAAGCCTTTACGGGAAAGTGTCTGAAGAGGATGTTTTCAAAATTGAAGATGATCTTGTATCCTTAGATCCTAAGTCATATGACTGAATACATGATTTCATCATCAAGGTGAATGAACTAAGGACAAAGCTTACTGATTGTGGGAGTTCTATCAAAGATAACAGACTGATCTATCTCATCCATAACAAGCTGCCATCAAAATATTCCACATTTGTTCTTCTTTTAACACCTCAAAGACTACCTTAGGGTGTGCCTACAAGAAAATCACTTTTGATGAATATGTTAAACTGTTGGATGATGAAGAAAAGAAGTTGAAATCAATGGGGATTCTCAAATTACCTCAGTCCAAAGCATTGGTGGCCAATGAGGGTTCTCAACATTCAGTTGGAGAGTCTTCAAATAAAGGAAAGGGTAAGAAGAAGTGGAAGAAAGACAAATCAAAGGATGCAGAAAAGACAACACCACAATCTAATCAACAAGGCAGGTTCTCAAATTCCAACAAGAAGGGGGACAACAATAAGGAGAAGAAGAAGTGTTCTTATTGCATGAAATCGGGTCATGAAGAGCATGAGTGTGATCTCAAAAAGATTGATGAATTGACCAACATCATGAAGAAACATAATGTTCCATTGCCTAATGCTTACAAGGAGAAAGGATCATCTTCAGATTCCAAGGGAAAAGGGCAAGCACTCATGGCTAATTTAAACTCTTCAAAAGAATGGATGTTTGACTCAGGTGCCTCATATCACATGGGTTATTCAAAGGAGGATTTTTCTTCATTGAATCACTCAAAGGTACTGCACATCTTCATGGGGAATGATAGCAAAATGGAAGTTGAAGGAAAAGGAAATGTGGAGATGGAAAATGGAGAGTTTCAAGAGGTTCTCTATATTGCAAAACTAAGTTCGAATCTCCTCTCAATCTACCAAATTGCTCACCTTGGAGATGGACATAGAGTTGAGTTCCTTCCAGACTCAGTTCAGGTGCATAGTCTTAAAGATGAGTCCTTTGTTGCAGTGGGGAAAGTGGATGATAACAAGAGATTGTACTCTTTCTGTCATTTTGTACCCAAGTCTCCTTCAAAGGCCTTGTTATCTCAATCAAATTTAAACATGCAATTATGGCATGAGCGGTATGGTCATCTTGACTATTGCTACCTTCATCAACTTTGCACATACCACATGGTGAAAGGTCTACCTCAAATCAACTTTTCTAAGCGTGAATGTTCAACAGATTCAGTGGATATGCATCCAGAGGGGAAGTTACAAAGAGGGAAGTCTTCAAGAGCAACAGGTGTTCTACAGATGGTTCACATGGTATTAACAGGTCCTTTTGCATTCAGCCAGGGTCGCTATATACTTACCTTAGTTGATGACTTTTCAAGGTTCACTTGGGTCTACTTTTTGCATAACAAGAGCGAAGTGTTGGACAAGTTTCTAGACTTCAAGACTCATGTAGAACGGACATCCAGGAAAGCCATCAAAGTACTCCGCATGGACAATGGAAACATGGATGTGAACAGAAGACTTAAAGACTTTTGCAGACATGAGGGAATTGATCTTCAGACTCCTCCAGCATTCAGTCCTCATAAGACAGATATTGCAGCTTTGAGGATTCGAACTCTTAAGTCTATGGCAAGTTGCATGATTCATGCCAAGTCTCTTGATCCATCATTAGAATTCGAAGCAATCTCCAGTGCCACTCACATTCTTAATCATTCTCCTCATCCAGCCTTAGATGGAAAAACTCCTTTTGAGGCATGGTGTGGGAGAAAACCTATTGTGACACACTTTAGAGTCTTCAGTTGTCTTGCATGGGCAAAGGGATATTCCAAGGGTTGCAAGGCACAGTCATCTCGGCCTTGTACCTTCATTGGTTATGAAGACGGTGTGAAGGCATACAGACTTCTAGATCCTGAGACACATCAGATATTTGTGGAGAAGGATGTATACTTTTAAGAAAGTTCTCCAAGCTTGTCTTCTACTCCTCTTCGCACATCATACAGTGTGGATATTGATAATGATTTCAGCGATAGTGCTTCAACATATTCAGACACGTGGGGTTCTATCAATAGTTGCAATGAGAGGTCACTTCATCAGTTCAATCCACACGCATAAATAGCCACAGTGATAGGTCTAGAACAACAGGGTACATCTAGTCTTCTAGATACAGGTTCAGTGACAGATTTGGGGGACAGTATTCATGATCTGCCTCTTCTTCTCGATGCAGAATTACCTTCTTCAGTTGTCACGAGTGTTCCAGACTCTCTTGTTCATTATCTACATGATCAATCCTCACAGGTTAAAGTGATTGTGGATACTTATGATCAACAGTTGCAGCAGGGTTCTTCATCAATTGCAGAGTCAGACAATTCTTTGGGACAGGTTCTTCAACCAGTTGAGTAGGTTTCAGAGACATCACTCATCCATGGGATTCTTTATACACACAATGGAAGCATCTCATTTGTACCTTTGGCATTGTTTCTTCCTAAGGGGAGGAACACCATTTTGCAGTCTTGGATCAACTTCTTCATTGGAGCAATCACTGGAAGGCATTCTTCTTTGCGGGGGGGGGGGTGTGCCCATCCTGTCTCTCTTCCTCTTCTCATCATTCTCTTATGCATATATTGGATGTATGTCATAATGGGGGGGTCTTGATTACTCCATCCATCCATGCATCCTTATTTATCTCTCTTTTTGGGGGAGGGTTTTTCCCATGAGGTTTTCCCTCTTTCCCCACTTTATAGGAGATTGTATTTCATTATGTACCTGGGTACCTAACTTGGCCTAGTAGTTTGGACCCATCCTGCATTTCATCCTAGATTTTGTAAGCTTAAGGGCATTCTCCTAAGTTGCACTTAAGGGGGGGTGTTGGTGTAAATAAGTATTTACTTATTACACTTACTTAGGTTAATGCATTATTTAATTATTTTGCATTATTATTTTAAGTGAGACACTTAGGAGTTTGTGTACTCTCATTGAGTTACGCAACTCTAATTATGCACACGGTGTCTACAACACATGAGTATGCATCATTCACTGAGTTGTCATGTTGACAACATAGTTATCCGCACTCCTCATTTAGCACATGTTGTCTACACCACTTATTTGTGTGCTACACCATTGTAGGCTTATCCTGACATCATCGCACTTAATCCCATGCTTAATGGAGGATAAGCCATATCTGGTGGACATGTGCCTAGTTGTATGACATATCATGATGCTGACTTCTATGCATTCTAGAAGCTCTCCTGAGGCCTTTATATTTAGGCACTCCTAGTGTACTCTCAACCAGTTATTGAATGAATATCGTCATTTTGATCATACTCTATCTATTTTGATCTACTGTGTGCTTGTGTTGAGTTCTTTAGTTCTTGGGTGAATTCTGGCCTAAGCCAAATTCTTACAGTTTGCATATAAAAATTCTCTAGGCTTTCTAGACTTGAAATTCTTTTTGTAGTTCTTCACTCTTTTAGGATATTTAGAAGCATAGTGACCAAATTAATCACAAGTCCAACATTTAAAGATTTTCTTACCATATTGTTCTCTTCTCAAAAGTAGGGCAATTCTTTCTTCAATATTTTTGTCTTCCTCAAATCTTGATCTACTACTGCTAGCATAATCTCCAATGGTACTTGCACTCCTAGATAGGGTAGGTCGAACACTTAGTGCACACTCTAGGAAAATCTCCAGACTATTTCAAAATTATTTCTGTTGCTTCCAATCTTCCAAGAAGAGTCTCTCTATAGAATTTCTCAGCTCAAGGTATCCTCAATTATCTGCGATGTCTTCTTCTATGGTGGTGTCAAAGTTTTCGAGATTGTCCATATGATCTCATCTTCTTCTTTAGTTCCTTCACAAGCCTTGATACTTGCAACAATTTCCGATATCCTAGCAATATAACTTCTTACATATTCATCTTCCATCATTGTACCTTCTTGAAATAGATATATCCAATTTTGTAATCTAATCCTTTTAGCATGTTTATCATCTTCAAAAGTAGATTCAAAAGCTTTCCAAATTTTACTAGATAACCTCAAAGACTTGACTGTACTCATTTTCAAGAAGAGCTGACAAAAGTGCTTCTCTGGCAAGCATGTTACATATGAAGAAATCTCTTTCAGCTTCAGTACATTCTTCAAGTTTTCTTTCTTCAACCATGGTCTTCCCATTCTTATTCATCAATCCATATCTTGGACCCATGCATAGAAGATGTGTCTTCATCTTCTCTTTCTAGCTATCATAGTTAACTCCATCAAACTTATGGCTTTATTTTTAAAAATGACCTACCATTGATCTCCTTAACTTGTTAAGATTTTCCTTCAAGGACCTAATGCTCTAATACCAATTGTTAGAAAGTAAAGTTCACCAAGATAATTGAGAGGTGGCGAGGGAGTGAATTAGTTATTTGAGTAATACAACTTTTATTAACCTTATTAATTCTCAAACATGTGATCAACATAAAAAAATAAGCACAAGAAGATAGCTATACACAATAACACCAAATATGTTAACTAGGGAAACCCTAGATCAGAGGGAAAACCCTAGTGGAGATGGTACCCAGAAAATAATGTACTAAATTTTAGGGTAATCTTTAAGAAACCCCCCTCCAGAAAAAGATATAAAATATTGGCGAATCTTTCATTATTTTGAAAATAAAAATTATTTCTATTGGCAAATCTCTTAATTTTTTTAATTTTAAATATTATTTATATTGGCGATTATTTTAGAATCATAAATTGTGTATAAAATATTGTTGAATATCAATAATAATGGTAAGTTCATTAATCACCATGGAATATTACAAATCAAAATTGAATATTTTTTACCTCATGAAATATTATGAGGATCATTACATTATATTTTAAAGCAATAGTGAAAACAAAATATTAGTGATATATCCCTAAAATAACTAATATTATGATAATTCTTGGTGAATTAATTTTAATTTCTCCAATGATATATAATATTTAGGTGAATTAAATCTAATTATATATAGAATATTTTGGTGAATCTTTGAGTTTAATTTTTTTAATAAAATAAATTATTGAGCGATTTTAAATATTGTAGAGCTAAACTTTATAAAAATGTGACAGTTTAGGTTGCATTAAATCTTTAAATAGTAGCCAAATTACCAACCAATTTTTAAACATTAACCAATTGACAAACATTAGAAACTAAAAAATACCTTGGTACTAATATAGAAGTTCCTTGTAAGAGGATGAACTTTGTTAGGAGCCAATGAAACACATTCAGTACATATTAGTCCCTATTAGGAGACTTTGAATCCTTGTGAGGAGATTCCAACCTTGTTAGGAGATGTAGAAGGTACAAGGACTCACTACCTAAACAATTTCAAGGGCAAGACCACTGAACTCACTATCCAATTGGCCTTTGTATTATTCCTTTCAGAGAAATAACATTGGATCAACTGTCCACTAGGGCTTTTTGTCAAATATAGTCACTATGCTAATTTATTGTGCCTCTACTACACCAAATACTTCTCAGATTGAATACCAGATCCGCAAACTCACTTCACAATAATCCCTTCGATCACTTACTTGCATGTAACTCTCGCTTATAATTCGATTTCTATTTCAAAAGCATCTGATACTTGCTACAAATCTTCATCACAAGGAGAATAACTTTCCTTTATACCAAGTCTTCAAAATAATTCATTGTGTCGACCTTGAGGTTTTTCCAATTACAATTACAATAGAACCTCATTGAGATAAAACAATACATGCTACATTACATCTTTTCACAATTACATAACATTGTCGACTCATAGTCTTTACAATTCTTTCACACACATGACCCCAATCTTTGTGCACTCACTGACATCATCATCAAGATTTCTTCTAGCTCTATCTAAATGTGCTCAACCAGATGCTATCTCTATTAGGAGATATAACCTAATTACCAAAAACCACTTCTCAAGAACTCTATCTATAAATTGTCTTCTGTAAATCTCAAATAACTATTACCAGTCTTCGACTTTCTGTTTGCACTCTTGGCTACGTTATCAAGACACTCTGTAGATCATGTCCTCATTTTCGTTTCATCTCATCTTCAATCCTCAAATCATACAGTCTTTATCTCTTTCTATTGCTCGACCAATCTTCAGTATGTTGACATCAATGACGAACATAGTCATGAATGCAACACACAATCGTGCTAACAATCTTCCCAATGCTCTAGAAATGCTAAGATACTCAACTATAGGAATATTATCAACATTCATGTTAACACTTTCTATGATGATTTCTAGTTAGTTGTTTTGTAAATTTTGGGAGGGTCAGTTGAAGAGTCAATAACAGGCTTTACTCTCCTATTGCAAATCATTCTGAAGAAGGGAAGTAGCTTCTCTGTTTTTTTCTCTAGGCTACTCTTGGGTCATTAACATTGAGCAAATCTAGGGAGGGTCTGAACAACATCAAAATGTTTAGATGTATTCGTGACAAGACATATATTGTCTTTTGTACCCATTGATAGAATGACCATTAAGGTAGGGTATTAGAATATTTTTAATATCCTAAGCTCTCGCTATACTTAGCCCGTTCTTCTAGAACCTTAGTTAATGGTCATTAAGGCTTTCTTTTTTAGCTTTTCTCAATTAAGTCTATTTTTAGATTAGGCATCACAGTTCGTAAAATCTATTTAAGTGTTCATTGTTAATGTAATCATGAATCCATTTATTTGTTCAGTCTTTTTATAACAATTTCAAAACTCTGTAGGAAATCCATCAGATCCAGAAGATTTTCCTTTCTTCTCATTGAAAACTATCCCCTCAATTTCCTCTAAAGTAATGGGTTTGATTAGTAAGTCATTCATTTCATTAGTGACTAGAGAAAGAACGTAGTCAAAGATTAAATCCTCCTTTCTAGCTATAGGATTGTCCTCAGTAAACAAATTCAAATAGTTTTGCACAATCTTGCTAGATATCAAGCTAAAAGAGGTCAAACTATGTCCTTAAGTGAGTTAAGTAAAAAATAAAGCATTTCTATCTAGATGGTATATGTGTCATCCACACATGAAGTAAGGTAAAAAACTAATTCACTAAGAAGGAAACCAAATTATGTTATTGAACCTCCAAATCATCTTTGTTGAAAACATAATTATATTTAGGCCTCAAACAATATCCACAATAGAGACAAACCTTGTGATACAATGCCATAATTATAGTTTATTTTAAAGTGTGAAATACCTATGCCATTAAGTCCTATTTTGTCCATAATGTGTGTGCAAACTCTAAGAGGGGAAAGGTCACCTTGTCCACAACATGAGTGCATTCTTCAAAAAGAATAAGATTTCTTTGTCTACATGCTTCCTCTAGGATGAGAAAGGTTCCATGTTGATTCTCTAAGAAGCAAGCTAACTTGTATTAATGAATCTTGATATCAGTCTTTGTTGAAGACAATTATATTAGATATTTATGCATCACAATGAGACAACGGTTGATTAAAGGTTAGATAAAAACACTAGATACTCATAAAAAGAAACATTAATAATAGAGACAAGCCTTATTGTTAATTTGTGGTGATTGATCTGGAAAGTACTGTACACTTTATTTTGGTTAACTCATCAAGCATTTTTTAGTTGACTCGTCAATCATTCCCTAAGGTTGACTTGTCAAATATGTTTAGGATTAACTTATATAGTTGACATAAGTCATGTAATATTGGCTAAGGGTTAGGTTTTTTTTCCTAAAGAGAACATATAACTTCTTGCAGCCGTATTGAGTTGTAAAGGAGATTGAAGATTGTAATAGGTTGAAGTTATTGGATAATAATATTGGACTCTCTATTTGGTGGATGTAACCCAGGATTGGGTGAAACATGTTAAATCTTTATGTCTTCTGTTCATTTATGTGTGCTTTATTCCTTTTTGATAATGGTTATATTTGCATGTAACTGTTATTTTCTATCTATGTAATCCTAACACAATTTTAATGTTTTTATCAAATAATTATTCTAAATACAAGGTAATTATTGAGTTTAAACAATATATTATATAGTCATGCTTTGTAACACTTTTCCACCGTTAACCAACCCTATTTTTGAGAATTATTCAATTTCAGCACAAAGTTTGAAACTTCAAACTAATTGAAAAGAATATTTCATGAGTAGGTTCTTAGTTGCTGGAAATCTCTCATTAGCTGATAGGCTATTATATGAGAGACTTTGGACGACAAATGTGATGTCTCATATCGAAAAATTAAAATAGTTGCCGAAAATGTTTGTGATACACTATAAATACTATTTGTCAGTGATCGATCAACCTCATCTAACTCAACATTGCCTATACATTGATAGCCTCATCTAACTCAACATGCTTGCTGCCTTTGTAGGCTTAAAATGAGGTATTTGCAAGAAGACAATAGAGCTCAAAGCGGGCTACACGAAGGGCTTGTGAAGGGCATTGCAGAGAGCTTATGAAGGGCATTGTAGAGAGCTTGCGAAGGGCTTGTAGATGAACCAGAGTAAAAACGGGGAACTAGGGTTTCAAGCGATTGAGATCAGAGTTCTGAATGGTGGTAGAAACAAGTCAGATTTGCACACTCCCTCTTTCTTTTTTCCTTTTACACTGTATTCTGTCTAAGAGCTATTTGGAATTCGAACACTGCATATCTTTCCTCTTTCACATCAAAGCATAAACTCATTCTAAATACAAAGAGCACAAGCGCTCCATCCAAACAAGGTTTCTTTTTTTTGTGTGTTTCAGACAGGGATAGAGCAGTGTCCAAGTGGGTCTTAAGCAAAGAGAATCCAACCAGGCCTCAAACTCTCTCACACTGTTGTTAGGGGTTGGGGTTCATCTCTGTGCCTACTCACTTGAGTTGAGGGGCTAGGAAACAAGGAAGCTGAGATTTTGAGGTCTGCTCAACCTCTAGCTCCTCTAGAAGCAATGCAAAATATAGTGAGGTTAAGAATACGGGGTCCTTTATCAAAAACCCAAGACCATGACAGACAACAATATGAGAACCTAAACCAAAATTTGAACAACCTTAGGATGTCATAGTGGTCATTTTTCAATGCTCAAATGAGGTCACAACCATGGGCTATTGTAGATCAACAGTACAACCTATTAGAGGCAGAATAGGAGGAACATCACAATGTAAACACTAAGTTCATCTTTGTAAATGAAAAATAATACCTAGGGATACTTAAACAAAGGAAAATTTGAAAGAAGAAAAAATAACTGCAGAAGAGGACACTTATTATGATTCTACTGAGGATAGCTAAAACCCCCCTGATAATTGATCCAAAGGACCAAACAATAGATGGTCCAACAATACAAGGGGGAATCCAAGAGCCTATGATAGGGATTCCTAAAATAAAACATGGGGCAAACAGGTTTCCTACAAGAATCTTACAACCCCTCCTCTCCTTTGCTTTGGTCCTCTGAATTGTATGTGAACGACCTAATGGACATGAAAATAAGGATAGAGGTCCTGGAAGAGAAGGGATAACAAGAGAGAAAAGATGTAGGAGGTCACAATGACTAGTTGGGATCTTGATAGGGAGAACAAATGGTTGAAAAAGCATGTCTTAAGCCTTTAAGATGACACCAAGAGAGGTCAGCAAGAGTTAATCACTCTCAAAAAAACTTTGCATTAAGGGAAAGCAACAATAGAAAACAACTTGGAAAAATGACAAAATTAGATACCACATAAAAAATCGAGGAAGTTCAAGCAACACTAGTAGACATTGTACTAAGAGAAAATGAACTAAAAGAGCAAATAAAAGAGGCCAAATCAAGGGTACAACTGGTCAACAAACCATCCATGGAACAAAAGGAAGTCATTGAAAAATAAATCAGGAAACAAATTAGAGAGGAGAAAGACATACAAGAAAAGGCTGTAAACATCATTATTAAAGGTTTAAAAGACTATGGGGAATGTGAAAAGACATAAATTTTGACACATGACTTTCTTAGGGACAAACTAAATTGGATGGGTAAAATTCAACAAGCAAACAAGATTGGTAGAAGTATGGGATATTTGGGGAGAAATAGACATGTGAGAGTCACTTTAAGCAACATAGAAGACACAAGTGCAATCATGAAGAACAGGGGGCTACTCAAACACACCCAAATATACTTAGACGAGGATTTGACCATTAATCGACAAGAAGAAAGGAGTGGGAGAAAGTAAAATTAGAAAGGGTTGTTGACAAATGGGCTTGGATGAAAAATGGTATAGCACAGATTGCCGATAAATCAACGAATTAGAAATAGGAACTTAGGGCCCCACAAGAGTATCTAAACATGGTGAGTTGGAATTGTAGAGGTTATCCATGGAGAAAAGGACCAGGGCTAGCGCCCATAATCGATGGGCAAGACATTATTTGTCTCATGAAAACACATTAGCATGAAGGGTGTAGGATTCCAAATTTTGAAGGGTACAATAAATTCTCCATGTGTAATGAAGAAATAAAGATAAGCAAAGAGGCATGCAGGGATTACTATCTTGATAAAAGATACGTGGAACAAAAACATAAAAGTGGAGAAAAAGGATTCAAATAAATAATTTATATGGCTAAAGATCGAGGATGACGAGTAGACCACATGGTTGGCAACATGCTATTTTACACCAAAAAGCTCTAAATTCTACAAAAAGAGAAATCTAGACAATGAAGATCCATTTGCAACTCTAAAGAAAGATGTGCTTTCTTTTAGTTACATTGTAAACACAATCCTTATAGGAAATTTTAATGCTAGTGCTACAAGTTACCAATCTATTTAGCTAGGTAATGACTTAATAGATGACAACAACCCCTTGTGGCTAAAAGAAGACGATGACAATATCAGTAAAAGGATCTTACAGGATGAAAAAGTTGGTGTGTCTCACTTTGGGGTTGAACTTTTAGGGCTATGTAGCCTCTACGGGTTGGTTGTGTGTAATGACATGAAGATGTGGCCAAAATCAAATAGAATCACTTGTAAAACATATAATGGACAAGGCGTGGTGGACTATATGATATGTTCTCACTCAACCATCACCAAGGTAGCTGATTTTAGAATTGAACAATGTCCTATGGAGCTAAATTCAGACCATATGGCCCTCTTTATTAAATACACTATGAAAGTCAAAAGGCTGAAAAGTGATCAGGTCCAAGATGGCAATACAAAAGGACACAAAGAGGGTAAGATTCTTATAAACAAGGAAAATAAAGAGGTATTTTGCACTGCTCTTGAATAGAAGATCCAAATGCACCATGACATCACAAATCTCAATGTAAACAATGATAAGAAAGACCACATCAACAACAACTCATTGATCCCACTAATTCAGAGAGAATTAAAGACTTGTAAGAGAACAAGAATAAAGAAGAGAATCTCAAACACCTTTTCGGCTAAACCCATGGTATGACGAAGACTGCAAGGCAGCAAAAAGAAACTACAAGAGGAGAAAGGAAAACAAAACAATCATAAAAGAATATAAACAACTGATCAAATCCAAAAAAGAAGAATATGTGATTAACCAAAGGAAGGAGTTAATCATGTTAGGAAAGCATTATCCTAAAGACTTTTGGAGGAAGTTACAACAAGCTAGAAAACATGTTGAAAATAAAATTACGGATTCCCAATGGCTAAAATACGCAAAAATTCTTTATGAGAGACCGGAGGGTGAAGTTTCTTTTCCCACAATCAGTAGATTGGCTAAACTATTTTTTGATGAAGACATTAAGCTAGGGATAAGGAGATTAGCGAGTGGAAAAGCTTAGGATATTGATGAGCTATAGGCTGAATCTCTAAAATAGGAGACAAATTTGTTGGTCCCGGACATCAAGAACATTTTTAACAAGGTCACACAAGGATGCTTTCCCACTAAATGGACCACTAGCATGGTTATCTCTCTTCATAAAAGCTGCAATGTCAATAATCCATCCAACTACCACACCATCATAGTGAACCCCCTATTAAGCATGCTCTACGAGAGTATGGTAGAGCATACAATCAACGAATGGGCAGGAAAGGAAGGAAAATGAGCCACATATTAGGCAGGTTTCAAACCAAAGAACTCCACCATTGATCACTGCATTACCCTAAGATATCTCATTGAGAAAGTGATGGAGACATAGGGAGAAGAGGCTTTTTGTTGCTTTGTTGACTTTAAGAAAGCTTTCAACACCGCCCCTAGGGATAAACTATAGAATAGAATGGAAGAATTAGAGGTTCCAATAGAATACATGGCTAGTGTTTATAAGCTTTACGAACAGGTTAAAGCGAAAATCATAACCAAAGAGGGCATGTCAAAATGTTTTGGCAGCAATGTAGGGGTCAAATAGGGGTGCCCATTATCTCCTACCTTGTTTGGCCTCTATATTGACAAGCTGGAGGAATGGCTAAACAAAGCCAATAGAGCGGGAATTCAACTGGCTGATTATGTGATTAGGTTACTTCTTTATGTTGATTATCTTATTCTCATCGCTAAAGCAACACATGGGCTGAAGGAACATTTGAGTAACTTATAAACCTTTTGCACAAAGGTAGGGATGGAGGTCGACACAACTAAGACCAAGATCATGGTCTTTTCCAAGAGGAAAAGAAAACAACTTACTTTCATATTTAAGGGTAAAGCTTTAGAGATTGTAGAAGAATACATGTATTTGGGGATCGATTTCCATTACTGGCTAAGTTGGGAGACATGCATATCAAAAAGGATACAGGGGGGATGGAAGGCATCTTATCTTCTTCAGAACAGGTGTAGGACAATAGAGCTATGGGATTGGAAGACTAAGAAAACCCTCTTTGGGTTGTTGGTGATTCTGGTTATTCAGTATGTCAGCGAGGTATGGGGGAGAAGTGTATCAAACAACAAATGACGACAAATTGAGAGAATTCAAAAGCACTTCATTACAACTAACCTCAAAATCAAATCAACAGTTCCTTACAAGATAATTTTGGTGAAGGCAGGCATGTTCCCGGTTGAATTATTCAATTGTTGAGCTATCTAAAAAAAGTGGCTAAAATAGATGCATATCACTGGCCTAGTAAGGTGGTTCATAGAGAGCTTGACCGTTATCAGAGGACATGGAAGAAACAAAACGAAAAATGGTTCAACAAATGGAACATTGAGTACCAAGAGAGCCTGGAAAACAATTTTGAAATAAAAAAAAGGGTGGTAAAAAAAATTAGAGCTGCTATGTGGACAAATCAGTTAAAAAGAAAAAAAAATTACTATGTAAAAGAATTTAACTCCACATGTGAGCATGGCGACAAAGAGTATTTAGGAGCCAAGATGAAAGGAAATGCAAAAATTTTAATTGCCCAGCTAAGGCCTGGATCACACCATTTGAGATGTGAAATTGGCAAATGGAAGGTACCTAAGGAAGAATGGGAGGACAAAATTTGCAGGTTTTGTAATGAGGGATTGGTAGAAACAGAGTGACACTATGTGAAAGATTGCACTGCATACGAGGATATTCACAACTAGCACAAGGGCACTTTAAAGGTGAACATCATAACATATATTTTCAAAGGGCCAATACTTCTCAAGGGAGCCATCTTACTTACGTAGATCCACAACAAAAGGGATAGCCTAGAGAAATCTCAAAAGACTAATTAAGGGGTCTTATGGTGGTCCCTTAGACTGTTGGTCTTGTGAACGTCATTAAAAATCTTTCATTTCATTTCAATCAACAAATGGAGGAGCTCTTTATCTTCATATCTCGAGACTTCTTATAGATCCTAGAAGACACACCCTTCTCTCCCTTAGTTAGCGTCTCTATTGGGAGCATTGAAGGATTGTAGGGGGGGATTAAAAATCAACAAAAGTGAAGATAAAATTTCAACAAGTGCAAATCCTATTTGAAATTAGGATTGATTATGGAAAACAGGGGTTCGTAGTATTTGAATTTACAGAATTGAATAATTGTGAGTTATTGACTGGCTTAGGAATCAATTTTTCGCATGGGAAAGAGGCGACACTCAATCAAAGCTTTTATTCCTCCCATTTTGAGTGCTTTAGTGTTTCTCGCATATGGTGTCTGAAACCCCCAATTCATCAGAGGCAAGATGCTACCATTATGATGAGCGAAATAAAGGTTTTGTTTGTGCATTTTGATGTTCTTAGTTATTCAGGGCAGCTGATGCCTCTGTCTGCCATGCTTTGCTTCAATGAGTTGTATATTACGCTTCAAAGGACAAAGGTTTTGCTTCAGCAATTCAATGATGGAGGAATCATAGCCAAGAAGGTACCACTCATAACCCAAGAGTACCACATGCTTAGCATCAAGTGAAAGGAAGCACAAGACCTCTTCGTACAATTTTGGCTGGTCATGACAGACCTACCCACACTTAGTCCCAAGCCTTAGCAAGACTACAAAGATTCAACACTTCTTTTCACTATCATTCGTATTCCTACAGGATAGATTAGTCTAGTGCCCTCCCTCTACTTAGTGATCAAGAAGAAGAGATGGAGAAGAAGTTTTGGAGTCTATTTTGAAAGAGATGTCTATGATATTAGGATAGGGAATTCCCTTCATAGTTCTTATTGTTGTCAAAACCATCTGTTGGTTCCCAGAATCATAGATTGGAAATCCAAGAGCCTGCCACTTCTCCGGTAGGATCTCTCAATCATATTTTGGCCAACAAATGGAAATCGCTTAGATTCCCCTGCACTTCGAGCTCTGTGACACTTAGGAGGGTAGACCTTCACCTTGAACGTTGACTACCCGGTTCAAGGCTTTTTTATAACAAATTTAAACTTTTGGAGTTCTTCGGCTGGCAAAATCCTCAAACTCAATTAAAATGAAAACTGGATGCTGGATAATGGTTAAATGTTTTGAATAATTGAATAATAATAAATTTGATGCTTGCAGGAGGAATATATAGATTTTTCGACTTCAATAATAGAAAGACCAGTGCTTCTGCTCATCCGGGCAATAGAGTCAACTCTAGTGAACTTTCACGTACAACTTCATAATGTTTAATGCACTTATACTGCCAACAATTTTAATAATCTAGATGTGATAGATCAATTATAATGCAATCTTAAATTAATCTAGATTTAATTTTAACTCTGCTGAGAAGGAGACAAACTGGATAGAGGTACATAAACAATTTAATATTTCACAACACCTATGATGATCAAATTTAAAATGCTAACTGACCATGTCCACTTATCTGATATCAAAATCATATACAGAATTCAAAAATATAATTATGAAGGACGATTCACCTGTAGTTTAAATCTCCATGCCATTAATGATAAACAAAGAACATTTTATTTTATTTAAAAATAAAATAATAGAATTTACATTACAAAATCATAATAGGCCCCTTATTCCTCCATTCAATAATAAAATAAAAATACTTTTCTCCTAAGAGAATATAAATGTAATTGTTTGGATATATTGAGTCTTACTCCCTCCTTCCAAATAATTTTAAACCTTATTATATATCTCTTCCAAATGTGATGTCGTTTTAGAATAAAGGATCATATCTTTCGAAATTATAATTCATCCCTTCTATGATAATCACACCTTTTCAAAAGTAATTTCCTTTTAACAAGATGGTAGCTTTAAACGAGATTTTTAATGACTTTAATTCTTTTGTATCATTTTATTACATATTTTGCCTTTCGTATATCACTTTATTCTGTAGGCGTTCGATGAAAATCCTCATATTTGTAATGCCAGATTCATTGTATTTTTGCCTCCACAAATATCTTGTTGCATAGGATGCATTCCTCCAGTCCTTCAGTCATCCTTTGCATTCAATCTTCCCTTGCTATTATTTAATTTCTTCTTGCAAATCTTGAAACATTTTGAAGACTCCTGTCGGCATCTTCTATATCTTTCCCGTCAAGACGCGAAAATCATTCCTCAGTCAAACTAGTTTGCATCTTCATGGTTTGACATGATCTCCCATATGAGAAGCTCATGAGTCTTTATGTTCCAGATCTTCTACAGTGTACAAATGCTTCAATCGACATTTCCATATAGACCATAATATATTCACAACACCTAATTGTTGACACTCCTTGGTCTCATGCTTTTGGATGGTGCCCCCATATCTTGTTACTACATGCACATAAAACAAACTCCTTCAATCTAGCATAAGACTCCAGATTCCCTGCTCGCACATAATTGTTTGCATCTACCCGACTCCTTGTTGCCTCTAATTCATTTATACACTACTTTTTCCTTCATAATATGTCGTGGCTTCTTGAACTCGAAGATACTCTTGCACAGATATAGCCATACCTAGAATCACACAATATGGGTGCAATTGCCGTTAGCAATTATGCTGCAAGTCATTCCAGACAACCATTCAAAGTCTTTCACGTTTGGAAAGTATTCTCAGTGCATTGATATGGCAACAGGCAATGTCTGCATGCTTTCTCACATTGTGTGATGATTTGCTCACAAAGTTGTGAGTTCAAACATTACATATGATTGTCTCAGAAAAAGAACACTTCAGTAACTTATATCAACTTCAAAACTATACAGATTATTCCTACGTCGCATATCCCATGACAGTGGTATGAACTATTCATTTGTTCGGATGATGTTTTTTGGACTAGGACTTTATTAGTGCAAACCATAAGCTCAACTGTTGTACATGCCAATTTGGCTATTGATGTGTGAGAACAATACAACTATCTTCAATTTTCCAGATCTCAGTATGAGGATTTGGGCCCAAATAAAACATGAGCTCTAAAACTCCACAAATTCCTCTCTTAAATGATGAAATGACACAAAAAGAAGGTTCATAGCAACACAAGAGGGCCTCCTTCCAAAAATTAATCTCCTGATTGTAGTTTTGGCAAAATGTTTTAAGTCCATAAATCTTTTTGAATATCAATTATCCACCAAAATATCAAATTGTTGATATAGGCATAATCACGAACAATATCTTCCTTCTCATTAGTATTTTTTAATTCTCAAAATTGTGATCCATAGATCAGATTATATGATCTTTATGACTGTCATAATCATCCTCAAGATTTCAGAGTTATATAGCAGAAAAATTTGGCCTCATGAATATGTCAGGTTACTTTAGTGGATATAGATCAAACTAGAAAGATATGCTAAGTCATTCAATTGCAAATGTTGTTGATTCTTTTGTCCACTTAGCTCAAATGGATGCCTAAAAAATTGAAAATTTGGGCTCTATCAGTGGCTCTTATTGGGGACATATGCTCCTTATGAGCATAATGAGTATCCTAGCTATCTTTGGAGGAGCAGACCGAGCATCCATGCTTCGTATGATGCAAGGTAAAATTGAGTGGCCCTAGGCCCCCCAAAAAACAACAAACACTGCATCTTTCTTCTATTGAACACCTTATTCTGATCACTCAATGCTTTGGACCAACTGAATATAATATCATATTGTTCCATAATAAAATCTGATTTGTCAGTAAATAACAAACAAGCATCATATGACGTGTGTTTTTCTTTCATCTCCTTGGTTTGTTGTCCATCCTTCAAATTTGCATTAGGCGGACCATCTTTATATACAATACATGCTGGTTTTGTTTCATCAACATGGTCTTTGTTGAATGGAAGCTCCTTAGAGTAACACAATTGAGCATTTATACAACCATCTTCTTGGACATTCTTCTCCACACAAGCTATCCCATTTTCACGAAAAGAATTCGAAGATAACTTGCACTCAAGAGCCTCCTTTTTATCAAGAACTTGATTAGGTGAGATGCTGGAACAATTTTCAAAATTATTTTCCAGCATACTCTCTTCATTACGCTTGGCTAATTCCACTTCACCTTCCCATGTTTGCTGCAACTCCTGCTCATAGGATGGATTTAAAGAAGTCTCATCTTCTGAATACATTTCATGAGTTTCATCAATTTCAAAATCAGACCTGCTATCCTCATCATGCTGCTGATGGATTTGGCTACATGGAAAGTCCTCCTCAAACAATGGATTTGGTAATATAGTGAATTCAAAGCTGTCTTCAATCACTTGTTCTTCAAACAATGGGTTTAGGTACATGGAGAATTTAGGAATACTATCATGGGAGCTTTCATCAAAATCAGCAAATGATTCATCAAATAATGTACCAATTTCATCCTTTTGGGAATCATCATCTTCCTAACTAGTAAGATGGATATCTTCATCAACAATATATTCTAAGACTTCTTCATGTTCATACATTGCATGGAATTCTATTTCATCCTCACTATATGATTCTTCATAATGATCACTTCTTTCATCCAATACCTCCTTAGAATGCACTGATTCATCAACTTGCTCACCATGGTGATTTGAAATTTTTTTTGGCATTTTTCTTAACATGCTTCTGATATTCTAGATCTAACAAGGCTGAAATCTCCCCCACACTAAGAGAATTCTCTTCCTCATTTTCACATTCATCATCATCTATAGGCATATAAATATCAGCATGAGCTGACTCTTCTTCAGCATGTTCAAAAATTTCATCTCTAACTGAATCTAAAACTTCACTTGACTCATTTGTTACTTCAGTTCTGCATTCATTATCCTCTGCAACCAACTCATTATCCATAAGTTCAAGAAAGTTAAGAAATTGATGATCATATAAGAGGCCTAATTCCCGCATCTTGTAGAGAAGATTAGATGATGGAGGTTTGTATTCTGAAGGTATTTTTTGATAAGCATTAAACATTCTCATAAAGAATTCTCTTGTAGATTCATCTTCTTGCTTTTCTAAATTCAAATATGCATCCAAAGGAGATATATAATTCGAACTTTCATCCAACATTTGGAAAAGAAGTATCAAATCTGGGTCATCTAGTGAGATTCCCAATTCACAAAACTTTCTTATCAATTCCTTGCGTGAAGGCATGATGTCCGAATGTACTTCCTGAAAAATATCCACCATCCTTATAAACAAATGTGCTGATGTCTCGCCTTCATAGCTTCCCAGATTGAAAAATTCATCTAAAGGGTGTGTGTTCTTCCTCCATGGTGTAACATAGATCTGCCTCTTGATCGTAGTATTCTTTCTCCATGTTAGGTAATCAAATCATCTCCTTCTAAGTCCTCTCCCTTAACAGAGTTACCAACTGCAACTTTATGGAATAGAGTCGCCACCTCTTTCGAGGAATGCATTGATCTTTCAGGTTCTTACTTCCAATAGAGTACACTTCCAATCAAAATGTTACAACTTCTTTCTGATACTGATCTACGAACTTAGAAATTCTAGGTAACTTCGCAATATGTATTGCGAGCAACTCTCCCCAGCAGAGTCGCCAATCTGTTGGTTCCCAAATTCATAGATTGGAAATCCAAGAGCCTGCCACTTCTTCGGTAGGATCTCTCAATCAAATTTTGGCCAATGAACAGAAATCACTTAGATTCCCCTGCACCTCAGGCTTTGCGACACCCAGGCGGGTAGACCTTCACCTTGAACACTGACTACCTGGTTAAGGGTTTTTTTTATAGCGAATTTAAACTTCTGGAGTTCTTCGCCTGGCAAAATCCTCAAACTCAATTAAAATGAAAACTGGATGCTGGATAATGGTTAAATGTTTTGAATAATTGAATAATAATAAATTTGATGCTTGTAAGAGGAATATATAGATTTTTTGACTGCAATAATAGAAAGACTAGTGCCTTTGCTCATCCGGGCAATAAAGTCAACTCTAGTGAACTTTCACGTACAACTTCACAATGTTCAATGCACTTATACTGCCAACAATTTTAATAATCCAAATGTGACAAATCAATTATAATGCAATCTTAAATTAGTCCAAATTGAATTTTAACTCCGCTGAGAAGGAGACAAACTAGACAGAGGTACGAAAACAATTTAATATTTCATAACACCTATGATGATCAAATTTAAAATGCTAACCAACCATGTCCACTTATCTGATATCAAAATCATATACAGAATTCAAAAATATAATTACGAAGGACGATTTGCCTTAGTTTAAATCTTCATGCCATTAATGATAAAACAAAAATATTTTATTTTATTTTAAAAATAAAATAATGAAATTTACATTACAAAATCATAATAGGCCCCTTATTCCTCCATACAATAATAAAATAAAAATACTTTTCTCCTGAGAGAATATAAATGTTATTGTTCGAATATATTAAATCTTACTCCCTCCTTCCAAATAATTTTAAACCTTATATTATATCTCTTCCAAATGTGATGTCGTTTTAGAATAAAGGATCACATCTTTCGAAATTATAATTCATCCCTTCTATGATAATCACACCTTTTTAGAAGTAATTTCCTTTTAACAAGTTGGTAGCTTTAAACAAGATTTTTAATGACTTTAATTCTTTTGTATCATCTTGTTACATATTTTGCCTTTCGTATATCACTTTATTCTGTAGGCGTTCGATGAAAATCCTCATATTTGTAATGCCATATTCGTTGTATTTGTGCCTTAGCAAATATCCTGTTGCGTAGGATGCATTCCTCCAGTCCTTCAGTCATCCTCCACATTCAGTCTTCCCTTGCTATTATTTAGTTTCTTCTTGCAAATCTTCAAATATTTTAAGGACTCGTGTCGGCATCTTCTATATCTTTCCCGTCAAGACGCGAAAATCATTCCTCAGTCGAACTGGCTTGCATCTTCATGGTTTGACGTGATCACCCGTATGAGAAGCTCCTCAGTCTTTATGTTCCAGATCTTCTACAGTGCACAGATGCTTCAATCGACATTTCCATACATACCATAATATATTCGCAACACCTAATTGTTGACGCTTCTCGGTCTCATGCTTTTGGATGGTGCCCCCATATCTTGTTACTGCATGCACACAAAACAAACTCCTTCAATCTAGCATAAGACTCCAGATTCTCTGCTCGCACATAATTGTTTGCATCTACCCGACTCCCTGTTGCCGTTGATTCATTTATACACTACTTTTTCCTTCATAATATGTCTTCGCTTCTTGAACTCGAAGATACTCTTGCACAGATATAACCATACCTAGAATCACACAATATGGGTGCAATTGCCGTTAGCAATTATGCTGCAAGTCATTCCAGACAACCATTCAAAGTCTTTCACGTTTGGAAAGTATTCTCAGTGCATTGATATGGCAACAGGCAATGTCTACATGCTTTCTCACATTGTGTGATGATTTGCCCACAAAGTTGTGAGTTCGAACATTACATATGATTGTCTCAGAAAAAGAACATTTCAACTTATATCAACTTCAAAACTATACAGATTATTCCTGCGTCGCATATCCCATGACAGTGGTATGAACTATTCATTTGTTCGGATGATGTTTTTTGGACTAGGACTTTATTAGTGCAGACCATAAGCTCAACTGTTGTACATGCCAATTTGGCTATTGATGTGTGAGAACAATACAACTATCTTCAGTTTTCTAGATCTCAGTATGAGGATTTGGGCCCAAATAAAACATGAGCTCTAAAACTCCGCGAATTCCTCTCTTAAATGATGAAATTACACAAAAAGAAGGTTCATGGCAACACAAGAGGGCCTCCTTCCAAAAATTAATCCCCTGACTGTAGTTTTGGCAAAATGTTTTAACTCCATAAATCTTTTTGAATATCAATTATCCACCAAAATATCAAATTCTTGATATAGGCATAATCACGAACAATATCTTCCTTCTCATTAGTATTTTTTAATTCTCAAAATTGTGATCCATAGAGCAAATTATATGATCTTTATGATTGTCATAATCATCCTCAAGATTTCAGAGTTATATAGCAGAAAAATTTGGCCTCATGAATGTCAAGTTACTTTAGTGGATATAGATCAAACTAGAAAGATATGTTAAGTCATTCAATTGCAAATGTTGTTGATTCTTTTGTCCACTTAGCTCAAATTGATGCCCAAAAAATTGAAAATTTGGGCTCCATCACCATCAATGCAAGATCAAATCTCATCCATGACTACTATGAAGTTTTCAACTACTGGGAACCCCTTCATTATCTTCTCTACAATGTTGGGATTCTAGATGTGGGAATGCATGTATATTTTCTTCCATTGTATGCAAACAAGTGGAAATGGGTTCATTTCTTTACTTGTCGTTTCCTATGTGTTGACTAGTTATTGTAGTGCAAATAAATCATCAACTATTGAGGAAGTGTGTGTATTTTAGAAAAAAAATTACTTTGGATAATCATTAAGTCAATACACCCATAAAAAACACATCAACTTTGCCCTTTCAATGATACAAATCTTCTTGTTTATGAGTCTCACCTATCAGTATGTATGCTTAACTATATAATAGGTGAAACAATAAGGGATGCTTTTTAATGTTGTGATCAAGCCATGCCCCAAATTAGGCATAAGATCCTGTTGTTGAAGCTAGTAAGGTGATTCCATCATGTTCACATTATTATGGCTCAAACTTATGCCTTGGGTTTCTACAAAGTGACCATGATCATGAGTAGACAACTTCTCATCATCCTTCAACTTGTACTGGTTGTGGAAGTAGGCTAACTTCGGCTTTCAAACTCGTCACTGAGCTTGGGATTCGACCCATCCTTGCCAGCCAATCGACCCCTTCGAAACCTGTGTATAGGCATATGGTCCTTATGTTTTGCCTCCTTTGTATGTTCCTCTAGTTTTGATAAAATAAATTGTTTCTTTGGACTCAACTCTCTTTTCCGTTTATTACGACAATATTATATGCCACTTGCTTCTAAGACAACACTAGAAAATGCACGCTATCCTTGTATCAAGTTGTAGCATGACCCACCAAAGGTACAGTACTTGAGTTGCTTGTCAAAGTAGAATGTAGGGGCTACTTGACCATGCTTACAATATATAATATAAACCTCATTAAGCCTCGTGCTATAATGGCAATTATCTAGCTAGAGGAAGATTCTTCTTCAGGGCATTCAGATGAAACCTGCAAGTTTAAGTATCTTGAGTTCAAATCATAAAAAATATTTCTAATTTATTTAGTACCACACAAACCTAGGGATTTTAAGGGAAATTCATCACCAAATGACGTTTTAGTGATTTTCAAAAAGTGAGGCTGCTCAATAGAAAATCTAAACCAGTTTTGCCTAAATAGGTGTCATGTAAACTATAATTGAGATGGTTGTATGACTAAGTTGAATGATGTTTGAAATGAAAATTATGATGGAACTCAAATAGAGGTTTACCACAGTTGGCAAAGTTAAGTGGCACGTAGCTAAGCCTAGAACACAAAGGTTGAAAATTCCTATCCAACTTGCACTTCTTGGACAAACAAACTTTGACACTATCACACCTTTTGACACATTGAGACACTTGGACAATATCCTTTTTTCGGTTTCATGGCTAACACAACAATCAATGAGTCACAAAACATTAGAAATTTTGAAACAAGGCGTCAAATCTTCCCATCCATTATCGAATCAAGAAAATCAAAACATTAAGAAGATTGTGTAAAATTACCCCTTTGTTAGCTCTCATGGCACATTTCAATTTGCATCTAATGTGACCCCTACAGTTATATTCTTTTGGAGCAATGCATGTATTGACTTATTGGTTGGCTTTGGAAATTTGCATAATTGTTCATTCATGTTGATTAGCAGCAGTGCCTTATTTTCAGCTAGGATTTCTTTATGAGGCACCATGCCTAGTGAGGAATGTTTCATCATTCTCCCTCCTTGCACCCTCTTCCTGCCTTCCACACAATTGATAAATACATAATTTCATATTGATAAATGTAAAAACATCTAGACTCAAGCAATTCATTGATTGCACATAATCAAGTATATACATAGGTATTCACAAGTAGGAGATATTTTCAACAAGAAATCAATTATGATATTGCTATGAGGATTCAACTGTCTAGTTTTTTCTGAGTCAGACTCATTGACCCATGTTTCATGAACAGTGATTCACACGAACCCATCTCTCATGAGAATGAATGGAACACTTAGCACTCATTGCATCCAGGTGATTCTCACAAAGGTGAAGCACGAAACACCCTAAATGCAATGAGTGCTAAGTGTTCCATGCTTCACCTTTGTGAGCATCACTTGGATGCAGTGAGTACAATCATTTCAGCTGAATAAAACCAACATAAAAAAATCTCAGTCAAAATATTTTAAAAAAATGCCATCATAAACTGCACAAATATTTTCAATTCTTAAACGTATTCACTTTCACCAAAAAAAATGAGTAGTATATCTTGCTATCGGTGTAACCATTGCACCTCCTTTTAGGCAAGTGCTAGTTAATAGTCTTGTTATCAAACCTCCAATCATGAGCTGTAAGAAATATGCTTGAGCATTGGCAAATATTTTAGTCACCAAGAATTAAATGAATATTGATCCACAAATACCTTGACCTACAACCCTAAGAGACTTTCGAAATAATTGCACTGAAAAACTCAAACCTGACAAAATCCAGAGAAAGTCTAATTGCAAAATTGAAAAGGAGATTGGATGTTTGTCAGTTGTCTTTCTACTGGACTAATGGGTCATATTGATACACTTGTGAGCATGAAACCTCATCGTCTCTCAGTTACCATCTTAAGTGTCCAATGGAATGTTGTTATGCAAATTAGCATCACTAGCACTAAAATGATGGGAGAAGATACAATTTTTCGCAGCATCCACAACAGAAACAAGCCTTATGATACAATATCATAATCATATAATATACAAATTCAGAATGTCAAATATACCCATGCACACATTACTGATGTTTATGAAGCATAATAATCTGCGATTTTAATGTTCTTGCTGGATCCTTATTTTCTATATGGTGCAAACATACTTTGGCTGAAATAAACATGCATTAATATATCAAATGCTTTGTAACACTTTTTCTCAGTACGACAGCCTTGCCTTCGGAAATTACTCTATTTCAGCATAAAGTTCAGACTAACTGAAGAGAATGTTTCATGAGTAGTTTCTCAATTGCTGCATTTTTCTCACTGATACTCTTAAATTCAATTCTCCTACCGTGCCCTGTACAAGATACATTTGAGGATTGGCAAACTTCTTATTCACAAAATACATAAATGAATATTAATCTACAAACCCCTTAACTGATACTTCTGACAGAATTTCTAGATAACTGCATTAAAAAATACAAACCTGGCAAAATCCAGACAAAGTCCAGCTGCAAAAGAGATTGGATGTTGTCCAGTTGTTTTTCCACTGTTTTGACAAGTTTTATTTTGTGAGCATATAAAATTTCAGCATTCCTCAGTCTCCATTTTAGGTGCCCAATGAAATGTTGCTTTATCAGTACTGCTAAAAAGATGGGACAAGATGTAATTTTTTACCGGAGTAAAAGTTATAAGTTTCCGAAATGGCCAATTCACCATTAGCTGAAGCAAAAAGATGGTCCCCTGTGAATAGGGCCTTGAGTGGCTTGTAGAAGAGTGAGACGCAGCCCTGGAAGAAATTTTTCACAAACATTTTACTCCATGGAGAGATTAAATGTGCAAGCTTTTCTTTCACAATATTAGTGTGAAAGAATAAAAGAATAAAATAGTCCTAAAATTGCAGTTATATAATAAATAACATAATGCATCTACCTCTAATGACATATCTAGATTGTATTTCAATTACTTACCTCTGTATTTACTCCATGGAGAGATTAAATGTGCAAGCTTTTCTTTCACAATATTAGTGTGAAAGAATAAAATAGTCCTAAAATTGCAGTTATATAATAAATAACATAATGCATCTACCTCTAATGACATATCTAGATTGTATTTCAATTACTTACCTCTGTATGCCCTGGTGTAAAAATAAGATCAATGTCCGGACCAAGACTCCATGGTCCTTTGCCTTCAATTTTTCTTTCTACATCTGCAGTATGAGATTGTACCTAATATTCAAGAAAAACAAATGAAAGGTGTTTTTTCCATATTGCAACTAGAGTACACAACTTTAGTAGCATAATAAAATAATTTAAATAATTGGTTTCCTTTACGTGCTGGTATCCACAATGCAAACATTAGAAACAAGATGGTAATGTCAACACAACGAGAAATGGAACCTTTAAAAGCTGTGTATAGGAAACGGATGTATCAAGGACCTACATAAAAGCCTCATTTCTCATTTGTAAAGGGGGGGATTTTTATGAGATTGTTGCTATGAGCTACTGAGATAATAAAGTTTTCATTGAAGCTTGGTGAATACTTGATGCATCTTAGTGCTTGCTTGTTCTCTTTAATTCCTTCAATTAGATTAAGTTTAGCCTAGTTAATGCGTGGTGATTACAATGAAGAATATGATGGTGTATTGATGAATTCCTCTGGTTCATACTTTTGACGTTTTAGTGATTCTAACTTGTTGTGTAAAGTTAGCTTGAACCCCTTTCATGCATATGCTTAAATTCTATCATTCGTATACATTGTTCTTTATGATGGCGTATGCGGTGGTATGAAAATATTTGGCATAACCTTTGAAGATTGCACTAGTTCACACGTAGTTGTAGTATAACTTGGCGAAGCGGAACTCGGTAAATTGGGGAATTTGTCCACCCAAGTACTATTTATTGTCATCGCTACCCTTAGGGTTAGAATATAATTCTTGAACCCTATCCTATTTAAATTCTGCATATTTTGTGAAAACTCCAAAAGCACTTCATTGCAAAACCTTAAGATAGCTCCCACATCCAGTATGACTTGAAATGAATCTGAATAAACACGTAAGGCGCCTTGTGATCATTAGCAAATCACATCAACCACCGATCTTATCCACAATCAATACCTGGCATTAAAGGAACCTTGAAGTCATCGTATGATCTTCTAACAATCTTAGCATACACAAGACTTTATTCAAGAGAGGATAAGATATTTCAGTAATTTGTTCTATTGTTTGGTGGGTCATAAAACACACATCAACAGAAACTGGTGCTAGAAGGAGGGCTTTAACTAAAAGATTTTATAGAAGTTTCACAGACTGGAGAACATTAATTCATCCCCACCCGAGGTACATCGAAGATCCTTGAGATTCACCCCAAGAGCGCATGAAATTCAAGAGTTGAATTGATCCAAAGCCTAGGTGAGGAAATAAAGAAGCATCTACAAGTCAGAATTCACCAAGTGTAGCCAATCTCACAAGGATATTCCAAACTCCACCACCTCAACATCAAGCATAAGGATCAATCCAAGGAGGAGTTCCACCAGGAGCTACACAAATTCAACAGTTATTTGTGCAAATACCCATACAAGTTGTTTCACCTGCAATTGTCCAACAACAAGTTCCAACAATGGCCTAGAAATGGCGTCCGCAGAATGCATCACCCCTTGCAACATTTTCCGCATACAACAATATCCCAAAGAATCTTGAACACTTTTGTTCTAAATTCTTTGTGAATGATGTGAACCACACCGCTGATGAACACATTAAGATTTTTGAGGATGTTCTCCAGAATAGAAATGTGCAAGATGAGGATGTTGCTTGCAGACTATTCCCTTATTCATTGGGCGAGGAGTCATTTTACTGGTATATCAACCTACCTTCGAATTCAATACAAACTTGGCAAAAATTGAAGGATGCATTCCTTGGGAAGTTCAAATTGCCTGTCACCCCTGCAGAATTGTATAGGCAGTTTCTCGAGGTAAGGAGACAAGAACGTGAACCAATTGGTGCTTTCAATAACTGATTTCAGAAGACTTATTCAAGATTGTGCAATCCATATCGCATAGGAGATTATGCAACACAACCTATCTACTAAGCAGCTTTGGATTGTTTCACGTCTATTTTTGTTCAAAAAACTCATCTAGCTCCTACAAGTTGGATTCAAACATATGCCGAGGCAGAGAAAGTTAGTTTACAATCACTTGCAACTACGAATGGAGCACCCAACTATTTTAGAAACGCAAATACATTAAATCAAGGAGCTTTGAATTATGCTTTGACTATCAATCCAGTTCCTACCCCTTCAAACCAATTGGGGTGTTGCATCCTGGAGCGCCTATGTCACAAGCAATGCCAACACAACCAATTTATCTTTAGAAAACGATAACTTCTACAAGGACCCAAGAGGAAAAAAATGAGATGAAAGATTTGATTGAACAAGTGAAAAAGTTATCCACTGAGGTCACTTACCTTAGAAATCAGAATAATCAGTTGCAAAATGCACAGAGGAATTATTAGTCATATCAAGGTAGCAACCGAGGTTATCAAGGGAATCCCCCTCCACATCACGATAGTAATCAAGGACACAATATAGGATTCAACAAAGGTAATCAAAGATATCGTAATAATAACCAAGGTCATCAAAGAAGATCATGGAACACTAATCCAAATAATGGGGGCATACTGTCACCATTGGACAACCCTCCATTTGAGAATCGCCTAGCTAACAAAGTTTTCTTAGCAGAAGCCGCACTATCTGGATGGTGTAGATTACATGAGACTAATCAACATGCTGAATTATAGCGTCACAAATTTCAAAGAGTAGTAGATATTTTTAAGGGAGAAGTGAGGAACATTGCCGCATATGAGAATCCTCCTCCTACAGGATATGAGATAGTGCCTGCACCAAGGTATGACCAAGCATTGGTTTTTGATGATTTTAAGTTTCCTCATCCTGATTCTCAGGATTACATGCCAATACAAGCTAATCAAAAATTCCCACCGGCTTTAGCAAATGGTCCCGTGGAGATGCCATGTTATCAAGTCCCGCCAGAAAATCAACCTCCACCAGTATCCCCAAATGAATCACTACATAAGGATGGATTTTTGTTCCCTCCTCTATACAATAGTGTCTTGGTGGAAGGGGCAAGTGGAGTGCAAGATTTTCAACAAACATCTGATAATACTCTGATAAAGACATATCAAAGAAATTATAGGAACCATGAGCCATTAACATTGTCAATTCCTCCAAATAACTTTTCAACTCCTCCACATTCCAATGCGAACTATAATCTTGAGCCTCTCAGAGACTCGCTTGAGTATCGACAACTCACGAACTCTCAAGGAGATGGAGGCCAATCTTCCATCATGAATTCTTCACAAAGTGAGAAAGGAAAAAATAATCTTCAATCCTCCACTCAACAAGGAGAACAAAGGCAATATGAAAATCCAAGACAAAAAGAAAAAGGAAGTCCTCCTGGAGAGGAATTGAAGAGATTGAGTTCTTATGTACTACATGAATTCAAGAAAATTAAAGTGAGTCTTCCATTATATGAATTGATGAAAATTTCAGAAATTAGAGATACATTGTTGGGAAGTTTAAATGACACCTCCACAAAGATTGTTTCTTAAAATGTATCACATCTGCCAAGATGGGCATCCAATGTCCAACAATAGAATTTTGCACAAAACATCAATATAGTAGAGGATGTATTGCCATATGCATCTAAGCTTCCTCAGAATCCTTCAAGTTTCATTGGAATGGTACAAAACTCTTAGGATGATCAGAAGGTTACATCAAATGGACAAATATCCCGAAATAGTCCACCACCATAAATGATTGGAGATAATTCTCCTATAGTGAAAAGTTCTATGACAACACAAGATGGGAGAAATTTTGTACATAACAATGAGGCATTTGATTTGAAAGGGCAGAAGCCAGTGATTTTTTATCAAGGGAAAGATGAACCTGCACCTTTCCTAGTATTTGTTAGAATTTTTGGGAAAATGTTACATAATTGTTTAATTGACTATGGTGCATCAAGCAATGTAATGCCTTTGGACATATGTAGAAGGTTGGGATTGATTCCACTTCAGACTGACAAGAAGGTTACACAATTGGATAAAATGTAGGTCCCTGTCGTGGGAGAGTTGAATAATATTCACATGCAATTAGCCTTTGATCCACGTGTTGAAAGTTGTATTGATATATTTGTTGTGAATATTCATGAGGGATATGGCATGCTTCTTAGTAGAGATTGGGCAAGGAAATTGCAACAGAATTTTCACACATGTGGCTTCCATGGAAGGGAATTCCCAATCAGATAAGGATAGAGAGCACTCCAAGGCTTCGATTGTTTATCACTAAGTACGACAAACATAATGAGATCTTATTCATGTGAACCACTTTAGGATCATATGTTCCCAAAACAAGAGAGGTTCTAATGTTGCAAGATTACAATCAAGGGGGATGTCCCGATGTGACTCCAACATTCACTAAGGTACTTGTTATGGATGATTCAGAACCATCACCGAATGAAGGAATATTTGAGAATTTTAGGAATTGTCCTAAAAAGCATTAAGCAGGAAGTTGAATTAGGAAAAGATGCATCCATTCAGAATTTGTTATTACCCAACTGGTGTAGAATACATAATACTTTTCATTCTGAGATATCATGCACCATATGCAAAGATGCAATTGCACAAGTATCCAAAATGGTTCCACAAGCATGGATAGCAAAAAATGTGGCCAAAGTGAACTCATCCTGTATGAAAATTTTAGAGCCACAATAGGAAAGAATTCAAGAAGGTGAAATAGGCCAGGATGAAAGGAATATGAAAACGATCAAGTATGGACCTTATCCTTCGATGGATCCAAATTAAAGAAAGGTAGTGGAGCGGGTGTTGAACTCAACAACCCAATTGGAGAAACTTATTTGGTAGCACATAGGTTACATTCCCATGTACTAACAATGTGGCTGAGTATGAATCATTGGTCATTGGATTGCTCCTCGCCATCCAAAAGGGTGCCAAAATCCTGCATGTCCGTGGAGATTTAGACAGTTGTTGGACAGGTACGCAAGAAATATACATGCCACAATAAAAGATTGGGTCGTTATGGCGATAGAGTTTGGGACCTAACCGAAAGCTTTGATGCTTTCAATATTAAAAGGATAAGTCGAACAAGCAATCTTGTAGCAAACTCTTTGGCTCAATCTGCAAGTTCATTAGAACCATTAGCCATGGATCATGTGAAGAAATTCATAGTTGAGCTGACTTCAGTGCAATCAGTTCCTAACAACATCACAAATTTTCAAGTTTTTGAAGATGATAAGCATATCCTCAATTTTCTAACAAGCTCGAGGGTATTTGAAGCACAAGTCATAGATGACGGAGAACAACAACAAGCTCAGTTTGAAATCGATAAGATTATGAAGTTAAGGACAAATACCATTCCAAAAGGAATTATTGAACTAGAGAGAATTTTTATGCAGATAGATTAAGTTCCCTCAAGTACCAAAGTACTGAAGGAGGGGAATGTAAAAAGGTAAACTTGGGAACGAGAGAAAATGTCAAGAATGAATTTATTGGGAAAGTTTGTACGCCCACAAAAAAGGAAGAAATATTGAAGCTCATGAAGGAATTCTCTGATGTGATCGCTTGGGGATATGAAGATTTGAAGACATATGATACGTCTCTCATCACACATACTATTCCATTAAAGCCAAATAGTAAGCCATTGAGATAGAGGCAAAGACCAATAAATCCATTGTTAGAACCACTAATACACCAAGAAGTGAAGAAGTTTATTGTCAGCAAGAATTATATTCCCAGTTCGACACTCAACGTGGGTCGCCAACCTTGTCCTTGTCAGAAAGAGAATGGAGAGATAAGGTTGTGCGTGGATTTCAAAAATCTCAACAGAGCTTCAGAGAAGGATAATTATCTAGTGTCATCATTAGATGAAGTGATACAAGTTGTTAACGGTTCTCAAATGATGTCATTTTTAGATGGTTATTCTGGATATAACCAAGTGATGGTAGAAGAGGAAGATAGACTAAAGACCGCATTCACAACTAAATGGGGTACATTTTCTTATAGAAGAATGCCTTTCGGTTTGATCAATGCAAAAGCTACTTTTCAAAGGGCCATGGATTATGCTTTCAGAGACCCGGTAAAGAAGTGCATCATATACATGGATGATCTCACGGTGTTCTCTTGACACAGGGTAGATCACATCAGTGATTTGAAGAGAATCTTCCAAAGATGTAGAAGATATGGAATTTCCTAAAATCCAAAGAAATGCATGTTTGTTGTCACTAAGGGGAAATTGTTAGGACATGTAATATCAGAACAAGAAATCTCAAGTGATCCTGAGCTCATCGAGGCAATGTCAAAGACAGGATTGCCAGCTAGTCAGAAAGAATAAAAGTCATTCTTTGGGAAAATTAACTTTGTAAGGAAAATCATAACCGAATTTGCAGAGATAGTAAGGCTATTAAATGACGTATTAAAGAAAGGAGCAAAGATAGATTGGACAACTGCAACAAGAAAGGCATTCAAAGAAATCAAGCAAGCAATCGTGAATGCTCCTATTTTGTTGAGTCCAAACTACACCAAGCCTTTTTATATATATTCCTTTGCCTTAGAACATACCTGTGCAGCTATCCTCACCCAGAAGGTAGATGATCAAGATGAACATCCTATTGCATTCATGAGTTCACCCTTGAAAGATGTAGAATTGAGATACCCAAATGTTGAAAAACAAGCTTACGCTTTAGTAAAAGCAATAAAGAAATTCTGACATTACATCTTAAGAAGCAAGGTATATGCAATAGTTCCTGATGCAGCAGTAAAGACTTTGCTAATGCAGAATGAGTTGGGAGAAAGAAGAGGCAACCTTAGAAGACCGAGCCCAATACTACCAAGAATTAAAGCCAAAAGGACAAGACCAAGAGACAAAAGGGGCACCCCATTTGTAATGGGGTGATGGTGTGAAAACCCCACAACATCTAGTACCCACCCAAAGAAATATTTTTGAAAAATTTCAAGGACAAAACTTGTGTAGAACCAAGAAGCTTTGACGGACTCCACTTCTACCGATCCAACAACTAGGAAATGCACTCAAAATGGAAGAAACCACAAATTGAGCTAAACATCTTCATCCTCGATTACACGTGTGTGTAAGTGTATTCATTCCCCGCTTGAAAAGAACCTAGAAAGCCTCTCAGATCCATTGGACTTAGCTATTTTGATATCCTTACTTCAAAAGCATCCTGGATAGAGCCTTGCTACTAGTCAAGCATTCATAGCCCTGACGAGGTTATCGCCATAGTTAACCACGAACATTGCTCTACCTTTAGTGATTGTTTTTATAGCACCAATAGAGATATTCGCACACCCAGAGTGATGGGGACACGACCCAAGCACAGAATGGACACAACAGAAAAGGGAAAATTGTATTAACTGAAAAATAAGCTAGTACATTCAGTAGAGAGAAAATAAACTTCAAAACATGCCCTAAGGGCTTACAATAGCATAAATGTGGAGCTAATTTCTCCTTTCAGTACCTCCTCTCAAAATCCACTCCGAACTTCCTTTTACAATGCCAGGAATCTCCTTAAATAGACCCCAGAGGGTTAAGGACTAGGAATACATTCTAGAAAGTGCTAGTAGGCATCCACCGACCAAATAGAAGGTTCCAGAAGCTGCGTTAGAAGTCGGCGCAAATCTAGAAGAATCCAGAAACGGTAACCGAACTTTCGGGAGGCATAACTTTTGAACCGTAGCTCTGATTGACGAACTGTTTACATTTTCGAAAAGCTCTCGAAGCGCTCTATAGCCCTATGGACCAGCTTCGCTCGTCCCCCATTTTTCGGCCCTGTTCGAGGTCATTTAATGCCCCTAACCTGACTTTGAAGCATTCTTAGGAGGTCTCCAAAACCCGAAAAACTGCAATAACTTTCAAACCATGGGGCCTTTTGACCTGATTCTTTTTCTGGAATGCTCTAAATCACAATTACATTCATCTGGCCAATTCACACCTTGTAGTTTACCAAAATGATGGCCCAATTACATGCTCCTATTTTTTCGAGATTTTCTAGCACATTGATAGTGGGACTGTGAGAGTTGGAACCTTTATTTGACCCAAATGGGTGCCCAAAAATGAAAAAACATGAAACAGAAACTAAGTCTAAGTATTTTTTTTTTTGGGTGACACAGGATTGCCCTTATACCTCTGGATGCTCCTGCATTAGACACCCAGGGTAGATTGAAAAGTGACCTTGTCACTTTATGAATGGTAGAGGAAATCCAAAATGGGAAACCTCAACTGCTGAAATCCAAGTTGAGTCCTCGATCGGTCGTCCTTTCCATTTGACCAAATACTTTTCATACTGCCTGTTTCTGGTACTCCTACCCACACGATGATCTAGAATGTCTTCTATCTCCTCCTTCTTAGAAGCAAGAATCGGACATGGCTCTAACACCAGTTCCTCATCTGCACCATCATCATGATATTCTGTTAAATCTGCAATGTTGAAAATGGGAGAAATGTGAATACCATCTGGCAGCTCCACCTCATATGCATTTCCTGAGTCATGTTTCTTCAAAATTTTGCAAGGGCCAAATTTCTTCATTTTCAGCTTGTTGTAAGTACCGGCTGGAAATCTTTCTTTTCGTAAGTGCACCATGACTAGATCCCCTACTTGGAATTCCTTATGTCTTCTCCTTTGATCAGCCCTAGCTTTATACTCTTGATTCATCTTGGTAATGTGTGCCTGAACCTCCTCATGTAGATGCTTGATATATTCAGCAAATTCTTTCGCTTCAGCACTTGTCCTCTCCCCTTGTTCTATCTTCCTCAGCTCTGGTGCAGTCCTTGGGCTATTCCCATATACAATTTGGAATGGTGATTTTCCAGTACTCCTATTTACAGAGTTATTGTGAGCAAACTCTGCTTGTGGTAGAATCAAACTAAACATCTCAGCAAATTGCCCAGACTTCTATTTACCACTTCTGTTTGGCCATCAGTTTGTGGGTGAGCGTGGAACTGAATTTCAAGTCGGTTCTTAACTTTTTCCACAATGTCCTCCAAAAATACCCCACAAATTTAGTATCTCTGTCAAAAACTATGCTCCTTGGAAGACCATGTAGTCTTACCACCTCTTTGAAAAACAAGTCTGCAATATGGACAGCATCATGAGTTTTGTGGCATGGAATGAAATGTGCCATTTTGGAGAACCTATCAACCACCATGAATACTGAGTCATTACCTCTTTGTGTCCTTGGCAATCCAAGAACAAAATCCATACTTATGTCCTCCCATGGCCTTGATGGAACAGGCAATGGCTGATATAGGCCAGTATTGTGACTAAACCCCTTGGCAACTTGACAAACCTGACAACTCTATACAAACTTCTTCACATCCTGTGAAATTTGAGGCCAAAAATAATGTTCTCTAAGAATGGCAATGGTCTTATCTCGACCAAAATGTCCTGCCATCCCTCCACTGTGTTTCTCCTTAATCAGATTTTCCCTCATGGAACTCCTTGGAATGCACAATTGACTACCCTTGAACAACATGCCATCCTAAATCAAATAGTCTAACCACTTGATTCTATCTACAACAACAGGTTCTTTACAAGCTTTCCATGCTTCAGCAAAATCAGGATCCTCGGGGTACAAATTCTTGAGTTCATCAAACCCAACTACTTCAACCTGCATTACTGTAAGCAACAACTGTCTCCTACTTAGTGTATCTGCAACCCTGTTAGATTTTCCACTTCTATGCTTCAACACAAATGTATAACTCTGCAAGAACTCTACCCACTTCATATGCCTCTGATTTAATTTACCTTGGCTATTTAGGTACTGTAATGCCTGATGATCAGTATACAAAACAAATTCCTTTGGCAATAAATAATGCCTCCATTTCTTTAAGGCTTGAACTATTGCATAGAACTCTTGATCATAAACAGAATACTTCTTCTTTGCATCATTCAATTTTTCACTAAAATATGCAATAGGCTTACCTTCTTGGCTTAATACAACCCGAATAGCGCTGCCACTGGCATCACAATCCACCTGGAAAACCTTTCTAAAATCTGGAAGTGCCAACACAGGCTGTTCTGTCACCTTCTTCTTCAGCAATTCAAAACTTCTCGCAGCTGCTGCAATCCATTTGAACTCTTTTCTATCCCCTCTTATTGTATCAATTAGGGGTGCACATATGCCACTGAAATTCTTAATAAACTACCTGTAAAAACTAACCAGACCATGAAATGATCTTACCTCAGTAGCAGACCTTGGAGCAGGCCATTCCAAGATGGCTTTTATCTTCTCTGGATCCATTTTGAGACCTTCGGGTGATATAACAAACCCCAAATAGACTAACTCCCTTTTTGCAAAGATACATTTCTTCAGATTAATTAACAGTTTCTCTTCCCTTAGCCTTTCAAGGACACTGCGAATATGCAGTAAATGTTCTTCCAAAGTGTTGCTGAAAATTAAAATATCATCCAAATAAACAATAACAAATTTTCCCAAGAACTTCTTAAGTACCTCATTCATGAGCCGCATGAAGGTGCTTGGGACATTCGTCAATCCAAAGGGCATGACTAACCACTCATAAAGACCCTCCTTGGTCTTGAAGGCTGTTTTCCACTCATCTCCTTCTCGAATCCGTATCTGGTGATAACCACTCTTCAGATCTATCTTTGTGAAGTACTGAGCTCCACTCAAGCAGTCCATAAGATCATCCATCCTTGGCAAAGGAAACCGGTACTTGATGGTTATCCTATTTATAGCTCGAGAATCTGTACACATCCTCCACTCTCCATCCTTCTTTGGTGCGAGTACTGCAGGTACTACACATGGACTCAGGCTCTCTCGAATCAAGCCTTTCCTTAACAGCTCCTGAACCTGTCTATTTAGCTCCTCTATTTCAGTAGGAGTCATCCTGTGAGCAGCCTTGTTAGGCAAACTAGCTCCTGCAATCAGATCTATCTGATGACTGATTTGCCTTACTGGTGGCAATCCATCTGGAACATTTTCAGAGATAATATCTCCAAACTCCCCTAGTAAATCTGAAACTTCAAGTGGTATTTCACTACTACCTTCTTTATCTTTCCTAGGAATCAAAGCATAGCACATATGCTGATGTTTCATGTCATCTAAAAACTTCCTTTCATCAACAAGACAAATCCTAGCACTGCTACATACCTTTTCACCTTCCTTTTTCATGGGCTTCAATTTGTGGCGAACTCCATCCTTTGTCAGAGAGTATGTGTTTGCATGTCCATCATGTACTGCATGTCTATCAAACTGCCATGGTCTACCCAACAATAGATGGAAAACATCCATCGAAATAACATCACAGAGAACTTCATCATGGTAACTCCCAATTTTGAATTTCACTAAACATTGTTCACTTACCAGGACCTTATGATCATCTTTTACCCAAGCAATCCGATAGGGCTGGGGATGTTTCTCCCTCTTGAGTTTCAGCTTAGAGACCATCTCTTCTGATACCAAGTTATCAGTGCTACCACCATCAATGATCACGTCACAACATTTATCCTCACACTTGCATCTGGTACGGAACAAACTCCTCCGTTGTCCTGGTTCAATCTCACCACTTAGTAGGACTCTTTCATTTACCAAGGTCTCTCCTCTTTCTGCATCCTCTGAATGTGATGATTGTGCATCCTCATCCACATGAGCAACCCTAGCTTGGCCCTCAGCTCTCCTATCTGTCCTTCCTTGTCGTTGAGGCCATTCAAAGGCACGATGACCTTCTTTATTGCAATGGAAATAGGTACCACAGAAGCCTCCTCTTCCTTGTCCACGTCCTCCACCTCTTCCTCTCTGATTTCCAAAGTCTTAATCATGGGAGCGGTTGAAACCCTCATTCCTCTGGTTCCTGCTAGTACCCACATCTTCATTTTTCTTTTGAGTTTCATTGCGGCCTCCAGATGATCTACCGCTTCCCCTTCCTCCTTGACCGCGCCCTCTTTGTCTTCCTTCAAACCTTTTATTCAGCTTCTCTTCAACTCGTAGGGAAAACTGGTATGCCTCTTCAATGCTGGTCATTCTTACCAGACTTAATTCCTCCTGGATGCTAGGTCGCAACCCATTGATATAACGAGCAACCTTCTCCTTATTTGCTTTTGCATGCCCCACTCTAATAAAGAGTCGGTAAAATTCCTCTGTATATTCTTGGACTGATCTTCCTGCTTGCTTTAACCCATGCATCTTCTTAAACAAATCAAGCTCGTAGTCCACAGGAATGAACTGCTTCTTCAATTTGTCCACCATGCAATCCCATCTTGTGATCTTCTCCTTTCCTCTTCTGTTTCTTTCCAATTGGACCTCTTGCCACCAGATTTTGGCATGGCCTTTGCAAACTTAACCCTATCTGGGTCCCTAATATCCTCATACTCAAAGTATTCTTCCAGTTCATTGATCCAATCGATCAACTCATCTGGTTTCAGATTTCCTAACAATACACCCACTTCAATTGTGGGTCTTTTCCCAAACTTAGTAATGGCCCTAAAAAGCCTTTCCTCTGCATGATTCAAAACTTCCCCGTCAAATTCCCCTTCTGGTCCAATTTCATCTTCTTCGTTGTCATCTTCACTTCCATCACCTGCGGCCACAATTGTTCCTCTACGGAGCTCCTCCTGCAATGCTTGTACCTGCCTTTGGAGGGCTCTAACCTCTTCAGGATTAATAGCTCTGGCCCTTCCACCACGCTCTCTTCGTGGAGGCATCTTCTTAACTCAAACCCACAACCACAGAGTCCTGGTGCAAATTGCCTCACAATCGGCGCTCTGTCTACACACTCAGGAAAACCTGCTCTGATACCACTTGATGGGGACACGACCCAAGCACAGAATGGACACAACAGAAAAGGGAAAGTTGTATTAACTGAAAAATAAGCTAGTACATTCAGTACAGAGAAAATAAACTTCAAAACATGCCCTAAGGGCTTACAATAGCATAAATGTGGAGATAATTTCGCCTTTCAGTACCTCCTCTCAAAATCCACTCCGAACTGCCTTTTACAATGCCAGGAATCTCCTTAAATAGACCTCGGAGGGTTAAGGACTAGGAATACATTCTAGAAAGTGCTAGTAGGCATCCACCAACCAAATAGAAGGTTCCAGAAGCTGCGTTAGAAGTCGGCGCAAATCTAGAAGAATCCAGAAACGATAACCGAACTTTCAGGAGGCATAACTTTTGAACCGTAGCTCTGATTGACGAACTGTTTACATTTCCGGAAAGCTCTTGAAGCGCTCTATAGCCCTGTGGACCAGCTTCGCTTGTCCCCCATTTTCCGGCCCTGTTCGAGGTCATTTAATGCCCCTAACCTGACTTTGAAGCATTCTTAGGAGGTCTCCAAAACCCGAAAAACTGCAATAACTTTCAAACCGTGGGGCCTTTTGACCTGATTCTTTTTTTGGAATGCTCTAAATCACAATTACATTCATCTAGCCAATTCACACCTTCTAGTTTACCAAAATGATGACCCAATTACATGCTCCTATTTTTTCGGGATATTCTAGCACACTGATAGTGGGACTGTGAGAGTTGGAACCTTTATTTGACCCAAATGGGTGCCCAAAAATGAAAACACATGAAAGAGAAACTAAGTCTAAGTATATTTTTTTTTGGGGTGACACAGGATTGCCCTTATACCTCTGGATGCTCCTGCATCACAGAGCCAAACAGTTTCATTTTTCAAAATTTTCCTTCTTTTTGTTTGTTTTCAACCCTTTGTTTGGCTTACGAGTAGTGAAGTTCATAGAGGGCTTGGAAAACCATAGTGGCACTGAAGCAGATGTATGATTTTCACTAATTCCAATTTCACCTTGAGAGCTCTCAAAGCACTCGAAGAAATTAAATGTGAGTAAAATGTTGTAATAGAAGACTTGAATGCCTCAAACCCATCATGAATTCAATCCAAATTTAGTACGAATCCTTTTTGAAAGATAAGCTTATTAGGAATCCAATCTCTAATTCAAGGAACTCGACTAAGAGATATCCAGAAAATACACAAAACAAATCCACTTGGATAAATAGCAAGTGTGTTGTCTAACACCCCACCTTTCTCACAAATTTGAATTCCCCTCACTAAACTAACCAAGAAAGAAACTGAACTAAAGGAGGCTAGACAACTAAAGAAAAACAATAAAACCACTCAAAGAAATCTCAAGTCAAACAACTTGGGGCAAGCTAATTTCCTAGCTCGACACGAAAACAAATATTCTAACCAACATAACGGAAACCTACTCTAACCTTCTTGAGCCAAGTGGTTCAAGACAAACCTACTCTAACTATGTACAAGAATCTTGAAGACACGACACAAGCCAAACTAATATAGAAGACTTGAATGCCTCAAACCCAACATGAATTCAATCCAAATTTAGTACGAATCCTTTTTGAAAGATAAGCTTATTAGGAATCCAATCTCTAATACAAGGAACTCGACAAAGAGATATCCAAAAAATACACACAAACAAATCCACTTGGATAAATACCATAGTGTGTTGTCTAACACCCCACCTTTCTCACAAATTTGGATTCCCCTCACTAAACTAACCAAGAAAGAAACTAAACTAAGGGAGGCTAGACAACTAAAGGAAACAACAATAAAACCACTCAAAGAAATCTCAAGTCAAACGACTTGGGGCAAGCTAACTTCCTAGCTTGACACGAAAACAACTATTCTAACTAACATAAAGGAAACCTACTCCAACCTTCTTGAGCCAAGTGGTTCAAGACAAACCTACTCTAACTATGTACAAGAATCTTGAAGAGACGACACAAGCCAAACTAATATATACACTTGATTTGGCATGGCTTCTCAAGATGTTCAAGAGTAGCAAGGATTGGATAAGGGTTCTTAGATTAGCATTTTTATCCTTGTACTTTGAGAAAATATTTATCACCCAATTTTCAAACTCAGGAAAAAAATCATGCAAGACCAACAGTTGAGGCAATTCATGTGGTCCGTGGTCAATCCAAATGCAAGTTTTCTTTCCTAAACCTCCATAATAAAAATAATAATTTCAAAATTTTCAACATGAGAAGTAAGGAAAGAAACAACCTGGCATGTCTCAAGCAGTAGTTCATGTTGAAATCCTTGTTGATTATTCACATGTTCAAGAGGACACAGTTGGTGGTGGATTCCCCCTTTGGTGGTAACATAAAACTCACAAGTGTTCAAGATAGGATAACTCTTGTGATCAAGCCCTTGGAATACTGTTTTAGGTGGCTTGTCCTTATATAGTGTGAGCCATGCATCCTTGTGTGTATTACTAAGTGCATCCTCAAAAATCAAGGATTCCTTAATGAGGTCACAAGAGTGAGCCATGCATCCTTGTGTGTATTACTAAGTGCATCCTCAAAAATCAAGGGCTCCCTTTTGTCTCTTGGTCTTGTCCTTTTGGCTTTAGTTCTTGGTAGTATTGGGCTCGGTCTTCTAAGGTTCCCTCTTTTAAATGAGAATTGGTAAAATTGGCCAGATTTGGAAAGTGTTGTCCATGTGGCTCTAAGAATGGAAATTGTTTGATTGTTTGAGAACTGAATGTCTTAACATACTATTTTTTAGCTTGTCTATTTTTAGTAAGTCTATTTATAGTAAATTTCATTGCCTCTCGGATTGACCTTATTTTGACTTTGGGACAACTTACTATTCTTAGAATGTCTATTATTGGTAGGTCTACTTCGGAAACAAGTGAGCTATGGTTGATAAAGAGCCAAAAGGGTACATGTTTCTATATCCAAAAGAATAAGCAAACATGACAATCAATAAAAAAAAAAATGGTTAAATCTGGAATCACCTTTGAAATATCCAAAAGTGAAAAGGCATGAAAACATTAGGAAAAATGGTTGTTGCGGAATTCTTCTATCATGGACAAAATCCATGACCACTCAAAAAATCCTCCCATGGACAAAAATGGCTGTTGCGAAATTCTTCCATCATGGACAAAATCCACGATCTCTCAAAATATCCTGCCATGGAGAAAAATGGTTTTTGTGGTATTCTTCCACCATGGACAAAATCCATGACCACTCAAAAAATCCTACCTTGGAGAAAAATTGTTGTTGCCGAATTCTTCCATCATGGAGAAAATCCATGACCACTCAAAAAATCCTCCCATGGACAAAAAGGGTTGTTGCGGAATTCTTCCATCATGGACAAAATCCACGATCTCTCAAAATATCTTGCCATTGAGAAAAATGGTTGTTGCAGAATTCTTCCATCATGGACAAAATCCATGATCACTCAAAAAATCCTGCCTTGGAGAAATGGCTGTTGCGGAATTCTTCCATCATGGACAAAATCCATGACCACTCAAAAAATCCTCCTATGGACAAAAATGGTTGTTGCGGAATTCTTCCATCATGGACAAAATCCACGTCTCTCAAAATATCTTGCCATAGAGAAAAATGGTTGTTGTGGAATTCTTCCATCATGGACAAAATCCATGATCACTCAAAAAATCTTGCCTTGGAGAAAAATGGTTGTTGTGGAATTCTTCCATCATGGACAAAATCCATGACCACTCCAAAAATCCTCCCATGGACAAAAATGGTTGTTACCAAATTCTTTCATCATGGACAAAATCCATGATCTCTCAAAATATCCTACCATGGAGAAAAATGGTTGTTGCGGAATTCTTCCATCATGGACAAAATCCATGACCACTAAAAAAATCCTCCCTTGGAGAAAAATGGTTGTGGAATTCTTCCATCATGGACAAAATCCATGACCACTCAAAAAATCTTCCCATGGACAAAAATTGTTGTTGCAGAATTCTTCCATCATCGACAAAATCCACGATCTCTCAAAATATCCTGCCATGGAGAAAAATGGTTGCGAAATTCTTCCATCATGGACAAAATCCATGACCACTCAAAAAATTCTCCCATGGACAAAAATGGTTGTTGTGGAATTCTTCCATCATGGACAAAATCCATGATCTCTCAAAATATCCTGCCATTGAGAAAAATGGTTGTTGCGGAATTCTTCCATAATGGACAAAATCCATGATCACTCAAAAAATTCTAATTGGAGAAAAATGGTTGTTGCAGAATTCTTCCGTCATGGACAAAATCCACAATCTCTCAAAAAATTCCGTCTTGGACAAAAATGGTTGCTACGGAATTCTTCCATCATGGACAAAATCCATGACCACTCAAAATTTCTACTAGCAAGAGAATTAGAAATCTTGGAAAAAAATCGCTAAGTGCTGGAAATTCCTCCTCCATGGAAGAAAAAAAGTGCCAGGTGTTGGCAATTCCTCCTTCATGAAAAAGAAATGGCTAAGTGTTGGAAATTCCTCCTTCATGGAAGAAAATAAATTCTAAGCACTGGAAATTTGTCCTTCATGGAAGAAAAATGGAAAGTGTTTGAAATTTCTCCTTCATGGAAGAAAAAAATTCCAAGTGTTTGAAATTTGTCCTTCATTGAAGAAAAATGACAACTGTTGGAAGTTTGTCCTTCATGGAAGAAAAATGGAAAGTGTTTGAAATTTTTCCTTCATGGAAGAAATTTTTTCTAAGTGTTGGAAATTTGTCCTTCATGGAAGAAAATTGACAACTGTTGGAAGTTTATCCTTCATGGAAGAAAAAATGTCGAAGTGTTGGAAACTTTCTCCTCCATGGAAGAAAAAATGGCTAAGTTTCTGAAGATTTTGCCTTCATGGAAGAGAAAAATGGCTAAGTGTTTGAAATTTCTCCTTCATGGAAAAATGAAAAAGGATTAAGTGTTGGAAATTTCTCCTCTAGATCTCATATTTCACCCTCTTCAAGTGTGCACCAAAGACTGGAAAAATGATTGATGATGGTAAAAAAGGGGGAATTCTTAAAAAATGTAAGAAAAGGTGTAACAGTGAATTTAAAGCATTTGAAGAGAAAGGAGGAGAAAGCTCTAACGCTCTAGAAATTCAAGAAAGACACTCAAATCCAAAAATCCAAGAACATGGCGAAGGAAGTTCAATATGAAGAAATTCTAGAGTAACATAATCATCAACAAGGGATTCTAACCCATTTTAGGGAGCTAAATTTCCAAGCAAGTACATGGAAGACGAGAATGTTTGAGGAGAGATTTTCAGAAAAGTCAGTCAAAGTTGGATCTTAGTTATAAAATGACGCAGTTGGAAAAGACTCGAGCTTACATGGCTTCCATCATCATTTCATGGCATTCAATTATCTTTGATGAAGAAATAAGGTCTCCAAGTAAAATTTCTATGCATTCGGAGAATGGATTCAAGAATAATTTATTTAAGGAAGACTGAGCATTTATTGAGTAATGGACATGCATGGTGGATATTTATTGCACCCCACTCACTTTTTGTGCAAGCATGCATAGTGGATTCCTTGTTGCATTAATGTAGAATCCTTTTTCTTTTACATAAACCTAATTAGGGTTGATATGGCACGATCTGGGCCATCTGTTATTGTGATCATTCGGGCCACCCATTATAATCAAGGACCTATATAAAGGCCTCACTTCTCATTTGTAAAAGGGGGGATTTTTACGAGATTGTTGCTATGAGCTATTGAGATAATAAAGTTTTCATTGAAGCTTGGTGAATACTTGATGTGTCTTAGTGCTTGCTTGTTCTTTTAAATTCCTTCAGTTAGATTAAGTTTAGCCTAGTTAATGTGTGATGATTACAATGAAGAATATGATGGTGTATTGATGAATTCCTCTGGTTTGTAGTTTTGACGTTTTAGTGATTCTAACTCGTCGTGCAAAGTTAGCCTGAACCCCTTTCATGCATATGCTTAACTTCTATCATTCGTCTACATTGTTCTTTATAATGGCGTATGCGGTGGTATGAAAATATTTGGCATAACCTTTGAAGATTGCACCAGTTCACGCGTAGTTGTAGTATAACTTGGCAGAGCGGAACTTGGTAAATTGAGGAATTTGTCCACCTGAGTACTATTTATTGTCATCGCTACCCTTAGGATTAGAATAGAATTCCTGAACCCTATCCTGTTTAAATTCTGCATATTTTGTGAAAACTCCAAAAGTACTTCATTGCAAAACCTTAGGATAGCTCCCACATCCAGTATGGCTTGAAATGAATCTGAATAAACACGCAAGGCCCCTTGTGATCATCAACAAATCACATCAACCACCAATCTTATCCACAGTCAAGACCTGGCATTAAAGGAACCTTGAAGTCATCGTATGATCTTCTAGCAATCTTAACATACATGAGACTTTATTCAAGAGAGGATAAGATATTTCGATATTTTGTTCTACTGTTTAGTGAGTCATAAAACACACATCAACAAGTCTCAACTTTGTAAATTTGTATTATTTTAATAAAGATGTTTAAAGTGTAAACTCTTTTGTCATATGCGTGACTCTATGGCTTATGGGCCTACCCTATGTTCATTATTTAAAAGGTGACAATTTTTATAATGAAATGTTGATTCTAATAATATAAGGTGACGACTTTATAATTATTAGATTACTATTATGATGAATATCATGTGACTTGATATTCATGGAAAAATAATGATAGTTAAAAGAGCATGTTGATGGATATCATGTGACTTGATATTTGTTGAAGATCGATATGTTCAAACTCATGGTTGATATTATGTGACGTAATATCTATGGATATGCCATGATCTTTTATGGTGGATATCATGTGACTTAATATTTGTGTACATATCATAACTGGAAAGAATATCACGAGACTTGATTTTCTTAAATATATCGAGAGGATATTATTTTTCAAATGAGAACTTATATATATGCACCTTGTCTTCCCTAGCTAAGAGGCGGTATTAATGCATATAGCTTCAGTTTGACATTATTGTGATCAACATATACATATGTATATATGTACAATAGTATGATGCACATACGGTTATAGATATATGCATACGCACTTGTTGTATGTGAACAATTTATAGTCTGAAACCGATGACATATATTTTTTGAGATCATTAAGGCATGATTGAAACTACTTTTGATTCCTTTGATATCTAGATCATTATCAATCTATCCTTTATATCAGGCCGCAGATCCTAATGATAGGTAATACATTGATTACTTTGGTTAAAGTCCATAACAAATCGTGAAGATTAGTTACCTTCGAATAGGTGTGGATGAATGGTCAGAACATTCATCCCCACACCCTTTCCACTTGATATATATACCAATCTGCCCAAAGTAAACAAGGCATCAGATTCTATTAGGATTGAAGGAAATTCTCAGTTCAATAATATTGTTTTATCTCTATTATTACTGCACTAACTTCTACAAATTCTGGAAGTGAATTAGTTCATTGGCATTAGTGTTCATACTTGCAACAAAACTGTGCATCAGCTTGCTATCGAATTAAAATCTAGTAAGAAACTTTCCACTGAGATTCAGAGGGAGCCTCCTAAGGAAACCGTAAATGAAAATCAAACTGATCCAATGGAAGAACCTAACAACAACAAAAAGAGACCACTTTGGACCAGAAAGTTAATTGAGGAAGCTGAAAATTATGCAACGCCCAAATGAACTTTTAGAGAAAGTAAAAGACCCCACAAATTCTCTAGCTATGTTTTCTTGATGAGTGAGATCATCAAATCAGAACCAACTTGTGTCACAAAAGCCTTAAAACAGCAGTATGGAAAGATGCCATGATAGAAGAATATCTATCCATTATAAAAAATGATGTATGGGACATAGTTCCAAGACCAAAAGGAAAATCTGTTGTTTCTTCAAAACGGATTTTCAAAATCAAACATGCTATAGATGGAAGTACAGAGAAGCACAAAGCTCATTTTGTTGCAAGATGTTTTTCATAGAAAGAAGGTATTGATTATGAAGAAATATTTTTGCACCTTTTGCCCATTACACCTCAAGCAGAACAATAATAGCTATTGCAACATCTAAAGGTTGGAGAATTCATCAAAAGGATGTGAAGACCATTTTTGAACGAGACTATTGAAGAAGTCTATTTAGAACAACATGAAGGCTTTGTTATACATAATGTTGAATCACATGTATGCAACTAAAGAAAGCTTTATATGGACTTCAATAGGCCCTTGGAGCTTGGTATGAAAAATTTGATCACCATTTTGTGGTACTACAGTTTTCCAAGAATGATGTAGATCCAAACCTCTACTTTAAGGTAATTAATCGTAATATGTTAATATTTATATTATATGTTGATGACTTGCTAATCATATGAGAAGATTACTTAATCTATCAATGTAAGAAGGACCTAACTTTAGAATTTGACATGAAGGACTTGGGCATTTTACATTACTTCATTGGATTGAAAGTTTGGCAGAAAACAGATGGCATCGTTCTTAATCACGGAAAGTATACCATTGACATTCTGAAGAGGTTTGGAATGTTGGACTGCAGACCTATATCTACACCCAATGAAACTAATTTGCACAAATTGAGGAAAGCAACAGCAGAATCAGAATTTGCGGATCCCACTCTATAGGCAGATAATTGGATCACTGATGTATTTGGTCAACACAAAACTAGATATATGTTATGCAGTGAATGCTCTTAGCTAGTTTATGTGTGAACCAAAGGAGATACATCTTGTTGTTGCAAAGCATATTTTGAGATACCTTCAAGGTACAATTGGATATGACCATAAATACAAAAATGTAGACCTAGATCTACATAAATACTTTGATTCGAATTGGGCAAGAAGCATAACAGATAAAAAAAAAAGCACACTAGGATGTTGCTTCAGTTTAAGATCAATAATGATCTCATCGATCAATAGAAAACAATCTTCAGTAACACAAAACTTTACAGACCTGAATACACTGCAGCCTCTATGGGAGCAAGAGAAGTAGTATGGCTCCGGAAAATTGCTCGTGGGATTACTTAGTGAGCCCCTAAATCCTATTATTATTACATTGTGACAATCAAAGTTCTATTAAGCTTTCAATGAATCAATACTTTATGATAGATCAAAGCACATCCAGATTCTTTATCACTATGTAAGAGACATGGTAGAAAGGAATGCGATTTAGTTGGAGTATATTAGTACAAGTGATCAAACAACAAACATTCTCACCAAACCTCTCTCAAGAGTAAAAGTTTAACACTTTAGGGCTAAACTCGGTATGGTTGAAAATATAAGTTAGAAATTGAGAATGAGTCTCATTATTTATTTGTATTAATATATATAAAATAAGATGTTTACTGTGTAAACTCTTTTTGTCATGTGTGTTTCCATGACTTTATGGGCCCCATGTGTACATTATTGAAAGGTGACAATCTTTCTGATACTGAACACTTGTATTTGACATTCTAAGGTGACAATTTGACAATGATTTGCTTCACTATCATGAAGGATATCATGTGACTTGATATCCGTGGATATGTCATTATATGTCATTATAGTCAAAATCTCTTGGACATTCTGATAGATATCATGAGACTTGATATCAATTGAAGATCATCATGTTCCTTGAGAGATAATCATGATGGATAGAGTATCCGTGGATATACTAATGATTTATTATGGTAGACATTATGAGACTTGATCTCAATGCGCATATCATAATGTGGATGTGTAATGAAGAATGTCATGTGACTTGATATTCTTAAAACATATCTTTTGATATCACGAGTAAGGTGATATCACTGTATACTTGGTTAGTCTTTTATATTCCCTAGCTAAGAGGGAGCATTGAAAAAAGTAGCTTCGATTAGGTATACGAATGATAGTCAATATCATGATATAAATATACATGTATATATATCAATATACATTGTGTATACTAATACATATACATACATATGTAAATTGTTTGAAATAATATCATCAACTTTGCTCAAATTGAAGATTGACTATCATCAACATACCAGATTGAAAATATCATATGTTTCCAAGTATAATGGCAATCTGCATTTGCATATTATTATCATTTTATAATGTGCTCTTGGTATATCACTCATTGCTGGACTCGTGCCCTCTGCATCTCTTTGGGATCTTTTAGAGTGGGCTCCCGTTGGTTATGTATACAGATTGACCACTATATTGACACAAAGGATAGTATTTGTCGCCTCTGTCCCTAGGGGAAGCAGAGCTGAGACCCTTTTTGTTTTCCAGTTGCCCCATCTACTATGCGATCAGGGGGAGGTTCTACTACTTGTTCAAAGAGTACAAGTCCCTTTCTTCATTTTTTAGGTACACTTGCACTTTATCTCCAGGAGGCGATACAGCTTCGTGATCACACTTTGCAACTTCAGTTTCCATCGAGACAGACTTTAGACCAACTCATCACCTCCTTCACATCAGTGTCTCCTACCTAGGGGGCAAAGCAGTTGCTTGGCACTACTTCAAATTACACTAGATCTATGAGGCTTCACAGAGGACACACTTGGCAGCATCACTCTACCTCCAGTGGCTCCTTGAGACGGTTCGGGGCACACCCTCGACTTGGATTGTATCCTTCGGTTTTGGATTACTTCTTGTTTGTGAGGAGATTTTAGTCTTTCCTCGTTCTATTTTTTTTGCTTTCTTAAGTGTTCTTTCTACGGACTCTATTTGTTGTTCCCGTTGCTAGTTGTTGCCTTGTTGTAAGTTTTCCTATCCCTTAGACCCTTGTGGTCTCTTGTTGGACATTAATAAATTTATCTTATCTTATCTGTAGTAATTTAATGAATGAGTACACAGAATGTTTAGTTGCCAATACCTTGATAAAAAAATAGAAAATGAGTTTTATAATTGGTAATGTGAGTACACTGAGTCATAAGTATTTCGGATTTCTTTTCTACATTCAAATGAAATCCCTTTCATACAATTTCTGATTAAGGGGTAGCTGGGATCATTTGACACTTAAGCTTATTTAACCATAAATAGCTGAAATAATGGTTAAGAGAATGTGGAAAACTGATGAGAGAGGTTTTCTCTCTTAAAAATAAAGATTATACAAATGGTCACAAGAAGGATTGTCTTATGAATATTATGATAACAACAATATGGCGACTTAACATAATCAAATTAACACCTTGAAATAATTAGCAAAAGAAAATACTGATTTCAATCAATAATTTGCAAAATGAAAGGATGCTTCCCATTGTACCTCATATGTGTGCAACATGCGTTCACAAGATAACCGCCTTGCCCATTTATCATGATCAGCTACATCATCTCTGTAGATTAAATTAGTGTGTTATGTGGTCTAACTTTCCAAGTTTGATCCAAAGTGAGAAAAAAAGAGATAGGAAACATATAACATGACTTGCCTATGGGTAAGGAACATGTAGCGAACCCCACCAAGCGCTTCTATTTGGTGCGCAAGTTTTCCTTTATAGCTTGGACTGCAGAAGTGAAAATGATCAACTAGGTCAGATCTAAAGAACATAGAATTTAAGTTAGCCAAGTGTAATCAGGAATACTTTCTGATTTTCTCTTTTAGATAATACAAAAAATATTATTAAGGATTTTTTTCACAAAACTCTAAACCTTGGCATGAACTGCAACCAAGTGCAATGGCAAGACACCTGTCAAACATAGATTGCATGGATAGAAATAGAATCTCAACAAACAACAAACAGCAAAGTAGAATTACATCTAAACTCTTTCCAACTTTCTTCTGAAAGGATATTTACTTGATCTTCTCACCAAGATAGCCAATAAATACAAAGACCATATATATATGTAAGTTGTCCAATAAAGTTGTGAAAATCAACTGATCAAAGAATTCATTGTTCAAAGACTATATGCCTACATATTAGCTTCCACCTCAAATTATGGAAGGATAGTATAGGCACTTCAGATGTTCAGTCATAAATGATTGAAAGGGTGTTCCCATGAGAAATCCAATTTGGGGCTGTATTTCAAGTGAGTGATCTATGAAGTTATATGATCACCCACAAAAGGAGGAATGCATTAAGATTTCAGGCTGGGCACCTTGTCTACTGTGCTTGCTTCCAAACATTTTATTGGATGATTTAACAAAGTCTTCTTTTTTCCCTTTCACTGGTTAAATATGCTATATTGCTCTTGTTTTAATTTATTAGTTCTAGTATGGATCCTAGTTTGGGTTCATGCATTTGGAAAATGATTTTTTGGGGCTTGTCCATATGTAAAACATGTAAATATTATATATGTAGAGTTAAAACAGTAAACGATTATGAAGACTAATCCATCCTTCTAAAACTCGAGTTCTGTATGTCCCTTGTTAGAATTATTAGAATTTTGAGACTATTCTTTTATAACTTCAATTGCAAGAGAAGGATATTTCTTAACCGCCAGGAGGATACATTATGCTATCACCTATAATGTAAGATGAAGTACTACCATTATCTTTAATTAGATTTACAATATAAATTATGCAATAACGTTCAATATCTCTTATACTAATAACATTGTTATGTCTGATCTAAACTTAAAATAGTGAAGCTCTTCTTCTTTTCTTGCTTTTTAAAGTTCTGACATATATAGATGAGTTCAAAGGAGTAGATTGTATTTCCTTATAATTTGTTCTTCCCAATTTAACTGTCACTTCTACTTGTGATCCCAACCTCCTATTAAAGTTTTCAGATATAATCTGATTCTGAAAATGCTAATTTGTATCAGAAGTAAGGTATTCCACTCCTCTTTGTAGTAATACTAATTTTTCTTCCTCTGATTATCTATAGTCTTCTCTGAATCCTCCCTTTCTCCTAAGAGATCCAAACTCTCTGTGACCTCTAGAAATAGATTTGTTCACAATTATTTGATAATCTTGGGTCTTGGTCAGTGTATCCCATGCATGTTTCCTTTTGTGCCACTTTTTCTGTTTCTGTAGATAAGAAATCATACTTCGTATTACTTGGAAATTGATATTTGCTGTAGCCTTCATTGTTGTAGACTATGTGTTGGTTGATTCCTTGAGTTTGAAACTCTTCCTCAATCTTTCCAATGAGAAACGTGTATTTCTAACCTTTACTGTATCGACAGTGTTATATTCTGCTGACTGGCCTCTTTGGTATTACTTATTTCTTTTTCGTCTTCTTTAGTCTTTGCTGTCATAGGTTTAAATCACTACTTGAATGCTGAGTTGCTGCGTGAATGGCAAGTCTTCTTTTCACTTCTCCACCACTAGACAGTTTTTTTTATCAAAACGAGCAATTAATCCCTTTAATTTCTTCCCTGAATACCATTACATATCTTGTGCTGGATCATGACTATTCATGACTTAATCAATGGTATGTCGTCGAATTCTTAATACTTCAGTTTGCTAAGTGTGCCAGCTTCAGGGCTCCAGTGATAGTTGTCTGGTTGATCAAAGCCCAATAACATGTTGAAGATATTGTTTGCCAAATATTATATGAATACTTAATTTTCGTAGTTTATTTAATAATATTATTAAAATTTTATTAATATTTTATTATTATACTAATATATAAAGAATTTATTTATGAGGTCTATTATTATTTTCATTCATTAATAATATTATATTTCTTTCATTATAATAATAATTTAAATAATTATATATTATAAGGCATTATTATTTGGTTTATTGAATCAATATGATTTTTAATTGTAAACATAATTATATTCATTATTTAATTATTTAAGCTTGTATTGTAATTCTTACTATTAAATTCTTGTCAGGAAAGGGATATTACAAGTTCCTACACCAAGCTAAGATAAATCCAAAGGTAACATAAAACCTTCAGGTTTGCTTAATAACTATGAAGTTGAGGAAATGCTGTTTGTTTCTGTTTGTTTTGCAAACAAAGAGTACAATTAAATTGTAAGGATCTTGAAAACAGAGAGTATAGGTGACAAAGATCTTCCAAATAGTTCAACTAGCTGTTTGTCGAGGACACCAGTGCAATGTGTAGATGCATGTACAGGGCATCGTTGTCTTGTACAGAGTCTACAGAAAACAAAATTATTTTTGGTAAGGCAACAATATGGCAGGTATGGCTTTTGAGATTTCTAAAATACTATAATGCAAAAAGACAACAAATAGCAATGAATAGATATTTATTTAAACTAAATCTAATAACAAGAGGAGGAAGAAAAATCACTTGAGACAGCTGGATGGTTATAAGGGCTTGCATGAGGCTATCTCCCAACCAACACATCATAAAACCAAAGAGAATGTTGGGGGTGGCTGTATAGGGACTTGTTATAGTCAAACCCTCATTTTTGTCTTTACACCTCCACAAACAATGAAGACTGTAAGACAAAAGATATACAAGAATGGAAGCAAAAGAACAATATGCTATCAAAATGAAGATGATGTAAAACAAGCAGCCTGCAAGAATAGAGTTGCCTTCATGCAAATGCCACAAGAGAGAAGCAACTATCTCCAAAGTTTCTATTAATCATCTTGGTATGATAAAAATGGAGCTTCAAGGTGCTTCTTTGAAAGAAATGAGAATGTCGCAGAATAATGGTGTGAGAAATCAAGAGCCAATGAGAGAGAATGAATAAATTGGAGGCAAAATAGAAGTTTAAACCAAAATAGAAAGCCAACATGTGTTTTCAGTGACTATGCAGGTTGATATAAGGTGTTATAGTACCAAAACGTGAAAAGTGTAATGTCTCAATGGCCTGTACACCTATGGATTTTCGTGAGGCACTAACTTATCATGCAGACGTCTGTGCCTAGCATATTTGTCTAGATGGAAATCAAACTCAATAGTTGGGGAATAAGACATGTTTGGCAGATAAGAATATTTCAGATTAGATTAGGGGTGGTCTTGTATAATTATCCTTTTTAAACTAAAGGGAAGGCGTATGTATTGTGGAATTGCATAGTATACAATTTACAACATTACAATATATATGAATGCATCTCAAAAGAAAGAACTAAGTGTTGGACTAACTACCAACGTTTCCCTTCGAGATCTGTGGCATGGCCTAGCTGCAACTTGTGTTCTAAAACTCTAGTGGTTGTATCAGGCATTGACAGGTTAATTTTTTGGTGCAATGACAACCCTAGCTTGTAACAAGTGGTATTAGAGCTCAAGCACAGGTTCAAATCTCCTTGGAAAACACTGGGGGGGGGGGGGGGGGATTTTGGACTAACTGCCAACATTCCCGTTGAGATTCGTGACATGGCTTAACCACCTCTTGTGTTCTATAAGTCTAGTGGTTGTATTGAACATTGACAGGTCGATCTTTTGGTGCAATGACAACCCAAGCTTGTAACACTCAGATCAGAAGACCACATAACATCACACAAACAAAAAAATCCTATAAAATTGATTGTCATTTAAACATAAACGATAAATGTCATGCAATATTTCTTGTGCGAATTTTAAGTACAATATAAAAATAATAATATCAAGTTCAAAAATTAGTTTTAATCATCAAATGGGTTTTATAAATCATTAATTATACATTATAAAAATGAAAATTTGAAGATTAAAAGTAGAAATTCATTAAGCTTGTGATTAATCTTAGGCTGTGAGAGTTCTAGGTGTTGGAATTGTTGGCCATGAATGTACCACCAAGAGCCATCCTTCTTGAACTTTCATCAAAATCTTCAATAGTTTTGACCATTTGTATGTGCGCAGTAAATCAACTCACTCATGCCTATATCTTACAAATCAAGGAGTCTAGGAAATACTGTCTTGTACCCTCCAAATTCGTTTGTGATGTACTATTTTAAACTCAATGCAAAGACAAGAAGATGTATAGGATGGCCACTATGTTCCATCTTTCTTCAATACTTGTGTGCACTTGTTTGAAGAAACCTTCTACAGGGCTTTTCTCTTTTGCATTTATGATGTAAAATGTTTAGATGCAATATTTACTTTTAGTTCGATAGAAACAATTTTCTATTTTCACTTTTTTTTTCAGACTATCAGCCATTAGCATTCCACATAAGGATGCCATTTTGTCCCTAATGCACATTTAAATCAATCAAATATAACTAGATTCCGCTTGTCTTTTTTATGTACTTATTTATTGATTCATTAGATGCATCTCCTCCTCGATTTTGGAAAAAAATGCATTGCTAATGAAATTAAAGAAAATTTAAATTTTAACTTCTCGAATTTTTGGCAAGTTACAATTTTGGGCCTTGCTGAGTTTTTGTTGAGTTCGAGTATTTCAACCTTCTCAAGCACCATATTGCTGGTACCATGTTTCTTCACCATTAAATTTTGTCCCATTGAATTTCATATGATTCACAAAGTAAGTTCAAGGTTGGTGACATCAAAGGTTCTATGCCCTTTTCAAAGCAATATTTGATAAGATCTTCGTTGTTTGCATCTAGCTAGCAAATGAACTAACCACCAACCTTAATAATTATTATTAAGCACATTTGACTCTTTTTCCAGCAATCATCAAGATCGATTTCTTCTTCTACATTATCCTCATGTTTTGCACCTTGTATGACTTTGTCCTATCTCTTCTTGTCTTCCTTGATGGAATATTGTCATTGATGTCAAATTCAAATACATAATCAGGAGAAGCATATACATTTGAATATATGTACTATTGATATAATATTTACTTCATTATCAATATACATTTATACGAACTTCAATGATTAAGAAAGCTGAGATAAATATCAGAGACTACATAGTCATGGTGAAGATTGGAAATAAACAACACACATATTTCCTAAGGAAGAAATAATTAGAGGTATCAAGTTGATCTTAAACAAGCTGCATTGACGATGGAGGTTCAGTTCATGTCATCCCAAAGAAGGCGATGGTGAAGATGCAGCAATGGAGATCACAAAATATAGTGACACAGAGTTTCAATAGCATCATAGCATTATTCAACAGTGAAGAAAGCTCATATGATTTACAGAAGCATATATGTGTGTGGAAGCAATATGTATTTGGAGACTCAAATATGTGTTTACAGAAGTAAATGAAGAGAAGCAGCCTGCAATTCAGAATGGAAGAAATGATGGAAACAAGTATATCCATTGAGACGCCATATACATCTGTTTTATTGGAAGATGATAAAGAAATGAATATGCAGTGATGGGGGAGAACAGAAATACCTGCCCACCAAATGACTGGAGATGCCATCAAGAATCAAAGAACAACATTGATTCTTTTTGAGAAGAAGTTAGAAATGGAGATTTCATAAATAATAAAGATATATAATGTATATCGTGTTTTCCATGTCACCCAGAACAACAAAAAAACCTCACTGTATTCCATACATATGAAAGACTAACAATGATTGAATATCGTTGAGAAGGTAATGCCAGATGATGATATGTTAAGTCCAAACAATGACAAAAGACCAGTTTCAATTTGATTAGTATTCACAGCAATTAGTCATGTATGTTTAGCAGCTAATGGTAAGACATTGAAGAAAGGCCACTGTGAATTTAAGACATTATTGAATATACAATAACAAGGTTCGTAGATGCAGACTGATGCTTTCAACATTACTTACGATTATTTTCAAATGGAATTAATGCAGCGCAAAAACGCATGGTCCCAACCAGAGTATAGAAGAAGATACGTCACCTGTTAAAGGAATAGAAATAAGAAAACATATGGCAGTGACAATTTATATGAATATAGTATGTAGTGGGAAGATATTACTGTTTGAACAAAGCATGATAGACAAATATGAGAAGCACGATAGACAAATATGACCATACTTTTGCCAGTTGCGTAAACCAGTTTTGCAGGACAGGAAGGCACGATGAACAAAATCATTGAAAAGAATACAGAACTCCACACATATATCAATCAATATAATATACGGTGATACCCATAATGGAGTCTCAGAAGCATCAGAACTATGGCATGGTGTCAGTCTTAGATATCGTATGGAAGAAGAGCCCGATAATATTAAATGATGGAAGACAGCACAGATAAACACTCAACAATGAAGATTATCGATTTGTTTGAAGGCAGAGATAGAAGACAAAGGTACCAATGAATGCCAACAGCCATGTATAACAAGGAATGTTCCAGGCAGCAGCAACGATATGTATTGCAGATTCTAAAAGTAAGACATTAAGTTATGTACCATTCTACATCACAAATGGAGCGATGGAAATAATAAACAATAAATGAATCGATCTTCTGGATCCCGTGTAGGAAGATCACAAATCTACAAAGTGGCAACCAACATGATATCAGTAAAAATTAAGTTCTTCATACCATGGATTATAGTCATTAGATGTTTCTTTAGAAAGCTGCACTTAAAATAATAAGAAAATGATATATATCAAAAGGTTCAATTACAATTAAAAATCATGGTGTAATTTAAATAAAAACGAGATATGACTTTTCTACCCACTAATGAGTGGAATACAAATAAGAAATAAGAAATCAGTTTTGATAGAGAATGAGAAGTGTAAGAGCAATATATAAGAAAAGCAGCAGTTGAGAAGGGAAGTATTAAAAGTGATACATCTGAGATAAGTCAAGGATATGTGAATGAGAGTAGATGTAAGAAGAATAAAAACAAGTGTGAAAATAAAGAAACATATATATTCAGATTTAAATCTGATATATAATATATGTTGGATAGATGAGATAAAATGAAGTATAATATCATGCATGTTGGGTGTATATTTTGCAACCGATAGCTTTGGGTAAAAATCCAATTGCAAAATAGGATAGCCAGCCATAGTGTGTGAGACAAAGTCTCTCCTACCTTAGAGGGAAGGCTGCCCCTTCTCACCATTCCTTGGATCAACTCAAGGTAAGCAAGAAGTCGAGAGATATTTATAAAATGGGTGCTACCAATATCCTTTCTTCTTATCTTTCAAGAAAGAATCCACTTACTTATGGAGTGAATAATGGGCAGGGTGAATCTCTAACTACACTTCTATCAAGAGCTGGAAATAGTGATACCGATAAACCTTCACGAACTCAAAGGCTAGCTGAAAATGTACCGGTTTGGCTCTAAGTCCAGTCGTATTTCTATATGAAAAAGCTTTACAATTAGGGCACAAAGACTTCTAAAAGTAAGAATAATTTAACCATTTTGTGAATTAAGAGAGAAAATATAAGCTATAGACAAAGCTTCTAGCTATACACTTCCACAATTGGTCCTGGTCAAAGCTCTGACTCCAATTGCTTCTTAACTATTTTCTATTCAATTCATGAGATACAATTACCAATAACACAAGATAACATGAATCAAAGATAACTTGGATGAATTATAGACAAAGCTTACAACTCACACAAATAACAATCTCACTTAATCAAAGTTAAGTCTCAAATGCTCCTTTGTATTCACTTTCTCTCGAAAATAGTGCTTACACAAACAAAGTTTTGCTGGCACAATTTCTCCAGAGCTCTCTTGTATAAAGATAATGATGATTTTACAATGAGGGGGCAATCCTTTATATAGGCATAGGAGTTGAGAAAAAAAAATGGAGGAAAAAGTAGGATCCTTGTACTTTGATAATGCAATCCCGGATGATTACAAGATCGAGAGTTCTTGTATTTCGTGCCACTGCATTCACCTTGATAACCATGGTGTTACGTCTTTTGATAACCTCTGACTTTGATGAATGTTTACAGACAATGGAACACGAACAACAGAATTCCTTAGATTATTCGCATATGCCAGAACATTACATAGTGCTTGATAAGATAAGATTGAATCTTGATTTACAAAGATCCCAGACGGGATATAAATACTATTTGTTGAACCTTCCCGAAGGAGTCCATCGACCACAATTATTATGTCCGCTACAAACTATTTACCCGTCGGCTACAGAAACACCGACGACAATCCAGTCGGCTAACACCATCCCCCCCAAAAAGAAAAGTCGTCTCTTGACGACTAACACAATTAGGAGACAACTTACAGACAACAAAAGAAATACTAGAGAGAAGGAGGAGGCATCCCAAAAGAGCGCTGCTGGCGACGCAACTCATACACCTGCTCTGTCCTGATGCGCAGATCTGTCTGAATCTGAGAATTAACCTCCACGGCCTCCTTCAGAAGAAGCGCGACATCCATAGCCTGCCTCCTGGCTAATTGCAACTCGTGCTTAGCCACATCCTTATCCCGGACAGTCGCTTCCGCATCTCGCCTAGCCACGTCCCTGTCCTGCACTACAGCTGCCATGTCCCTCAATAGTGCTGCCCATGTTGCTTGCTGGTCAGTCAAATCGGCGGCTAACTTTTCTCTTGCCTCCCTCTCAACCGCCAGAGATCTTTGAGATGCAACACTATCCGCCTCCGTGCGCCGCCAAGCATAGTAAACCTCCTTATACAATCCTACAATCTCATGTGCCAGCTTCATGAGTCGAGTGTCACTGAGTCCCAACTCCGGCTCAGTAGCCCAATCTGCCAACATCTCAGGTGTCTCAACCGCCGGCCAACCTCTATCCACAAAACAAGTCTGAAATCGTTGAGGACAAACCCCATGAATATACACTCGGATCAAATGCCACTCCCTCCGCCAAGTCAAAGCCTGAATTGCCACATTGTGTCCCTTCTTCAACGCAGACTTCATGGTCTTGAGGTAGTGCTTGCACCTATCCTCGTCCGACCCATAATCCTCCTTGGCGAAGCCCTCCAATGACCATTGCGCATCACTATTCTCCTCATCAGCAGGAGCCATGCCCACATCTGGTGCCGCCTCCTCTACTCTTGGTGAAACGACGGCTTGTGGCATTCCCTACTCCTGAGGTTGAGGCTCTGGTATTGTCGGTGATGCTCCTGACCGCCTGGGAGACTAAATGGACGGACCTCGCTTGGCAGGAGTGAGTTGGAACTGCTGCCTCAAAAACACACTAGCTCTATCCATCACCTCCGGTGGCTCTGACTGCACGGACTCCATGCTCTTCTCCTGCTGTACTGGTTGGGTTGACTCGGCTTGCTCAGCCTCTGCTAATAAGGATGACGAAATAGTGACAGCTGCATCGCAATCAATCACATCCAAACGAACCTGAGGGTCAAGCTCCGGTGCTGGCAACTGTGCTCTCTGTGAGACTGTGACTGTAACGACATCTGCTTGTGAAACTTGCTCCACTGGTACAAGTGGAATCACCTCCGCTACAGTCATCGGCAATATATCGGCGATTGTCCACGGGACATCTGTCACTGTCTGTGGGAGAACCTCTGTTGCTGTCCGTGGGGCCATCTCCATCACTGCCCATGGGACAACCTCTGCCACCGTCGGAGGGGTCATCACGATCGGGGCATGGCACTGGCCAAATGGGGGAATGACTGTCGTGCAGTTAGTCAAGTGTGCCGAAGTTGACAGCTGAGGAGGGGTAAAGAATGCTGCCTCACCGCCAACTTTCGCCGAAGTGCTCTCCTCCTCTTCCACGAACTCAACCTCGTCATTCTCTGAAGTGTCCTCCTGTCCGTTGTTTGTATCTCCGGAAGTGTCTAGTCCAGGAACAGCCCAATGGAATGGTGCGGCATAAAAAATATTTGGTGCTGAAGCGTCATGAATTCCTCCATCCTGTCGGCAAGGACTGAGGCCCAATCATATACCATACCCTGCATGATGCCATTCATGAATACCACCTGTGGCAACGCTATATCTGAAGCTCGAGTGGCACTTGTCAATCTGCTCTTGACGACGTCCATAATGCACCTCCAGTGACCCTCCCGAATATAGTCCCTGCGAAGCCCTTTGCACTTTGACCCTTGAACCGCTGCGTCCCTCTCCACGGGTGTAAGATCCCGGCATACTAGATCTATCCAATGGTCCTTCCATTCCCGTGAGAGTTTGTGGTTCTTGATCTCCACTTTCTTACCATCGGGGCCAGGGATGCCGAAAAACCCTAGTGAAATCCCTAGGTTTAAAAGACACCGTCGTCTCCTGCTTCTTGTACATGAATGCACTTGTTCTGCTCTGCGGGCTATATGTCTTTATCATGGTGCGCAATACTGATTCAAACAACCGGATGGAGAAGATGGGAAGCTGGATGGCCCAATGTACCTGTGCCTGTATCCGAATTTGCTTAATCTGGTTTGCCTCCGGGGTCTCCTGCCACCACCTCTGGTATTCGCTCCCATTAAGACCCTCGAATTGGACGGTGAGATAAGTGAGTTCCTCCCTGGTCTTTTGCTTCTTGCTACTGGAACCCAAGGGACCTGCAACCCGAATCCCCCATGCCAAAACCCTTGAATTCTTTTCCATATTTGCCGCTAGTTAAGTCTTCCACTGCTTCCGTTTGCCTGCCGATTCCATGCAATAACCACTTATTTCCCTTATAGAAGGTTCCTTTCCGTTACAAGAACTTCCACCCTGCGAAAGAGGCAAAAGAATATACTAGGCACACCCTTCCCGCGGAAGGAATCTTAGCTCCTGCAATTTTTCCCACTCCTCACAAAATCCTGAGCTCCTGCTGCTTACACGTATTTAGTTTCCCCTTTGCTTCAATGTGATTTAAATTTCCATTCTGATCAAACTCCAGTGATACAACTCGAGACTGTCGATTATGCTTTTGCACCATCCATAAGAATAGCAAAGAGGCCTCCAGATATTCTCCATTCACACTATCCTCTTTAAAAAATTTGTCCATGGAAAGGAGAGTTGCCCAAGAAAACTGTACTTCTGAAAATAAGGAAAAAGTCCATCAATGCCGACTGTCCTCATTCGCAGGAAAACTCCGCATATATACTTCATTCGCTCCAATAATGCCCGAGAAAAAGAGAAAAATAACGATGGCAACTGTGATAGAGATTATGAGCACGTGAGGAATGCACGCATTAACAGATAAGAATGACAAATTTGTGGAGGATCTGGTGCTGCTCATTTATGAAACTGCTTTGTTGATTTCTGGATTCAGTCTTGACGATCCCAATACATTTGCTTCCAAAATCCACATAATGTTGAAGTTGGGACTCAACATTGATGAGGATCTCTTTGCAGTGCTCGACTCAGAAGTGCTGCCTCTTTGAAGAAGGTGCTGCGCATTGAGGAGAACAAGAAGTGAATGCAAGAGTTGGGTCTTCACACTCTGGCGAAAAGAAGCGCCCTCACTCAGAAACCCAAAGATTACCAACTCGGGAATTGACCCTGCTACCTTCCAGACGATCTTCCAGACAAGAACTTTCTCAACTCCTGCTGTTGTAGTCGAACTCGGCACCTTAGATCACAAACCGGACATCACGAATGCACTTGGTCTGCGAGCGCTGAGAGAATGTTTGAATTTAGAAGGTTTTAAAACAACCCCCAGGGTTGCTTCCACGGAAAGGGCCGGAGGAGAGTTGGCCGCGGAGCAGTCTCCCGCAGAGATGTGCTCGCGGGCTATCTCCTGCGGAGAGTTACCCGTGGACATGTGAGTTTCCTGCGGCCAACTCAGCTTTTTATTTATTTTTAATTATTATTTTTTTTTAAATTTAAAAACAAAACAATTTTTAAAAAAAAAAATTTAAATTTTTTTTTTGTATATATATATATATATATTTAAAGAAATACAGAGGCACCTCAATTTTTCGTCGACGTATCGTGGTCATTTAACGAGGACGACGAGGGAGGACTCATGCGAGCATTGGGTGACGGTGACAGCAACGACGACACCTTTCTAGCTCGGTATATTTTCAATTTGGATCCGTTAACCACCTAAGGCACCTCTTGTCCGTCCAAGGTTGATAGTTTGATTGCTCCATTGTCGCCAACTTCTCGGATCTGGTATGGTTCGACCCATCATACCTTGAACTTCCCTGGTTTTATTTCATTGCGACCGTCGTATTTCAATACTAACTATCCCGGCGGGAATCTGCTACATTTCAAATGCTTATCATGCTAGACCTTGCGTCTGTTCTGTGTGACTTCTGTTGCCCACTGCGCCAACAATCGCTTCTCCTCCAGCTTATTCAAATTATTTAGCCGCTCCCGTACGCTTTCCTCGTCATCCAACTTGTTTTCCAACGCTATTCGTAGGCTTGGGATCATGAATTCCGTTGGGACTACCGCTTCCTGTCCAAACATTAATTGGAGTGATGTGTGCCCTGTCGTTACCTTGTATGCCTTGCAGTAAGCCCAAAAGGCAGCGAGTAAGTTTTCCTCCCAGTCAGCACCTTCAATCGTGCAGGATTTGTAGATGATTGATACCAGGATTTTATTGGTAGCCTCGGCCTGTCCGTTTGCTCTCGGGTAGTACGGACTCGACAGTGAATGATAAATCTTGAACTAGGTGGTGAGCAGTTGAATGACATGATTAACAAAATGTCCTCCCCTATCACTTGTTAATTGCAACGGAATTCCATACGTGGTAATGATTTGTTCATAAATAAACTTCGCGGTGCTAATGGTCGAGTTATCTGGTAATGCCCGTGCCTCCGCTCACTTGGTCAGGTACTTTGTTGCTACAATGATGTACCGGCACTGTCGAGTCTTGCTCACCCTCAGTGGTCCAATAAAATCTAATCCCCATCGCTCAAAAAGTTCTTGTGCGTGGGATGGGTTAAGTGGCATGAAATCTCTCTTCAGCGGCTTCCTAGCTCGTTGGCAAGTGTCACATCCGCCGACCCATTCCCACGCATCGTTGTACACTGTCGGCCACCAGAGACCTGCGAGCAATATCTTCCGTGCAGTGGTGCCGGGCCCCATGTGTCCTCCCGCGGGACCCTCATGTGCTCTTTTAACACCTGCGGTACCTCTTCTTCTAACACACACCGCCGAAGAATATGATCCGGCCCCATTTTATACAATAATCCATTGATCAATTGAAAGGTACGGCTCCTGATTATCAACTTGCGCCTTTCACTTGGTGGCATCCCAGTGGAAAACTGTCTTGTTGACAAGTACTTGCTGATACTCCTGTACCATTCTGGCAGTACCCCAATCTAAAACAGTTGCACGTCAAGAAAGTCGTCATTCACACCCTCCGTTGGTTCCTCTGTCTTGATCCGCGACAGGTGGTCGGCGCTGACATGTTTCTTTCTCGGCCGGACAATAATCTTGAAAGTAAATTCTTGCAATAGAAGTAGCCATCTGTTGATCCTCCCTTGGATGACAGGTTTATTAATCATGTACAACAGGGCCTGGTGATCAACATAGAACACAAACGGCGTAGCGAGCAAATAATGACGGAATTTTTGCACAACATAGACCATTCCCAATGCTTCTCTTTCAATTGTGCTATAGTTTTGCTCGGCCTTTGATAACAACCGACAGGCAAAGTATATCAGGTGATCCAGTCCGTGGTTACCTGTCTGTGCCAGGGTCGCGTCGATCGCATAGTTGGAGGCATCCACATGAACATGAAACTCTTTATTCCAGTCTGGATACACCAAGATGGGTGTCGTAGCCAGTCGTACCTTCAACCCTTCAAATGCCTCGTCCTGCTCTTTGTCCCATCTAAATGATTCTTCCTTGCCGGTTAACCTGTCTAGTGGGTATGACACCTTGGCAAAAAATTTAATAAATCTCCTGTAATAACCTATATGCCTGAGAAAAGACTTTACCTCCGTCACATTAGTCGATGGCTGCATTTCGAGAATGACTCACTTTGTCAAGGTCAGTCTTCAATCCTTCCTTACAGACAATATGTCTGAGTAGTCTTCCCTGCGGAACCATGAATCTACACTTCTTGGGATTCAATGCCAGCCGTGCCTTGCGACATCTCTCCATGCATTCACCAAGTGTTGCTAGGTGTCTGTCCTCCGTGCTAAATATTGACCAATCGTCGAAGAATGCTTTGAAGTTTCCCACGGACATCCTGTCGAAGACATGCAGTGTAATTCGCTGGAATGTTGCCAGTGCGTTACACAACCCAAATGGCATTTGATTGTATGCATAATCTCCATCTTCGACGACAAAGGTTGTCTTCAATTTGTCCTCCGCTATAGAAATCTGATTGTATCCGGAGAACCCGTCCATAAAAGAGTAAATTTCATGTCTGGCGACCTCCTCCAAAATGCTGTCTGTGAATGGAATCGGGAAGGGATCCTTGATCGTGACTACATTCAGGCATCTGAAATCGACGCATATCTGAATCTGAGTAGTATCCTTCTTTAGTGAGATGACTATCGGCGACACCCATTCGCTGGTCTGCACCTTGAAGATAATGCCAGCTTCCAGCATCCGGTTGATTTCCTCCGTAACCCGTGCCGCATAGTTCTTGTTCATCCTATAGGGTCGCTTTCGTACAGGTACGACTCCTTCCATCAGCGGGATGTGGTGCACACATAATTCCGGCAATACTCCCTTGAGGTCCTTGTATGTCCATGTAAACACATCCTTGTATTCCAAAAATATCTTGAATGTCGCGGCTTTGAGTACTGGATCCCAGTTATCTCCGACTAGTATGTTCTTCGGCTCTGCCTCATCCCCCAAATTCATTGTTTGTAGCGTAGCTTCATTATACTTGATTGTCTCCCCCTTACTGAATGCATGGGCGGGTGTAAAATCCAACGGTGCCTCCCCATCCTTTACTTCAGTAAACTCCTTCGGATATTCGTTCGCTCTCGGGCCTTCCTCAATTGACAAAACATTGCAGCTATGAAATAATTCATAGTCCTCCATTTGCTAGTGGTAGAGACCATTGACCGAATCCAAGTCATCATCTGTTGATCCCCCATCCAATCACAGGACTCCCTCCTGATCCGGTTCCATCTGTTGTCTGCCTTCCTCCTCCTCTTCCTCAGAATCTAATGAGAGGGCCTCTTCCCCTACCATTTGGGTATGTAGATCAATGACAAATCGGCGGCCTTTACTTTCCAGTTGCGTCGGGCTCTCGCTTCGATAAGCCACCCGCGGCCTAGGATGGCGTTGTATCCTTTTCTCTTCAATGGAATCACCACGAAATCCATCAGGAACGGCTGAGTGCCAATGGTTACCGGCTGTGCCATGAGAATACCTAGCGGTTTAATGCCATGTTGATCGGCTGTCAGCAGCTGAAATCTCGGAGGCCACAATGTCGGCTGTACAAGCTTCCTCCAGGTTTCTTCCGGCAATACATTTACGCCGGACCCTCCGTCAACAATTGTGTCCGTGAGAACATGTCCGAGGATCCCCATGTCGACGACTGCAGGGTGTCGTCCGAATGTCAGCGCCAGCAACATCTGATCTTCTTCGCATTCAGCAATCTCCTTTTCCTTCCCTCGACTTGATTCTCCCGATGATTTGTCCTTCCCTCGACTTGGTTCTCCCGGTGACTTCGGAACTGGCATAATATTTGAGAGGGTAGATCGGAGTTGAGGCATGGTGAGAAGCAAATCATTTATCTTTACTGGTACCTCCGTCTGCAAAATTTGCCGTACTATGTTTTTTTTCGCGGAATTCCTTGCTGAAGTACCGATGGTGTCCTGAGGTGTTGCCGCTTGGGATACTTTTTCAACCTCCACCCATGCTTCCGCAAATTTCCTCTTTTCTTCAGCGGGGTCCGAGTATTCTTTTGCTTGTTTCCACGTAATTGCCAGAACTTCTTCCTCATCTGTCCTGACAGTGATCAAGTTCACTCCGGATTTTGGACACTTGGAGTCATCGTGATCATCGGGTCCGCACCATCGGCACAATAGTTGAGGTGTATTCGCCGTTGGACACTCCCACGCAAAATGCCCCTACAAGTTACATGCGCGCCACTGAACAATCGGCCATCCATTTGCATCATACTAGATTCAACTTCTGCTCGTATTGTTGTTGTTATTGTTTGCATTGTTATTGTTGCTCTGTCCACGTCTATTATTCCTGTATCTGCCGGATGTGACACTTGCACTATTGTTGTTCCCGTTACTACTCGACGGGGAAGCCTCCTGCGTAAGAAGCACCTGGGGAGATCCTCTTGTCTTCATGTTAACGGGGCACTCCTTTGTCAAATGGCCCATGATTTGACAAATGTCGCAGAATTGATTCTTTGGACAGGATCCTTTAGTATGACCGTCGGTCTTGCACTCCATGCACCATAGCTCACTGCTTTTTGGCTCCTTCTATATGGTTTTAAACTCCTTCATCATGCGGATCATGTCCTTCTGTAGGGCACAAACCTTCTTGCTACTGCCTTCATCGTCGCTGCTATCTTTGCTGGAAGGCTCGTCATCATCAGAATAAGAGGAACTAGTCCTCTTCTTCTTCTTTGTCTTGTGCTCACTTTCGAGATTCAATGCTCTGTTATAGGCTTCCGTATATGATGACAGCGGCACAATTTTCATTTTCTTCTGCAAGTTTGGGCATAGACCTTCCACAAACCACCTTTTCTGAAGTCCATCCGCCGGCTTATTCTCCATTTTGTTTATCAAATCTTTTAATTTCCTCGCATAAACACGGACAGTTTCGTTCTTTCCTTGCTTGGTATTGAAGATCTCTGCTACAATTTCATTATTGTCACGCAACAATTGAAATTCAGCCAGAAACTCTTTTTTAATGTTATTCCAACTGTCCAGCTTCTACAGATCTGTACTAGTAAACCAGTCAATTGCCACACCCTGTAGGGTTGCCGGAAATTGTCTCATCCAGTCGTCTTCATCGGTTATCCCATTTGCCCTCTAGATCGTTTCACATGTTTTGCAATGTCGAATGGGATTAGCCGTACCATCGCCATCGAACTTCGATAGTTTCTCTTTTGGTCCTGCCATCATGATTGGTTTCTGTAAATAGGCGTTGCTCGGTCTTGGAACATTGGTGCTGTTCACTCCCACACCGGTGGTTTGTACTCCCACACCGGCGGACTGCACTCTCACATCGGCGATCTATACTTTAACACCGACGATCTGCTCTTTCACACCGGCGGTCTGCACTCCAACATTGGCAGTCTCAACAGCTGCGAACCTTGGTGAAGAAAAAGGATCTTCTGAAGTTGTCTCCCATGGAAGTGTATCCCGGACGAAGAGTTCACTCCACGCTCTTGCTCCGTCGCCACTTCGAGCCGTGCGAGTCGATGCTCTTCTGTCTAGATTCTCTTCCCTCGGCGAACACAAATTCAAAAACTCCTCTCGTGCTTCTTCCACCAATTCCACCCATTGTCGAGTCTCCTCCAACAATGCCTCCGCACTCCTGTTTCCGTCGGCAATCTTCTGGAATCTCCTTTGGCGGTCTGCCTGCTGTGCCAGAATTAAATGTTCTTGTGCAGTACGGATTCCATATTTTCCCTTGGCCTTATTTCGATCCTTGTTAAGCTAATTTGGCATTAATCTTCATTCCTCCCACCTTCCAGGTTCATAAGGCAATGGCGCCAAATGTTTACAGACAATGAAACACGAATAACAGAATTCCTTGGATTATTCGCATATGCTAGAACATTACATAGTGCTTGATAAGATAAGATTGAATCCTGATTTACAAAGATCCCAGACGGGATATAAATACTATCCGCCGAACCTTCTCGAAAGAGTCCATCGGCCATAATTATTATGTTCGCTACAAACTATTTACCCGTCGGCTACAGAAACACCGACGACAATCACTCCGTCGGCTATAGAAACACCGATGACAATCGAGTCGGCTGAAAATGAATTGTCCGTTGTCATTTGAAAACTTGATGTGATTAGCTTTTCTTGCTCAAGTTGTCATGAATTCTCCTTTGTAGATCAGCACAAACTGGAGTCTCTGACACTTTGAAAACCTTCTTGACAATGTCTGGATATAAACTCGGAATAACTTTCCATCAACACCTTTAACTCTTTTTTTGTTTTTTGAAGTAAAGCGCTTGGCGCATGGGAATGTGTGCAAATGAGAACTTTTGACTTTTAAAAGTGACTTGGGCTTTCAAGATGTCATTGCACGAAAATGGATTACATGTAATGAGCAATGGAAAGTGAGATGTGATGTGAAGGTGGATGGAAGATGCACTTTACATGTAAGTGTAGGTGACGGATGAGATACAAAGCATGGAATGATGCAGAAACATGTAATTGCTCATCAAGGAGCAAATGCATATGGAGGGATGGAAATGGAAAATGGAAGAGGGATAATGAACTTTATAGTCATCTTTGGTGAAAAAGTGAAGTCAAAGTACATGGAAGATAAAAATGACATCTTTTTAACTTTTCAAAAATGACTTTTAATCAAAATCGGACCTTTTGGATGCAATTACACGTAAGGCATTTTATGTAATCGTGTCATACGAATGAATGCGAAATGTGAGATGAGTGAAAATTAAAACAAAAAATGAGATTACATGCATGTGAGGATGGTGAATGAGATGGGAAACATGTAATCGCATTTGTCAAATGAGAGGTGATGTGTTGTGACACGAAAACGGAATGTGGAAGATGATGATGCTTTCGCATGAAGTGAAGCAAAAACAAGCTCCTGGGAAAGAACTTGTGACTTCTCCAAAGTGGAAAAAATTGGCAAACAAACACAAAACACAAAAACACAAAGAAAAACATACCTTTGAAAAGTGACTCAAACATGCCAAGATGCAAAATACTTCAACACTCAAATTCAAAATTGGAACTTGGGAAAAGAACCAAAAACATGAAAATGAACAAATTCTTCATTTTTAAAGGAAAAATGCACTTTCCATGACATATGTTCCAACAAGTGGCAAACATCAAGCAATTATGTGCATAGAATCAGCAAGATAAGTACAAATTAAAGAGAAAGAAAGAAAGAGTCCACTTACATGAAGATTAAGTGCCAAAAATGAGGGAGAAAGATGCTCCAATGTTGAAATTTTTCCCAAAAACATTTGAATCTTTCAACTTTTTACAAATTCGAATGGGGGAAGATAGCAATTAAGGAATAGCTGTTAAAAGATGCCAAAACGTGCCCTTAGATTGCTCCAAAATCCAATGTTTTTGAGATGCATGTGCTTGGGACATTTTTGGTGAAAAAAGGTTTTCACCAAGATGCAAGAACAAAAAGATTTGGTGTTTAAACACCAAAATATGCATCAACATGCAATGCAATCCCCAAATAAAGCCAAATCGATTTCTATTGGAGCAAAAACATGGATAAAAAATGGAGTTATTTGCTGATTTCTTCAAAAATGTGCCGTGGATTTGAGCTTCCAAAAACGTTTTTGAGCTTGTTAGGTCCATTTTGAATGCAAGAAAACTCATTGCCAATAAAAAAACACCTCCAATGGAAATGATTTCATGCAAATCCATCGAGAAAATCTCCATTTTTTATCAAAATTGGGTTCTTGGAGGGTAAAAGGCATTTCTTCAAAATCGGACATTTTGGAGGTGAATACACATTAAAACATGTTTTAGTTTAAAATCAGACCTTTTGGAGTCAATAGTATGTTTTAAAATGTGCAAACAAAGCAAATCAGACCTTTTTGGGTCAATAGCATATTTTAAAATGTGCAAGTAAGCAAAATCATACCTTTTGGAGGAGGATGCACATTTTAAGTTACATCTCACATTTTGGATGTAAAGACATAAAAACTTAACTTTTGATGTAGTGACATCAAAAAGGTTCACTTTTGATAGCCTTTTGATGTAATGACATCAAAAAAGTCCACCAAGTAAAACTTTATATGCAATGACATGTAAAATGTCCAATTTTGATGGATTTTACATGTAATTGCATATAAAATGTCCACTTTTGATAACTTAAAAGTCATTTAATTCACTTAATTTCATAAAAATGTTACTAAATGGGTCATAAACAATATTTATATATCATATTTAAACATATAACATATAAACATCATTTAAAAAGTGACATTTAATTAAACTGGAACTATATAGTTATATAATCACTTTAAGTGAAAAATTAAAAAGTAACTCAACTCAAAATTATAACATAAAGTGCACTATAGTCACTTTAAGTTAAAAATTTAAAGTTAAAGTAACTTAAAAACATAACAAAAAGTGAATATAAATTATATTTATCAAAAGGTGGAAGTCAAATTAAAAATATAACATCATATTTTTAATTCGTGTTGTTGCACCAAAAAAGTCCACTTTTGAGGCACTAAAACGAGCATATCTCTTGACTGACAACTCCCATTGAGCTCTAGGTTAGATTGAATCGAATGAAAAAGCGAAAGGCATGACATGAGCAAAACCAAAGGACTAAAAACCAACAAAAGCAAACTCAAAAGTAAAGAAATGACGATGAAGGCTTCAAAAATCACACAAAGGCTCGACAGAAAGAAAAATGAAAAAGGCTTGACGAAAGCCTTTAGTAAAATGATTTGATACACGAATTGAAATGGATGGATCGATCAACATTAAGCAATTGAATATCAAATTCAAGCTTAGAGAAACACAAAACTAGCTTGAAAAAGTTTCGAGCTGTTACCAATATTTTGTGGTGACAAAATGCAGGACAACAATGCAGATTGGGGACATATATAAAAGATACATTTATGAGACATATATGTAGATCTAGAAGAAATAGATGCAAATTATAGGAAGGATGTGCAGACTTAAAGTAGAGATTTGATTGTCCATCATCAGTTGAGCAAGCAACATTGTCAAGGTGGAAAAGAAGTTCATGTGTAGTGGGTTAGTGCTCACAAAGACAAGTAGTGGGGGTTGGTGCTTCAAGTAGGTCGGTGCTTGCAAAGTGTGGGAGTTGGATCTTCCAATGAGTCGGTAGTCATAAACATAGGGGTTAGAGCCTCTAGTAGGTCGTAGTCTACAAAACTTTGTAAAAGAACAGTTTATATAAGAAAGCATTTATTTGCCATGGTTTTCTCCCACATCGGGTTTCCACGTAAATCTTGTGTTATTGTGTTCATGTGCACAATTGTTCATTTCAGTATTTGAAATTTGATTGTTTGGATAATTTTTTTAATTTGGTAAATATATTATTATTTAGATTCACCCCCTCTCTCAGTTTAATTGTGTGCTCTTCATTCCTCATTTATTTTATATGCCAAATATCCTCGGTGCACACCTTAATAGGGTGCTATCGACCTCCAATAGCTATACATTCATCTCTATAATGCGGGTGTCTCAAAATAAGCATTTGTCAGGTGTTCGTGGATTTGTGAAACAACGCCTTTGACATGCTTCCTTACCGGTCTCTCCTCAAGCTATCTCGTATCTTGCTTTGGTCCAATCTTCCTTTGGTACAACTGGTAGCTTTGCTATCATCGAAATTTCCTCCAATGCATCATCCTTTCCTACTATCCATCCTCCTTTGGTTATGTATCTTGACATAGTGATGCCCATGGTAGATCCTCTTTGCTCTTGAAATTTTTTGAGTTTTGATCTGTTGATGGGTTCTCGTATGGGTGTATTATACAAAGTTGCCAAATTTATTGCTCCATTTTAGCCAACCTCCTTGATCTTATAGGGTTTGAGCCATTGAACATTGAACTGAACATTGAACTTCCCAAACTTGATTTTGTTACAACCATTATATTTTAAAAACAACTCCCCTAGTCTAAAGTTCATTCTTTGGAAGTGTTTGTCATGCTAGAACTTCCATCAACATTACATGGTCTTGGTTGCCCATCGTACCACTAATTGTCATTTGTCCAATTAGTTGAGCTCGTTCCTTAAGCTCTTAGTGTTGTCAAGACGTTCTCAACAACATTGCATAGGGTTGCTTGGTTTGGATCATTGCTTCTTTCTCATACATCAATTGAAATGATTTATGTCCCATTGTCATCTTGTAAGTCATACAATAGGCCCATAGTACAACTGGAAGTCTCTCTTCCTAATCCTCATCCTCAGCCTCACATGACTTAAAACAAGTACCTTGTTTGTTGACTCTGCCAAGCTGTTCGATCTTGGGTAGTACAAACTGTTAGAATGTTTAGAATAATTGAGAGGGGGAGGGGTGAATCAGTTACTCAAGGCCCATTAGTACCAATTGAACAATCAAACACTTAAACACTTTTTGTTCAGCTTTATCCTACTTTTGTTCAGCTTTATCCTACAACTTGGTCTCTACTGTAGTCTAAATGACAATATCAACTAGTAGTTTACTGTCCTAATATACTAGACTTGCTGAATGTAAACATTTGAAATGTAAAACACCATAAAACATTCAACACAAGTTTGACACTAGAATTTATCGTGGAAACCCGATTTGGGAAAAACCACCAACATGTCACCACTTTTTCACTCTTCTGAAGTGAGCCCTGTTAGGAGCCAACCTTGTAAAGGTTACAATACACACTGTTAAATGTGACCTGGTTAGTTAGGAGTGGCCTTGTCAAAGGACTTTAGAACATTCCATTAGAATGTCACCCAGTTAAAGGATTTACACACTCTATTAAGTCCTTAATGATATTAGGTCAATCTTTGATTAAAATGGTTTCAATACAAATTGTTTACAATGATTAGAAAGAAAACAATAGGGTTTGATTTGTATTATTGCAACTCACTTTGTAGTTTCAGATCTTTGTTCAGTTCATGTGTTGAATCCCTGATAAGCCTTCCTTGTCATCTCTGTCCTCGATTTGCTTGGCAACCCTGCAAGCATTCACCCTTCTCTTCACAACAAACTTAAGCCTTTTGCTTCGATTTGCTTATCGACCTCAGCAACTTTGTTCCATCTCACTGCAAATCTTTCGAACTCGCACAACTTCTCTACTCTCTCCTCTTCTTCGTGTCTCTCTCATAAAAGTTCACCTCTGTGCCTCCTTAAATGGATAATTCTGGTCCTTTGCCATTTTTCACAATCAATGTAAATCTTAGGGTTTGCGATTTGATCCAACAAATTCATTATATCTGTTCATCACTATCTCTTCTCTGGAAACTTCTCACGAAATCCATTCATTAGGTATCTTACCTAATCCTCTCCTTGAATTAAATGATCCGACGTGTCAATCTTTATCTTCAACACAATTTCCATATCCCAAGAAATCAACCGAGTCGACTGAAATCATGATTTCTTGCAAACAATTAAAATGTTGTTCCTCGGCCAACACTAAGGTTCTGACACTCGGTCATCACTGGATTGCTCAATCGCTATAGAGCTTCTAGCTCGACATCAACATTGTCACTCGGTCGATACTGATGCTGGGTCAACACTGAATTTTCTCGGCACTTACATTGGCTCGGTTGACACTAGCATCACTCGATATACACTTCAAAATTGTTCGATCTTTTACTCTGTTGCTCGGTCAAGCCTATGCAATATGTTAGTGTCTTCACATGTCTTCATAATGTAAACAATCAAATTATCTTGTCAAAGTCTACCTAATCAAATGCCCACTAAAGCTTCCTTTTCATAACTCAACCTTTCCTCTACATGCTTTTGCTATGAGCAATTTCACAAATCCTCTTCATCAATCAAATAGATATGACATTTAGATCAGATAGCAACATGTCTCATCAGTATATTTGACATCAATAACAACACAACAATTGTTTCAATTGTAGTTTCCAACACAAACTAGATAGGTTGTGCAAGATTTTGAAGTTCATCATCATCAATTGAATGACATGATTGACAAAGAAAACTCCTCACATCACTTATTATTTGAATAATGATTATGTATAGTGTAACTGTTTGGACATAAATGAACTTGGTTGTACTGATGACTGTGTTATTAGGTAGTGCCCTTACCTTTGACTAGTGTGTAAGATACTTAGTGGCTAGCATGATGCGTCAAACTCTATGTAGTTGGTTGACCTTCAGGGGCCCAATGAAATCTAGTCACCATTTCTTGAAGAGTTCTTGCAGTCGCAAAAGGAATAGTGACATAAAATCTCTCTTTAGAGGTTTGCATGGGACTCTTTGGCAAGTATTGCATTTGACCTGCCACTCGCATGTGACTATGTGTACCATTGCCCATTTCAATTATAGCATCTAGTCTCATACGACCTCTAGCCAAACCTTCTTGTGCTTCCTTCAATACTTTAGGTATCTCTTCCTATATGATGCATCTTTGTAGCATTTGATGAAGATCATCTTGTACAACAACCCGCTTATAAGTTGGAAGGTTTTTCTCTTGAGAGTTCATTTTCTCCATTTGCCTAGTGAAATCTCTCTCAGGAAGGTAGAAGTGGACAAGTAGTCACTAATGCTCTTGTACCATGATAGCAATGTTGCAATCTGAAATAGGTGGACATTCAACAAGTCTAAATTTACATCATCGGGGGATCCCTTGGCTTGATCCATGATGGTCAGCAATAACATGGCTCCTTCTCGGTCATACAACAGTTGTGAATATGAATTCTTGTAGTAAGAGTAGCTGCCTACTTACCTGTCCTTCAATGTTAGGACTTATTCCCAAGGCACATTAGGACTTGATAATCTATATATAATGTAAATGGCATCACCGGTAGGCAATGATGGAACTTTTGCATGGAGTACACCATCCCTAATGTTTCCCTTTTGGTCGTACTATTGTTTTTCTCCACCTTCAAGAGTAGCCAACTAGTGTAACACACCTAGTGATCCAGTCTTTGTGATTCCACTTAAGCCAAGGTAGTGTTGTGAGGTTTCACAAGATCGTCCCGTTGCAAATGGGGACCCCCTCTTTTTGCTTTGACAGGAAGAGTGATGGTTTTTGGTGGTGTTGGTGGAAATTTCCAAGTCTTCAAGTTTGAGAGATGAGTTTGAGCAACTTTGACTCGATGGGTAGTTACGTCACTTAGGGATATGGATGAGACCTAGGCTGAGCTAGTCATCGAGTAAAGTTGAAATCAAGGGTTTTGGAATAAAATGAGTTAAAACCTTTTTGAAATTCTTGTTCTAGTTTCAGTTTCATCTTAGAAAGTAAAGAAAGGTTGTGGGAGATAACACTAATAAAATAATGTAGATTCTTGACATTTGGCTAAGTCTAGAAATTTTTAGAAACTCTCAAAATCAAAATCTTTACAATAACTCCTATGAACCTGAAACCACTCTCAAACATCTTGATAATATTTAATTTATACTTAAATGTTATGTTTGGGAATATGCCATCACAATTGAAGGTTTGATAATGTTGAGTATCAAGAGATTTTCTCATCATCAAAAATTTGATCAAGTCTATAAGTTAAGGATGTAGAGGTGGCACCCATTTGTCTTCAACCAATCAGAAGGTTCCAATTACATGTGTTCAAGCACATTTAATCATATTATGCCAAATGCACATGTGGAAGGCATCTAGTGTCTCTATCTTATTTATTTTCTCATTGGTTTTCAAACCATTGTAATTCTCTTACTGGGCCCATATGGTGGTGCCTTATATAATTGGATAATAGTGGTGCCAACCCTAATTAGGGTTTCTAATGGATTAATCTTGGCCCTTGACCTTGAATTGATCTTGCTCTTAATTGTAATCGAACAACTATAAAAGGCCAAGGCCTTCTCATTTGTAAATCAATAAATTAGAGAAGAGATTAAGATTAGGGGTAAAGTAGGAGAGTAGACTTGTTGAAATTGTTTTCATAATGCGATCAAAGTAATTGTTGATTCATTGTTGGTCTTAATGGTGAATAACTTGTGTTGCTTTGGAGAATTGTATAGTTTCTTCATTTCCTCACTTAACAGTAGATTTCTTTTTATCTTGATTAGAAGTAGTGTTTAGTTGAATGGAATTGATTTTGGATGTATCTTTGATGAACTTACTTGGACCAAACCACTAGTTGCTTTTAGGTTATAAGTTTACCTTGAGTGGTCAAATAAGATATTTATGAACATAACTTCACTTATTGCTTGCAAATTGATATGCATGATGGACAGTCTTAAATTTATCTTGGAAGATTGGACTAGCTTGGCTGATGTCGATGGCTAGACTTAGTCTAGCAAAGTCACAAAGACCCTTATAGTCTCTTGCATTCTAGGAGTAGAATAGCTTCCTCAACCCTTATCCTCTGTAGTTTGTTTAGTTGGAAGTAGTTGGACGAATTTAAGTCAACTTGATGTCCATTGAATCAATAGCGTCAGTCCCTTAGTGATAACCAACATCACACAATTAAAACTATGTTAAAGTCCACAATAAGAGGGAACCTTGAGGTTGTCTCATTTGATCACACAATTTGTATTCATTATTTGGCATATGAGCATCCTTAGTCAATAAAGAGTTCAAAATGGTATTTCAGCTTGGAATATTCAGTCTTTGATTTTGTATTTTGTAGTGGAACAGAACTCACGTTAATAGGTAGCAATAATGTCATAATTTGAGGCATCCACATGTACATCAAAATCTTTGTTCTAGTTTGGGTGCACTAACTAGTCTTGAATCAAGTTCAATTAAATCTCTTTATTACTCACCCCCACATGTGAGTGGTTGTCCTCTACTTATCAACATTACTTGGGGGTAAGAGATCTGGGAAAAGTTCTTTATGAACCTTTTGTAGTAGCCAACATGCTCATTAAAGAATTTCACCATTGAGACATTCTCTAGTTCTTCGATGTGTATGATGACCCCCACCTTGTTTGGGCTAGTTTTCAATCTTGCCTTAGAAACTATGTTCGCCAATCACAGATCCTTCCTTATTGATGAAAAATTGCTTAATTGGTTCACCAATCATTAGCACCTCAGGCTGATCAGAATGGGCTACCTCATTGCTTGCTTTTGCATCATGTTGGTTACGAATTTCAGGCATAGGAGAATTGTCTTCAATATTTGAACAAAATTTCCCTATGATGTTCGTGATAAGATCCTCATCAAGTTCCAAAGTAGATCTTTCATCCAACACTCATCCAAGTTCATGACCTTGAAATGAAGATGCACAATTTTCAGCTTGACTGGGACCTTGATGCATGTCCATCTTTTCATTTGCTTGAACATCAAAAAATGATTTTCAACCTTTTGGTTTTTCATCAACAATTTTTTGAGATTGCATGAACCAAAAATAAGTCACAAGCTATATCTGCTTCCTTTTCCTTGAAGAGAATAGCAAGATTACAAGATTCAGATTCAACGTGCTTTGTTGATGCCTTATTGATCGTGCCTCAATAGCAAGCTTCTGTGGTGATGAAGCTAACTTAGGCTGATTCCCACCAACAAGACTATGAGAAACAGTTGGAAGAGGGTTCCTCTGTATATCCTTGTGAGGAACAAAGAACGTACCTTGTGTTGGTTCCCAAAACCGCAGATTGGAATCCTACGAGCCTTGCCAACTCGATGCTAGGATATCCAACCGATTATGGCCAACTTGGCAAGACCGATCAATTCGATTCAAATCTTCTGCACTTGTGCCTCTGCAAGGCCAAGGCAAGTATACCTAATCCTGAACAAATCACTTAAGTCCAAAATACTTAAAGCAGATTGATTAGAATGCAAATGAAATGAAAGCTTCCCAAATGAAAAGAATTATAGAAAAATTTTAAACTTGCAAATTGTGAATTAAGAACAAAAGTAAAATTAAATGATTATGTAAATGTGAGACTGTTATAAATAAAGACTAATTATTATGGATTATTGCAACAAATGAATATATTAATTCTTCAAAGGAAAAAATATGAAATAATTGCCAACGAGTGGATTATGAATCATGAATAATATAAAGACTAGTGCCAAAATTTAAAGGGCAAACATAGTCAATATTATAAGTTATTACGTACAACTTTATAAAGTTTTATGCACCTTAAACAATTTAGTAATCAAGATGCAATAGATCAAATATATAGACGCAATTTTAAACTAGTGTAGAATGCATTTTAGCTTCTAGGAAAGGAGACAAACAAGAAGTATTCAGATATTCACTTGTAAGGAGGGATAAGGAGCTTAAATGTGACTTTGTAAAATGAATTTATTTATTATATTTTAATGAATAAATAAAAGCCTTTTATGCTTTTTGTTTATATTGAAAACATGAAGATTTAAATTGTAGATAATTTGTCCTTTATAATCATTTTAAAATTTTGTATACAATTTAAATATAAGATAAGTGGACACGGTCATTTAACATTTTGAATATGATCATCATAGATACAGTGAAATATTGAATTGTTTTCATAACTGTGCCCGGTTTGTCTCCCTATCAAAGGAGTTAAAGTTCAATCTGGACTAATTTAAGATTGCATATATATTTGATCTGTTGCATCTTGATTATTTAATTGTTGACTATATAAGTGCGTAGATTTTTATAAAGTTGTACGTGAAAATCTTCACTGTAGTTGACTCTATTGCCCGGATGAGCAGAGGCACTGGTCTTTTTATTATTTGAAGTCAGAAAATCTATAATTTCCTTCTTACAAGTATCAAATCCATTATTGACAAATATTACCAAAAAAAACATTCATTCAATTCAAACACTCAGCATTCAGTTTCATTTTAATTGAGTTCAAGGACTTTGCCAACCAAAGAACTCTCCAAAGCTTAAATTCGCTATAGAAAAGCTCTAAACCAAGTGATTAGGTTCGAGGAGAAGGTCTACCCACCTAGGTGTAGCGAAGCCTGAAGTGCAAGGGAATCAAGGTGATTCTCATTCGTTGGCCATAATTGATAGTGGAATCCTATCAAAGAAGTGGCAGGCTCTTGGATTTCCAATCTGCAATTTTGGGAACCAACACCTTGAAGTATTTTCTTTTTGATGAAAAGCAAGTCATCTGCTAACCTCTGCATTGCAAGACCTATCCTTGTGATGGAAGACAACTTTCTTCAAACCCACTTGCTTCAATTCTTATTTGCCCAACAAGAATAAGGTCATCTTCAATAGAATTGCCGCAATAGTAGTTGGAGCTGCTCTTGTCAATAAAAAACTAACTTCAAGAATTTGAGCTTTGACGAAGAAGCACTTCAAATTTGCAATTGTCGGTTGAGCTTCAGTTGGAATCCTTCATGTCAACTTGTGAAATGAGCCACAAATTTACGCATAGATACGTAAGACAGCTTCTTCAACTAGGTGAGTTGAGCCAACAAAACATGAGCATCATCAGGAGGATTAAACTTTCTTCAAACTTGGCTATGAGAGTACCCCAATTTATGATAGTCTATGGTCCAAGATGATAAAACTAGTCTATAGCCACATCATGGAGAGTTTCCAAGAACAACCTTACAGACGTCTCATGTTCAAAATCACGAACACCACATGCAATGTAAAAAGAAACATTATGTTCATCAAAATGTTGCTATCCATCACCTAAGAACTTTGGAAAATTCTTCCATGAGCCATCAGGAAGAGCATGTAGAGGTAGAGCTAGATTGAATGCACTGAAAGCATTCCCCAAGGACATTGAGTCATTAAGATATTCTTGGTAAAAGCTTGAAAAATTACAATAAATATTTACAATCAATAGGACACATGTATACTTCAAATGAAAGCATGAGGGTTCCATATGCGCATCATGTCTCCAACGAAGTCGCCAAAAAATGTTGGGTGGTAATTTTTTAAGTCACTGTGACCACAACTTACATATCCATGGATATTTTGCAACTGACAGTTTTTAAGGATCAATTGCAAGCCAACCGTAGCATGTGAGACAAAGTCTCTTCTACTTCTCAGCAAAGGTTCCCCCCTCTTATTGCTAGTAGAATAAATAAAACACTTAACTACTTGTTTACACTAAGCTAAATCAGGGTGCGACATTCATCTTATTCTATTATTTCAGAATAGAACTTACTATTGCAATACAATCTTAAAGCAGTAGTGTATTTCACTTACAAAGCATTTGTTGGAGCAATAATTCCAATAAACTAAAGATCAGAAATAAGAATAGCCTTTAGGGTACCAACATTTTACATAACCAAGAAACTTATGAAAGCTCAAAGTCTTTCCATGTCTCCTTATAAGATTAAGAATGAAGCACATGCACATCTCAAAATTTCAACATGTGTTTCACCTTGTATGGACAAAGAAAATGAAAAACAAAAATGTTTGCAAGCTATTTCCTTCCTTGAGTGTCCTATGTTAATTTCAAGCTTGATAGGCAATGTCATCTGATTATGAGTTTTTTGCTTTGATTAAGAGGGATTTGAACCCAATTTTGCAGATTTTGCGCTACATATTGTGTTTAAAGTTATAATTTGCTTTCAGCTTTGACCTTGAAGATTTTAGGCTGCCTACCAAGCTTGAAATTAAAATAGGACACTAAAGGAAGGAAATAGCTTGTAAACATTTTGTTTCATTTTCTTTGTTTGTGCATACAGGGTGAAACACATGTTGAAATTTTGAGATGCGCATGTGCTTCATTCTTAATCTTAAAATCTTATAAGGAGACATGGAAAGACTTTGAGTTTTCATAAGTTTCTTGGTTAGATAAAATGTTGGTACCCTAAAGGATATTCTTACATTTGATTTTAGTTTATTGGAATTATTGCTCCAACAAATGCTTTGCAAGTGAAATACACTATTGCTTTAAGATTATATTGCAATAGTAAGTTATATTCTAAAATAATAGAATAGGATGAATGTCTCACCCTAATTTAGCTTAGTGTAAATAAGTAGTTAAGTGTTTCGTTTATTCTACTAGCAATAAGAGGGGGGAGCCTTTGCTAAGAAGTAGAAGAGACTTTGTCTCACATGCTATAGTCGGCTTGCAATTGATCCTTAAAAACTATCAGTTGCAAAATATCCATGGATTTGTAAGTTGTGGTCGCAATGACTTACAAAATTACCACCCAACATTTTTTGGCGACTTCGTTGGGGACATGATGTGCATATGGAACCCTCATGTTTTCGTTTGAAGTATACATGTGTCCTATTGACTGTAAATATTTATTGTAATTTTTCAAGCTTTTACCAAGAATATCTAAATGACTCAACGTCCTTGGGGAATGCTTTCGATGAATTCAATCTAGCTCTACCTCTACATGCTCTTCCTGATGGCTCATGGAAGAATTTCCAAAGTTCTTAGGTGATGGATAGCAACATTTTGATGAATGTATTGTTTCTTCTTACATTGCATGCGGTGTTCGTGATTTTGAACATGAGGAAACTACATCTTAAGTTTTAAGTGCATATACAAATAGGCAGAAATTTCTTGCTTTGCCAAAGATAAAAATTGCAAAGAGCACCCTCGTTTATTTATAGGTAAGGGGCAAAGAAAAAGGTGGAGAAAGAAGGGGGAATAGGCAGAATTTTCTTGCTTTGCCGAAGATAAAAATTACAGAATTTTCTTGCTTTGCTTTGCAGAATTTTCTTGTTTATTTATAGGTAAGGGGCTGAGAAAAAGGTGGAGGAAGAAGAAAAAACTCTTAACTACCTTTGACTTATTCAAGACTACAAAGACTAATGCATTGATTACATGTTACAGATTTTGCATGTGATACTATCACATGCAATTAGAACTTGTTACCCAATTACATGTAATTTGTCAACCAAACTACACCTATTTTTTTAAAAAAAAGACTAACTTTCTGACAAGATATGAATTCTACTACGTCATCCTTTGTTTGGTCTTCATGTTGCTACAGGATGCTCCACGATTGAGGTACTCAAATTTGATGGAATCATCTTGATCTGGAGTATGAGTCTACATCCTCGATTGTTCTGTATTGATGGCATCAATGCATCACTTGCTTTATTGTCCTCAATTTTGACATCACAGAACTTTGGAAACCCTACAAATTTTCTCATGGATTTGCAGGTGCATCCTCTTTGTTTTAACATATTAGTAAACTATCATGAAAACAATTTGTCATCCTTGAATTGTTCTTTGTGTAACTTTATTTGTGCGTTCCTTTTTATGGTTTATGTCAAGTTAATTCTCGAAAATGCTTGTCGGTATGAGCTTTTCTTCTTTAACTGCAAACACTTGATTTTTGACAATCTTCAAGTTTATTCTTGGTTTTTAAATTTCTTGTTAGTAGTTTTTAATCTTCTTTTTCCCTTAGGATGATAACTCTTGGAATTTTACTCATTTCGAGCTAACTTAGGCCTCAAACGAAGTTGTCTAGCTCAACTTATAAAAGAAAAGGTGGGGTTTTTCAAGGCGACAACATGTGTTATTGAAAAATTCTCCCAAAGTGGAGTTTTTATTGGCCATTACCCTTAGTAAAATTATTTTGAATTTCTATAGTGGATTTCGACATTCATTTTTAAATTTCAGCTCATTTTGAGTTGATTTGACTAAAGTTTTTAACGTTTTAATGAAAATTGATTTTTTCTAGTCTATTTTCATGTTACTTTATTGAAAACTATAATTATATATTAAATTTAACTACATGAGACACTTAACTGCATTAAAGGTGGGGTTTTATCACTCATTGCATATTATCTACATGCAAATCATATTTTTAAAATTCACTTGCAATAAAATCTAAGTCCTAAATGTATAAAGGTGGGCATTTAATGTGCAATAACACAATTTTATTTAAAATATGTCATTTTACATGAGTAAGTGGAGTTTTTATGTGTTTTTGCATATATAAATCTTATTAATATAAACCTTTGATGACTTAAAGGCTTTATAAAATTTAAATCTTATTATTAAATTTAACTACATGAGACACTTAATTGCATTAAAGGTGGGCATTTATCACTCATTGCATATCATCCACATGCAAATCATCTTTTAAAACTCACTTGCAATAAAATCTAAGTCCTAAATGTATAAAGGTGGGCTTTTCATGTGCAATAACACATTTTTATTTAAAATATGTCATTTTACATGAGTAAGTGGAGTTTTTATGTGTTTTTGCATATATAAATCTTATTAATATAAACCTTTGATGACTTAAAGGCTTTATAAAATTTAAATCTTATTATTAAATTTAACTACATGAGACACTTAACTGCATTAAAGGTGGGGTTTTATCACTCATTGCATATCATCCACATGCAAATCATCTTTTAAAACTCACTTGCAATAAAATCGAAGTCCTAAATGTATAAAGGTGGGCTTTTCATGTGCAATAACACATTTTTATTTAAAATATGTCATTTTACATGAGTATCTGGAGTTTTTATGTGTTTTTGCTATCGGGAATTTGAACCTGATAGCACATGCTTTTGAACTTTCATGTGTTATTGCATTCCTAAAACCCATCTATACTTCTCCTATTGAGGTGTTTTGACTTGTAAATGCATATAGTGGGGTTTTATAACCTAAAAGCACATATGTTGTTGCATTCGAAAACCCTGTCTTTGTTCACTCCAAGCTGCATTTTTCATCAAAAAGCCAAGGTTGGTGATTTTTTACTCAGAAGCACATGTTTTGACTTGGAAAAAGCCATTTTTGCCCTTTCTTATTGAATGTTTGAAACTGGAGGCAGCATATTCATGTGTTTTGGACTCTAAAAACCACGTTTTTTCTCCCTCCACTTGGGTATTTTGGCTGCATACTTAAGAGAGGTGATTTTTATTGCAAAGACACATTGTTTTGCCTTCCAAATAGCCTGCTTAGGGCACATTTTTGCCCAAAAATGGCCCACTTTTGGCTATTATTTTCCATCGAATCCAAACAATTGCTATCGAAGGTGAGTATTTTGGAATTACTTATCATTTGCAGCTTGTTTGTCATTCTGTTCAAGTTGTTTTTAATGCCCTTGGCGCCATTTTTAATTGCCATTGCACATTGCCTTTGTTTTAGTCAATACGGTTGCTATTTTTGTGCATTTTAATTCTCCAACTTCCCAAACTTGGCAAGCAATGAATCTTGTCTCTAAAATGGATTCATTTTTAGAGGATTGAGTCAAGATTCAAAATCTATATATGTCTTTGCTTCAATCATTTCTAAATCCAAAAATCTTCTTGGATTTATTTCAGATTTTACATTGAGATTTGAAGAGACTTCTTCCTTTTCTTTTTGTGGAAAATAAGTAAGATTTCTTGTGATTTTCATAGGGCTACGTTTTTTGTTTTTGTTTTTGCAAATCTCTTCATTTCATTTTCAGATTTGCATTTGTGTTGATGTATAATATGTGCTCCTTTCTTCCATCTCATTTCTCCAAGTTGCATATGCAAGTGCTTTATCTTGCTTGCATATGCAGTCGGGATTAAAAACTTTATTCTTGAATAAAATTGCCAAGGAAAGAAAGCTTACTTTGCAACATGCTTTTTCATCCAAAAAGCCAACTTTATGCTTATATACACTTCATCCAAGCTTGTTATATTGATGTCAGGTGACTTGAAACTCATGATGGTGATTGCTTGTGCACTTGCTTATGATGAAAACATAATAACTCATTATAAATAGATGTTATGCTACTCATTTCGCATGCATTTTCCATTTATAAAACTTGTTATCTATATGTGCTATTGCCCTCCAAAAAATCTTTTTTGGGTTTTTCCACCATATAAGCACATATTTTGAGCTTGAACACATGTTGCAATGCTCCCAGACCACCCCAATTTTTAATTTTTCTCCCCCATTTAAATAGTTAGTTTTACCTTAATTCCTTCATCCTTCATTTCTTAAAATTCCTCCAATAATGCATGTTGAATTTCATGGATCCGTTGCAAATGTACTAAGCACTACCATAATGTGGTATGTGCATTCCAAAAGGCAGCTCTCATAAGCCATGTGTTAATTAATTAATAATTAATATTATAACCATAGTTATAATAATATTATTATATTATTTTATAATGAATATAACCATAGTTATATATATTATTAATAATTTATCTCATATAATAATAAACACATATATAACTATATCTCATAGATAATTATATATATGTTTATCCAATTGAAGCTACCGAACATCAACACTCCCTCTTAGCTAGGGAGGATTAACACATGATCATTTATCTCTTCAATATAAGAATATCTTTGATCAGAAGATATTCAACTTTTTTTGATATCATGAGCATTGGTCTTCCAGAATATCAACATATGATATTCACCAATTACTCAAATAGGGTTTTGATATCACATCTGATATCAAGAGTATTAGTCTCTCAGAATATCAAAATCTGATATTCACCAAGTATTCAAATAAGGTGTGATATCACCTCCAATATCATGAGTATTGGTCTCCCAAAAAATCATGTGATATTCACCAATGACTCAAAAATAAGGTTTGATATCACATTTGATATCAAGAGTATTGGCCTCCCACAATATCAATGATATTCACCAAATACTCTAAGTAATGGTCTTCCAAAAAGTTGGGATGCAAGACATTCACCATTTCCTCAATTTATTTGATCTCATAATAAAAGTTATTGTTAAGATTGTCACCTTACAATAACTTCTGCAAATACAAGTGACATCATTTGAATGTCGTCACTTGCTCTTGATGTACACAAGGGGGTAGGTCCATTAAAATCATACAGTCACACATATGGACTTTCAAATTCCTTTTGAGTATTAATCTTTGGAGCTCCTCATCCATTGCTACCTTTGATCCAGTGTCAAACTCCCTCTAAATCTGAAGCTAGTCATCTTTTTTCTACAAGACCATCCTTGGAGAGAGAAGATCAAGGAAAATAGCTCGTACGGAAATAATAGAGAGACTACAGTTAAAAATGCTCAAGAATAATAAAAAATTATATGTACATCAACATCCTTGATTGTCCTCATCATCGCTGATATGATAATTATACATATAACATTGAATTTCTTTCACCCTTCTTACAAGATATTATATTGATCTCATAAAATATCAGTGATTTCTTAAATAAACATTATTTATATAAATTATCTATTTTAAAGAAATTCACAACATTCTACACATGTGCATTCATATTATATTAAAGATTCATTATCAATAAAACATACCTTAAACTCACTTATACCCTTCTTTATATGGTAGTGCGCTATGCCTCCAATACTTTATGATTATTTTCCATGCCTCTTGGTAGGTTAACCATCCACTCGGTCATCTCGGTTCAATAGAGATTTATTGATTCCTTTGCCATGTAATATGGTCAAAACTTGATCCTGTCAAAATATATTCCTTGCGTACGATATTTATCATTTAATTATTTCAGCAGGCATGGCATAAGAAGGTTTGTTGCTTGGATGACATAGAAAATTCATTCCGTTAGAATATATATTAATTTAAGCTTACAATTGCAGTATTTTGTGATCTTTGCTGATATCATAATCCAAGGTGAAAGTAGACTCGGCATCTGTAATACTTTTAGTTTCCGATCTTTATCGTAGCTTGATCAGCGACTAATCTTTTGACCTATGTGTCAGGTCGAAGCAAAATGATGTTTTTTCCTTGTTAAATCCAACTTCCTACATTGGCTTATACAGGACTTGATTATTGACCTGACTCCCATCTAATCAGTTTGACCCCTTTTCACCGATTTCCACGTCTGTGTGGATGGTCTTAGGTCTTTGCTAATGAGGCAGAGGTGTTACACCTACAATAAATTATTTTTGTTATATATGATCGATACCTTAATATTATCGATGACTCAACAGTTTCTTTAGTTCATAATAATCTCCATCAACCCTTACATTAATAGTGATCGATATAATGTTACTCTAATGCAACGTATGTGCTATCTCTTACAGTGGTTGACAATCAAGTTCCATGTTTGTCAAAACTTGTATGATCAGGCTCTTTGACAATAATCTTTACTGGTAAAGATATCGGTTGCCACTTTGACCATCAATCCTAATGTCAATGAGTGATTTGTCCTCTTATGGTCTCTGTTCTTACCAACAGTTTCCTTCTACACTCAGGCCATTGATGAATAGATAGACCGTAATTTTAGGTCCCTCGACATCACAAACTCCATTGCTAACTTTGGAAGACTGTCAAACACCTAGCTTTTCATCAGGTTATACATCTATACCTGAATTTGCATGTAGAATGTGCGACGTATTAATGTTGTTTTCGTTGGAAACAACTAGAAACACTTGGATCTTGTTGACACAATCTTGTTGAATACAATCATCACAACCTTCATGATGTTGGCATAATGCGTTTGACATTAGACTGAATTGATTAATAGTTTCTCTTTTGCAGCAACCTTGCTCTAATACCATGTTGAATTTCATGGATATGCTGCAAATGTACTAAGCACTGCCATAATGTGGTATGTGCATTCCAAAAGGCAGCTCTCCTCATATAAATAATCATAAGCCATGAATATACATGTCCCTTTAAGGGACATGTCTATTTGTTAATTAATTCATAATTAATAATATTATTATATTAATTTATAATGAATATAACCATAGTTGTATATGTTATTAATAATTTCTCATATAATAATAAACGCACATATATAACTATATCTCATAGATAATTATATATAGGTTTATCCAACTGAAGCTACCACACATCAACAATGCATGCAAAGAAGAAAGAGGGACACGAGGGAAAAATGAACACATAATGGAGCCTATAAAGAGGTGAAAGAATGATTACAAGCATAGAATGCTTTCAAGAAAAAAATGGTCAATGAACAATGGTAAATGAACACTCAATAGATCAATCAAGGATGCATATTCATTATTCAGTTCAAGATGCTTCCACTAAACCTGAGCACATCATTCATCAAGCATTCCTTTAGCAGCATGAAGACAAATGAAGGATGATGTAATAGAAGTCGAGTCTTGTTAGGCACTTGAATAGTTTCATCATGCATTTGTAAATTACAAATTACATGTAATGGAAAAAAAAAGATGTAATTGCATATGATATTATCCCGTGCAAAGTTGTAACATATAATTAGGTTGCAAGTACATTTTGCATGCAACATTGAATAAGTTACATTTAGCTAGTATTTAGTTACATAATGACTCAAGGTAGTTAAGGGTTTTCCCCTTCTTTCTCCGCCTTTTTCTCTACTCTTTTCCTGTATAAAGGAGGGAGATCATTGTAAATAATCATATTTTGGTAACGTGAGAAAATTCTAATAGATTGTATATGCACTATAGGACTTTGAGATTAGATGTAAATCTGAATCACTTTCAATAAAAGTGGCAACTTCCTTTCAAACTTGTGATGACATTTTCTGGATATTGATTGTGAGTTTTGGTGCTTCGCTCAAGAGGGATTTGAATTTGATTGTGCGGACTTTGAGCTGCCTATCGTATTCAGTGCCAATTTGAACTTTTAAAAACTTTGTGCTGCAAAAGGACAAATTATGATATATAGTAGTGGATGTAATCACTTAGAGTTGAAGACTCTAGGCTTTAGTTGTGAGTGTTTTATTAAATTTGAGAGTATCCAATAAGAGACTTTGTGCCTTAATGGTTATTTTTCTTGATTCCTCATTCGAGACAAGCGCAAGAGCCTTTGGGTTCTTGTATTTATTTCACAAAAAATAAAAAAGTAACTACTGCCCTTGGTCACCAATATTATCACAACAATAAAACACTTTTTGTTAAGTTGGAAAGTTGTAGTTGTACGCAAATCATTCCTGTAAAAACAAGAATTGATTAAGAGAACCACCCTTTTTGTAATTTCAGTTAAGTTCATGTTGAAGCCACCTACGGTAAGAAGGGAGCCTCCCCTATTGCTAAGAGGAGACAAAAATCTCATGAGACGTTTCCTAAAGTCACAATTTTGTAAGTTGTGGTCATAGTGACTTACAAAAATCTTAGCCATCATGCTTGGAACCAGTCTTGAAAGATTTCTATGCTATCATCATTCCATTTTTCACCTACTTGAATGAGCATATAGAAAAAACTAGGTGTTAAAGACTGTAAGTGCGATAGAGATCTTTATCTCAGATTTTATAAAATAAAAATATGGTTGTTATAATCATTATGGTCATCTTTAGCTGAAAGAGACATTTGTGACAATATTTAAAGATAATATTATATAAAAAGACGTGACATACGTCATGCGTATAAAAATATGAAATGTTGAATATTTGAAAATATGAAGGGTCTTATTTTTTGATTTCAAAGAGACCTTTGTGTGTCAGATGAAGAGTCTATTGCAATCTATTTATGTGATTGCTTGGTATATTGTAAAAAAAATCAAGTGAAAGCTTTGTACTTAAATATTTTTATTAATAAAAGAGATATTTTGCTGGTGTGGTTGGGTTTTTCCCTTCAGGTGGAAGGGCTTTCCCAGGATAAATATATTGAGTCTTTTGTGTATTATTTATGCTCTTCTTAATTGTTGTTTATCTAATTTCTGGGCTAAAAACTTAACATGGTATTAGAGCCTAGTTCTGTAACAATAAGAAAGGAGAGAGTAAATGATTATATATGATTATAATGGCTATGAGAGAATCTCATGCATTGTTTCAGTTTCTTTCTTTTATGTTCTTTTGGTTGTTTGAGAAAGCTCCTTTATATCATCCGCAAGTTTTTTTTAACTTTTGTAATCTCCATTAGCCGTTGGGCACCTGAAGATGGATTGATTCTCTAAGCAAGGCTATAATTATGGTGAACGAAGAGTGGTGGATTTCTCATAAGACCATTGTTTGAAATGGTTTCTTATATCAGCCTCATTATTCTTGGAGTCCAGTTGTCGCATCACCTTTGAGCTTTGTTGTGATGTGAAGCCTAATCAAACTCAGAGGTTAATTTTTCCCCACTTTATTTGGCACGATTTCCCTCCAAATTTTACCATGGAGGCTTGGGGGCAGCATCCCCATGCTCTAGGGGTCAAGGGGCAGTGATCCTTGCGGGGTCCTGGGGTCATAAAAAAGTCACTCTTTCAATACCTGCGATAGCACTCAATACCAACAATAACATTCATGCTTGCAATCTTTAGCAAGCAACCATACTTTCCAGCTCTCCATTATTCTATGCCTACGATTTATTTTTCTTAGAAACTCAAGCCCTTTCAAGCATTCTTATACCTCATCTATAAGCGACTATCACAGCCACAGAGGAGATTGGATAAACACAAGGAGTTGTGCCAAGCCAATTCACAACTATACCAACAGTCGAGGGTGACATACCCAAAATTATAGTGCTCTGAGATTTGAGCACATAGTATGAATGTTCATTTGAGCATTATGAGACAGTGCCAAGATGAATTGTTTAGATGAGTTACAGTCATTCAACAGGAATGCTTATGTACATGTAATAAGTTTGAATTACCTACTCCATATTTTTCATGATTTCATTCAAAACTTAAATAAATGGGAAAGAAAACCAAATCTGTGCATCTTTATACTAGGGTATAATCCATATGCCTCTGAGATAAGAAGATGAACCATTATCAGAGAGTTAATGATATTATTTATGAAATGCCATGAACCCTTCCATAATATATGTTAAAGGCCCAAGAAGGGTAGAAAAATCTTGTCTCTAATTAACAATGTTCAATCGAGAGTCACAAACAACTACACCAGGATTCATCAAGGATGACCAACAAGGTTGAGATGAAGGGTGTAGGCTGATAACATTGATTTGGGAAAATAACCTACAAGACAAAAGTGTGGAAAATCAATACAAAACTAAACAATAATGAATATAAGAAAACATGTTAAACTGAGTCAGCTCATGGTGGTCAAAGGGTATAAGTCTTGTTGTCAAGTCGAGTGGTGGGTGATCATGCACATAGTGTCCATGTAAATCCCTAGCCAGGGTAGATTTAGTGGCTTATAATGTTGCTATGATCACTAGAGGTCAGGATGGCTTGCATTCAAATGGATAGGTTGTTGAAAGGAGTTCGCTACCTAATCAGTTGTAAAATTGACATTCTAACACTAGGATGCTTAGTGGGAGGACAAGTATGTTCCCATGCTTGTTTCCGTACAAGGAGGGCCTTTCTCAGTTCAGATTTTGTGGGGATACTTAGGGTCCGTAGTTGGGAGGTTAAGCCTTTGATAATACTTCTCCTCTCCACCTGGTGCGAGGACTTGCTCAACATATAACAGATCTACACCTATGCCTGCTTCATTTATCAGGTATTTTACTTTTGTATAATTTTCAAGTTCAGCTGAAATATGTTAGTTAGTTGTTAATGTTATAATCTTTTTGATGTTTTCAAGCAATCAAGTAATGAAACTTATATTTCCCTCATTAAAGCATTTATCTAGAATTCAGTTAATCTGTTATAACCATTAATCTCTATCATATGAATGTATAAGGCAACTATTATAACTAGTTTTCATGTGTGTGAACATGGAAAGTAATAAAATCAATGTTTCTTTAATTGTTATTTAAGGTTAGGAAAAATAGCTTGTTTCAATCATCTAGAAGTAATAACAAACTTTTCCATAGGATGTAAAATTTGTTGTCCTGCATTTTGTCACCACAAAATGTTGGTAACAACACGAAACTTTTTCAAACTAGTTTCGCATTTCTCTAAGTTTGAATTTGATATTTAATTGCTTAATGTTGATCGATCGATCCATTCCAATTCAAATATCAAATCATTTTATTGAAGGCCTTAGTCAAGTCTTTTTCGTTTTGTTTTTTGTCCAGCCTTTACTTGATTTTTGAAGCCTTCGTCGTCCGTTCTTTGTTTTTGGGTTTGTGTTTGTTAGTTTTTTGTCTTTTGATTTTGCTCATGTTATGCCTTTCGTTGTTCCCATTGATTTAGTCTAACCTAGAGGTCAATTGGAGTTGTCAGTCAAGAGTTATGCCTATTTTAGTGCATCAAAAGTAGACCTTTTGGTGCAACAACATGAATTAAAAATATGATGTTATACTTTCAATTTGACTTTCACTTTTTGATAAATATAACTTATATTCACTTTTTGTTATGTTTTTAAATTACTTTAACTTTAAATTTTTTACTTAAAGTGACTATGGTGCACTTTATGTTATAATTTGAAGTTGAGTTACTTTTTAATTTTTCACTTAAAGTAACTATATAACTATATAGTTCCAATTTAAATTTTGATTTTTAAAATCAAATGTTTATTTAAATGTTACTTTTTAAATGATGTTTATATGTTATATTTTTAAATATGATAAATAAATATTGTTTATGGCCCTTTTTTTAACATTTTGATAATTTTAAGTGAATTAAATGACTTAAAGTTTTCAAAAGTGGACATTTTATATGCAAAAACATGTAAGATCCATCAAAAGTGGACATTTTACATGTCATTGCATATAAAATTTACTTTGGTGGACTTTTTTGATATCATTACATCAAAAGTCTATCATAAGTGAACCTTTTTGATGCTATTGCATCAAAAGTGAAGTTTTCATGCTTTAACATCTAAAAAGTGAGATGCATTTTAAAACATGTTTCCTCCCCCAAAAGGTCCGATTTTGCCTATGAGCATATTTTAAAATATGCAATGGCACCCAAAAAGTGCGATTTTGATGAGATGCACATTTTAAAATATGTGACCCAAAAAATGTTCGATTTTGATCAAAAAACATGTTTTAATATATGTAATTATACTCAAAAAATCTGTTTTTGAAGATGTTTTTGCCCTCCAAGAACCCAATTTTGATCATAAGTTGAGATTTTCTCAATGGATTTGCATTAGATTTCTTCTATTAGAGGCGTTTTTGGTTGGCAATGATTTACCTTGCATTTAAAATGGATTTATTAAGCTCAAAAATGTTTTTGAAAGCTTCATTCTAGGGCATGTTTTTGGAGAAATCAGCAAATAGATCCATTTTTAATACATGTTTTAGCTCCCAAGCAAATTGATTTGGCTGCTTTTTGAGATTGCATTGCATATTGATGCACGTTTTGACCTTTGATGATCAAAATGTTTTGATCTTGCATCATGGAGAAATATGTTTTTGGCTAAAAATGTCCCAAGCATGTTTTCAAACATTGGAGCATCTTTTTCCTTCATTTTTGACACATGTAAGTGGACTCTTTCTTTTTTGCTTTAAATTCATGCTTATCTTCTTGATTTTATACATGTAATTACTTGATGGTTGCCACTTGTTAAAATCTTTGCCATGGAAAGTGCATTTTTTCTTTAAAAATGAAATTTTTGTTCATTTTTATGTTTTTGGTTCTTTCCCAAGTCCCAATTTCAAATTTGAGTGTTGAAGTGCATTGCATCTTGGTGTTTGAGTCACTTTCCAAAGGTACGTTGTTTCTTTTGTGTTTTGTGCTTTGCGCTTACTTTCCGGTTTTCTCCACTTAGAGAAATCGCAAGTTCTTTTCCAAGAACTTATTTTTGCTTCATTACATGTGAAAGCATCATCACGTTCCACTTTCCGTTTCCGTGTCACAACATCTCACCTCTCATTCAATGAATGCGATTACATATTTTCAACCTCATTTTCCACTTTCATTTTCACTCATTTTACTTTTTGTAATCATTCGCACAACATGATTACATGAAATGCCTTACGTGTAATTGCATCCAAAAGGTCTAACATTGATTAAAAGTCACATTTTGAAAAGTCAAATGATGTCATTTTCATCTTCCATGTACTTTGATTTCCCCTTTTCACCAAAAGTGACTATAAAACTCATTATCTCACTTCCATTTTCCATTTCCATCACGCCATATGCATTTGCACCTCCGTGAGCAAATACATATTTCCACATCTATTCATGCTTTCCATCTCATCCTTCATATGCACTTACATGTGAAATGCATCCTCCACCCGCATTCGCATCTCATCTCAACTTCCATCTCCCGTTGCACATTGCACTTACATGTGTTCATTTTTCATGCAATAATGTCTTGAAAACCCTAAGTCACTTTTGAAATCAGCAATTTTCATTTGCATGCATTCTCATGCATTCCACCATCACACATTCTCATTTCTTTCCCTTTCATTCTATCTTCTATATTTTCACTTTCATATCATGTCATTCTGCATTCTGTTCATTTCATTCTGCACTCCACTGCATATGAATATGTTTTCTCTTTAAAGTCACTTTGTCGGATTTATGAAATCTCCAATCCATTTTCGAATCTTCACTACTGATCCAGAATCCATTTGTATGGAGATTCCTTCTGATGATGTATTTGTGTTTTGGGATTTTTGTGTTGCAGTGCAAGCACAAGACATGTCCTTGCCATCAAAATCCAAAGGCAAAATGAAATATCAATATGATAAAGAATTGGCTCATGTAGCCCCTTCATCAGCTATATCTATTCTGGATAATGTGATGGACACAAAGATTGGTCATGTTGATGTGGCTAGTTTTCTACAAAGAGTTGAAGCTTCAGCTAGTTATGAAATGAAGCGTATTAAGAGAAGCAACATTTACCTGGTGTCTACGTTTTCTATGGCAGCTATAGAACTTGATTTCATTCTCGGATGTGCACGGCAGTTTACTCCCAAGACGAAGACTATCAAAAACGCTGACGACAAGGTTATCATTAGCCTTGATCTTGAGGTCATTGAGCAAATCTTTAAGGTTCCACATAAAATAGAATGTGCTGATTTGACTAAAGAATCATCACTGGCATGTTGGAATGGGCAAAACGGCGATTATCAGAAGTATGTCAACTTTTACTAGTTAGACAATAAGAGAAGCAACTTCTCCAAATAGCCAAAGATTGTTCATCGGTCTAATTTCAAACAAGAATATAAGGATCTCATCATTCTTCTCAACAAGATTTGTGGCTTTTTAGATTCTACTGATTTCGAGCCATGTATGTATAAGTTCATGTTTCAAATTATGGAGAATAAAGAACACATCTTTTGGGGAGAACTCGTCAGTACTACACTTTGCCAACAGATATGCAATGTGGGAACATTAGTGCCCTTCTACATAAATTCTTATCTTGTTTACATTGCTGCTGCCATGGGATCTTTCTCTGTTCTTTCTACCAAGGGAGATCGTCTTCAAGTTCCTCTTTGGGATTACTATGACCAAATCACTTTGGCAATTAGTTGATTCCATTATAGAAGAGTCCAAGATGCCTTCTTTGGGCATTTCCAATGCTTGTTCAATAAACAGTTATCTATCAAAAGAGTATCTAATGTAGCATGAGAGAAGGTGAACCAATACAATTGTATTTTTATTCAATTTCCCACTTTTACATACTTGAGAGTTGGGTATTTCAAAAGTGAGCCATATACATTACCTAGGTATGCTACAGATTGAATCATCTTGATGGAGCTAGCTTGATAACTCATGGACGTGTAGAGTGATCAACATGCTTTGCATAGGCCTAGTTTTGGTATTACCTCAGCTAAACCTTTGGCTATTGGCAATTATTCAATCATTTCGGTGCATAAAGCAAAAAACATGGAAGCAGAGTTGCAATTGATCACCTTGAAGAAGTTTAAGACCAGATTTGATTTTGACTACCGAGAGATGAATTCTCAGATGAAAAGAGCCTACACTCATGTTCATCGCATCAAAGACATTTGGATAGATATGAGAACAAAACTTGACATCATGAAGATGGACTACTGCAGATTAACCCTGCAATAGATAATTGATTTTAACATGTTGAAAATCCCTTTAGATTTTCAAGTTGAAGATGATGGCAACATCCTTGATCCAAAGTTTCATCAAACTGGCTTTGATAAGAAGTACCCTTTTCCTATTCAATGACAAAAAAAAGAAGGTATGTCTATCATGGATAGATTTCAATTCATCTTGGTAAACACTAACAAATGGTTGAAAAGTAAAGGCCTTAAAAGAGTAAATCCTAAGATGGGCTTAGATGTGGGAGTTTTGGTCCTCCTGGCAGGAAATCACAACTAGAAATCATAGGGAAAGATGGTGCCTCATCTTCTAATGCTAAGGGTTCCCTCAAATTCAAATTGAAGGGTGGAAAAGGAGCTAATTCATCTCAAGTTCCTGAACCAATTCAAGAATCAATGGAAGAATCAGAAGAGGAATTGGAAACAAAATCTAATAAAGGAGATTCAGATGAAGAAGGGGAAATTATAATCATATCTCTTCCAAAGCCTGCACAAGCTTGTACATCTTCTATACATGAAGAGCCTTTGTCTACATGAGGTTGATGATGATGTGGATTCATTCTCCATTGTTTTCACTCCTTCCTTTCCAATTTTGGAGGTTAATACCATGGCTCTTCTTATTTCCTCTACTGCTCCTCGCATCCCTGCACATGAACAATACGATCATTTGACAAACTTGTTTGAAGATTTTCCAACTCTTACCAATGGTCAAGTTTCCCAGCTTGATACATCTTTGACAAGATTTGAGCTTTTCATGACGGAATCTTCTCAACATGTTCCTATGCCTTCAGTTCTATAGATTGAATCTTGCTCAGTCACTATGGAAATACAATTAGGATCAATGCCAATGGTTTCCACTGTACCTGCTTCTGCAGGTGAAAATTTCAGTCTACCTACATGGTTGAGCAAAATAACAATGAAGAGGAGGAAAGTGGTTGTTCCTCCAGACAATCTTCCTGTTAAGAAGACCAAATCCAAATCTTTGAAAGATAAGATTGTTTCCAGAATTTTGGTTGATTATGATAAAACCAAATTTGTTGAAGTTGTTGAGACCCTGGTGGATAAACATGTTGACGAACTTATTCGTTTTGATTACAAGTTTACAAAGGTTGAAATTGGAAAGCAATCACGTTTGAGTTGTTTGCGAGATGTTCAAGATGCATTGGCTAATGTACCAAAGAGAAATCATGAGCTTTGGGAAAAGAAAAATCAACTGAAACAAGAGGTCTTTCATTTGAATGAGGTCATCCAAAAATAATCTTCTCAAAGTGTTGTTGTTATGTCTCAAACGTTTAAGGTTAAAGTTGATTGAGGCCGCTAAGTCTTGGATACAGGAAATCATTTCTGAAGGAGTTCAAGCCATCACAAAGACATTTGCAGTTCTTAGGCGTGTAAATGAGATGAATGAAATGGAGCAAAATTTAATTTCTTCTTTGACTCAAGAACGGATAAAGGAAATCCTTGATGATTGGGATGAAATGGTGAAATTCGATCTGGATGCATTGGTCTCATGTGACATTCTTCCATCATGTGAAATGTTCTTCAGATTTCAAGGACTCATTGGTTACAAAGAGAAAACATTGAGAAAGTTGATCACAAAATTGCAAGTGGCCTTTGGAGATTGTCAAGCAGTTGAAACAAGTATTACTTGTGATTCGGAACAAGTGGGATGCCATGATACTGATGAATTTCGTAATCTTATTGCAGTAGAGAGAGCAAATTCAGAATATAAAATCAGGATCAATGCTGATGTAGATTTTAAAGATTTTGGTTCGCACACAATGAACAAGTTTGTCTTGTATAAATCCTTGACAAAACATTTGTTAACTATCACAGCAACAAATTCCAAAGTTGTGCAATTAGCATATGAAAATGCAGTGAGAGTAGAAGCCATATCAAAGACAATGGAAATTGTTGATCTTTACATAGTGCGTGACATCATTGACAAATTCAAGGCACTTAGAAACAATCTTTAAGATTGTTGTTTTTGTTTTTATTTCCTGTTAGTAGCTGTAAAGGATGCATTACATGAAAAAGTGTAATTACATGTAATGCGAGTTACATGTATGTAAAGATGTAATGTGAGTTGCATGCAACCCTTTATTTTCTTCTGTAGTTAGACAAGGTCAAAGTTTGCTCCTACTTTTTCCTCCACCTTTTTCTCAACTCCTGTGCCTATATAAAGGAGTGCCACCTCATTGTAAAATCATCATTATCTTTATACAAGAGAGCTCTAGAGAAATTGTGTTAGCAAAACTTTGTTTGTGTAAGCACTATTTTTGAGAAAGTGAATAAAAAGGAGCATTTGAGACTTAACTTTGATTAAGTGAGATTGTTATTTGTGTGAGTTGTAAGTTTTGTCTATAATTCATCCAAGTTATCTTTTATTCATGTTATCTTGTGTTATTGGTAATTGTATCTCGTGAATTGAATAGAAAAGAGTTAAGAAACAATTGGAGCCAGAGCTTTGACCAGGAGCAATTGTGGAAGTGTATAGCTAGAAGCTTTGTCTGTAACTTATACTTCTTAATTCGCAAAATAGTTAAGTTATTCTTACTTTTAGGAGACTTTGTGCCCTAATTGTAAATCTTTTCCATATAGAAGTACAACTGGACTTAGAGCCAAACCGATACATTTTCAGCTAGCCTTTGAGTTAGCGAAGGCTTATCGGTATCACTGTTTCTAGCTCTTGATAGAAGTGTAGTTAGAGATTCACCCTGCCCATTACTTGCTCCACAAGTAAGTGGATTCTTTCTTGAAAGATAAGAAGAAAGGATATTGGTAACACCCATTTTATAAATATCTCTCGACTTCTTGCTTACCTTGAGTTGATTTAAGGAACGGTGAGAAGGGGGAGCCTTCCCTCTAAGGTAGGAGAGACTTTGTCTCACACGCTGTGGCTGGTCATCCTATTTTGCGATTGAATTTTTACCCAAAATTGTTGATTGCAAAATATCCACCCAACAAAATTGCCACTTCTAAATGCACATAGGTTTCTAATTTTTAATTTTACACAGTTTCAATTCTAACAAAATATATAGTGAGACTTTAAAAGTCCACCTTTTAATTAAAAACTCATTAAAATCTTACATATTCTAATGAGAACATATGATAATGGGGTTGTAAATCCATCTTACACGTAAATAACACCTCTTATACTATGCAGTTGTCAACAAAAAGCCCACCCATGAAAGATTTTAATCAAAGAATAAAGTTATGCAGTTAGGTCGAAAAAAAGGCCTCCCATAAAATGCTTAATTGCTTAATAACTTTTGATAGACAACTATGATTGAGGCCTAAGATTAGATCGAAATGAACCGAATTGAAAATGCCACAATCCTAAGGTGAAAACAAAACCAAAATCAATCAAAACAATTAATAAAACACCTTAAAAAATTCATCCTACAAAATTTTGCATAGGGTTGCCCCAATGTTGCCAATACAAAATTAAGGACAACATGATATCATTTCCTCGCTTGTTGCAGCACTTTCCATGTGATGCATTGAAGCTAACAAGTGGTTCTGGTGGTGTGCATGGCTAGGTTGATGGTTCCTCTCGAGTGAAGAGCATTTGTGTGTTTTTTTCAAAGTTGTATGAGCATTTCTTGATGGAATACCTCACTTGATAGATGTTGCAAAACAATTTTTTGGGCAAGGTTTTAGATGACTTGCTTTATAATCAATGAACCACATTTCTTTGTTTTCCTTCAAATTCTCCTTCTCAAACTTCAACTCCTCCATTAGGCAAATCATATCTCATCGTAAGGCTTGGACAATTTTGGATTCATCATCCCTTGTGTCTTTAGAACTCTCATGATCATTTGTTCTTTGTTTTCCCAAGGAAAATGTTTTGGCCTCACTCTCAATGTCTATTGCCTAGCTGTACATTTCAAGGTATGATGACAAAGGTACTACCTTCATTTTCTTGTGGAGTGAGGGAATCATATTTCAATCCCCTAATGAACTAGCTTTTCTATAGATTGACGGCTAGTTGATTCTTCATTTTAATTAGTAACTCCTTGACCCTACAATTGTCAACTTGTACGTTTTCATGTTTCCTTTGTTTGATATTGTAGATTTTGGTCACGATTTCATTATCATCTCACAACAATTTAAACTTTATACTAAGTACTTCTTCAATGCTTCTCAAGAGTCTGTAGATCTCTCATCCAACTCTGTTAATCAATCAATAACTCTTCCTCGTAATGTGATGGGAAATATTCTTAGCCAATAATTTTTTTCCATCTAATTGCTTGCTACGAAAATCATTTTGCACATTTTTTAGTTTTGTATCCAGCCCTTCGACTCATTTCCACTGAACTAGGAATGTTTCTACTAGTCAACCTATGGAGTCGCCAAGGTAACTTGTGCTTTGGACCTAGTTAGACTATTTTGACCTTAACATTTTGACACTTCACTTGCACTCAGCCATATTCAAGTCCACATGTCCACACTCAACTTCCCTTACATCTCATTTACCTTTCGTTTTGTTCCTAGACTCTCTTCTCCCCAAAGTCTTCAACTTGGTTCCTCCACTATGAATAGATGTTCAATTAGGAGTACATTACTCTCTACTATCACCACAACTTTAGTCGTAGGGTGTCTTCTTTATTCCCTCTGTTTGATACTAGTTATACTAATGGGTTGCCAACTTGATCAACAATATTTCCATATGCTTCGTTTAGGAGTGGTAGTTATATGACAAGTTCGACCCACACAATCTTAGTCTACCCAATGCTAGTGAGATACTCTACCCTCCCCCCCCCCCCCCAACTCCATAAAAAAAACTATGGCTATGTTAGATACTATGACTTATTCTCCTTGATAGACTGGGGCTTTCTGCTTCACCAATTCTCCCTAGTTGTCATCATCCCTCACTTTGTTCTCTTAACCGAAGGAATCTTCTTGTCAATCCTTTTACAAATTCCTAACCACATGGTGTACATCTTCTGTCCTCATTTGGTTGCACAAACATTAATTTCCAGAAGTATGTCTTCTAGTAGCATCACATTCTTCCTCCCTCTGGTTTCATTTTTTGTATCACTGTGCTATTTGTTGTTTTTATTTCTCTTCTTGAAGGTCACAAAGGTTAAAGAAGTTATTTGTGAGTAACCTTCTCACTTAAAACATATGAGATTACAGATACTTCCCACAAGTACATCAAATTCTGAGTCAGTTCATTTTCCATGTATATTCCTCATGGGTTTAAGATAATCCTAGTTCGTCTTTAGGCCAGCCTATTAAATTGTAGTCCTCCCTATTTGTAATTTATATTCAGGTTTCATATTTACAACAATGCCAAATGTTTACTCCAATAAGATTAAGCTATTTAATGCACAAAGTAAACAAAAATGTGATATACAAAATATTAAATATCAAGCACACTTGTAGGCTTCAAAAATATTGAGCATATATTCCATTCCAATAATGATAAATAAGCACAATCAAACAAATAGAGATAGCAATGTTCCAACTACAACCAACAACAAATAAATAATGCACTAGGTTGATTAAGACTACAAATTGTTGATAATTGCCAACTACCAAGCTCAAAGATCCCAAAAGAATCTTTTCACTGAATTTCTGTAAATTTTAATTAAAATAATAGATTTTCTTGTGCTTTCCTTGTGGTCTTAGAGAACTAGACAAAAGTTGTAGAAAGATTTTTTTTTATTTTGTATTTTCTAGATATAAGTAAAATAATAATTATCAACAACAAATAATATAATATTTAGTCAACCAAAATAGCTACAAATCGTACCAAGCAAAATATGTAATCAGTATGCCAGCAAAGGTGTTTACAAACAAGGAATGAAGACGCCAGTTGCAAGAATGGACCAAACACACATCAAAAGGGTAGAGATGGTTGACGTAAGCCAACCAACAAATCACGTGCCAGCTAAAAGGCAACCGTATGGCTGCTATAGTCACGCCAAGGCAGCAAGAAGATCCCAACGTGCCAAACAAGACCCTCAACGTGCAATGCACAAGAACCCCAAATGCTGAAACTAACAATCTTTGTCAACTGCTGAAACAATACTGTAGAATGTTATTGAAACCATCTATTGGGGTTCGCGTCCCAATAGCCAAGCTCTAAGCTTTGCGTCCCAGTCCTCTAGAATTGCTCCTTGGAGAAAAATCACAAATACCAAGAAAGAAGATGTAAAAGATAATGAAAGAATGAGCCAACATCTCCTTTTATCTCCCTCTCAAAGTCAATCGAACCCTAATGGAAGAATAACTTTCCCTTTATTATAAAATGACATCTTCTCAATTAAAAAGCCTTTATGGATAAGAAAAACACTCTTTTCCTCAAATAACATAACTCTAGGTGCCCGAAGGTCTCCAAAAGATGAAAATAAGTAATAATAATTCAAGACCTTTCCAATGAGCTATAACACATAGGCCTGCGTAACCAAATGAAGCCAAAAATCCCCTTATTACTCCAATTAGCTATATAAATAGCTTTATTTTAATTTATTTAACACAAACTTAGGAAATTAAAAATCATTTCCTTCTAATCACCTAAAAAGTCAAATTCAACTGGAAAGTCAAATCAACCAAATAATCAGTGAATGGGTCCTATCACCTGCCTATGACTTATGTCAAGTAATGTGGGCCAACTGGCAGTCCCATCCCTAAAAACTACAAATGCTCCTAGAAACTAGGGAATATACCCTGTCAGCTTGGAATTGAAACCATATACTGGTCCTCGAGGAGCCTCAAATCTGATCACTACCACAACCTCCTACATTTTAGGAAAATACCTAAAATTAAGGATTTGCCCCAACTAGCTCTCAAAACGATTGTAGAACCAACTCTGATCACTGAGTATCCAATATGGGTCTCTATCCACCACTGCTAGCCTATGAGACTCTAATAATAGGCCAACTCTCATGACTCTGCTAGTCAGACTAGGGAGGGGACATGACAAACCTCCCCTCTCAGAGATGCTTGCCCACAAGCAACTACAATACTAGATGCTGCAAAATGGACGCACCCTCTGAGGTGGCGTCCTCTATGGGTAGACCTCTCCAGCTCACCAAGTACTCCCGAATCACCCTACTAGTCAACCGTCTCTCCTTGACCTCTAGAATCTCCCTAAGGACCAAAGTCAATTTACCCTCTTCATCCAAAGGAGGTAAATTGTGTGATGTTGTAATATGCTGCCCCAATGCCTTCTTCAAGCATGACATGTGGAACACATGATGAACCCTACTATCTAGTGGTAACTCAATCTCATAGGCAACCTCTCCAACTCACCTGAGAAACCTATAAGGTCCACAAAAAAGAGGCTTGAGCTTTTTAGCTCCTTCCCGTTTAAGGGTGCTCTACCTGTAAGGTTGTGGACGAAGGAAAATCATGTCACCCACCTCAAATGCTCTTTCCGTCTTGTGTCGATCAGCGTACATCTTCTACTGATTCTGAGCATGCTGCAAGTTCTCCCTAAGAAATCTCATGATATCTTGGTTCTTATGTAACCAATCTTGTGCCAAGGGAAATTTGTTGTCACTGAAAGCCAAATCAACAAAAGATAATGGCTTGTAGCCATAAAAACCTTTGAAGGGAGTCATGTCAATGGACATGTTCTGCGTAGTATTATAACAATACTCGCCCAAATATAGCCAATGCACCCATGCCTTCTGCTGCCCTGACACATAGTTGCGTAGATACCCCTCCACCCACTTATTAACTACCTCAGTCTGTCCAATTGTCTAAGGATGGTAGCTAGTGCTAGGGGTCAACTCTGTGCCTACTAGACTGAAAAGTTCCTACCAGAAGGAACTCGTGAACTTGTTGTCCCTGTCACTCACTATGGTCTTGGGGAGACCCTGGAGTCTAAATATCTCTTTGAAAAACAACTCGACTACCTGTGAAGCTGTAAAGTCCACTGCAATAGGAAAGAAGTGGGCATACTTACTCAACCTGTCCACCACAACATAAATACAATCCTTCCCTTGAACTTGAGGAAGCCCTGTAATGAAGTCCATAGATATCCTTGTCCACTTCTACTTTGATATAAGCAGAGGCTGCAACAATCCAGCCAGAAAAGTATGCTCTGACTTGTTCTACTGAGAAGTCATGCATTCATGAACATGGTGTAAGACATCATCTTTGAGACCCTTCCAAGAGAATCTCTCCCATACCGACCTACAAGTCTTAACATAACCCGAATGTCTTGCTGGAGTATCATGGTAAGCATGCAAAACATGCTCCTTCAACTGTGATTTAGGAATAAGGTAGACCCTTCCATTGTAGTACATGACATCATCCACTACACTATATCTGTCATCTTGTGTCAACCCATCCATGATCTCACAAGTATGCTGATTTTTGGAATACTCAACTAAAAGTTGAGCCTTCCAATTTGCTGAAATCTCGCTCAATGAACATAGGGCAGCAAGTGACAACTTCCTAGAAAGTGTATCGGCAATAGTATTGTTCTTCCCCTTGATGAACTCTATGTCAATACACATCCGCAAAGTCCTATCCTTCTTAACAAGCACCACAGAAGAAGCAAAAGGGCTAGAACTAGGGCAAATGAATCCCATATCTAATAACTCGTGGATGGTCCTCTCAATCTCATCCTTGTATGCTCTAGGATGATGATATGGGATAGTAATCACAAGCTTAGCCCCATCCTCCATCTCTATCCCATGCTTGAAACCTCTATCAGGAGATACACCAGGAGGTATGTCACCAAAGACACGACCATGCCAGTCCATCACTGATTGTATGTCTACATGAAAGGAAGCCCTGCCATCCTGAGGTGTAGGTATTTTGGACTTCACAAAACAACGTGTAGCCCAAAGTATGTCATCATGATGAATGGTAGTCTCCATCCTGCGAGAAGTTACCTCCTTAGGACTGCCATCTGAAGCCGCCTTCAAGATAGTCTTCTTCCTTCCAGAAAGAAATCCAGCTGCATGTAGTGGTGCTCAATGATGTATCACTCAATACCCTGTAACCATTGCATGCCCAAAACTACATCATAATCCTCCAACAGTAGTACATAAAAGTCATCTGTCAGAGTATAGTCCCCTATTTGGATGCTAAGCAGAGAAATTCAATAAGTAAAGCTCAAAACGACACCGTTTGCAACCTTCACTCCAAAACCAACAAACTCCTCGGACTGGAACCCATGCCTGTCAAGTAGCTTCTAGTCAATTAAGTTTTTCGTGGCACTTGTGTCTACTAAGCTCATAACTCGCTGGCCTCTCAATGTACCTTTCAAACAAAAGGCATGAAATTTGGGGTAACTGGAGAGAGTAACCATAGTCACTTTAGCTGACGCCAATGGCTCCGGACTGTCTAGCTCTAACTATGGGTGTTCCTGCACAAGCTCCTCTAGACTATCCTCGGTATTAGTATTAGGTATCTCCTCATCACCTATCTCAGATGTCACCGCTATCAAATGAACCTTGCCTTGGTTCAGTTTCCCATGGCTCCTTACAGGAGAAGCATAGTTTCTTCCTCCTTAGTTCATTCCTCGATTCCTGGTCCATCCTGATTGGTCTAGAAGGTGGTTCCCCTCTACCTTGGGAAGTGTTGGCCTTCATGGGAGGCCGAGAATCCCTAAAAGGTTTCTCATTTGCTTGATAAGGAGTAGGAGGGGTGTCCGGTCTAAATGTAACATCAATGGCCTTATTGAGGGTGGTTGGCCTGAATGCTCGTACCAGTGCCTTCAGCCTGTCCTGCAAACCCTCAATGAACAACATCACACAATGACTGTGAGACATGTCTGAAACCATGACTACAATAAGCTAGAGCTCATTCACAAAAGACTCCACGTTCCCTATCTGCCTAATATGTACCAACTCCCAGTAGTAAAGCTCTGTGTCTTTATGATCAAACCTAGCAATGAGCCGCTCAATGAATTCAGGATAGGCTAAGTTACCGATGCTGGTTCTGATGCTGATGCGCGGATTTTTTTTTGGGGGGATTTTGGATGAGTTTGGGTGCATCCATATATATATATATATATATATATATATATAAACTATAATTTATGTATGTAAAGAAATGCAAGAAATATACAAAAATAATCCATTCTGTAGCAATTAGCATATTCAAATTGAAATAACAATAATGTCTAATTAGTAAATTACTCAAGTTCAAGATTCTAATGCAATTTGAATTACAAAATCAAAACATAGTTCATGGTTCAATGTTGATCAATCAAGAGTCGAGGCTCAAGATTCACAAATCAAATTTAGTCAATCAAAATCATAAGGATTCACAAAAGCATCCACATTCTCATCATCTCCTGCTGCAACACTTGCAAGTTCATTTGAACCAAATGAGAAGAGAGCCCAAATGTAAAGAAGATGAAAGGAATGAGCAATGAATAGCCTATGCTAGGGCCATGTTAGGGTTTTGGGGCAAAAAGGAGACAAAATATAATTAAAAAAAAAAAAAAACACATGTTATATTGTGTCACTTAAGTGACTTGGAGCCTAAAAATGGCGGATGCTCTGTGGATTCACGTGGATGCTTCATGGATGCTTCACGGATGCTTTCCCAAGCATCCTACGAGAACCCGTAGGTAGACTCCACGCATCCTGCCCACCTCTCCTGTGCATCCAAACACCTCCACGCATCTTCGTGCATCCGCACCAGCATCCGAGTAAAACATGCACGCACCGGTATCTAAGCATAGGAGTGAACCATGGTGTGATCCTGGGTGACCAATCCATGGTGCCACCAATCATAGCCAACCCCATCTAAATGCAAAACCACAAACTATATAGCCTCTCTCTCAGGCATAGGTCTCGATGATAAATAGATATCTAGCTTGTGCACCCAAGCTCGTGCACTCATATCACCCGTGCCATCATAGGTTGCTAGTGTTATCGGAACAGTGGCTCTACTGAGGTCATTGATTTGTTGTGGTCTATAGCCCCTGTCTCCTCTGAACCTGGTGTTATTCCTATGTTGTGCACAATATTGTGGAAAAGGAAAAACATCCCTAACCTCTGGGGGTAGGGCTCTCCACTCAGCTGTAGCTGCCATGACTGAATCTTGGAATCTAACCTCAAGTGGCTCCACCTATGTCGGCTGCTCAACTTGCCCAAATTGAGGCAATAATGGTCTATCCAAAGTAGGAATACGTGGATGTTCCTGCCTATGGGAATGAAGGGAGCTTTCGGCTAAGACATGGGACCGATGACTGCGTGGGCTTCCCGCAACGGAAACCGACCTGTTCCTTCCCTATCTTTCCTATCTACCTCTGCACCTATCCAATTCCATCCGCTCTAGGGTATCCTGTAATCTATCTAGTGTCTCAACTAGCCCGAGCTACAAAACAATCAGAGTTCTCATGAACTCTCTCTCCTTTGCCTTTGTATGTTGTCACCAGCAACACCCTGTGCCTTACCCATAGCTAGCGTCTCTGCGTCTCTGGTGGCCTTTGTTCACCATTGGTTTCTCCTGCACTCATAAAATCTGTGTATTTGTCCACCAAGATGGATAGAAGATATATAAAACCTGTTGTGATAAAATCTGTGTATTTGTCCACCAAAAGCTGAAATGAATTATCAAACCCTTTTCTATAACCTGTTGTGATAATTTCACTGAAATCCTACAGGCTGGCAGGATTCAAGCTTTGATACCATTGAAAGATCCCAAAAGAATCCTTTTACTAAACTTTTGTAAATTTTAATTAAAATAATAGATTTTCCTATGCTTTATTTGTGGTCTTCGAGAATTAGATAGAAGTTGTAGAAAGATTGGTTTTTTTTGTATTTTCTAGATATAAGTAAAATAATAATTAACAACTATAGCAAATAATATAATATTCAGTCATCCAGAATAGCTACAAATCGTCCCAGGCATGATACGGAATCAGTATGCCAACAAAGGTGTTTACAAACAAGGAATGAAGACGCCAGCTGTAAGAACGGACCAACCATGCACCAAAAGGGTAGAGATGGTTGATGTAAGCCAACCAACAAATCACATGCCAGCTGAAATGCAGCCATACGACTACTATAGTCATGCCAAGGCAGCAAGAAGATCCCAACATGCCAAACAAGACCCTCAACATGCAATGCACAAGCACCCCTAAGCGCTGAACTTAACAATCTTTGTCAATTGCTGAAACAATATTGTGGAATGTAGCTGAAACCATCTATTGGGGTTTGCGTCCCAATAGCCAGGCTCTAGGGTTTGCATCCCAGTCCTCTAAAATCGCTTCTTAGAGAAAAATCACAAATACCAAGAATGAAGATGTAAAAGATAATGAAAGAATGAGCCAACATCTCATTTTATTTCCCTATCAAAGCCAATCAAACCCTAAAGGGAGAATATGTCTTTCCCTTTATTATAAAATGACATCTTCTCAATTAAAAGGCCTTTATGTATAGGAAAAATACCCCTTTCCACAAATAATATAACTCTAGGTGCTTGATGGTCTCCGAATGATGAAAATAAGTTATAGTAATTCAAGACCTTTCCAACGAGCTATAACACATAGGCTTGCCTGACCAAATGAAGCCAAAAATTCCCTTATTACTCCAATTAGCTATATAAATAGCTTTATTTTAATTTATTTAAATGCAATTTTATTCAACTGGAAAGCCAAATTCAATTAGAAAGTCAAACCAACCAAATAATTAGTGAACAGTTCCTGTCACCTACATGTGACTGATGCCGAGCGATGTGGGCCAACTGGCAGTCTCATCCCTAAAAACTAGGGAATATACCTTGTCACCCTGAAACTAAAACCATATACTGGTCCCGAGGAGTCTCAAATCTGATCACTACCACAACCTCCAAAATTTTAGGAAAATCCCTAAAATTAAGGAACTGCCTCATCTGGCTCTCAAACTGACTGTAGAACCAACTCTGGTCACCGAGTATCTAGTATGAGTCTCTATCCACCAATGCTAGCCTACGAGACTCTAATAATAGGCCAACTCTCATGACTCTGCTAGTTAGACTAGAGAGGGCACATGGCACAAACATATGTAGTCAGGAACTAATCCCTCATATTATAAAATGTAACGAAGTTTATTTAGCCGAAAATAACAACACTTTTCTCGACTACACCTTTAATTTTCTAAGTCACAAATATTTTGTTCATTTTTCTACATTTTTTTCACATTCCTTTTTGAATCCATTTTTCTCCTATTTAAAGTCCAATGTTTTCAAAAAAGTCTTATACAGTCTGCCAATTTTTCTTGAAAAGATTTTTGTAGCGATGACTACCACTATCACACTACGAACCCAACTTCTTAAATATTTGGTCAATGTAAACTCTATGTAAATATTTCATTGTTTAGGCTTACATCAGTTCACCCTTGGACATCTCAATTCATTCTCATTTGAAAACACACATTTCAAAAATTGGTTCTTGTTTTGAGTAAACTAATGAGGGTGGTAGGTCTCACAGATGTAGAAGTACCAAATCAGTTAGACTTTTGGGTGTGAAGCAGTAAAGTAGTTGACATAAAAATAATTTAGGACAAAATAGTACAGAACAATACCTGTCAACAAGTATGTTTCCATCTGAATGCTTAATTAGGTATGAAGTTGCACCATAGGACTTTCTAGAATGATAACCACAATGATAGACACCCTGTACACAATAACCCCACAATTAAATTATATCTAGTAATATATGAATGCTCAATTGATACTTCAGCTTTTCCCATCTATTGCTGAAAAAATTGCCTAAAGGAGAGGAGGAATGAAAAGCAACTTCTGAAAAATGCATCAAAGATAAATACCAAATAGAATAAATGATGAAACTAACATTCAAATTAATAGAGCTCCCAGACAATTCTTACTGGGAGACTCGTCTCATCAATAGGAAGAGGGAAAGTTGAATGCACATCTAAAATATCAGTGGGAGGCTTCTCAGTACGTATGGACGCCACTGGACAAGCTAGCAAAGCCTGCAAAACATTGAGGCATTTCAACAATAAACTTGCAGACCCATAAGTTTATATTAAATACAGAAAAGATTTAGCTGGAGCCCTTGAATCATATTCGATATGAGATACTTTTCATATTTGTTAAAAGCACGATTCATCAGAATTCAAGATTGACTTGATCTTAATATAAGATATGCAATGCTCGAAAATGGTCAAAATGCAAACATTAAAGTGAGAATTAATAAAAAAATCTTCCATTGACTTAGGTAAATTTCACAAGATACGACAGTCGCCACATATATAATCACATCCAAATTACGGTGTCAAATTTTCCATTTTGCATCATATGTTTATCGACGAAGCATCACACTCCTTGCCCAATGTTTGTTAATACATATTTTTTGTCTCATGTATATGGTATACAGGCTGCATGCAAAAGTTTCACTTTGACACTAGTTTCATAACGAACTTGTGAAAATATTTTTTTCAATCCACATCTCTTTAAAAATTATTAACATTGTGCTACTCCATGCCAATTCCAATTATATTCTTCATTAACTTACATTCATGTGCTATTTTTAACATGCTTTTAAATCTGATTGTAAAATAGTTTTTGAGGTATGGTAAAATCACCTCCGTTTAGACTCGGCACGTGCGATTGTAGTTTAGAGCATCAATATTAGTTATTAGAATTAAAAATATGGTACCCACTTTCAACGATGCAAGAGGAGTTAATTTATTGGAACTTAGTTTGACCTAGGACATCAATGCATGTGATAAAAGCTAACTAATAAAATAATCCAATATTGAAACAACTAAAAAATAAAGCTGGTTCCTTGGGAAATTAATATACCATCTAGGAAATAATCAACACGAGATAAACTATGGAATACCTGAATTAAAATGGCATAATAAAAGGCCTTAGTTCGATGCAAAACATTTTGATTCACTCCAAAAATCCAAATGGTATTTTATTTTCCTTCTGAAGGTCACAGGTTTTGAGGGAATTTTTTTTAGGGGACTTCAATGACAGAGTTCTATGGAAAATACAAAACAAGGAAGCCTCCTTGGGGTTCCAAATACTTAATACCATTAATCTAGCATATAAAATAACAGGATTTTGCACATGGCACAAGATTCAAAAAGAAGTCCTGCTATGGGGAGGATGGTACTTGATGTTGAATTTATTCAAAATATAAGCATGATTTAACCACAATTTGAAATGCTTGGATCACACTAATTTTCAAATCATTTTGTTGTCATTTGAGAAGAGGAAACATAATTCCAACGAATAGCTTCTGCTTGTAAAAATTACTGGTTCATCATATCAGCTCTGATGATTTGCATCAACTGCAACCCCAATCTGGTTCCACTAAAAGGTTCTAGTGCTTTTTCTACATTGTTTCATCATATATTTATGCATACAGTTGGAAAATTAGGACACATATATACAAATATCTCAAGGGTGCATATGTTGACATGTTTTATCAATAAAACTGCAACAACACAGATTTGTAAGGAAAATTTTCTGTTTTGAGGCCACTTTTAATATGACAGCTATTCTGTATTATTAATTCCTTTTAGTTTCCACATGCAGAAACCAATATTATTGACATAAGAATCTGTCCACAGCCATCCTGTTGCTTCGATGTAAACAAAGAAAAAGAAAGGAAGCAGATAGAGCTTTAGATCATGTCTGGAAAAAATAAAGGAAGTTTCCACAATATCTCTGTTAGATTGATAAATTTATTTTAACTATCATGGAAAAAGGAAGCTTAAAGTACTAAATTTGTTCACAAGATGTTCATGATCACATACAACCATTTGACTTTGACCAATGGATTCATTAAACAATATCAACAGACGGATCAAATAATTAGTCAAGTTTATGTCGATAATAATAATCATGGCTAATAGATAGGTCACCAGATGCATATTCAAATGATTGTTGTCCGGCAAACTAGGTAGTTAGATGGTTATCGGTATGGACATTGTTGTGTCGTTTCATGAGCATTGTATCGGATATTATAAATGTGGCTTTCACTTATGTATTTGACATCAATGTATTTTACTTTGATAAGTTATTATATGTTTCTTTCTTGTTCACCTACGGGCTGAACATTTGGTGATGTTGTCAATTCGAATCCGGAGTGGTAGCTAATGGAAGGCTGAGAATAAACGGGATTGCCTGTACCCGACAACCGGAAAACAAATGAGGACAATGAAATAGAAATCCTGGAAGGCGAGCACCAGGCAACCCAGAACTTCCACATCTTGTACTACATAGGCCTTGAAACCTTCGTACAGAGAGAAGCCATGGAGAATGGGTTATACAGAACACAATGTGGAATGCCATGCATGCAAGCCCAACAATGAATAGATTCCTAGACCAACTTCCCCGTTTAATTGCACAAGCATACCTATCGTAGAAGAGAAGCACAAAAGAAGTGGAACAAGAAGAATGTCGTCAAGAAACCCTCAAGAATTTCTATGAGAGACGCATGGTGTCGCAAAACTGAATCATGAGCTTTTTAGCCATGGTACTAAGAGCACTAAAGGGTCTGTAACTGTCGCATGAGTCGATTGCATAATGTATACATATTAAATAAATAAAAGAGTGTTCTATTTTGTTTTTAATATATTGGTAAATGTCAAATGCCTAATCTTTTAAATAAAAATAGGAACTTGAGGGAGGATATTGATGAATTACAATCTATGCCCGAACGAAGGTGACTGCTAAGACAACTTGTCGAAGAACGAATTGTGGGGCAATCAGAGAAATCACCAAGTGTGGTAGAAGGCAACCACACAAGGGCACAGGAACCACCGAAGGGTGCCACAGTTCACCGGAATGACCAGTACGGAGCAACAAGGAGTTGCTCGAGGAAACACGACACATATTAACTGTACTCGAGGAGACAAGGGAACAATTTCTACATTCATCCCATACACCACTACGAGAGGGAACCCGTGAAGTAGGAAAGGAGGCGAGGCCAACAAAAGACACTGGGGCACACGAAAGTGTCGGAGGGACACTGCACGGTGGTCAGAGTAACCCGCTGGGACCAATTTCTAATAGTTCCAGGACACAATCGAGTGGTCACCAAAGGACAAGAAACACAATGTCTCAGAACCAAAAACTCCCGAAGTTTACAAGTGACGGGAAGGAAGACCCCATACGGCATTGCCATACATACGAAACCATATGGACCGCCAACTTGGTGACCAACGCAACCCAGTGGTTGAACTAGTTTCTAGTCAGCCTACGCGGGGTGGCAGTGGATTGGTTCTTTGACATGGACAAGGTGAAGATCACTACATGGGATGATCTAAAGAAAGAATTTCAAGCAGAATTTCGACTGCTACGGGACGACAACGAGGTTGTTGCTGAGATCTACAATTGTAAACAAGGGAAAAAGGAAACTATATGAGCTTACAATCGAAGGCTCAAGGATCTTCTTAGTAGGATGGGTCTCAACCTGCCAATGAAATAAGGAAATAGTGGTTTGTAGGACTCTGCGGGGCACTAAGAAGGAAGATGATTATAGTCTTGCGCACATCGTACACAGATGCCTACGACTGTGCCATGAACTTGGAAAGTGAGGGCAAGACGGCAAAGAAAAGGAAGAAGAAAAGTAAATCCTCATCCTCCTTTGAGAGCGATGAGTCCTTTGAAGGGGAAAGTAGTGTAGACACCAATGAGGAACCCAACAAGAAAGTACAGGCCCTCCAAAAGGACTTGGGCAGATGAGGAAGGAGTTCAAGTCCATGAAGGGAACTACTAGCTGTACAGAGGAGGGAGAAATATAGTGTACGAATTGTAAAGAGAAAGGACACCCAAGGGGAGTGTGCCCTAAAAAGGAAATGTGCGATATTTGTCAGGTCTTGGGTCATTCTACGAAGGAGTGCCCGTTCAACATGAAGACACGAAGCCAACAAATACTCTTCACACAAGAACGACCATCCACCTCTGGCACTAATAATGAGACCCAGGGGAACAACAACAACAATGCCACATCCGACGGCTACAAAAACAACCACCGAGTGGGACAAGGCAGAAATGACAATAGGAATCAGATACAATATGATTCCAAAGGAAGGCCCATAATCTAATGCCATGCATGTAGCCAATGGGGCCACTTTGCCAAAGATTGCCCGAAGAATGACACTCCTCAAAAATTGTGTCGATGGTGTGGTCCAGGGGACCACGAAGACACCAACTGCCCAAAACAAGTGAACCTCCTTAACATTGACGAGGAGAAAGTTCTTGTTCTCACCCGCAACCAGGCCAAGCAAGCAACGTATCCTGATCCCTGCACGGAGAAGTAGAGACTGCAGTAGGCACGAGAAGAAATAGAAAGGGCAATGAAGGATACAAAAGATATCAAAGGTACTACTCATGGATGATCGGAGGGGGAGAACAACTTTGTGAACCAGATGTTGCAAATGGAGGTGCCCATCAAACTTCAAGATCTCTTACATACAGTACCATAATTAAAGACGACATTATCAAATGCCTACACAAACCTATTGGAGATGAAGGAAAAACCAACTTTACCAGGAGGGTCGGCCACAGATCCCATGTTGCTGATGGTAAGCAATGGTCATCACCTAACGATGGTCGAGATGGGAATCCTCAAAACCATCTTGACGAACACCATTGTGGATGGTGGGTCCAGGGTGAACGTTCTCCCCGAGGAGACATGGAAGAAACTGAGCAAGCCTACCTTGTAGCTGCCACATTCAACTTGCTCGGCGTTGACCAGCAAGGGATAAAGCCCCTAGGGACCCTGGTAGCTCAATAGGTAACCATCAGAACACTAACATTTGTGCTCGATTTCGTGGTGATTCCCTTGAAGAAAAAGGGATATGATGCCATTCTTGGAAGAGGATGGTTGGTGGCAGTCAAGGTGAATCACAATTGGAAGAAAAATATTTTGTCGATGGAATGCAGAGGGCGGAAGTTTTCCATTGACCTCCGAACTCAGTAAGTGAAGAAATGGCATAGTCATTAGAGTCCAAGTTAGACTAGGAACATCGGATGGATGAGGGAAGAGCCCATATGGATCCGAATGACGAAGGCATTTTGGAATTGGAGGAATGTTCAGGAGATGAGACTAGTTCAATGAATGGACTTTTCCATTGGTAGATGGAAGACTATGAGCTCTTCCATTCTTACATACTTGGCATCAAGGAACCTCAAGATGAGAAGGAAGTATTCCCACCAGAGTTCCTGGAATAGAAAGAAGGCAACACAGAGATCAACGAGAGTCACACCCATCACTTTGAAGGGAAAGCCATTAGATACGAAGAGCCGTTAGTGGAGGCTACCAATCTTGGCAACACGGAGAATCCAAGGAACATACTTGTTAGAGATGACTAAAACCCCATATTGAAGGTTGCAACATTTAAAATCTTTATGGAGTATAAAGATGTATTTTCCTAGACTTATAAGGATTTAAAAGGGGTCCCGCCAGAGATGTACATTTACTGAATACCTTTGGTACCTGCAGCCATACCTATGGCAAAAGTGACTGTACAAAATGAACAAAAACTACACAGCATGTGTAGATGAGGAAATACAATGAATGCTAGAAGCCGGCATAATATGCAAAGTCCAAACAAGTGAGTGGGTGTCACCAATTGTGATATCCATGAAGAATGACGAGATCCAAATTCGGATATGTGTGGACTTCTGGTACATGAATGTTATCACGATAAAAGATCCCTTTCCGATCCCGTTCACGGTCACAATCCAGGAAGAAGTGGCAGGACATGAGATGTACTGCTTCATGGATGGATTCTCTGGCTATAACCAGATCTCCATTGTTGAAGAAGATAAATTGAAAACTACCTTTGTGTTGGAGGATGGAGTATATGCTTACAACCGAATGCCCTTCGGATTGTGTAACGCACCTGCTACATTTCAGAGAATTATTTTACACATTTGACAAAATGTCAGTAGGCAACTTCTAAGCATTTACAGATGATTGGTCCATCTTCAGTGGACAAGACAACCATTTGAAGGCATTCCAGGAATGTATGGAGAGGTGTCGGCGGGCAAGGTTGGCACTGAACCCTAAAAAGTGTCGGTTCATGGTTCCTCAAGGCAAATTACTTGGGCACATTGTTTGCAAGTCAGGATTGAAGACTGGCCCAGACAAAGTGAGGGTGATCATGGAAATGAAAGCCCCGACAGGGGTAACTGGAGTGAAGTCTTTTCTCGGGCACATTGGATACTATAGACCGTTCATAAAGAACTACACCCGAATTGCTCTTCCCCTAGACAAGTTGACATGGAAGGGAGAACCGTATGTTTGGAGCTCTGAGCAGGAGACTGCCTTCACAGAGTTGAAGAGTAGATTGTTGGGGGCGCCCATCTTGGCATACCCAAACTCAAACAAGGAGTTCCATGTCCATGTGGACACTTCTAACTTCGCTACAGGTGCAACGTTGGCGCAAACTAGTGACCATGGCCTTGATCACCCAATATATTTCGCAAGCTGGTTACTTTCAAAAGTGGAGAAGAATTACAGCACCACTGAAACGGAGGCCCTCGGGATGGTGTATGCTGTACAAAAGTTTCGACATTACCTCTTGGCTACACCATTCACCTTTTATGTGGACCACCAAGCGCTGATGTACTTGGTGAACAAAACAATCATCTAAGGAAGGATTAGTAGATGGTTGTTGCATGAGTTCACCTTCACCATTATAGTGCGACTTGGAGAAGTCATGTCATTGCCGACCAACTCTCCCGAATCAAGTCCGGAGAGCCGCCGGAAGCGGTCAATGATGATTTTCTAGATGCACACTTGTTCAGGGTCACCATTCTTCTAGGATGGTATAAATCTATTGGGGAATATCTATCCACATCTCAATTTCCGAGGGAGATGCCGCTGGGCGAATGATGGAAGCTAGTGTTAAGGAATCAAACTTTCCAAATGATAAATGATCTCCTATGTAAGATGGGTCCAGACCAAGTGCTAAGGTGATGTGTAATGGAAGAGGGCGTGCAGAGTGTTCTGAGGGAAGCACATGAAGGTTTGGCAGGCAGCCACATGGAACCCGACACAACATCACGAAAGGTCCTGCTTGCTGGATTATGGTGGCCCACACTTTACAATGATGCACGTGAATGGATGTTAAGCTATGATACATGCCAAAGAGCCAACAAACCACTCAAGAGGGACTTAATGCCATTAAACCCATCCCATGCCAAGGAGTTGTTTGAACGTTGGGACTAGACTTCATGGGTCCATTGAAGGCAAGTAGGGCCCGACGTTGCTGATACATGGTGGTGGCCACTGAATGTTTAACAAAATGGGTAGAGGCACAAGCACTATTCGACAACTCTGCAATAAGTACCGCAAAGTTCTTGTATGAGCAGATCATCACACGGTACAACATACCCATCCAGTTGACAAGTGACAGAGGAGGTCACTTTGTGAATCATGTAATCAGATTGTTGACAACTAAATTCAAGATTTTTCATTCGTTGTCAAGTTCGTATTACCCATGAGCTAATGGCCAAGCGGAAGCAACAAACAAAATCCTTGTGGCTATCATATATAAATCATGCAAAGTAGAACAGGCAAATTGGGAGGAAAAGTTGCCTTTGGCTGTAAAGGTCTGCTAATTCTTTGTTCTTTGAATCAAACTTTTAGTTCAGTTTTGAATGGCTGAGAATGGTCTTCTAAATAATATGAATATTCAGATTGTTTGAAGAAGTATTCACTTATCTTCAATGCAGGTCCAATCCTCTATATTCGATCTTGAATGAATAAGAACATCTCTACTTTATAATTTGCTAAATGTAAATGCTTGAAGGAGTAGACTTAATAATTTTTGTGTGTCTCTCAAACTGCATCACAATCCTCTAAATATCAAACCAAAGGACTTCACCCTTAAAGGGCATATCCCTTCACTTGGGAGGCTTTGTATCTCCTCATAAAACTGGCGATTTGCTAGATGAATTAACATTAAATAATAACTAACAAAATGTGTTAGTTTCTTTGTAACATTAACAAATCTAAAAGTCTTTGCCTAGAGGAGAATATAAATACCAAGCCATTTGTAGATAGTTTTAGAGATAGTGCAATCTGCACTCTCAAACCTAGTGATTATTAGGTTATAAAATTAACACTCCCTCTTAACTTGATAATCACACATAGAGATAGCATATCTAGCAACATCAATACAGATGATTAAGTAAGAATTAATACTCTATATCTGTTTGAATTTTCTTAGTATGTGATATTATAGAACACATAACACAATGTCATATTACTCATATGACAAATCACTGTTACTAGTGATAAATTATAGGATAAATCTGAAGAGTAATTTTTTCTTTCTTCATTTATCCAAGTTGTGACTCATAGAAACTGGTATTTCTATATCACAACAAGATCTTGAGTTTAAGATCTACCAGAATACAGGATAAACCCGGAGAATACTAAAATTCTTCCTTTATCCAATTTGTGACCCATGAACATAGCAATGTCAACATCACAATACGATCTTGAACTCATCTAGATCTTACAGTAGAACTCTACTGTTTAGCACATTATCTACGAGATTGTCACCTCACATAATGTTTCATACGAGTATTCATTATTTTTCAGAGATCATCACCTCTTAAAACAATGAATATAAATTAATACAAATGGTCGAGCCCATAACAGTCAATAGCCTGACAAAATAAATTATTTTATTAATAATCAAGAGAGTACAAATGGATTACAACTCAACCATACCAAGTCTCCTCTTGAAGTGTTCTATCTTCACTCTAGATAGAGGTTTGGTGAGTATGTCTGTTGTCTGATTTGCAGTGCAAATGTATTCCAATTTTATAGAATTCCTGTCTACCATATCTCTTACATAATGGTAAGAAATTTCAATATGCTTAGACCTGTCGTGGAAAATTGGATTCACTGAAAGCTTGATGGAACTTTGATTATCACAATGAATAATCGTAGGATTCATGGCTTGCCCAAATAATCCTACAAGTAACTTCCTTAGCTGGACTGCTTCTTGAGAGGCCATTGCTGCTGCAATCTATTCGGCTTCTGTGGAACTCTGAGCTATTGAAGACTACTTTCTGCATATCCAAGATATCATAGCTGATCCTAAACTGAAAAAACATCCTGAGGTACTTTTTCTGTATTTAACACTTCCACCCCAATCTGAATCGGTGAATCCATGCAAATCTAAAGCAACTCTCTCATATTTGAGTCCAAATTAAGAGTGCCATGTAAGTATCTCATAATGTGTTTAACTGCAACTAGGTGAATCTCCTTAGGTTCACACATCAACTAAATTAAGGCATTAACTGCATAGCAAATATTAGGTCTTGTATTTACTAAGTACATAAGGGACCCAATCATCTGTCTGTAGAGAGTAGAATCTATGGAAGGTGATTCTGTTGCTGCTTCTTTAAGTTTATGTAAATTAGTCTCCATTGGAGAAGACAGATTTGCAATTCTACATTCCAAATCTATTCAAAATATCTGATGTATACTTCCCTTGATTAAGTATGATACTGTCAGAATTCTGTTGTACTTCCAATCCTAGGAAATAATGTAGAAGCCCCAAGTCTTTCATCTCGAATTCTCTAGTTAGATCTTTTTTGCGCTAATCTATAAGATGATCACCACCTGTGATTAATAAATCATCAACATACAATATCAGAATTACCATATCATCTTTATCTCTTTTATAATATAAGTTTGGATCGGCTTCATTCTTGGAGAATCTTAAGCGGGTGAGATATTTATCAATTCTTTCATACCAAGCCCTAGGACCCTGTTTAAGCCCATAGAGAGCTTTCTTGAGCTTGCAAACAAAAAGGTTAGGATCATGAGTTTCAAATCCTTCAGGTTGCTCTAGATATACTTCTTTTGAAATCTTTCCATTTAGGAATGTTGTTCTCACATCCATTTGATGTACTTTCCATCCCTTTGATGCGGTAATTGCTAAGACTGCTCTTACGGAGGTATATCTGGCAACAGGAGCAAAGGTTTCTTCATAATCAATCCCTTCTTTCTGAGAAAATCCTCTGGCTACAAATCTAGCTTTACACTTCTCAATACTACCGTCAGTAGCATGCTTTATTTTAAATATCCACTTAGAAGAAACAACAGATTTTCCTTTAGGTCTTGGAACAATTTCTCAAACATCATTTTTTATGATAGATTGGTATTCTTCTGTCATAGCCTCTTTCCAAGCTATATGTTTAATAGCATCAGAGGGATTGGTTGGCTCTGTTTTGGATAAATTACTTATGTTAGTTGTATAAATAGAGAATTTTTTAGGTCTTTTGCTTTCTCTGACTGTTCCGGAAGGTGCAGCAAAATCTTGAGTTGCTTCAATTGTTTTAATGGCCCAAAGTGGTCTTTTCTTTGAATTTTCTTCAAGGTTCATATTTTGAATTTCATCTTCGATTTCTTTTAATTTCTCCCTTTGGGACCCAGATTCACACTGTCTTTCAGAACTAGATAAAGGAGAAGGTTCATCAGAACTTATGGCTCTTTTGAATGCAAGATCTTCTTCAAAGATTACATCTCTGCTAAGTTCAATAGTTTTTTGTCCAGGTATGAAAATTCTATATGCTTTAGAAGTTTCACTATACCCTACAAAAATACCTTTACTCCCAGAGGGTTCTAACTTTGTTCTCTTTTCTTTTGGAACATGGATATATACAAGACATCCAAAAATTCTAAGATGACTTATATTGGGTTTTACTTTAGTAAATACTTCTTCAGAGGTTTTGCCTTTAAGATAGGAGTGAGGGCTTCTGTTTTGAATATATACAGCAGTACAAGAGGCTTTTGTCCAAAGATAATATTCTAGGTTTTGGTCAAAAATCATAGCCCTAGCAACTTCTATAATTGTCCTATTCTTTCTCTCTGCTACCCCGTTTTGCTTTGGGTTATAAGGAACAGTGTACTCCCTCTTAATCCTTGATTCTTTACAAAAGCTTTTAAACAAGTCTGAGGTATATTCTCCTCTGTTATCAGTTCTAAGGGTTTTAATTTTATGTCCTGAAAGATTTTCAGTTAATGCTTTGAATTCTTTAAATCTTTGTAGGATTTCTTCTGATTCCTTGCATCTTAAAAAGTAAATCCATGTTTTCCTAGAGAAGTCATCTATGAACAAGATATAATACCAGACTCCTCCAAGAGAAGGAACAGATATAAGTCCATATAAATCTGAATGAATTAATTCTAGTACATTATTTGTTTTCCTAGTACTATCATGAAAGGGACTTCTGGTGCTTTTACCCAGAGCACACCCTTTGCAAATACTAGGGTGGTCTTTATTTAATTTGGGTAATCCAGTAGCCATCTTTTCCATAGATGATAAAGTTTTAAAATTTAGAAGCCCTAATCTTATGTGCCATATTTCATTTGAATCTTTAGCTTCGTGAACTAGGGCTTGAATGGATCGAGTAGATTTTGTATTCAATTCATACAAATATCCCTTTCTTTGACCAATTAACTTTGCTTTCTTGATGGAAGAGTACTTAGCCCAAGTTAATACTTTTCCATCCACGAATGCAACATTGTGTCCATCATCTTCAAGTGCTATAATTGAGATTAGATTTCTTTTAATCCCAAGTACATAGAGCACACCTTTAAGAAGAAGAGTATTTCCTAATTTTAGTTTCAAAGAACAATTTCCAATTCCTTCAACGAAGTGTGTTGAGTTATCACCAATGGTAACTTCACCATTAACCTTTTCTGATAAAGAATCTAGAGTTTCTTTGTATCCTGTTATATGTCTAGAAGATTCACTATCAATTACCCATGCTTTACTTGAAATTTCATTTGATAGTGATGAGTACAATACTTGATTCTCAAGATCATAGGTATCTTCTTCTCTAGTAACATTAGTACAGTTTGCTTGTTGTTTAGAATTCTCAAGACAATTAGATTTGTAGTGTCTAAATTTTTCACATTTGAAACATTTTATCTTAGATAAATCTTTCTTGAGCTTTCCATTCTTTTGATTTCCCTTTTTCTTCTTGAAGTGCTTCTTCTTGCCCTTATAGGAGTTTGTATTAAGAACGTGAAGTTCTTCATCTTCTACTTTTGGTTTCCCTCCTTTCTTTAGTTTTCTGGATTCCTCTTGAAGACAATCATTCTTGAGTCTGTTAAAGTCCAGAAGCTGATCTCTGGCACTTATTCCTTATGCAAATGTCTCCCATGAATCTGGCAATCCATCTATACTCATAAGTGTTAATTCTATGTCACTAATGATGGGTCCTATGCTTGATAGTTCATCTCTAATACTGGCAACTCTTAGGAAATAAGAATTTATTGATTCTCCTTTCTTTATCTGAATGTGATTTAGTTGTCTTTTTAATACAAGAACCCTGGTTGCATTGTTTACTTCATATGCATTAATCATATCAAAGGCAGTTTGATGTTTTGTAAGCATAGGTACAATATCATATTTAACTCCATCCAAGATGATTTGAATAGCTTTTCTATTTCCTTTGCTCCATATAGATTTGTGAGGTTCAACTAGGGTTTGTTTGAATGCTCCATCAACGAATTGTTTAACATTGTTCTCTTCAAGAATCATCAAGATTCTGAATTTTCAGGCTTCAAAGTGTTCTTTCCCATCGAACCTGTCCTTAGGTTTGATTGTGTATGCCATTGAAGATAGGAGAAAACTACTGAATATATATGAAGTCTGATAACTGAATTTTGCAGAGCCCTAGATCTGATAACCTGGCTCTGATACCATGTAAAGTTCTACTAATTCTTTGTTTTTTGAATCAGACTTTTAGTTCAGTTTTGAAGGGCTGAGAATGGTCTTCTAAATAATATGAATATTCAGATTGTTTGAAGAAGTTATCACTTATTTTCAATGCAGGTCCAATCCTCTATATTCGATCTTGAATGAATAAGAATATCTCTACTTTATAATTTGCTGAATGTAAATGCTTGAAGGAGCAGACTTAATAATTTTTGTGTGTCCCTCAAACTGCATCACAATCCTCTAAATATCAGACCAAAGGACGTCACCTTAAAGGGCATATCCCTTCACCTAGTTGGCTTTGTAGCTCCTCATAAAACCGGCAATTTGCTAGATGAATTAACATTAAATAATAACTAACAAAATGTGTTAGTTTCTTTGTAACATTAACAAATCTAAAAGTCACCGCATAGAGGAGAATATAAATACCAAGCCATTCGTAGATAGTTTTAGAGATAGTGCAATTTGCACTCTTAAACCTATTGATTATCACGTTATAAAATTAACATTGGCGCTATGGGCCTGCCGCACAACATTCAAAGTCACAACTAGACAGACATCATTCCAGTTAATCTTTGGGCAAGAAGTTGTGGTACCAGTTGAATTTGCAGTCCCGAGCCTCTAGATTGCAATTGAAAATAGACTCGAAGATATGAAGAGTCTACGAGAACGTCTATATCAACTAAACAAATTGGATGAACGAAGATTAATAGCGCAATGGGCGATAGAGATGGCATAGACCCGTCAAAAGGCATGGCACGACAAATATTTGAAAAGAACAAGGTTCCAGCCAAGCCAACTGGTGCTTCGGTACAATGGCCGCAACGAGATAAAACTAGGGAAATTCAAGGTCAAATGGCTTAGACCGTATAAAATTAGAGAAGTTGGCAACAATAATTCTATAAAATTATGGACGTTGGACGTGCGAGAAATTCTAAATGCCATTAATGGATCAAAGTTGAAGATATATTACGAAAGACAAGAAGGCGAGGTTAAGGGTGATAGTAGCCAAAAAATTAGACTTAGGAAGTTGTTAAGTTAAAAATATATTTTTAATTTTAAAAACAAAAAAAAAATCGGGATCTCCCCGCAGACATGTGGCTGCGGACAACTGTCCCACGGACATGTGGCCACAAACAAGTAGCCGCGGACCCACTGTTAGAGTAAATAATTATTTATTAATTATTTATTATTTTACTTTAGTTTACTTAGGTTAATGCATTTCTTTATTAGTTGTAGTCTAGGAGTTGTTGACAACAGGGGAGTTTGTTCCTATCTAAGCCATAGTTATCTCCTCACCTTGATCAAGGATATTCCACCTTTTGTGGACGTATGCTTAGTTGTCAACCTTATCTTCTAGCACTTTCCAAGTTGTTCTACAAGCTTCCTTGAAGCCTTTATATTCGCTCTCTTATTGTAAATTCATATCATATTGTGCAGCAATTTATATTTTATCTGAGAATACAATTTTCTTATTTTTAGACCAAACCCTTGCCTCTTCTTGTCTTTTTCTTCTCTATGATAGGTTTTCTACGTGCAGGTGATTCGAGGGCTTGTGGATTTGATTTGCATATTTTCTCAAATCCAATTTCTTTATCTTTTGGAGGTGCGACGACGGTGATTCAAAAAAAATAACTACAGAAGTGATTTTCAAACAACAATATCTCCCTCATACAGACTCGTTTTTTCGAGCAATTTTTTTTGTTTTGGGGTAGAATTTCGTGATCTACACATTGGTGCAGGAAGTTTGACATCTTTGTTCCTCAATTTTTCTGCAACTCGAAAATCCCATTTTTTGCACCTTCAAAGGCTTCATTTAGGCTCATATGGACACATATTTCAATGCTATTTTTTTTTAAAGTGCATGATTTATTGTCTACTTTCCATATCTGGAATTAGCTTGGAGTAATATTGAGCTCCTATTTTTGGTGTTGAAGTAGAGGCTTCAATTTCCTCCCTCTCTGCATCCGGAATCTAGGTTCTTTTCTCAGTTTTTGTGCTTTCTATAGTTGATTCTTTGGTATTTGAGGGATATCTTTATACGTTGTGGGAGGAGAGCATTTTCTTTTCTGTAATTTACCTTAGAATAAACCCTTCTACTTCCATCTTCTTCTCTCAATGTCGGATCCTTCTGTGACCTAGCTTACGCCACACAACTATCACACCTGGAAGGCACAAATGACAAAGTTTCTCATGTCAAGAGGCTTATGGTCATGTCTGGATGAGAACCAACCTGCTCTAATGCGCCCTTTTGAGGTTCTTCAGCAAAGGAATAAAATGGATGAGGCCATGGGATTGATTGCACTGAACATCTCAAATAGTCTTCTGATTCACTTGGATGGTTTGACCACTCCGCAGGCTATTTGGATGAAATTCTAGTCTTTGTTTGGCACAATGAATGAGTTCCAGGCACTTCAGCTTGATGTAGAGTTGACATCTTTGACACCTACTGACTTCCCCACCATTGAGGACTTCTTGATGAAGTTCAAATCTCTGCATACACTTTTGCAGGGATGTGGGAAAACCAAGACAGATGATAAGTGTATCTTTTTTATACTCTCAAAGTTGAGGGGACGGTATCAGATCTTAAATTCCACTTTCTACTCCACTATGGATGCCTTGGGTGACAGACACAGGAGGCCTTCATTTGAGATATTTTGTGATCGGTTTACTCGTGAACAATCCAAGATCACTCAGATGGATTCACTTTCAAGTTCACAGTCGTAGGCATTGCTTGCCAAGGATACACAGGAGCAAAAGCCAAAGCAGATATCAAATTCCCCTTCTACGAGTTCATCATCTTCTTCTAAGAAGGAGAAAAAGAAGACTTAGACTCCTACCTGTTCCTATTGTCAAAAAGGATCTCATGATGAGGCACATTGTTTTTAGAAGAGATTTGATGGCTATGAAAAACAAATTGCAGATTTGCAAGCTCTTCTTCAGAAGAGCACTGTTTCCTCTCCATCCTCTTCTACCTCACAAGGGTCTGCCTTTCAATCTTCTTCCACATCTTCGACATCTACACCGGATCTTGGAAAGGGTCATGCATTACAGGCTTCTTTTGCATCCCCTTCCTAGGTCCCTTGGATACTAGATTCAGGTGCCTCTCACCATATGACATCTTCTCACGGTGTCCTCTACTTCATATTCGCATGGGGAATAACACTGCCTTACCAGTATACAAGAAAGGTTCAATTAGCATTCAGGATGGTATATCTCTGTCTGCAAACCTTCTCTCGATTGCTCAAATTACACACAGTGGATCAGGGAAGACAATTGAGTTCACTGCAGATTCAATCTTCATTCGGGATCATGCAACAAGAGATCTTATTGCTACAGGGGCAGTTGATCCTTCCACCCGTCTCTACACCTTCTCGCACTTTGGTCCACCATCTCCATTGTCGGAGCACACTTCTTCTCTTTTGCAGGAGCATCATGTGGTGCAGTCAGGATACTTGAACCTTTCTATTGTTCCTGAGATCCCTGTTTTGACTTCCACACCACATCCAGTTGAGGTCTTTTCTCTTTAGTAGGATTCTTCTTCTGCTTTGCCTCATCCTCCAACTCCATTCATTGAGCCTCTAGGTGCACCTGTTACGGATTCTACAATGGACATTCATGACAGTATCAACACACCTACCTTGTGGATTCCCTTTCAGGATCCTCGTATTTTCTCCTTTGAGCATCAGCTAGGTTTTCCAGTTTTCCCTCTCATTCAGGAGTTCCCTTGTTTACTCTGCATTGGAGTTTCATTGGTTCGATTCTTTCTCCAGGGGCTCCATTATTCAGGGGGGGCTTTGGCATCTTTTCTATCTCTCATGGGGGGGCTGGTTGTACTTATGGTTTTGAGAGTCTCTTGAAACATTTCCGGTGGAAGTTGTCCTTGGGGGGTCTTGTTGAGGCCTTCCTTCATTTTTTCAGCATGTTTGTACTTACCTCTTTTTGGGGGAGGGTTTTTCCCATGAGTTTTTCCCTATTTCCTTGTTTTCAGAGCTTGCATTTCTTTGCATTGTACATGGGGATTAACATGGCCTTGTTGCTGGGACCCATTTTGCATTTCATCTTAGTTTTTGTGAGCTTAAGGCATTTCCCTAAGTTGCACTTAACGGGGGGTGTTAGAGTAAATAATTATTTATTAATTATTTATTTTTTTACTTAAATTTACTTAGGTTAATGCATTTATTTATTAGTTGTAGTCTAAGAGTTGTTGACAACACGGGAGTTTGTTCCTATCTAAGTCATACTTATCTCCTCACCTTGATCGAAGATATTCTACCTTTTATGGACGTATGCTTAGTTGTCAACCTTATCTTCTAGCACTTTCCAGCTTGTTCTACAAGCTTTCTTGAGGCCTTTATATTCGGTCTCTCTCATTGTAAATTTATATCATTCACATAGCAATTTCATTTTCCTATTGTGAAATATTTTCTCTTGCTTTGTTGATTTGCTTCAAGCTCTTGCTCCTTCGGTTTCTCTTCAACAAGCTATTTGCATGCAGGTGATCTTGGAGTACTGTGAAGTTGGCTTTCATCAACTTCTACACCCACTGCTCGTGGACAAGCAACCGCGGCTACAAAACAAAAGGTCGCCCACAGAGCAGATGGAGGGAAAATAGTGAGCTCCAAGAAGGAAAAGAGCAAGCCAGAAAGAGAAAAGAGAAAAAACACAGCGTGATGGAAAGAGGTCCACTCGCCACAGAGGAAGGAAAACATAAAGGTGAGAAGTACAAAAGACTTCTGCAGAGAATCATGGAGAAAAGGAACAACCACGGTGAAGGTATAAAGAACACCCATGGAGAACTACGAGATGCAAACACATTTTGCAAGGAGGGCCGACGGACATTATAAAGCAAGCAGCAGCAGAGAAGTTTGAAAAAGGAAACCATTTTGCAAAGAAGAGCATTCAACCGAGGACGAGACATACAAGCTGAAAAGGAATAGAAGGAAGCATTCCATGGAAGCCAGTGCTGTTAGGAGAAGCATTGCCCTCAGAAAGAAAAACCTAACTACTTTTTGTTACAATAAAGACAAAACAAGAAACTATTAGTTAGTATGTAGTCTGCACGGAAAAGAAGACAGTGGAAGGATCCGTTGAAGGGAAATAGTGCCGAGATGGACAAGAATGCACAAGTGTTGGCCTCAGCAGTCTATGTTGCAAGGCTGGCAGCATCGAGGAACAAGAAGAAGAAGGTAAAGGCTGACCTGTCACATCTCATAGTTCAATTTGAAGGGTTGAATGACAATGAGTGTTACAAATGGTGGCAAGAAACGGCTGACACAAACCTTATCAAGAAAATTTTGATCTATGCGCAAGTACATTGGACAATACAACTCTCGGTGTTCTCCATTCAATTGTTTGAGATGATTCTAAGAACTATTATCGAAACATACAACAGACACAGCCGAACAAGCACATTTGTATACAAGAAGCATTGGATAATGGTCTCCTTCAAAGCCCAAGATTTCAGTGGGGTTCTTGGCATTCCTAGACAAGGAGGTTGCAAAGTAGTGACCACGAACCACAAACTACCACAAGAATGCAAGGAGTACTGGGTAAAATTGGTGGGGCGCGACCTCACACCAGAGGAATTTGAGTCCGTTGTAAGAGGTACTAAGAGTCAAGGACTACGACGGGATTTCATCTGGGAAGGCCACTGAAGATGTATTATGGATATAATAAAAAGCAGGTTAACTTGGGCGAGTAGGGCTTCATATTAGAATCACAATGCAATAGGACAAAAGCATGGTAATTAGAATAAATTCATTAGAAGCTAAAAAAAGGAATTAATTTTGATATATGGTAAAACTCTTAAATTTTACAACTAAACAACAACCCGGTTAATGCATTATAGCAATACAGGAAAGCTGCCAAGTAGTAAAGCTTTTCATGAATATATGGATGCCTATACTTTGCCCTAATCAACTAATATAGCCTATCACTCTCACAATGTTGTAGAAAAATATTGTTTTTAGTTGGGTTTTGATGTCAATAACTGGATGTTAATTAAAACAATTTTCTTTTGGCTTCTTAATCATCATACTCTCCTATATCTTGATTCTTAACCATTTCAAAATAAGATGATCCCAGCTGTGTTTTATAACTTTGCAATTTGTGAAGTTTTAATTGCCAGTAACAACTTTGTCAACATGTTAGTTTCCTTAAGTTTTATTTCAACAAACTTCTCTTTGAAGTTTGATCCTAATCTTAGTCTAATCGGCTCTCGTTTTTCTTCAATATACTTTACATATATATAGGACTTGAACATCCTATAACAAATTGTGATTAACAAATAAACAAACTCCTAAATATATGAGTTATTTAAACAACTCATAATATAAGCAATATTAATTACATGAGCTGTAACAATAGCTCACTTATTTTAGCACACATTATTATTATAACCCATAAAAGCAATAATACCTAGCATCCCCTCCCTGTCTAGTGTGAACACGGGGCGAAAGTACATCACAATACTAGATAATCATACATGGTAGCTCACCAAACACCATATGATAAGAGTTGGGACAAACACATTTACTCATGTTAAGAAATAGTGGAACTAGCCTCACTCTATTTTGTGTTTGTACAATTTGGTACACAAGCTGACCAGTCCTGTAAGTTTTTACCCAGATCTAAGTGCTGTAACACCTTTTGGCATTCTTTCATCTATATAACTATCCTGCAACATGGTAATCTGTTAGTTCTTTTTCCTGAGGTGATAAATTGAAGCAATGGTGTATGATATGAATTCAGAATATGCATTAGAATTAATTAAGCTGATATGGATGTTATTTTCTGGAATATCAAGCTGTGTGTGTAAATAGATCTCTGGAGTTCTTGTCAGACAGACAGTGTTATCTAACACCAGGGACTCAGACACAGATCTCTCCAAGTTAATCTATTCAGTGATCCATCAGAGCTTCAATTTATTAATTTCAGATGCAATCTCTTAATTCACTGTTGAAAAGATTTGTTGGCCCATGGGTCAGATTACTGTTAGGATTCAGAAATGCTCTCTTTGCATTAGAAATTATTTACATTAAACAATAACAGCAAGACAAAGTTGTTTGATTATGCCCTAGGGTTATAAACTCATTGCACATTCACATCTCTTCATGGTGTATTTACACATACCACTTGTAGCCCTCATTTGAGCAATCTAGAACCTCTCTTGTATCTCTTTTGCATATTGCATCCTTGAATAGAATAACATTATACTTCAATTGTAATCTTCTAATTTCATTGTGCTTCCTAAGTATCTAAATCCGAGGATAGCTCTATAGCCAAATCTTACATTCTTTAAATATTGGCTAATTGATTTACATAAAACTATCTAGATTATAAGATTATCCATCGGTAATGATAGTCTTTAAGGCATCTAATAGGTGAGAGACCTAAGATAAGTAGGTGGCTAGCTTCTTGTTCCCCAAAAGGTAGGATGAAGTGTGCCTCTAAGGGAAATTTTAGGATGCTTGTGCGGGGAGCACAATCAAAAGTGAAATAGAATCTCTTGCCAAGTATATCCCTAGTGCGACTAGCGACAAAGAGAACCTTAAGCTAATGGAAATTATGAAGATCAAGGACCTGGAAGTTGAAAAATGGAAAGCAATTCATAACAAATCATCAACGAGAATGATAAAAGGGCATACTTCTTGCTGGAATGGTTGTCTCCACTTTTTAAAAGTGATATAGCTCATCTGTTGATGAGCAGCCAAGCTTGGCACCTCTCCAAAATCAATTTCCTAACCATTTGTGTTTTGATTTTCTTCTACTATTTCTATCTGAATTTTGGTTAGTTGTGTTGGAGGAGATCAATGATCTTTTTGTATTAATTGAGATGATAGGATATAATTTCTACTTGATAGTGGAGATATGACATGCCAAAGTACAGTACTCTGCTAGTACTTGGAGGTCAATAGTGGTCTTCAGTGTATAATTCCTCATCCTTTCCACGTCCAATATGTGTATGACCTGGATTCTGAATCAAAGACAGCTGTTTTTTTTTCTTCCTCCTAGTTTTTTATGGCAACTAGTAAGTGTATTTTGAAATTCTTTTGTCAACTTACAGATTGCATGTGCCTTTTCGTAATTTGAAAAAGGAGGATTCAAGTGCATTTCAGAGGAAAAACTGGCTACCATTAAGGCCAAGCGCATTAATTCCTGTGTGGTCAAACTCTTCATTTTTTAACCTTGCTAAGCAAATTGTCAACAAGAATTATTCATCTAGCTTCAAGAAACCATGCTTCAGAACAAATGTTTAACTGCACCTAGATTTTTTTTAGCTGAACGAGTGAAATATATGACTATTTGAGAAACTGTGTGCATCCTAGTCAGCATATGACTGTGCCTTTGCATGGGTTGGCCAATGAGATATGCAAGCTGATTTTTGTTGGGTGAATATTTTGCAACTGATAGTTTTGTGAAAATCCAATTGCAAAATAGGTAGACCAGCCACAGCGTATGAGACCAAGTCTCTCCTACATTAAAAAGAAGGCTCCCCTTTCTCACCGTTCCTTGAATCAACTCAAGGTAAGCAAGAAGTTGAGAGATTTTGTAAGATGTGTTATCAATATTCTTTCCTTTTAACTTTCAAGAAATAATCCACTTACCCGTAGAGCGAGTAATGGGCAAGATGAAATCTCTAACTACACTTATATCTAGGAGTTGGAAACAATGATACAAATAAACCAACACCAACTCAAAGGCTGATTGAAAGCGTACCAGTTTGGCTCTAAGTCATGTTTGTCTAATTTATAAGAAAAAATCACTACCATTGGGGCGCAAAGACTTCCAAAAGTAGATGATCTCTATTCTATGAGAAAAACCTCTACCACTGGGGCACAAAGACTTCCAAAAGTAAGGAAATTCTAACTATTTTTTTGTGAATTTGAGATGGTAACACAAGCTACAATCAAAGCTTCTCATCTATGTATTACCACATCTCATCTATGTATTACCACAACCGCTCCCAATCAAAGCTTTGGCTCCGATTGCTTTTTAACTCACTACACTCTATTATTGAACACACAATAATAATATGAATCAAAGACAATAGGCACAAATTACAGTCAAAGCTTCTAATTTGCTCTATCACAATTGCTTCCAGTCAAAGCTTCGAATCCAATTACTTATTTTTATTCACTTTTCTCCCAAAGTCGTAGTACACAATCAAAGTTATGGTTACACAAGTGTGGTAGATCTTTCTTGCATACAACAAAAGATGATTTTTACAATGAGAGGGCACTCCTTTATATAGGCAAAGGAGTCGAGAAAACAAAGGAGAAAGTGGGAGCAACTCAACCAACTTTGACCCAGTCTAACTAACAAGAGAAATTATTGGATTATATGTCATTCGCATGCAAATCATATTACATGTAATTACACATTTTCATGTAATACATCCTCTCCAACTACAAACATGAAAGAAGAAGATGAAGAAAGAGTTGAGGCTATTGATTCTATATGAATCAATCTTGTGGATTTTTGGGGAAGGCCTTGTACTTGATGGTGATCACAGGATAGGGGATTCCTGTATTCTACGCCACTGCATTCACCATGATGAGTTTTTAGTTGTGATTTGAAAACTCGACATGATCAAGTTTTTCCTCATTCCAAGTTGTGAATTATTTTGTCAGACTTGCACATTATAGATTTTCCAACACTTTGAAGACCTTCTCAATGATGCCCGGAGGTAAACTTGGAACAACTTTTAGACAAGCATCTACAACTTTTTATTTTATTTTTTTGAAACAAAGTGCTTGGTGCATTCCCACACGAACTCAGGTCTTCGAACAACCATTGGGAAAATAAAGATCAAATGAATTACCGCTTCTTGAGAATCAAAACATGCCTTCTTGACCTACCTTTGTTTTTTGAAGAAGTTTTGACATATTTTGAAGAGTGTCACAACATGAAGATGATAACATCTTCCAATGAGATTGAATCCTTGAGAACTTTAAGATTTCAGTTACAATGACAAATCCATGAGAGGTGGGTATTTGAAGTATGGATTAGACACTTATGGAACACATATGACGGCTGGAAATGAAGCAGAAAGCATATGTATTTGGATGGAAAGGACCAAAGTTGGACTTGAAAAGATGGATTGCATGTGGGCAATGATGGGCTTTCATGGGTATGGCCAAGAATGCAAGTTGGGATGCATATGAATGTGTGCAAATGATAACTTTTGACTTTAAAAGTGTGACCTTTAGTCAAAAACGAGTTCTCTGGATGTCATTACATGTAAAGTGGATTATATGTAAAACGAACATGCATTTAGGTTCGGAAGATGGAAATGAATGTAAATGGGAACAAAGGATGAGATTGCATGTAAATGTGGATGGAGGGTGAGATTACATGTAATCGCATGTGGAGAATGAGATGCAGTGTGTCATGACATGGAAAGTGGAATTACATGTAATTGTTCTTGAAGTGTCATTGCAAATGAAAGGAATGAATACAATGTGCTTTGGCATGTAATGGTGAATATGGAATGAAACGATGCACTTGCACGAAAAGGTGGAAGGTGGAGTGAAGTGAAACGTGCAATTTCTTCCAAAAGAAGAAAAACGAGAAAGCAAGCAATCAAACAACGAAAACAAGCACAAAATAAACACATGCCTTTGGTTTTAGACTCAAACATGTCAAGAAGCAAGTTGTTTTCAAGTGCAATTTGGAATTTGGAGAAATTCCAAACACTTAAAAAATGAATGTTTTCATCCTATTTAAAGAGCATTTGCACTTTTCATGGCATACATTTGGACAAATGTGCAATAACAAGCCATAATATGCATGGAAACAACAAGATAAGCACCAATTAATGAACAAGTTTGAAAATGTCCATTTACTTGGAGATCAGAGAGCCAAAATAGCAAGAATCATAAACTTTGAAGACCAATTCTCCTCCAAATCTAGATTCTCAAACAATAATTTGACATCTTCAATAGTTGCATTCAACAAATGTTAATAAGCAATGAAGGGTCAAATTTGACATGAGAATGTCAAAAACGTGGTCTCCAAAAGCAATAGCATACATTAAAACTCAAAAGTGACCTCTATTGATCCAAATGTATGGGCTGGAAATGCCATTTTTTGGGTGTCTTTAACAAAAATGTCCCATTTTCATGCAAAAATCTAGGCCATTTTTGCAAAAACATGGCCAAAAAATGCATGTATTTAAGTCAATTTGTATTTAGGAATGCAAAAACATCTTCCCCAAATGCATATACATGTATCCAAATGCAAATAGGTGACTTCAAAATGCATAAAAGTGGATAAAAAAACTCAATTTTCTGGGCGTTTTTAGCAAAAACGTGATTCATAAAAGGCATGAAATGAAGCTTTTTTGACATCTCAAGGCAAAAATGTGTTCTTTAATAGCATATGGATGTACTGAAACCTCAAAATGACTTCTATTTGAGCCAAAAAGTGAACAAAACTGCCCCAAATCAGGGCATTTTTTATAAAAACGTGGCTCAAAAATTCAAAAATGAGTCATTTTTGTCTTGGATATGAAAAATCATGACCCCCAAATGCATATATGCATTAAAACTCAAAAGCGCCCCCCTTGTGATGGATTTCAAGCCATCATATGGGCAGATCTAAGCATTTTTTATGACAAATGTGTTCTTGGAGGAGGAAAACATCAAATTTTTTGCCCTTGAATCTTCAATTTCGGAATTCATGAAGATATATGCATGTTTTAAATGCAAATTGCACCTTTTAGATGCAATTACATGTTTTAAAATCATCAAAAGTGACTCCATAACAAAATCGCACCTTTTGGGTGTAATTGCATGTTTTAATTTTACATGTAATGGAGTTTATAAGCAAAATCACACCTTTTAGATGCAAGTGCATGTTTTAGATTTTGCTCTTAAAAATCACCTTGAGTGCAAAATCACACCTTTTGAGGGTCACTGCATGTTTTGAAAACACTCAAATATGTATGTCTCACCTTTTGGGAGTCATTGTATATTTTAAAACACATGTAATGATATGTTTTATGTGTTTTCAAATGACATTTTCATTCGAAATTACACCTTTGGGTGCAATTGCATATTTTGATGAAAATGTGCTTTTGACATGTTATGCACAACTTAAGTGATGAATTAAACACATATCAATTTATTTTTTGAAGAAATATTACTTAAATGGGTCATAAATAATATTTACACTATATGGTTAATATTGTATGTGCAAATATCATTTTAAAAGTAATACTTTTTAAGATGTTTTGATTTAAAACTCAAAAATTGAATTAAACTATATAATTAATATAGTCACTTAAGTGAAAAATTAAAAAACAACTAAACTTAAAAATATATCATAAAGTGCACTATAGTTACTCAAAAATCAAATTATACTATATAGTTAATATAGTCACTTAAGTGAAAAATTAAAAAGCAACTCCACTTAAAAATATAACATAAAGCGCACTCTAGTTACTTTAAGTGAAAAATTGAAATGATAAAGTAACTTAAAAACATAAAATTAATTGAATTTATGATATTTTTCAAAAAGTGAATGTCAACTTCAAAATATAACATGGTATTTCTTTATTTTTGCAGTTGCACCTAAAAGGTCCACTTTTCGGGCACTAAAATGGTCATATCTTTTGATTGCCAACTCCAATTAAGCCCTAAGATAGATCGAATCAAAGGGAAAACTGAAAGCAATAACTTGAGCAAAAAACAAAGGACAAAAACCAACAAACACACACTCAAAAATGAGAAAAAGGATGTTGAAGGCTTCAAAAATCAAGCATAGGCTCAACAAATGGAGAAACTAAAAAGACTTGACGAAAGCCTTCAGTAAAGGATTCATTATAACAATTGGGGTCGATCGATTGGTCAATACTAAGCAATTAAATAATGAGCTAAACTCAGAGAAATGCGAAACTAAGTTGGAAAAGTTTTGTACTATTACTTACATTTTGTGTTAACAAAATGCAGGACAACAACAATGAATATTTAGAAAGAAGTTTGAAGGAGATTAGAGAAATATGTGCAGATTTTTTTTTTCTTTTTATATATTCTGTTGAATTGAGGTTGATGTGGATGATAAACTCTATTTTCTAAGATTAAAAACTGTCGCTTCTTTCATCTGCAATTTTTACCTAACCCTTCTCTTTCAAATGCTCAAAACCCTTGATATTTCTCTACTTCCATTCCTACCATGAAACTTTTGCATAATGAAGGTTTGGACCAAAGGCTAGCCTAAAATCCATGACATCTTAGCAACTTGGGATATATTTGATAATGGAAAAAGTGTAGAACAAACTTATTAGCTGAGCTTGATAGTATAAAAAATATCTCTTGATGTTTAGCTAGCTGAGCCCTCACCATGCAGAGGGTGCCATGGCAGTGGAAGACATGAATCTCAATGGCAGCAGGGTTTTAGTAAGTGGATGGACTAGAATGATTTGTATTATGAATTCAGATGCTTCATAAGCATCAATTCCAACAGATGTTTTGATGTGAGAAGGGCAGGAAGGTGAGACCAATATGAGCTGGATGTGGTGGGGTGAAGAATATTTGAATGTTAATTCACGCTCTTAGGCTATCAACAGCATACTTCTGCAGGTTTCTTCATCTATAGGCTTCTATGTTTCTGGTCTAGTGTTCTGTTGTATTTGGTTTTCAAATTTATGCAAAATAATTATGTTTTCCCATTTCTAGTTCTGCTAGATTATTTTAGTTCTGTAGTAGCTTATACTGCATGCTCGGGTGCTCTGCCTTTGAAAACACTTCCAAATGAGTGAAAAGGTCCCAAACAAAATCCTGACACATAATTCTAGCCTACAAATTCAAAATTCCAAAACACTAAAACAATAACAAAGACTCATTGTATTCAACATATAAGTTGCAACAAATTAAAATAATGTTATTCTAAAAAAATCTGAGAACATCTAATTACAATCAAACCTTTCAATGGTCTCTCATTGGTCTCTTAGAGATGACATTTACAAGCAGTTCATTCACACTATTTGGGTTAACCTCTACAAGGGCCTTCACCCTAAGATGGCATTTGCGCGGAGCTCTTCTTGGAGCTTAAGGATGGACTCATTGTCTGTCCTGCTTACCTACCCCTCCACTACCCTCATTCCCTTAAGTGTTACATCCCAATTTTTGACCTAATTTGAAATATAGCCGTTGAGGTTCACATGAAGTCAATTGGCAGTTTAATTTCTTATAATTTGACAAAATGGTAAGATAGTTAGTCGTTATGATTTCAAGTGAAGATAACATGCTAGTTGATCATTAATCACGAATTCATGGAATTGAGAAGATGGTTAACCATTATGATTAATTATGATTAAATAATTTATTATGATAATATAATTTAACTGTGGGGAAATTCCTTGCAGGAAACATGTCAAAGGGGGTGGAAGCATTGTCAGAAAAGAATTAGGTAGGAGCATCACCATCACTGGGCAGATAGGTAGAGGATCTAGCGACTTGAAACAGGATACATCTGTGAAACCGCATGAGTTATTTAAATAATTAATTTAATTAAAATAATTGAGTTAAAATATAAAACATATCTCAAAGGATTTTAATTTATCTTTCATCATATTATTTTAATAAATGTTTATAAACATGCATATAATATAAAATGATTTGGCACCATTATAATTTAATAATTAACAAAGTGATGTTACATGTACATATAAGATAATAATAATGTTCAAATTATAAATTTCCAATTCTATTCTTTCCTTTTAATATTTTTGCTTTTAATCGATTAACACTTGGCATGATTAATTGATTTTATATTTGGCAATTCAAGTTGTCTTAATCTTTCCAACTTCTCTTCCAACCTTTTATTTTCTTTTCCCTCTTTATTTCTCTCCTTTTTCAATTCAAGTTTATGATGTATTCAAAGAGTCTTCTTGAAAACTGTAGGTAGCCGAAGAGCCAAGCAACCATTTTAATAGAATTGTATTTGCTATAACCTATTCCTCTCGGCATTTGGTGGCTCTTCTTTTATCTACTTATACGTTTGAACAAAGGGAGGAGACCCTGAGATTATTACCAGCTTCATTAACTTGTTCCCCCGTCTTCATTTCACCTTCATGGCTTTTTCTATCTGCGGGATTAGTGCGGAGTCTATCTTTTCTGGCTACGGAAGCAAGAAGCAATCTATATAAATCACGTAAGATATATTGAGTTCCGCCGAAACATGTTTAAAATCCGTTAATTCCTTTGTTCATAGAGCTATGCCAGTCAGTGTCCTGCTATATTCATCTTTCCATGTAAAACTAAATACTGTTGCCAAATTAAATTCAGACTGAATGGAGTATGCATTTATATAGTTTTCTAGTTGGAATTACTTTTACTCTTGGCTTGGCTTTCTTTCATTAAATATCGTCCATGGCTCCTACTGTGGAGACGAATGCTAGATTATATATCTGTAGGTGGATGTTGCATGGATCAGTTGTTCTTGTCTAGCATTTGATTTGTGTACATGTCCTTCACTTCTCGTGTAGTATATACAACATTAGACTTTTAAAGTGTCTTCTAGAGAATGTCTTACCTCATACTGCAGATTGAGGGTGATCAACAGGTAATGTTTAATGAGAAGCTTAGAATGAGATAAAGATCTATGGATTTATAAATGAACAGATATTTTACGTTTGAAAGTCCTCAGATTGGATTTGACATGACTATGACCTTAAAATGGTTTTAGCTTTAACTAGCCAGCTTGGACCACGAATTGACGATTTAAGAATAGGATGTGCTTGATGTATCTTATTGAGTTTAGGTTGTTACTTGAATGAATCTTACGTTGTTTGTCTTGCAAACTTGATACATGTTCTCCGAAGTTATGGACCCACGTTTTCAATTATAAACTTGTATTGTTCTTGAAAGTATCTTACATTTTAGTGTATATATTGTCTTACAACATGCCACTTGGGATTTACATTAGACTTCAATCTAGCCCAGTAAACTTTTTTTTCCCTGTATGTATCTGAAATTTGTTGTAATACGTTCCTGTGAATGCTCCTTGGGTTTTGCAACTTTAATTTCTTTTTTTTAAAGAATTATTAAACCTGTGAGTGACGGAAAAGAATTGATTGTTAACGGAAGTAATGAATCAAATACAAAAGAAGTCTTAAATGAAGTGATACATCCCAAATTGTTGAACCTTGAAGATTCAAAACTTCTTCTTAACCTCTTTTTTTTCAATTAATTAGTATCAGATAAAAAGAGTTTCAAATGGCATCAAGAACGTGTATGAATGTTGCCGATCTCAGGAACAAGTTTTATTTTTGTCACAATTCCTTAAAAAAGATAAAAGAGTAGTTTTATCATAATTTTCCATAATACTGAGGAGTTCACTGGCATGATGCCATAAAATTGGTGAAGAGATGTACGTAATAACAAGGTGATTATAATCTTTCAGACACCTAGGATTCACCTGGACATAGAAGCCACAAAAGGGTGAAGAGGTGAAATTAAACCTGCAAGAATCAACAATGAAATCAAATTTGAATATTAATTAATAGCTCATGCATGATTTCGTTAAATGTAATTTTCTACTGTCAAGTTGAGAGAGGTGTCTAGATACCAGGATGCTCAGCTGATGACAAGATGACCCCTGGCTATTCCGGATAGGGAGGGCCTTTCTCGTTAGAGATCATGTAGGGATAAGATTTGGTCCAAGGTTGGGTGGTTAAGCCCCTGACAATGTTTCACCTCTCCATGAGTTACCGGACATGCATCGGACAAAGATAAGTCATACATTCAATTGGTTGTCGGAGACAGGTATTATCACTTTTATGATTAATATGCAAGAAGGTAAGATTAATTGAGTTATTTCATCGTTACACCTAGATACAAGAGATAGATTTATGGAATGTTTTTCATTTATATGAATATTGAATATAAGTATATTTTCTAATCTTGAGTTACTGTCACAGTTAAGTAATCGGAAGGAAAGGAATTTGAAATTGATTGAGTGTTAATTGGAACCCTAAATGATACAGTAGTATCGAAAGCCCTAATTGAATCAGTGGTATCGGAAGCCCTAATTGAATCAGTGGTATCGAAAGCCCTAATTGATAGAGTGGTATCAGAAGCCCTAAATGATCCAATGGTAATCGATGTCCTAATAGATACAATGGTATGTTATGCCCTAATTTTATATAGTGGTATTTAATGGTAATCGTCATTTAATTTCGATATAGCGATATTGGATGGTAGTTGTTGTTTGATATTGTTATGGTGGCATATGTGGACTAACTTGGGTGGTTGCAGAAGCATCCCTACATTGATTTATTGATTCAATTTCCAAGGTACATGGATATTATTTTTCTATATTAAATTCCTTGGTGGTGTTTTAAGTTCTTAGTTAAGAAATTTTGTTTAACTGCTTTTAACAGTAAATCTCTATCACATAAACATGACTAATATAACTGTCTTTTTATGAATTTGAAATAATAACTGTATTTCTTGGAGATGATAGTTGTTAAATAAGACCTGGAAAATCGGGATGTTACATCAAAATCCCCCTTGGCTACTTTAGGGTGGGTTCACATAGGCTCTGTTGCGAGACCGGTCACCTTATGGACAGAGAGCACAAAATTTGCCAGCTTTGTAGTATTGGGGAGGTTGAGTCTATTGAGCACTTCATCTTTCACTATCCTCTATACTATGAGATCAGAGGGAGGTTCTACAGTCTCTTCGGGGAGACCCGGTCACTCTCCACTTTCATCAGATATACAAAGCCCTATATTTACAAGAAGTCCTTAGGCTTCGGGACAGCTCCATCTACGTACGCCACCTCCTCCTTGTTAGCTTATTACTGCCTTCTTCATGGGGATTCAGTCAGTGCACGGTACCAAGCGACTTCTTAGCACTTACTCTTCTTCTAGATCCATGAGGCCCAAGACTGTGTTCAGCTGCAGCCATCCTCTCCCAGGACCACTTTGAGGCAGCCCAAGGCTCCCACTGGCCCTATTGATTACCCTTCGGTTTAGCAATTCTTCACAGCTGCTCGGAACCCTTAGTGGGTTTGGGTTTGGGAGGGTTTTCCCTTTCCTCCAGTTTTTTCTCTCTGCTTTTGTTTTTTTTTGTTTTTTTTCTAACACCAATCCACCACCATTTTTCAACACCTGCTCCTCTCCCTTCACCTATGTTCCTCCTTCCCTCCTCACAATCTCTTCCAGTTCTCCCCAAACACGCACAACCCCCTGCCCCCCAACCTCCTCAACTCCCTTGTCTTCCTTGGGGTTACCCATGTTTAACTCCCCACATAACAGTTCAAGGCTATTCCATAATAAACACATGTCATTTGCATTTTTTTGAGTGCATAAGAAACCATATTTCTTGGAGTTGCATCAAACTGTTCACAGGCCTTATCTATACTCCTGCATTTTGCATACATATTTACCAGGGTAGTTGCAGTATTAACATGTGGCAAAACTTGATCAATTATAAATTTATAATTTGATGGCTTCCAATGTCTAGTATTGGCTCTTGATATGGAGCTGCCATCATCTGGATTTTGTCTTCTAATATAGAAAACAAATAGAGCTGTGCCAACTATGAGAAGGCATCCTACTCAACAGCGCCTGCAATTATAGCCCTGATGTGGTTTCTGTTCTTAGGAATCTGGGGTTCTGTAACTTCTGGAGTTTGAATTGGAGTTGGTTCAGGAAAGCTTGCTAGGAATTTAAGGCATAGATTCCCTGATGTTCTCAAGCTTTCAACTTATTCAAGAGCTCAGCAAGATTCCAGAAATTTGATTGTTTTCCATGTTTAATACATGGAGATTTGTCACACTTCCTAGGCTCTCTGGGACTGTCTTATGAAAAATGTTATTCTTTATGTCCAGATCCTGAAGGCTCATTTATGTTCTTAGGTCTGGTATCTCTGCATTTGGTCTGTTGAAGCTGAGATTTAATGCTTTAAGTTTAGATAAACCACCAAAGCTTTGGATTGGTCCAATGAGCTAGTTGTTATACAAATCCAGTTTTTGAAGGTCTACAAGGCCTCCAAATGCAACAGAAAGCAGTCTTCCAGATTCATTCGAAAGCAAAAGAGATGACTTCACTCACGTCATCACATTCAACACTTTTTCATTGGAATGGAGAGAATGGATCATCTTTCTGTCGTATGTGACAATGATAAACTTGTTAAATAGCCTTAAGAGCAGACACAAAATTAAAGAAAACAAGCTAGATTTATTTTTTGCTTTTTTTGATGATGCTGATTGCCGATTCTCCTTGGTGCTCCTGCATCAAATCCCCTCTTTTATGCATCTTTTTTTCTATGCATATTCTTGTATTCTGTGAAAATTCCCCATATTACAAGGCTAAAAGACTTTCCAATTATTAAAAACTATTTCATTCCACAGTTATAGATGTTCATGGATCATAAAATCTTTAAGGTGGGTAACTTGAAATAGAACATCAAAAACGCCCTTTTAAAGGCATGCACTCATGGCATATAGCTAGGTAAGAAATCCTAAAACTGAAGATATATATAAACAATCTTCTAAAAATGCAATTTGCAAACACACTTTAACAGATCTTACCAGTCCTACAGACCATTTTGACCTGAAGTACATTAAACTTATCTCATCTCATCTCATCATACTATACTAAGAATCTATTTGAACCTTAACAAACCTGCAGAGCCGCTGTTCTTTCTGTAACCGAGGTTGGTTGTTTGAATACCGCTGACTGCCCATCGCTCCTTTGAAAAATTTCCTACACCAAGCATGATTATTTCAAATGGTCACAAATGTAAACACGAAATTATAAAACATTGATCAAAGAAGAAGGTGAAACATATTTACTATTACAATGTTCAGAGAATTAAGGATATATCAAACACCACTACAAGGATATCTGCAAGTCATGAGCTCATACAAGAGATTTAAACCAAGACAATTAAGCCAAGCTCGTACAGTTTATTTTAAAACTGAGTATCAATATAGACAATCTTTGCAAGAAGTATATATATACACTTCAAGAAACCCAACAGACCAATTCGTGCCTAAGGGACATCACAAATCATGTCATCCCATTTTCTTGAATATATTAATCAATATATTGTAGAAAGGAAATCTCTTAAAGAAAGCATAAATTTCTAGAGGCTCATAAATTTCAAGGGAACTATTCTTCATATAGAATTGTAATCTAATTTTCTATATCAACTGCATAATGTATATTTGAGAATCACTGTAGTTGTGATGCCCCCTTTTAAAGAGTTTATGCGCCAATATTAGGAGATATAAAGTGAACATTCAATTAATTCATAAAGTAACTTTAATTAATATAAATTATAAATAGGGTCACTTTATCATCATTCCCAATTGTAAGTAAATATGAGAATTACAAGAGGGGAATTCAGAAACGCTTTCCAAAAGCCTTTATGAGAGGATTATAAATGAGATATGAGGGGTCATTTGATAGACTAAGTTAATTTATTTTGTTTGGAAGAAGTTGGGAGCTTTATAGCTTCATTTTCCGGAAATTTGAGGATGGATATCAATGGTTTCTCCGTGGTTTGCAGAGAAACCCAAATCTATCTTTGGTGTGGATTCATCGAGGATACACCATTGCGCTCTAATGTCAGACTATTAGGGTGCGGTCCCATGGATGAGGGCTTCTTAAAAAAATTCAGCGGCTACTCTAGAGATTTTTTAGGATTATTCTAAAGTGGGAGGTTCCATGAATTTTGTAGTGGAGTTATTCTTAAAAAGTTTAAGCCCCATAATTTATGGAAGCAGGTGGTCTCATGATTTTTTAATTTTAACATATTCAATTCACTTACTAAATAAATAAATATGTTTAAAAAATTTATTGATAAAAATTAGAAATTGGTATATGATTGACAGGTGGCACAAGAAAAGCCTAAGCTGGTGGGGCAATTTCTAGCCCCCCACCTTTTCCACCCGCTTAAATCTGCACCCTAAAAAGTAGAGGTTGCTACTTTTGAGGAGAAGACTCCAATTAATCCCATAGCAAACTCTTTTTTGATTTCATAGGACCACCTACTGCACAAAAATAGATCCTGCAGCCCCCCTCATGGGACTGCACCCTTGGTAATTTCAACTGAAAGTCTCCCTTGGATTTGATAGGCAACATTTGTGAAGCCTCTTAAGTTCAAGTTTAAGACTTGTTTGAAGTGCTACAGTAATTTTGTACCTTACCACAGTGATTCTGTAGCCTGTTACAGTAATTCTGTACTTGATACAGTGACATGAAAAGTGCCACAAGCAGTGACGATACAGCAACTTTTCATTTACAGAAGGAAAGCTGCTTCTTTGAAGATTCTCAGTCAATTGGGGCAGGGTGTTAAAGGTTTGTTAGGAGTGGTGAAGATTGATAGTGCTGTCTTCTACCACCAGCAGTGAACAGCAGAACTATAACATTATCTTTTGCTGTTACAGACCTAAGCAATCATGTTTGCATATATTAGAGTAATTTAATCTCAGAAGTCTTGGAGTTCTTCATTGCCCTTGGGAGCTATTCAGTTTAGAGAGACAAAGGAAGGATCTTGTGGCTGTTGTAACATCTGCTCTTATATCATATATCTCCAGTTTACTATGACAGAGTTTTCTGTGCATTGTTTCAATCTGAAAGGTGACTGTTAGGTTATGAAGGTGGTTGTTACCTAAATCTGATCAGTATGGGGAGTTGGAATTGGCTTGGAGGCATCACAGACCAGATTGTCATTGAATGCCGACATCAACTGAAGGTTGGAGAGTTATAGTTCAGGAACCGATGATTGTCCACTCTTCCCCCAGCTGCTACAGAGGTGAAAGGGTCTGCTAATTGTGGCATAACTAGTTCTGGGATGAATAAGATAAAAGTATCACGTTATTCCTGTTTAAACATTTTACTGCTGTTCAATCCTGGATTAGGCTGAAGTATATTAATTTATAAATGAGTTGTAGATTATTAAAGTGCTACTGCTGATTACCTACCCTACTGGCTATGCTTCAAGGTGATTGTACTGCTGCTCCTAAACCAAATACATCACCAGCTTTAAGCATGTACTTAGGTCAGAAGAAATAAATATAATTCCCTGTGTATTTCTGAATGATTAATGTTATACAGCAATTACCATAATCAGATTTTAGTTTCAGAATTAGTCTCTTTTCAAATCTTGTTCCTTGCACTTGATTATAAGCTTGAATACCATTGCATAAATCGGCAAATGAACTCAAGATTATGATGCAAATATAATCTCAAACATTGGAAAGAGAACAAAAATTTGGAGCAGTTCTGTGGAGAGTTATTACACCAGTAACCATCATAGGGATAAAGTTTAAAGCAAGACACCACCGGGGTTAAGTTTAACCCATTGATGATGGATCCTGCACAAAGATCCCAAATGTCAGGGGCTTCAAAATATTAAACGGTTGATTCCGAAAGACACACACATCTACCCACTCTCCTTATATTGGCTATATTTCCAAGATGCATGTCCCCTAAATTTCATCTCCAGTTGGCAAGTACTCTCTAAAGATGATGAAAAAAATAGCCGTTTAAAAATGTCAGTCACTACAACTTTCATTTATAATAGTTTTAGCCCTTCAATTTACAATTTACCAGAAGTATTATCAAATTTTGTGCTCTATCTTTATTTGGAAAAGCATTACATTCAATGAATTTTAGGACGACATCTTTTAAATACATTTTCAGGGCAAAATCACTTGGAATATTGAACTAATAGGAGCAATTTGTTTGGCCTGAAAATCTGATATAATAGAAGATAATCAAAACTTTCTTGTATCTTATTCATCGAGATTCATTACATAAATAAGGCGGCCATATAGCAGTTCAACTGCTATAAAATAACTATCAAAAACTGAAATATATAACCTTACTCTTTAACCCTAATGATTAATACATTAACGTCCCCCCCTTAATAGGGGATCACCTTGTGGTGTAGTGGTGACTTGGTTGCACTATTATTGGTGCAACCAAGGTTCAAATCTCTGCTTGGCCCAAAACAATGTTAATGTTGGTTGGGCCCACCTTAGTTGTTGTGCGTGGTGGTGGATAGGTGCGCGTATATGGCATATTCATGATGAAGATCATGGTGGTGATGCCACTTGCTGATGGAGATCGATAGTCAACTCTCAAGATCATTGCTGGGCTAGGAGTGCTCATGGACCCTGTATCGGACCCACGTCGCGTGAGCTTGTTGTGCCCCTCGGGCTTGGCGTCCCTATTGGGCTTTTGTGCTCGCAGGTCTTGTTTGTTGTATTCGGGGATGAGGTCCCCCAGATTTGTGGCCTCACTGATTCATAGCTCCAGTCAAAAGCGAAACGTTACTAATGAAAAAATAAACATCCCCCCTTAGTTGGAAAGGGTTATCTTGAAATTGGAGAGTATTTTGAATTCCTTAATCATCTTTTGAAATCTTGTTACTACGACAGGATTTAAAAACTGTTTGAACTTACAGGGTTCAAACTTTTCTACTTAAGCATGTCGCCCATTGGTGGGCCTTAATTTTTTTTGAAAAGCCTAATTTTTTTTGAAGAGCCTATTGCTTTGATAGGTTTCAGTTTGGGACTTATTTTGTCCATTTTGAATTAGCACAGTTCAGGTACATAATCACTGAAAAATAGCATAGATTGGGTGCAATGAACTTGTCTTGTTCACGTGTCACAATTTGATAATAGCACACATTAGGTGCAATAAAATTACACACATTGGGTGTTGCGAACTTGTTCTGTACATATTACAATTTGATAAAAGCACACATTAGGTGCAGTGGACTTGTTTTGCCCATTTGTTTGAAAATGGTCTACATTGAATTGTTGTATTTGCCACGCACTAAAATTTGAGCGGTATACATTGAATTGTTATTATTGCAGCCCACTTGAGCTTGAATCTGAAATATTCACAATGTTTCTTCCCTTGGCAAATGAGAGGGAATAATATTAACAACATGATTTCACTTGATGAAGCTATTGGATAAGAGGCTACATATTTATCTTCATAACCTCAAATAGGTGGAATGCATTACTATGGACCAATATCATCATAATGATCACAAATTTTATCTCCAACATTAGCAAAATCATTTTCATCAAAACAATGCCATCACCATGACTATTGTCATCAGCAATAGCCTTATTGGGAGTTTCTATTTGAATTTCTACTAAAGATACATAATTTAGAGAACTGTCTATTGAATTAGGAATATGTTGACCACAAATTATGGGGTCTACCAAAAATATTTGGGAACATTGTCCTTGGAACATGATCTTCTCCTAATCCAGCCTTAATCATTCCAGTTTAATTGTCATAAACAAATGACTGACTATCCTGCATGATTCATTTTCAAAATACCTTTTTCTTTATTGATACTTTTGAATCCCTGCTGCCACTGCCTTTTCTACCTTGTAATATTGTAAAACTGATGACTGAATATCTTAAGAACAGCATCAAAATTTATTAGAGGGGTTTAATAAAATCAATATTTTTGTTTTTCTCCAATGTTTCCACAATACAGCTGGTTAGCCAATTAAATTCCATTCAATAAATTCACAGCGCTTCAAATATACCCATTTTCCAATCTGTAAGCATATCCTAATAACAATATTCCTCACTATTACAAATAGAATAAATTTGTAATGAAACTAATTCTTGAAATTGGAAATTTATCATAGTCTGCACACATGCACCCGATGCTCTAAGCAACTCAAATCGTAAAACAAGCTAACCAGACTGAAACAACATCACAATCTCTGTTAAATATTGGTATTATGCAAGAAATTGGGGTCTCTCAAACGGAATTCCAGAACTGATAAAGCATCAATGAAAACAATGGCATTCTTTTATAAACACCAGAATCAAAAACTTGGACAGTTACAAAGGAGTCCGACACCATTGTTTCCCAAATGGGGACTCAACCTAATATCGGTCAAGAAGAGTCATTATAACTTCTTTCATAACTGATCTTCGAATTGGTTACAGATTTCAACTCCAACATCAAAGGAAAACCGAAACCGTTGAAGCAAATACATGTAGCATGTGTAAAGTCATGTCTTGCTATCATTTCAAATAATAGAAAATACAGTAGCAACACACAGGAAATATAGAGAAATGAACATCACCAAATTGCAAGCACACACAGGTAATGGGTCTAAATCATGCCTACAAATGTTGCACCCTTGATTTCCACACACTCACCAACAGCCTGCTCTAATATTACTGTAAGGTCCGAAAATCTGATATAATAGAAAATAATCAAAATATAATCAAAAGTTTAATGTATCTTATTCATCGAGATTCACTACAAAAATAAGGCAGCCGTATAGACTGCTATAAGATAACCAAAAAAAACAAAGTTTATTGTATCTTATTCATCGAGATTCACTACATAAATAAGGCAGCCATATAGACTGCTATAAAATAACCAAAAAGAACTGAAATATATAGCCGAACTCTTTAACCCTAATGATTAATACATTAACACAATTTGTAAATGGTTAGCGAGGTAAACAAGCTTAATTTCATAGAAAACTCTACAGCTATCAATCTCCTCTAAGTTTGAACTTGTTACATGTCCAGCTACGAATATATGAATGGTTTATTTTAATGATATTGATGAGACTAAATAATTTATGAGATCTCGGGAACATTCTCAATTTATCTTTATATTTTTTTTTGATGTGGGATTTTTAACTATAATGTTTAACTAGGAGAATTAGCAGTCTGACTAATCCTATCATCCTTGAATAACTGATCCATGTTGTAAACCAGCACAACTGAAGTAGCCTATTCAAACGCATGGGTGATAAGTCATAGAAGCAAATAAATGACTAAATGGGTCATTGATGGAATAATTTGACTATTAAATACTTAATAAAGCACCTACAAATGTTAGTGATGCTTAAAATCCAATTGCTTGAATATTAAATTAGACTTACTCAGCTACGTTTTCTCATTCATTTAAAACCTAAATAATGTTAAACATCTTATTTTCCTTTTTCTTTTCTAAAAAATGTATGACAAAAGATGAAAATGAGCTTACCGGAGCCATCCACCTGCATACGTCGCAGTCAATGCATTCGTGATCTGAAAAAAATTAATGAGCAGTTCACTACAGGTGAGGAGGGAATTGCCGCTCTAATTATTGTGAAATTAAGAATTTGTGAGTGAGAAGACTTACTGACATAGAATTCTCCGTCTACGTTTTGAGGGCGCCTATTTAATGAAGTGTGAGGACGGGCGTTAGCTAATGAGCAGGTAACGGAAGATGAAAGAGGCCGTGCTTTAATGATGGAGTTGCTGCTGTTGATATGTTGCAGAAACTGAGCGTCTTTGCTCGCAAATTGGGGTTTTCGATTGAGGATGACAGAGGCGTTAAATGCCGCCATTTTTAAAACCTCTCGGGCAATTGAGGCGGCCTAAGAGCAGACGAGAAATTCCAAATTACGTTTGTGTGGTAAAGAGCAGAGAAGAATTCCAAATTATTCATGGATTCAAAATGGACTTCCAAAGAAGAGGCCTTAAGGCCCCGTTTGGTGAGCGGTATTCTGGAATACGTATTCCGGAATAGAACGTATTTCTGTTCTCCGTTTGGTTCAGCCAATATTTGATGGGAATTCGCGGACCCGAAAATGTATGTTTTCTAAAATAAATAAAAATGGAATAGGAATACGTATTCCAATACCACCTATTTTGGTGGAATTGCAAAACCCTATTTTTGGGCTAAAAATGGAGTACGTATTCTATTTTTGCTTCGTATTTCAATCCCGTTTTGGTGCATCCAAACAAAGAATTCGTCATTTTTGGAATACGTATTCCTATTCCGCTCACCAAACGGGGCCTTAAGTTCATTCCGACCTGGCTTCCTTTGAGTCAGACGGTCAAATGAAATTGACACAATGGCTGTCTCGATTTAGGATGAAATTTCTAGCCTCTTTTAATAGTTTTTATTCAATATTTTGAATAAAAGAGTTTTTCTTAGTTTTGTGTTTCCAAACATTACCGTTGGGTTTTTATTTGTAGGGGATCTTTTTATTTAGAATGAATGTTATTATTATTATTATTATACTATTTATAGTCTATCATCTTTTTAGTATTTTAGGTATATATTATTTTAATCAAAATTGTTTAATTATCTATTATTTGATTTTTATATAACTAATTATAAAGAATAAAATTTAATATATATTATTTATTTTATTATACTAATGTTTACATATGTAATTTTTAATTTTCTTGCTTTTCTATGTAATTTTATGTCTTTTTTTTTTTTGATGGAGAGTTCAGACCTGTGAGGCAGCCCAGCGAGGCACGAAGCCTGCGAGCTACCAACCAACGAAGGCCACCATTAACTTTTAGGTACTCGATACGGGCCCACACGTGCCTGAATACTAAATATTTTATGTCCACACGTGCCTGTAATTTTATGTCTTTTGACTAGATAAGAGCTTTGGGTCTTGTACACACTTTTTTGGAGGTGCTCACGATAAAAAATTTAGTTTCCTTATAAAGCGGATATTGGATGGAAAACGTGATTGCCCCACTCTTCCCACGATTCTATTGATTGTCATTCATTCATTCTATTGCTAATTTTAAGCATGATGTTGGTCTATTTAGATTTATCTCTTGCTTTCAACTTGTATTCAAGTAGCAACCTTTTGTAATAAATCTCTAGATATCTGCAATTAATTTCTTCATTATTATAGATTATGAATGCTTTTTTAATATTTTGTTCTACATTTTTCTTTCACTATGTATATAATAGTTGTTTTACTTTACAATAGATTTTATATATTCTATGTAGGTTTGATTTCCAATAGATTTTAAAATACTCTTTGTATGTTTGATTTGTAAGTTGTGCAGTTGTAGCTAACTCTATTTTTTATGGTGAGTAGTCAAAATGTATTTACCTATCATTTGTTTCATATTTTTGGGTTGGGCATTTACTTTGTAGATGTAATGGTGCCTTTTCCCCTATAATTAGTTGCTTTCATGTATAGGGTTGACAATCCCAATTCAAACTAGTCAGCATCGCCAACCAAGCAATCCCAAAGAATGAAAAAATAAATTTGGAAACATAAATCTTGGTTGAACACGCACTTTTCACCAGGTATTTAAAGTCTTGCACATTTTATTTGATTTATTTGCTTAGGGTTTTTGGAATTATATTTAGTGAAATTGGGTATCAGTGTTGGGTTGGCATTTTGTCTGAGTACTCTTTAGTGGGGTGAAAATGCAACAGTATTTGAATATTTTTTTTCTTCAAAAAATGGAGATTCAATTTCTGAAACATGGCATAACATCTCTCCCCCTTCTTCCATACTTACAAGAGGAACTCTAGGAAAATTTCCCAATGCAAAATTTCAGTTGGAGATTTTTTTAAATTAAAGCTGGTAAGCGCAAGGTGCTTGTCCTATTCCCTTTGGATGCTCTGATAGACCCTTCATAGATATATGCTCTCCTTCCTATCCCACAAGATCATCCCTCCCATCCCACAAGATTATCCCTCCTTGCCCAGTTTTGTTAATTCCCTCCCAAACCCCAACTCCATAAATTTTGGCTTCGATCCACCTGAACCTTGATATTGTTAGAATATTTAGAATAACTAAGAAGAGGGTGAATCAATTATCCTCAGGTCCAAATGTGCCAATTCAACTTTCACTAACTTCAAACAACTTAAACAATCACATTCAATCACTCGATCCATATAGAAACTTATCAGCAACTCCATATGTTGTTCATTACTTAACTCGTTGTTCGGTATACGCCAACTAACAATAAAATGAAACAATAAATAGCATGTGTCACAGATAAACCATTCACACATTTATGACACCAATATTTAATGTGGAAACCCAATTGGGGAAAAACCACCAAGTAACATGCTACCACTTTTCACTCTTCTGAAGTGAGGTCGGTAAGAGCCAACCCTGTTAAAGGTTACAAAAGATACTGTTATATTCGACCTTGTTAAAGGGTTTAATCACCCTGTTAGGAGTGGCTTGGTTAGAGGACTTTGGATCATTTCATTAGAATATCACCTTGATTAAAGGATTTTTACTACTATAATGGTTAGAAAGTAACAATAGGTTTGATCTATTAAACATAAATCACTTTGCAAATTCAAATCTCCATTCATCTCATTTGTTGGTTCATTGATTGGACTTCATTAACATCTCCATCATTGATCTTGTTGGCATCCCTTCAAGAAATCACATTTTACCAATCTCTTCACTTCACCTCTACTACTCTGTTCTTCACAAGTTCTCCTTAGGATTGCAAATCAACAACAAACCAACCCCAAAAAACATCTCTTATGCCTCCTTAAATAGGTAATTTTGATATTTTCCTGCTTAAACATCATTGTAGATCTTAGGGTTAGATTAGATCCATTGAATCTATCCATCATTTTGTCCTTTTACTCCTTTCTTGATACTTCTAGAAATTTCTCTTTAAATCATTGCCTTCAAGATCACATAACAAACTCAATTCATGCATTAAATATGCCTAATCATCAATCCTTATCATCCATGTATTTTGACTAAATAATTTTTTTAACTATGTTTGCCTCAAACTCAATTCTTTCATAAACTATAACTTTTCCTTACACTCGGCCAACACTATGTAGCTCAGCCACTATTATTCTTCCTCGCTTGGCTTCCACTTGCTCGCTTGGTCATTACTACACTTGGTCACTACTACATTCTACTTCTCCAACTTGCTTGGCCATAACTAGCACTGAACTAATACTGTTTGCTCAGCTAACTCTTAAATTCCTTAATCTTTTATTTCACCTCCTTCATTGATCGACCACATTTTACTAGGCTTTGCTTGTATTTAACTCAACACATCTATACTTTATAGGATGATTGAATAATACATCATCTTCCCAAAGAATAACTAATCAAGTTCCCATTGTAATTCCATCATACTTGCTCCTCATCACTTGACAACTTCACTAGTTCATTTTGTTGTCTATCTTTTCAAACCTCTTCATTAATCAACAGATATGACACTCTACATTGTTAGTAAACATCTCTCCAGTAGGTTTGGCATCAATGACAACATAACAATTATTCCAATTGTAGTTTCCAAGAATCTCCCTCTTTGACATTGATGGCAACACCTCTAGTTACCATGCAAATACAAAATACATTCTCATGATTTATCAATAACAACTGGCTCTATGATTTGATATAGATCCTAATTAATATCCTTAGTTTCATTCTGATTCCCATCTTGCACTCACTTGTGATTCTCCCTTTATGATACCAATTGAAAATTCTTCAATGCTAACACCAATTGCAATACCAACTTTATTGGCAACACCTCTTTTAGATCTCGTCTTGTAATTAAACTTCTCACACTGATCTCTGCAACACCTCTAGACACATCTCACTCTTTTGACAACAATCACTTCATATAGATTCTCCCTCTTATATCTCAACAAATACTCTTCATTTGAATATAAATAGTAACTTGATACTCTCTCTCTTTCATACAGATATAGGATGGTAACTACATAACATACTCTCCCCCTTTGACAACAATGTCAAAGACATCAACCATTCACATAACATCTTCAATTTTTCGATGTCCAACTGATATAGAAATGTTACTTTCTCTTGACCTTGACTCTTTATATATATAGTTTTATCTACTCATTCTTATGTTCATCATTTCACAATCTTTAGGAAACTGCTAAAGTGTGACCTCTTTGTATCAATGTGAAAAATATTATGATCATAACATTTGATGCAATGCAACATCTCTTCTCAGCTTGTTTCAAATAGGGGAATCACCCCTAATTTACCTCTTAAGTACTCAAAATCATCCTTGGGTAATGCCATAGTGAATATATCAACTATTTGCTCGTTTGTGTTCGCATACTCCAGTCTCACTTCTTTGTCTTGTACCAACTCTCTCAAGTAATGATACTTGATAGCAATTTGTTTGGTTTTAGTGTGCATCACATGATTCTTTGATATGTTTATAGAACTTGTGTTATCACAATATATCACAATAGGTTTAATAATTTATTACTTCATACCTTTCAACAATTGCTTGATCCATACAATATTTGAACAATTAACTGCTACAATGACATACTCAACATCTTCTGTGGATTGAGAAATACAATTTTTCTTCTTGCTTGTCCGTGAAATCAATCTTCTTCCTAAAAAGAAAGTGCCTGCACTTGTACTCTTTATGTCATCAATGTTTCCAACTCAATTTGTATTTGTATACACTTTTAACTCAAACTTGTCACTCTTTTTGTACCATAATCCATAGTCTTTTGTTCCTTTCAGATATCTCAATATCCTTTCCACAACCATCATATGATTTTCTCTAGGATTAGCAAAAGATATAACAACAACACCAATTGCTAATGTAATATCAAGTCTTCTATGTACAACATATTATAGTTTTCCAATCATTGACCTATATAATGTTTGATTCACCTTAGCAGAATCATCATTCTTTAACAATTTATGACCAGTAACCACAGGTGTTCCAACTGGTCTTGTGTCTTATATTCCAAAAGTCTTCAATATCTCTTTGATATACTTTGATTGAGTAATGTAAATACCCTTCTTCATTTGAAAAACTTGAAATCCAACAAAGAACTTGAACTCACCAAACATTGACATCTCAAACTCTATCTTCGTTTCATTAGAAAATGACTTGCACAACATATCATGTCCTCCACATATGATATCATTAACAAAAATTTCAGCTAGCAATATCTTGCTCTCATATTCACTTTTTAGGTACAAATTTACATTGTCATTAGTTCTTGCAAAACCAATTTTCACCAAATTAGTGTGTAGTCTTCCGTACCATGTTTTGGAGGCTTGCTTCAAACCATATAAAGCTTTGTATAGTATACATACCGTATTCTTCTTGTTGGGTTCAATAAATCCTTTTGGTTGATCAATGTAGACTTTTTCTTCTAAGATTTAATTCAAAAATGAAGATTTGACATCCATTTGGTATACCTTGACTCCTTTGTAAGCAAAATATGCAAGAAAAGTTCTCACTCCTTCCAACCTTGCAATTGGGGAAAATGTCTCACCATAATCAATTCCTTCTTCTTGTGCATATCCTTTGCAATGTTCCTTATGACTTCACCTTTCTCATTCAACTTGTCTTTGAATACCCACTTGGTTCCATCACATTCTTATCCTTTGGTCTAGGTACTAATTTCCATGTCTTGTTCTTTATTTGATTAATTTCTTCATTCATTACCTTAATATTAATCCAATCTTCATTCTCCAAAGCATCTTTAACTAATTTAGGTTCAACTTCACAAAGTAAACATGTGTCATTCTTCAACTTACTTCTTGTCATGACTCCTAAATCTTTGCTTCCACTAATTTGGTTCGGTGTATGATTTCTCCTTACATAGGTTGATATCTCCTCTCCCCTTCATGTATATCACTAGGTTCTACTTTGTCTTCTTCTACAAGTATCTTTGGCTACAACTCATCTTGGTTTATTTGTTGTTCAATTTCTTCTATTTGATGTTTGACTTCTACTATCTATGACTCAACTCCTATAGCTTGATGCTCACCAATCTATAGATGCTCGACATAATTCTTCTATTCAACTTCGACAGTGCTTGGCTACTTATGCTTGGTTCAAGTAAGGTGCTAGGTTCACCTTCATATACATAAACAAAAAATTTGTTGTCTTCAGGCTCTTTCTTGCATTCCTCCTCATTCTTTTCTGCAAATTCATCAACTCTAATATTTGCACTTTCCAAAATTTTGTTAGTGTTGGAATTCAAACACTTATATGCCTTTCTTTTAGTGGAATATCCTAGAAATGTCTTCATCACTTTTTGCATCAAGTTTTTTTTTCCTTGTATTTTTTAATATGTAACATTTACTTCCAAAATCTTTGAAATAATTGACAAGGTGCATAGCCATACCATAGTTCAAAATGTATTTTGTTTGTGCCTTTCTTCACTTAAAATTGGTCCAAAGTATAGAGTGTAGCACTAACAACTTCTCTTCAATACTTTTGTGAAACATTCTTCTCCATCATTAGTGTCCTTGCATAGTCCATGATAGATCTATTGCTTCTTTCAACTATTTCATTCTATGGTGGTATCCTTGGTGCACTCATTTGTCTCTTGATTCCTTTGCCATTGCATAATATGTTGAACTCATCTAATATGAATTAACCTCCTCTATATGATCTCAAGCGCTTCAAACACTTGTATGTTTTAGATTAAGGTAAAAATAGGCTTTGAGGGGACCCAAAACCCCTTTATATCATAGAAACAAAAGATATTCGAAGAAAGCCCAAACATCCCAAAAGGATCCAAACAAAGGTTATCCAGGGACCAGATACCCCAAGTAATATCTTAAAACAAGAAGCAAGCTGCCACAGAAAAATATTATGTGTCTAGCAGCACCAACAAAAAAAATATAGAAAAGAAACCAATAGGAACTCTTAACCAACCAACTAGCAAGGGAATAAGAATTATTTTTCACTCCCTTTTTGTGGGAGCATAAATTTATATCAAATTAAGGAAGGGCCTTTTTAGATCCTTTCTTGGTAACGAACATCCACCCCTCCTCCACCATCACAGACTTAGACTACCAAACTTGAGAATCCTAAATAGAGGGAAACTCGTCCAACTTTTGACAAGGACCAACCATCATCACTTTTGCCATCAAATTGGAGCTAATACCAATAGTCTAATTACCAATTCTAGTAGTAGTAGAAGTACAAGCACTAGAGCCAAAATTGTCAGTACTAGAACTAGAAGAACAAACATTACCAATGCTAACAGATATACAATGACCAGATCCAACAATCATAGCACAAGACATCTTACTTTGTCCAGAATTAGCAGTCTCAAGAACAAAACCACTAGATTTACCTTGACTCGAGTTTGCACCAAGAATACTAGATTTAGCACCTTGACCAGAACCAATAGTCTCGTCCTCCTTTTGAAACATTTACATCAAACCTATGTGTTGGTTTATGGTTTGTGTTGATTTGTTGGTTTTTTTTTGTTGTTTCCAACTTTTTGTTTTAAACTCTTGGTTCCAAGTCCTTGTAAAACCTAGGTTGGTTTCTTTTTGGTTTACTTTAGTAGTTTCAGGTCCATGTAAAACTTGGATTTTTTATGTTTTATGGTGAACTTCAAGTTTGAGGTCCTTGTAAAACTTGGTGATGTGTCATGTTTATCTTTAGCTTTTATAAAGGGTTTCAGGTCCCTTCAAAACCTATTTTTGCATTAATCTAAACCTTCATATTTTTTCCACAGTCAATATTCATCCTTGTAGGCATGAAGAAAACATAGATTTTTGAGAGATTTTCTAAACTGGATTTCTACAAACCTTACCTCAATCTGATGCTAAAAATCTAGTGATCCTTTGTGCTTAGAAAATTTCTATCTCCAAAAGCCCACAAATAACTCTCATCTTTCAATTCCCAAGTTGCTCCTCCAAACCTTTGTGTGGAGAAATGAGATAAAATCCTCTAATAAAGGCTTCTAACCCTAGTTAGGGTTTCTATTTCCCAAATAACCTCTCACTTTATTATTTTTTCTAATTATTTTATTTAATTAATCCTTTCTTGCATACTTAGTGCCTTTTATTTAAAATAATACTTTATTCTATTATTCCCACTTGGTTTGATTTAGCAAGACATTTTTAAAAATAATTTTAAAAAAAAAATCAAATAATATTTAAATCTCGTTATTTAATACAACTTCTAAATTTATAATGTCAACTTTAACTTTAGTAAATTTAATTGTTAATAATTCTAAGATTAGGCTTTTAATTAAGTCCTTTTTTTTTTGGAAAAAGGAGGGGTAAAAATTTATTCACTCAAAACCAAGTTATAAAGCAAAGGCCGAAGGCCCAAAACAACATTACATGCTCCTACCCTCTAGTAACATCTGATCAATGATCTCACAATACTCAAAAGGTAGCTCATCCCTACCATTAATAGCCCATCTACCCACATTCTCTGAAGCCCACTTAGCCAAACAATCTGCCACTCTATTCCATTCGCGAGGGATATGACGAAAGGAAATAGAGTCCAAGGAACTACAAAGACTAAGAATTTGGCTAGCCAAAGAGGCAAGTTGCCAGCTAACATCTTCTAACCTTTGGTTATTCAACATATCCATGACAATCTGAGAGTTAGACTCATAGATGATCTTCCACCACCCTAACAAATAGCCACACTCAATGGCAACTTTAATAGCTAAGGCCTCCATTAGATTATTAGAATGTTGACCCTTGTAAACAGAAAGTAGAAAAATTGCATCACCATCATTTCCTCTACCAATAGCCCCAATACCAGCATGACCAGGGTTCCCCTGAGAAGATCCATCTGTATTGATCTTCAAGAACCTAGTCGAGGGAGGAGACCACCTCCCATCCTGACACACCCGTTGCTTACCATGGCTCAATCTTTTACTGGGACTGCATCCCTAACAGTTATCTCCCAGTTTCAGATTCCTCACAATAACTTGATTCCCAGGATCTATATTAACAAACATATCACACTTTGCATAGATCATCTCTTGGAGCCTATTGAGAATCAACTTCCACAATTGGGAGCTGCCTAATTTGGAATCACAAAAGATTCTATGATTCCTTTCCAGCCAAATGTTCCAAAGAATGAAGATCAGACCAACCATCCAGGCAATATGTAAGAAAGAAGTCTTTGTTAGAGATCTGCCCAAGCTTTCCTAGAAATTAATAATAGAAGTAGCATGAATACAAGCATGACACCAAGCCTCCCACCATCTATGTCATATCTCTCTCGAAAAAGGGCAGAGAAAAAACAAGTGGGAGACACACTCCTCATTGCACAAACAAAGAACGCAAACCAAAGGTCCCTAAAAACCTCGTTTGCGGAGATTCTCCCAAGTGAGGTATTTCTTCTAAGCCAACAACCATAAGAAAAATTTACACTTGGACCACGAAAAGCTACTCCAAATCTTCTTCCACCAATTCACTTCAACCAGACCGTGTAAGTTCCTGTCAAGAATAGCATAACCTTGAGCCACTATAAATTTACCTTTTGGATTGGGGCTCCAAGCCAAATTGTCCCTCCCATTGAGAGAGCTACAAAACCTATCCTTCAAAACTCTAGAGAGAAGGGCCTGATCCTCATCAGAGCCACCCATCAGCCACTCTTAAGAATCCTTCCAAAAAGTCATCTTAACCTGCCCCAGGCGTTTGACAGTCTTAAAATACTCCACCTTAAGCTAGCTAGCATTAATGAAAGTTTGGGAAAGGGGAAGAAGCTAGGGATAACTGGAAAGAATGGGAGGATGGCCATCCCACGAGTCCTGCCAAAACAAAATATCTGAGCCTCTATTACAAATCCAGAAGAGCCCCTCCTTAATAAGTTGGGCTCCCTTCTTAAGAGTATCCCAAATACAGGAGCCTTTACCCACCAAAGGAAGATGTGGCACCTCAGAGCAATCCGCACCAGGAAAGTACTTATGGGTAAGAATCTTAGCCCACTCTTAATCTTGATTGTTACACCATCACCAGTACAATTTGGCAGCCAAGACCGTGACAATAAGAGCCATCGAGCGAAGCCCAAGACCACCCCACATGTTTTGGCCTACACACATACTCCCACTTGACTAGGCTCCACTTCGAGGATAGAAGACTCCCAGAACAAAGGAATTGCCAAGATAAAGCATCAAAATCCCTCACAAAATTATAAGGGGGAACCTGAACACAACACCTATAAATGGGAAGAGACTACACCACAGTCTTTAGCAGAACCACTCTCCTAGCAGAAGATAACCATCTGCTTGTCTAGTGACTAACCTTACTCCTAAATTTATCCAAAATCCCCTACCAGTAATCCTTCTACTAAGCACCCAAGAATAAAGGGACCCCAAGATACATCAGGGGAAGGGAACCAATTTGGAATCTAAGAATTCTAGCAATCCTATTCTGAATAAGCTGAGGAGTGTTAAAGAAATATATAGAAGACTTGTCATCATTAATTCTTTTTCCTGAGGCTTTCAAATAAATATCCAAAGCTTTCTTGATATTCACTACCTCACTAATTCTAGCCATGCCCATCAATCTGGTATCATCCACAAATTGAAGATGAGAATACGAAGGAAGGTTGTTATTCCAGCTCCAACCTTGGATAATACCCTGCCACACCTGAGCTTTTAAAAACATGCCAAGACCCTCTTCCATGCTAATGAACAAGTAGGGAGAAAGAGGGTCACCTTGCCGAAGCCCCCTATAAGTGCCAAACAACTCTAAAGGTTCTCCATTAATAAGAACTGAGAAGGAGGGTGATGTCACACAACTAAGAACCCATTCGACCCACTCCACAAAAAACTCGAAAGTCAAAAGAATTTTTTGTAAGAACTCCCAACTCACCCAATCATAAGCCTTGGCCATGCCAAGTTTAATGAACATAGCTTTCTCCTTTGAAGTAGCCATAGAGCGGACTGCCTCTGTTGCTATCATAATTCCATCCAAAATTTGTCTTCCATCAACAAAGCCACCATGTTCAGCAGAGATCAAAAAACCAAGGAATGGCTTGAGCCTCTCAACAATCAATTTGGTGATGATCTTGTAGACAACATTACATAATGTTATAGGCCTGAACTGATCCAGCCGATTAGCCCCTTCCTTCTTAGGTATGAGAGCCAAGAAGGTTGAATTTAAAGACTTTAGCATTTGTTTATTCCTGTATGATTCTTGGACTACATCTAGGAGATCATACTTTATTATCTCCCATAATTCTTGGAAAAACTCAATCGAAAACTCGTCTGGACTAGGGACCTTACCTTTCTTCATATTAAACATGATTTTCTCCAACTCTAGAAGAAAGATAGGGCTTAAGAGGGTGGCATTCATCTCTACAAAGACAAGGTGAGGGATACAATTCAAAATATCACGCTCTTCAGGCCTAGCACCAAGATCCTCCCTAGAAGAGAGATCAGAGAAATAATTGACTGCTTCCCTAGAGATGTCTTCACGAGAAAATATCTAAATTCCATCCATTAAGACAAGAGAGGAGAGAGAGTTCTCATGCCTTCGTGCCTTAACAGAGTTGTGGAAAAAGGTCGTGTTCCTATCCCCTTCCTAAAGCCACTCAATACAGGATTTTTGCTTCTAGAAAATCTCCTCCCGAAGCTCTCATTCTTCCAACTCCTTAAGAGCTAGGGACTCAAGCTTCACTCATCTTAGAGTTCAACCCCTAGTCCCAAATCTGGTGGGTAATATTATCTAGCTTGGTTTGAGCAGTAGTCTTCTGAACATGTAGATACCCAAAGCACTATTTATTCCATCTCTTAAGCCTGTATTTCACATGTTGAAGCTTCTTACCAAAAGTATACATGGTCGTACCATGATTAGGCATCGCCTCATACCACCAATCCACCATAAGATAAGGTAGAGACAAGTCTCTCAACCACATCAACTGGAATTTGAAAGAGGGATTCTTGGTGACTCTATATGGAGTGATGTAAAGCTTAATGGGCTAGTGAACTAATCCCCTCCAGTCAAGAATTTCAGAACTAGTGATCCACTTGTTGTCCATCTAATAACAGGAACCTAAAAATCTGTCAAGCCTTTTTGAGATAGCCTCACCACCACATCTCTGATTATTCCAAGTAAAGAAACCATTAGTCGGCTTCACATCAATAAGAACTAATGAGAAAATCATATCTCTGAGCAGATTTGAGGATTGGTCTAACCTAGCTAACCCTCCTCTTTTTTCCTCCAAGCTAATAACTGCATTGAAATCACCTGCCATAATCCATGGAAGATAAGGTTCCAAGGATTAGATGAATCTAATATGGTTCCATAGCTAAGATTTACCTGGAAAGTCCTTAGGAGCATAAATATTGAATAAGAAGCACCTTTCTCCATTCTCAAAGCTAGTGGCAATCAAAGAAATGGATGACCGGCTAGAAGTGCACCAAAGTGGTGAGACTTTCCTTGGGTCCTAGAAGCAAGCCACCCCTCCTGAACTATTCAAGGCACCCACCCCCTACCAAGAGCCCTAGGGCCAGATATACGCAGCACAATTAGCCAATCCATCCAACAAAAGCTTAGTTTCCTGAATGAAGACCATATCAGGAGACTAGGACTCAATTAATCTGTGAACAACCTTTTGTCTGGGGATGCTATTCAACCCCCTTACATTCCATGATAGCACTATCATTTATGGGGGTGAGAGAAATGAGAATCAATGGGTCTCACAGACCCAGACTCAACTAAATTTTCACCCATTATCTTCACTTTCTCCTAATCAATCTTCCTGCCACTTTTTGACAGTTTATCTAAAGGTCCCTTTTTGAAGGGTTTTTGATGAATGCCTAGAGCAAGGGGAGCCTTATTAATTTTTGTAGAATCAGATGTCCCCTTAGACCTAAGGGGGTCAGTGGCCACCAAGACTGGGCCTTGCGAACCCTGTGATCCACGAAGATTCTTGATATCCTGAACTGGAGGGGGCAAATCAATATCCAACTGCTCGGCTTGTAGGTCTCTTGTAACTAGAATCTGATCCTCTCTCTGCATATCTCCCTCTTGAATCTCATGCTAACTTTTGGCCTTAGGAGAAAGCTTAACTAGGATGCCTTCCTCCTGGACCATGTCTCCAAGAGCCTCAAACCTGTTAAAGGTGCCATCAGTCTGCCCATCCATCCAAGTTCTCTTCTTACCTTTGTCCTTATTATGAGATTTAACCTAAGTAAATCCCTCATTGTCAACAGGTCCATTAGATACCGTGGCCTTTCCCTTGTCCTCCCTAGGGGGACCTGAAGCATCCAAGGAAGGGATCTTATACCTAGGACATCTGCGAAAATGTCAGTATTCATGGCATATTCTACATCTAAATGGTAGGCTCTTGTAATCCAACTACTGAATCCAGGAAATAGAGCCCATACAAATCTCCAAAGAATTTGGCAACGGATTATTTAAATCAACTTCTACACAAATACAAGCAAAAGAAATTACCTTTCGATCGTGAGTCTGTGTAGCCGATCCCACAGGTTTTCCTAGAAGCATTGAGATTGAGTGAACAATATCTTCCCTCCAAAACTCCAAAGGAAGTCTCAGTAAGCGTACCCATACTAGAACTCGAGAGGGGATTTCCTCAGTAGAGTTAAAGCCCATGTGCCAAGGTTTGATGAATAGCCCCACCTAATTAAAGAAATAAGGGCCACCTTCAAAGGCCTTATTCCTATCTGACATGCATGAGAAGGTGACCCTAAAATAATTATTAGCTGCTAATAGAATTTCCATATCTCCTTTTGGGGTCCACACGCGATGGGCCCAGGAGTCCAACACGGGCAATGAAAGATGAAGGCCGATAAATTTGCAGATAAGAGCATGATTACTCCAGTACTCAACATCCTCTAAAACCTGTTCAGGTCAAATGACAAGAATTGGTTGGACCTCGGCTTTCTGCAAACATCCATTAATTTTTTGTAGTCGGAGCTTCCCATTAGAAGAGGATTCTTCTTTCCGCAATTGGGATTTACCATTCAGAGCCCTACTACTGGCATGCACCCTCGAAGTTGGCTCACCCATCTCCAAATCTTCACCCAAAGGATGGGGAGAGGCGACACAAAGGTCCCCCATTCACCCCGAGCCTAGATAAAGCACACAAACAAGGAAAAAGATTAGGCAAGAGCCCCTCAACCTCGCACTACCATAGGTTCCCACCAAATACGCAATAATGATCTCCAAAAATGAGCTGTAGCAAAATACCCATGGCCAAAAATTATACCCGTGCACAGAACCCCACCACACAGCAATCAGTAGCAAGCAAAAAATGTGAACCACGAACCAACAGGATAAACGCCACAAGGAGCAAGAGAGAACACAGGTCGAGCTAGGGCATGCAGACCCTAGCAGACCGAGAATCACCTTCAAAAGCCATTCAATTAAGTCCTTTTATTTTAAACCTTTTATTTAATTAATTAAATATATAATAATAATATTTTCTTCCTACAATTTCACATTTAAACTATTTATTTGATTAATTCTCTTGGTCAATGAATTAAACTTGAAGCCATAAAGTACGCCACACACTCAAAAGAAACTCGACAAAAAGGCAAAGTATAAAAATTAAACTCACGGCTTAAGTTCTTGAATTCACATCACCTTGAAAAATTCTAAAGGGTAGAGAAACTAGATATTGGTCCTTCACCACATGACAAAATAGGCTTGACCTTAGGTATTGGACTTGAAAACTATCTCCCCTCTTTTACCATTGAGATACTGCGATAAGGTACGCTCATCCTAGCAATTTAGGCAAGTCGATGCCCAATACGTATAACTTGTATAAAAGTCGAGCATGTATGTTTGTGTGCATATATATATAGAAAAGTAAAACAGACACACACCCTCAACCACATCAGACACAAAAAATAGAAAAGTAAAACAGACACACACACTGTACACATGTAAGTATGGGGGTAAGGGGTAAGTATCCATAATCTATATAAAACAACATCATGAACCTAACTATAATCATTATATAAAAGCATTTCAACATCATCACATAAATAAATATGAATCATAATAACACATGAAATATCTCAAGTACAAAGTAGCTCATCAAATATATAATATAAACATGTAAATAGTGTCAACTAATTAGGTAACCAAGTGCCACTAATTCATATAAAATAACATAAAAACTAGCCTAAAAGTGTTTGGTAATATAATTGAAAACAACCAAGCGTAGATACTAGAAATCCAAACCCACTTCGAAAAGTCACTTTAGCACTAGAATAGTTCTCTTCAAAAGCATAAATTTGAATCCGGAACATGTAAATTCTAAGAAGGCAATGAGACCAATTCAATTAAGAAAAAAAAAATGTGTCAAATTGAAATCAAGCTAGACTCAAAACATCATTGGAAAAAAATTCAAGTACCAAAATCTGAAAGTCTAAATTGTAACCATGACAAGAAAACTTGGCATAATAGTTTTACAAAATTTCTTAATAGGGAGACACGATGATGGATTTTGAGGACCAAGGGCCTAAACTTGGGGATGGTTGTAGCAATCATGTAGGGGAAACATTGATATACAAATTGAAAGGAATCAAAAAGCTCAATTCAAACTCTGTAATATAACATCTTTATGAGTTCCCCATGACAAGAAAATTAATTTTCACGAAGTTAAAAGTTGCAATCGGTATATAATAGTATGTGCCATATAGAAAACAAACTAATGACACCTATGATGTAATGGCATGTCTTTGATCCATACCCAGTTGGCAAGTATAAAAATAAATAGAGTTGTGTGTTTTCTTTTGGGGAGGGCATTCCCTTGGAATAGGGTTCACAGGCAATGGAATAGCCAATTTTTCAATCAAAAGAAAATTTGAAATTACTAGACATATGCATTTTCATCCAGTAATTTAACAAATTAACTACATAAAACTACAATTTTGTTTGTGACAAAAATGTTCTTTAAAAGTAGTAATAATATATGTTCACCACATATTCTGCATCCATTTAGTGAAATAAAACCATCTTCACATTCTCTTTACTATGCAATCTTGATATGATGAAAAATAAAATACATTTTTAAAAGAAACTTTTCTTGCTTATTCATATAGTTGTATTAAAATAATTCTCAAATATGTACATTTTAGAACCAAAGGACGAGCCCTAGCAAGATGTCATTCAGAAGCAGTTGGACAATAATTAAATTGCATAAACCCTAGAAAGAAAAATAATCCCAAACCCACTTCAAAATTTACCACTCCATTGTAGTGTTTTATCTCAATCCTAAATTCAAAACATAAATGAGGAAATCAACAAAGACACATTGTAGAAGAATGAATAAATTGCATCAATTGTATTTTAAAATCTACATTTAAATCAATTTTACTCCTTATTTTTAAGAAGCCATTGATTTAGACGTAAACAATGGGTAAAAATTTGGAGGAAAAATTAGTGGAAAATAAAGGAGGGAAAGAATTTTATGAAGCAATATGTCATTGTTTTCAATAACTAGTAGTGGGTTTTCTTTTGGGAAGGGCATTCCCTTGGAATAGGGTTCGTAGGCAATGGAATAACCAATTATTCAATCAAAAGAAAATTTGAAATTACTAGACATATGCATGTTCATCCAATAATTTAACAAATTAATTATGTAAAACTACAATTTTGTTTGCAATAAAAATGTTCTTTAAAATTAGTAATAATATATGTTCACCACATATTCTGCATCCATTTAGTGAAATAAAACAATCTTCACATTCTCTTTACTGTGCAATTTCGATATGATGAAAAATAAAATACAATTTTAGAAGAAAATTTTCTTGCTTATTCATATAGCTGTATTAAAATAATTCTCAAATGTGTACATTTTAGACCAAAATGATGAGCCCTAGCAGGATGTGATTCAAAAGTAGTTGGAAAATAATTGAATTACATAAACTGTAGAAAGAAAAAAATTGCAAACCCAGTTTAAAATTTATTACTCCATTATAGTGTTTTTATCTCAATTCTAAATTCAAAACATAAATGAGGCAATCAACAAAGACAAATTATAGAACAATGAATAAAATGCATCGATTGTATTTTAAAATCTACATTTAAATCAATTTTACTCCTTATTTTTAAGAAGCCACTAATTTAGATGTAAACTATGGGCAAAATTTTGGAGGAAAATTTAGTAGAGAATAAAGGAGGGAAAGAATTTTATGAAGCAATATGTCATTATTTTTAATAACCAATGGCTTCTTATTTTCAACCCCAACTTATTTTCCACAACTTGTTTTTATTTGCTAAAAAATAGCTACTCCATGAGAATAGGAAAAGATTCTAAAATATCATTTTCCTCTAATTTTCATTCTCCATGGGAACACTTTATTGATACAATTTCTTAGCGTAACGAAAAATCACAGGTAAACTACAAAAAATTAAATTTGTAACATTCATGTTATTATGCAAAATGCAAGAAAATACAACTTTGCATAGTTTGATATTTGTATATCTATTTCTATTAACTCTAGTTGTTTCTTTCAAACTCCCAATTTCATGACTTTATATATTTGCGTCTACACACTTAAAATAATTATTTTCTGTACAATTAAAATTACCATACCTTTTTCCTATAGATTAATGTCATGAAAAGGTGTAATTGGCTTAAATTTACCTCTGTAGTATTGATTGAGTAATTGAATGGTTAATTGTATCTTAACTAAATAATGTTAAATAATGTTAAATAATATTTACAATTTTGCTCTTATGGTTGAATGTAGGTAGTTGATTAGACACAAAATATGTACAATAACAATAATTGAGTTTATGTTAACTAATCTATCATATTATGTATAATTCAAAGGAAAAAAAAAAAAAAAAATTGTACATATATGAGAATTATTATTATTAAATAAGTTACTTATTATACTACTAATATGACAAGTACAAGCTACTGTGTGACACTTGTTTAATATGTAGACTTTTAGTCTTAGTTTTTTCTTAGATGTCATTTTTCTCTTGACCACAATTTGACATGATAAAATTAGTATTTAATTTAGTCATCAAACATCATAGTTGTGAATTTTAAATCAGTATTATTTACTTGCTTTAAGTTAGATTATTGTACATAATTAGTAAAATTTTATTTATTAATTAAATATATTATAGAAAGTAGTTATTTCAATTATGAAAGATTTTAAACTAGTTGTTAAAGTAATAAAGTATTTTCTTATTAATTAAATCATATTGATATAATTATTAAGCCATTTACTATCTCTAGTTTACTTAAGCTAAACTTTGGGCATATAATAATTAATTCTTTTATTAATTATTATCATGCAACCTAGGTTAGTTACCTGTTAGGGTTTTGATCTCCTTTTATAAGGATTGATCTCTTTGTAATTTATTAATTCACTTTTGATTACAGCAACTTATCTTTTTGCTCATCAAGAATGTCTCATATGTGGATTTGGGAATTCCAACCTCCATAGCTTTTGCTTCTATATTTCTGTGATAGGTGTGTGCATGTAGGCAATTCTTGGGAGCTGTGAGGTTGATCTTTCATCAAGTTCAACTTGGTATTAGAGCTCCAAACCTTTATGCCTGTGTTTTGTTAATGAGAGGTGTCATGCCCAAAATTTAGGGTAAAAACACACATACATTTATTTTAAAAGTTAATAAACACAATGTTTAACACTTACTATATTGAATATGTTACAAAAAGTTGAAAAGAATTGAAGTGAGTTTTGATTTCATTTCATAATGATGCAGAGTCGACATCTCAAACATATTGCATCATTACAGAATCTTAGGTTCTAGTGCTACAGGAACACCTAGTTTGAATTAGACAATTTGGTTTGAAAAAAAACTCTAGTTAAAGTGTCACATCATATTCAAGAAATTATTAGGGTTCCATATTTCTTGGGTTTAAGTTGAAATAAATATGTTTGATTGAGTAAGGTTAGATTCATATAATTTTATTTTCTGATATGCATGTGGAATAACACCACAACAATGGCACAATCATGTTATTATGCTTACTTGATCATTTTTTGTTTCACATTATTATGCTTGTTAAATTTCATAAGTTAAATATTAGGTTATTATGTCATCTTCTATTCATTTCAGTATGTTAGTTCAAACTCCTAGGTGAACTAGTTTTGCGTCTTCAACAGTTTATCTAATACCTTGATCTTGTTTATCGTAGAATACATAGTCCCCCAATAAAACTGAGAGGGGGGGGGTGTGAATCAGTTATCCAACTAATATCATAATTATCAACCTTATTAAAATTTAACCATATAAGCAATATAATCAAAAACCGCAACAAGATACTCATACATAATAACATTAGATATGTTAACTAGGGAAACCCTTGATTAGAGGGAAAACCCCGGTGGGGATGGTACCCACAAGATGATGTACTAATATAAATATTCCTTGTTAGAAGATGGACCCTGTTAGGAGTCTATAACAACATTCAATACATATCAGTCCCTGTTAGGAGACTTGAAATCCCTGTTAGGAGATTACAACCCTATTAGGAGCTGTGCCAACCCTGTTAGGAGTTGTGCCAAAATTGTTAGGAGTTGTGCCAACCCTATTAGGAGTTTTGGAAGACAATTGGACCCACTACCCAAAAAACTTCAAGGGAAAGACTAATGAACCCACTATCCAAATGATCTTTGTATTATTCCTTTCAGAATAATAAAATTGAATCATACTTCCTTCCTCTGTCTTATCAACCGGGCCTCTACTCCTTCTAATCTTGTAACCAGATCATAAAACTTGCATCCAATAATCCCTTGGATCACTTACTCGCATTCACTAAGAACTCTACTCCTTTTCACACTTTGCACTTCATATAATGATCACCACACATTACAAACAAGGAAAACATCTTTCCTTTATACCTTATCTTCAAAATAATTCCTTGAGTCGACCTTGAGGTTTTTTCAATTAATTATAATAAGATAATTAATTAATTACAATTACAATAGCATTGTCGGCTCACAGTCTATACAAAACTTCACGCATGTGATACTAGGGCTTGCACATCTGCTGACATCATCATCTGACTGTCCTCTATTATTGTCTAACCGTGCATCTTCTTATTACATATCGGATAAAAGATATGATTAAAAAATTAGAGATTGCTTTCCAAGCACTCTTTCTTTGAGCTTCTCTTTGTAAATCAAGTAGAACTTCCATATATCTTTGACATAGGTGTTGTGTATTGAACCACATCATCTGGACACTGTAATGAACATGTCCATGATTGCACATCACCAAACAAGCAAAACCTTGTCCGTATAACTAAGATCTCTCTATTCTATAATGTCAATCTTCACAGACTTATTGCTATGTCAACATGACTGAAAAATACAACCATGAATGCAACATGTCAATACTCTCCAATGCTTAGGATACTCCCCCAATGTAGTATCATCAACATTCATGCTAACAATTCAAATCATACTTTAATTTAACTTAATTAAATCATTATTATTCATCAATTAATTACTCTTGAAATTCATTTCATTCTTAAACCATATTCCTAATCACTCTTAGGATTTCTCTCTAAGACCCTTTCAAAATCCTTCCTTCTTATAAACTTAGCAATTCAAATTAAATGAACCCTTAAGTAAATATATTAAAATATTATAAAATATAAAATAAAATAAAATAACTAAATTATTTACCTAAATTCAAAATATACTTGTCTTAATAAAATAACTTACCTAATATTCTAACATATGAAATAATCTAACACATAAAATAACCCTTTGTAACCTTACCTTTATTAACTTCTTAAGTAAACTAATAATTACATACTGAAATGAATTATTAGATATTATATCTAATTACTTTCTACTAACCTAAACTAACATTAAATAATTCCTAAAAAATCTCTAACTACTAATTAAAATCTAACCTTACTTTACCTAAACTAATCCTAATTACTAAGCCTAACTAACACCTACCCTACTCCATTACCCTCTCCCCCCCCCCCCCCCAACTTGGAAACTTGCCTAACCCTTTTCCCAAAAGACTTGGGGCGACCTCCAAGGCTCTTTCACACTACTTAAGACTGCAGGTCTTGTCCCCCCCCTCTTGAAACACATGAACTCAAGTTTGAACAAAAGAGATGTGGGAGATTTAAAAAGGTGAGTTTGAAATTATAAGTTTATCATTTAATGTTTATAAATATCTTGCTTTCCTTGCACAATATGGTTTGTCCAACTTTGGGGAGAGGAGAGGTGAGGTGAAGGTGGGTCCCATTGGGTCTCATCCCTTCCATAATTAATGTATTTATTTTATACATATATATGTTTGCAAAGTGATCCTTAGAAAGGAGTTAAAGTGGATGAGTTATAACCAGTGTAACACGGGGACGCGTCCCCCCCCCCCAAAATTGGGCCGTTTCGAAGATGGGGACGTCCCCGGGATGGGGGGACGGCGTCTCAGCATTTTAGGCGGCGCCACCGCCGTCGGAGACGGCGAGACGTCTCCGAGATGGCTAAAGGTCTCCGAGACGGGGGAGACGTCTCCGAAACAGCTAGAGGTCTCCGAGTGTGGGGGTGCGGGGGGACGCCAAGGAGTCTCCTTCATTGAGGGGGGATGCCAAGAAGTCTCCTTCATTGTGGGGGGACGCCAAGGAGTCTCCATTGATTTGGCATTTTGATTTGGACTCTAGGAGACTTGTAGTTTTTGTTTGCATTATATACTTATTTTGATATCATGATTCATGGCACATGATACTTATTGTAATCATCTTTATGTCATGACTCATATGATCATTGATTACTATTAGATAGTAGAATCTAGATACTCATACTATTGATTTGAAGGCTGATATATAGAGTTTAGACTAATATTTATTATTTGCTGATGTTCAATGTTTAATGTTCATTGTTTGTTTGTCATTTGATCATGAATCATGATATTCCAGTTGATATGGTATATGCTATACCATATGTATAGTATATACACCCCTACTCCTTCCACCACCCCCCCATCCCCCGTCGTCGTCCCCCTGCCGTCCCCAAATCAAGGCCCCTCTGTCCCCCCATCTCGGAAACTTGCCCCCCCGTCCCCCCGTCCCCCCGTCTCCAAGGGCGGTGTAACTATGGTTATAACATAAAGATTATTAAGTGGGTAGTTATTGAGTAAATTTTATTAGGAAAAAGAAGAGAATCTAAAGAATATTTTATGTCACCAAATGGGAATCAAAATGGCTCCCATGTATTTTACAACATCATGTAGATGCTCAATTAGGATTGTTTTTTTTTAAACTTAGTTTTTTTGTGAGAAATTTTAAAAGATGGTTTAATGGGTATTTGTTCTAACTTTCTAAAGTGATACTAGAGAAAATTTTAAGGTGAATACGAGTATGTTAGTGGGTGATATCATGTGCCCATTAAATTTGAATAAATATTGATTATTCCATTTAGCTTATTTAACAAATTTGAGAATGCAACTATAGAACTATATCACTTGAACATAATTTTTTTTTTTAATAACATAGATATACCTATCCTTGATCTAATTTGAATTTCTTCATGAGACAACTTATCTATTATAAATCAATCATCTTGCATTTAGAATTAAAATCCAAGGTTATCAAAAGTTGAAATGTGAAATAACTTGAGTTCTATATTCATAATATTCCAAGCAATTATAAGAGATTTACAATGAAATCTATTTGTCATCTTCTATTTTCTACTATCCAATTTATACATAAGAATCATAATTCTTCACATTACAATAACATCTACAACATAAAATTTAAATCCAATAGGTCTCAATAGAGATACAACTTTCTTTTTATACAAAGTAACAAGATACATTGAAAATCATCACAAGAAGTCTCCAACAAGATTGATGGAACACTACTAAGGCTCCAATTTCCAGGATGCTCCATCACAAGGAACTATCCAAGAAATCAAAAAATATACAAAAAACAACTATGGAGAGCTCACCTCCCATCCTAGTCCCTGAAAGGCCACTCGCCGAGCTAGGAGAACCAGTAATCGACCGTGTGACATTCAGAATCCAAACACAATGAAATAACTCAACATACAATTCTCATCCCAGGTATGCACAATAGGTTTCAAAATGAACCTATGACTAAGGAGAAGGTGGATTTTTCTAGGTAGGAGAATTCAATAAAGAACACAAATCATATGCCTCTTTCGACGCTACCAAATCACATAGACTTCCATTTCTTTTTGTCCTTATTTCTCCAAAAAAAAACTCAGTTTTGCATTGACAAGAAAGGCCCCATATCACCTTGCTTTCTCTCTCTTCTCAACATGAGAAGAGACTCTGCACTAACTTGGAGTCCAACTAAAACCCTTCTTTTGTACTTGGCCAGTTTTGCCCTATCCAAGGGTGAGTAATGCCAACACCCCCTCAATAGTTTACCCAACAAAATAAAGAGAAGAAACATAAAAATAAAGCAAGTAAAAAAACCCACAATACCATCCCTCACTTGATACAAACACAAATATGCTACAATATGCAAGAATTTCACACATAGAAGCAATGAATAAAAGAACATAACCATGGTAGTGGAGAACCTACCTTCACAAAGGTTATGACAAGAATGAATATTGAGATGAGCTAAATTGTCTCCTTCTTGCAATTCCAAACTTGACTTCTCTAAATCTAGAGAATGGGTGAACACTTTTCAACTCTTCAAAGGGACTCTTAATAGCCTCTAAACTTATCTACCCAAAATAGTAGTAACTCTAATCTTGACTTTAAGCCTCCTACGGTCTTCTCACTTGCCCTTATTATAAAGGCAACTTCTTAGAAGGTGTGTAACCTTGGGTAACCTCATGAAGATGATCCATTTTTGCACAAAAGGGAAATTGAGATATTTTAGGGATCATAAATGTTGCTAGGAAGTTCTAGAAGGGTGGAAAAGTTTCATAACCCATACACATACCACTTGGGCACTTGAATTACATTAAATTTGGCTTCTAAGATCAATTTATGATCAATACAAGTGGCTTGAAATATTTGGTTTCCCAAAAACCCTAAGGATGTAACCTTTTCACTAAACCCTACTTAAGGGAAAGTAATTTAGGTTACTAACTAAATCAGTCTTAGGTTAAAAGGTTACTTTACCAACCCTAATTGACATTTTAGTACACATATGCATATAACGAGTGTCAAGTGACATCATAAGATTTACTTTAATATAGCATTTGACACATCAAAAAATATAGAATGATACACATACATTCGAATTATGATACAAATTAAACATTTGATAGTGAAGTTCGAATCATTTTATTGGATTCAACATTAGTCTCACAATTTGCACATAGGGTCAATTACCGATTCTTTGATTAATTCCATGGTTAATTATCCTGCACACTCAATTCAAATATCAATAGTTCAATAACATCAAATTCATATATTTAAACCAAATTTGCATAGTCATATTGATCAAAATAATAAAATTTTCATTTAAATAACCTTTCTCATTTATGACCACATGTTTAACATCACTAATTGAATAATTAAGGTATTGACAAATTCATTAGCCCGAATTATTTACTGAAATACGCCATCATAATGCATGTCTATACACAAAACACCAAATAACATAATTAAGCATTTTAAAGCAAAGCATCACACGACATAAATAATCTAGATAGTGTTTAGTCCATCAAATAATGTCTCAACATATTGAGTCATAATTTTTCAAAATAAAATGTATTAGAAGTGCTATGGTGGGTCAGGGCGAGGCCTCACATCCTTCCCCACTACGCATGAACTTCCTCCTAGAATTCATAAAAAAAGTATGGGTACTGAGATCTCATTTGCACTTCATCCTCCCATGAAGTCATGACCTCATCAAAATAACCCCATTGGACCCTAACCTGGTATAATTCTTGGCCTTGAATAGCTAGGGTCCATCGGGCAATAATATAGATGGGCTTTAGTGCTAGTTTCCTATCTGACTCCACTTGCAAGGCATCCCAATCTATAATGTGAGATTCATCATATATATGTATATATATCCTCTAAGTGCATAAACATGGAACACATTATGGATGCATGAAATGCTAGGTGGAAAAGCTAGATGGTAAGAAACTGGTCCTATCCTTTCCAAGATCTCAAATGGACCACTAAACCAAGGTTCAAACTTAGAGCCCTTTCTGAATCAGATTGGACTCTTATGTGGTCTCACTCTCAAGAAAACTATGTCTCTGACTCTATACTCTCAATCAATCCTCTTAGCATCAACATACTTCTTCTACCTATCCTGTGCCTTTTTAAGGCATTATCAAATCAAAACTACCTACTGCTCAATCGCTCTAACTATTTGAGGACCAATAAATACTTTATACTCAATCATGTCCCAATTCAAGGGTCTTCTGCAAGGTCTTCCATACAAGGCCTAATAAGACAACATACCTATAGAGGAATGGTGCCCATTATTATAGAAAAACTTGACAAGATATAAGTATTCCTTCCATTTAACCTGATGGTTTGTCACATACATGGGCATCCTCCAATACTTGATTCACTCTCTTGGTCTGAGGATGGTACGTTATACTAAATTGAGCCTAGTACCCAATGTTGCCTATAGCTCTCTCCAAAAGGATGATGTAAATAGTGAGTCTCTATCTGAGATGATCTTATGGGGAATGCCATGAAGTCTGACGATATCTTGCAAAAACACTTGAGCTATGTCTCATGCTGTGAAAGTAATACGCAAGGGTGAGAAGTGGGAAACCTTGGTCAATGAGTCAACTATCACCAAAATGGCATCATCGCATTGTGAAGACATGGGAAGACCAAAAATAAAATCCATAGATAAAGTATCCCACTTCTACTCTGAATTCTCATGAGGCTGAAGAAGTCCACTAGGATGATGGTGCTCTACCTTCACCCTCTAGCACTCAAGGCATCTCGCAAAAATGCTATAAATCTACACTCTTGTGCCTAGCCAATGATATAGTTGCCATCTAGCTTCTTAACAATGGGCTGCATTGCATAAGGTGCTCTATGAGCCTCAAGAATAATGATCTCGTAAAAACCCCCAATGTAAGGTACATATATATATCCTCTATGATGCAAAAGTCCATTAGAATCCAACGAATACTCTAAATACCTCCACTCTAAGGGTTTTTGAGAAGGCACCAACTAACTAACCTCTACACATAGCTCATCTTCCGAAAAATGATGTAGGATACACTCTCTCAAATTGGTGCAAGTAGTCACAAATGTAAGCTCATGGAGCCTTCTGCTTAAGGCATCTGCAACCATATTATCCTATCCCTTGATGTAAGGAACACCAAAGTCATACTCACAAAGGAACTCCATCCACCTTCTTTTCCTAACACTAAGGTTCGACTGTGTAAATATATACTACAAGCTTTGATGATCAGAATGAAGCTCAAATTTATGACCTAGAAGGAAGTGTCACCACCTCACTAAAGCATGTACCACTACTGCAAGCTCTAGGTCATGAGTAGGTTAATTAAGTTTATAAGTCTTCAACTTCTTAAACTCATAGGAAATAGGTCGTCCATCCTGCAGAAAGATTGCCCCTATACCATCCAATAATGTATCTGTGCACACCACAAAATTTGCAAAAGGATTTGACACTACAAGGATCAATGCACTTGTGAGGGATCTCTTGAGCTCTTGGAAAGCTCTCTCATGCTTCTTTATCCACTTATACTTCTTTTTCTTTCTCTAAAGGGATGTGATTGGGTGTGTCAATCTAGAAAATCCCACAATAAAGCATTGGTAATATCTTGCTAGTCCCATAAAACTCCTCACCTCAATGACACTAGTGGGTGCTAGCCAATCCATGATGGTCTTAATCTTTGATGGATCTACTAAGACCCCATGTCCTAATATAAAATGACTCAAATAATGTATCTCAGGTCTGAAAAATGCACACTTTGACAAGTTGTCATACGACTAGTTTTCTCTCAACTTATGCATCACTTGTCTTAGGTGCTCCTCATGCTTCTTCTCGTCACGAAATTGGATCAAAATATCATCTAGGAATACAACTATAAACTTATCCAAAAAGGTACAAAATAACCCATTCATGAGGCTCATGAATATAGATGGAGCATTTGTGAGGCCAAATGGTATCACAATGAACTTGTAGTGACCATACTTCATACAAAATGTAGTCTTGTGGATATCACTTTCCACAATCCTCAACTGATGATAACCCGAATTTAGATCTATCTTCAAGAATACTTGGGTACTTTGTAACTGATTGAAGAGATCATCAATCTTGGGAAGTGGGTTATCGGTTCTTAATAGTTACATTATTCAATTGTTGATAATCAATACACAACCTAAGTGATCCATCATTCTTCTTCATGAAGATCATTGGTCCACCCCAAGGTGACACATTAGGTTGAATATATCCTTTCTTTAAGAGTTCCTCCAACTTGGTCTTTAGCTCACCAAGCTCATGGGTCGTCATCACATATGGTGCTCTCGATATTGGCTTGGCTCCTAGGACAAGATCTATGTGAAAATCCACTGCTCTAGGTGGAGGCATACCAAGGAGCTTTGAAGGAAATACATATGCAAACTCCTATAGGATAGGAAAATCATCAAGGAATGGCTCCCCCTCTGAACCCTCCTCTTTGTCACTAATGGTGATAGCAAACAACTGACATCCCTTTCACATGCATCACCTAAGATACATAGCAAAAATCATACGGAGAGGTACGAGTCTCTACACTCTAGAGCTCACCTTAGGAATCCCATGCCCATCCACATCCTCTACCCTCTTGTGTCAACAATCCATTTTGACACTATGGGCATAAAGCCAATCCATGCCAAGGACAACATCATATGATCCTAGAGGGATAATGTGTAGATCAGACATTGTGGACATGTCTCCAATCTGAATCTAACAACCCTGGACCTTGGAACTAACACCCTAACTCCTAAGGCTAACTCTACCTCCCAATTGGCATCCTATCTAACTGCCACTAGCTCACAATGCTCTACTATAAATGGAGATATAAAGGAGTCAATAACTCTAGAATCAAATAAAATAGAAACCATTATACCTCACATCATACATGTGGCCTTGATAACTGTGGCCCAAGGCTTAGCTTAGTGGTTGTCAACCACTGCAAATACTCTATGGGATCTACCCATATCACCAACTATAAGATTTGAGGTAGTTCCTCTCTGACCACTATGGACACTCTCTAGCTATAAGACCCATGCCACCACAAGTGTAGCATGATCCATGGGTATAAACCTATATGCCTTATGATCTGGACTATTGTGGACCTCCAGTCCTACTAGATCTATTGCAACCACCCCTAGAGAACTATTGAGTCCTTGTTGGTTGTGACTATGGGGCCTATGTCCTTTGATCCTATTTAGGAACCTAGGACTTCCATTGCTTGGGATTAGAGCCCAATATGCATGTGATGGTTTCTTCCTAGAGTCCTGCTATGGTTTTTGCTGCTAGAACCACTAGCCCTTAGAGGACCCTATTGAGTGGTTTTCATTCCCTTTCTAAGGAGCTCTCTACTATCTTGACTACTGGGTAGGGTTTTAGTTTTGAGATCAATCCCAAGACTTCTGTCTACCTCAAGTATCCTCAGTAACTAGTGCTATCTCAACTACCTATTTGAAAGTAGTAGGGAATGCCCAGTGGATTGCACCTTGAAGAGAGAAATTAAGGCCCATAATATAATGATGGATCCACAATTTCTCATCCTTAATGTATCCAAAGGAACTCAAGAAACTAACTCTCATACTAGGCTACTATGAGGCCCCTCTACTATAGAGCATGGAAATCCTTTATTTGCTTATGTTTAAAATGGTCATAAAGATACCTATAGGGTTTTAGTTTTGAGACCAATCCCAATATTCCTGTCTACCTCAAGTATCCTCAACAACTAGTGCTAACTCAACTACCCATCTCAAAGTAGTAGGGAATGCCTAGTGGACTGCACCTTGAAGAGAGAAATTAAGGCCCATAATATAATGATGCATCCATAGTTTCTCATCCTTTGTGTATTCAACATAAGGAAGGAGATTGAGAAATTGGCTCTCATAATAGGCTACTATAAGGCCCCTCTACTATAGAGAATGGAATTCCTTTATCTGCTTATGTTTAAAATGGTTATAAAGATACCTCTTATAGAATCTAGCCAAAAATGTCTCCCATGTGAGGTTTTCAATCCTCACTCCTCATACAAACTCTTCCTGCTACCACTAGTTGAAGGAATTCTCCAATAGTAGATGGATTGCAAGTCGTCCCTTTAGATTACTCCCATAAGGGTGTAATCCAAAGCACCATTTGATGAGAAATGAACACAATAAGAAAAGGGGAATATTATTATCAAAATTAATATGCTATTACATTTAGTACAACAAAAATAGACTGCATGAAATGCCTTATGGGCTTACAATGTTATTGGATTCTGGAGAAAAACCCTTCTCATAGTACCTTCTCCCAAACTCCACCAAAAACTATGTTTGCAATGCTAGAAATGACCTTAAGTAACCCAAATTAGGTTTAGGGTTAGGAATACATTTTAGAATATGCCATTTGACATCCACTACTAAAATAGAAGGTTTTGGAAAATATGTAAGAAGTCGGTGCAAAATTAGGAGAATCTAGAAATGGTAGTCTGAATTTTGGGAGGCATAACTTTTAATCTAGGACTCCGATTGACAAATTGCTTACATTTTCAGAAAGCTCTCCAAGTGCTCTATAGCCCTATGGACTAGCTTTGCATGTCTCCCATTTTTTGGGCTCATATGAGGCCATTTAGTGGCTCAAATCTAACTTTGAAGTGCTCTTAGGGGGTCTCTAGGAAACTTAAAACTGCAATAACTTTCAAACCGTAAAGCCTTTTGACCTGATTCTTTTTCTAGAGTGCTTTAAATTACAAGTATAATAATCCCTCCAAATTATATCCTCTAATGCATCATAATTATGGCTCAATTACAAAATAACCTATTTTCTACATTGGCACATATCTCAAGGTGCTCAAAAACACTAACCTAGAAAACCAATAGTGGAACTATGAGAGTTGGAATCTCTGTTTGACCCAAATGGGTATTCAAAAATAAAAACACATTAAACATAAACTAACACTAAGAATATTTTTGGGTGATACACAATTGCCCTTACATCACTGGATGCTCCTGCATCAGATGATACGACTTGATGAGGGCACAACCCAAGACAAAATGAACACAACGGGAAAAGGGGAATATTATTATTAGAAGTGATATGCTATTACATTCAGTACAAAAAAAATAGACTCCATGATATTCCCTATGAGCTTATAATGTTATCAGATTCTGGAGAAAAACCCTTCTCACATTACCTTCTCCCAAACTCCACCAAAAACTACATTTACAATGCTGGAAATGACCTTAAGTAGTTCGAATTAGGTTTAAGGTTAGGAATACATTTTAGAATATGTCATTTGGAATTCACTTCCAAAATAGAAGGTTCTAGAAAACATGTCAGAAGTTGGTGCAAAATTAGAAGAATCCAGAAATGGTAGTCCAACTTCTGATAACTTTTGATTTGGGACTTTGATTGACAAACCATTTACATTTTTAGAAAGCTCTCCAAGCACTTTATAGCCCTATGGACTAGCTTTGTTGTCCCCCATTTTTTGGGCCCGTATGAGGTTGTTTAGTGCCTCAAATCTGACTTTGAAGTGCTCTTAGGGGGTCTCCATGCAACTTAAAATTGCCATAACTTTCAAACCGTAAAGTCTTTTGACTTGATTCTTTTTATGGAGTGCTTTAAATTACAAGTATAATCATCCCTCCAACTTAAACCCTCTAACTCGTCATCATTATGGCTCAATTACAAAGTAACCTATTTTCTACATTGACACATCCCAAGGTGCTCAAAATACTAACCCAAAAAACCAATAGTGGAACTATGAGAGTTGGAATCTCTATTTGAATCAAATGGGTATCTAGAAATAAAACCACATTAAACAGAAACTAACAGTAAGCATATTTTTGGGTGATACAGGATTGCCCTTACACCACTGAATGCTCCTACATCAGACACTCAAGGTAAATTGAAAACTAACCCTATCACTTTATAGCTGGTAGAGGGAAACCCAAATAAGCAACCTCTGCTATGGATATCCAAGTTGAATCCTCCATCCTTTCCACTTCACTAGGTATTCTTCATATTGCCTATTTTTGGTACTCTGACCCACATGACTATCCAAGATTTCTTCAATGTCTTCCTTCTTAGAAGTAGGAATTATACATGGCTCCAACATCAAATCCTCCTCTACACCATCATCATGATATTTTGTTAAGTTTGCAACATTGAAAATAGGAGAGATGTGAATCCCATCTGGCAACTCCACCTCATATGCATTTCCCCAATCATGTTTCTTCAAAATTTTGCAGGGACCAAATTTCTTCATCTTTAGCTTGTTGTAGGTACCCAATGGAAATCGTTCCTTCCTCAAGTATACCATAACCAGATCCCCAACTTGGAACTCCTTATGTCTCCTCTATTGATCTGCTCTAGCCTTATACTATAGGTTCATCTTGGAAATATGTGCATGTACCTCCTAATGTAGGTTCTTGACATGTTCAACAAAGTCTTCTGCCTCAACACTTGTCCTCTCTCCTTGCTCCATCTTCCTTAGCTTTGGTGCAGTCCTTGGACTACTCCCATACACAATTTGGAATGGTGATCTAACAATACTCCTATTCACAAAATCATTTTAAGAAATTTTTTCTTGTGGTATAATAAAATCCCATCCCTTGGCCTCATCTGCTACTAAGCACCTCAGCAAATTGTCCAAACTTCTATTTGTCCATCAGTTTGTGGATGATGTGCAGAATTGAACTTCAATTCTATCTTCAACTTCTTCCACAAATTCCTCCAAAAATACCCAAAAAATTTAGTATCTATGTTAGAAACAATACTTTTTAGGAGACCATGTAGCCTCACCACCTCTCTGAAAAACAAATCTACAATATGCACTGCATCATGAGTCTTGTGGCATGGAATTAAATGTGTTATCTTGGAGAACCTATCAACCACCACAAATACTGAGTCATTACCCCTTTGTGTCCTCAGCAATCCAAGAACAAAATCCATACTTATGTCCTCCCAAGGCTTCATTGGAACAAACAATGGCTGATAGAGTCTAGTATTTTGACTAAATCCTTTGGCTATTTGACATACTCGACAACTCTGCAGAAACTTCTTCACATCCTGTGACAATTGAGGCCAAAAATAATCTTCACTAATAATGGCAATGGTCTTATCTCAACCAAAGTGTCATGCCATCCCTCCACTATGTTTCTCCTTGATCAACTCCTCCCTCATGGAACTCCTTGGAATACACAATTGACTACCCTTCAACAACATATCATCCTAAATCATGTAATCTAGCCACCTGGTCCTATCTAGAGTAACAGGTTCTTTACAAGCTTTATAAGCCTTTGCAAAGTCAAGATCCTCAGGGTATAGATTCTTGAGTTCATAAAAAAAAACCACTTCAACTTGCATTTCTATCAGCAACAATTGTCTCCTACTTAATGCATTTGCAACCCTATTAGACCTTCTGCTTCTATGATTCAATACAAACGTATAGCTTTGTATGAACTTGACCCATTTCAAATGTCTCTAATTCAATTTAGCTTGGCTAATTAGGTACTGCAATGCCTGATGATTAGTATACAAGACAAATTCTTTTGGCAACAAATAATGCCTCCATTTCTTTAAGGCCTGAATTATTGCATAGAACTCTTGATCAAAAACATAATACTTCTTCTTTGCATCATTCAATTTTTCACTAAAATAGGCAATAGTTTTACCTTATTTGCTCAACACAACCCTAATAACACTACCACTAGCATTGCAATCCACCTGGAACATTTTGTTGAAATCTAGAAGTGCCAACATAGGTTGCTCTATCACCTTCTTCTTTAGCAATTCAAAACTCCTTGCAACTCCTGTAGTCCACTTGAACTCTTTTCTATCCCCCCTCATTGTTTTAGTTAGGGGTGCACATATACTACTGTAATTCCTAATGAACTTCCTGTAAAAACTAGCCAGACCATGGAATGACCTCACCTCAGTGGCAGACCTTGGAGTAGGCCATTCCAAGATGACCTTCACCTTCTCTAGGTCCATCTTGAGACCTTTAGTTGATACAACAAACCCCAAATAGACTAACTCCCTTTTGACAAAGCTACACTCCTTCAAATTAATCAACAATTTCTCTTCCCTCAACCTTTCAAGGACACTATGAATGTGCAATAAATATTCATCCAAAGACTTATTGAAAATCAAAATATCATCCAGATAGACAATAACAAATTTTCCCAAAGATTTCTTTAGTACCTCATTCATAAGCTGCATGAAGGTGCTTGGCATATTGGTCAATCCAAAGGGTATTACTACCTAATCATATAGACCCTCCTTGGTTTTGAATACAGTCTTCCACTCATCTCCCTCTCATATCTGTAGCTAGTGATAACCACTCTTGAGATTTATCTTTGTGAAGTACTGAGCTCCACTCAAGCAGTCCATAAGATCATCCATCCTTGGGGAAGGAAACTAGTACTTGATGGTTATTTTATTTATAGCCTAAGACTTTGTACACATTCTCCACTCTCCATCCTTCTTTGGTGCCAACATTGTAGGTATTGCACATGGACTCAGGTCTCTTGGATTAAACCTTTCTTCAATAGCTCTTGAACTTGTCTATTTAGCTCCTTAGTCTTAGTAGGAGTCATCCTATGAGTAGCCTTGTTAGGCAAACTAGCTCCAGGGACTAAATCTATTTGATGATTGATTTGCCTTATTAGCGACAACCCTTCTAGGACATTATCAGAGATGACATCTTCATACTCACTTAATAGACCTGAAACTTCAAGTGGAACTTCACTACTACTTTCCTTATCCTTTCGAGGAATTAAAGCACAACACATATGCTGACGTTTCATGCCATGTAGAAATTTTATTCCATCAACAAGACATACCTTAGCACTACTGCATCCCTTTTCACCCTCCTTTATCAAGGGCTTCAATTTGTGGCAAACTCCATCCTTTGTTAGAGAGTATGTATTTGCATGATCATCATGTATAACATGTCTATCAAACTGCCATGGCCTTCCTAACAATAAATGACAGACATCCATTGGGATGATGTCACAGAGAGCCTCATCATGGTAACTCCCAATCTTGAACTTTACCAAACATTGCTCACTAACCAGGACCTTATGATCATCCTACACCCAAGCAATCCAATAGGGATGGGGGTGTTTATCTCTCTTGAGCTTAAGATTTGAGACCATTTCTTCTGATACAAAGTTGTCAGTGCTCCCATCATCAATAATCACATCATACCATTTACCCTCACACTAGCACCTAGTATGAAACAAACTCCTTCTTTGTCCAGGTTCAACCTCACTGCTTAGCAAGACACTTTCATTAACTAGAACCTCTCCTCTTTTTGCATACTCTAAATGTGATTACTATGGATCATCATCCACATGAGCAACCCTTTCTTGACCATCAGCTCTCCTATTTGGCCTTCCTTGGCATTGAGGGCATTTGTAGGCACGATGGCCTTCTTCGTTGCAATGAGAACAAGTACCATGGAAGCCTCCTCTTCCTGAACCTTGTCCATGTCCTCTACCTCTTCCTCTTTGATCTCCAATGTTTTGATCATGGGAGTGGTTGAAACCCTCATTCTTTTGGTTTTGGCTAGTACCCACATGTTCATTTTTCTTTTGGTTCTCATTTCAGCCTCTAAATGACCTACCACTGTCCCTTCCTCCTTGACTGCACCTTCTTTTCCTTCCATTAACTTTTCTGTTTAAATTATTCTCAATTCACAAGGAAAATTGGCATGCCTCTTCAATGTTAGTCATTCTAACCATACTTAACTCGTCTTGAATGCTAGGTTTTAACTCATTAAGGTAACCGACAACCTTCTCCTTATTTGCTTCCACATGCCCCACCCTAATAAGGACTTTATAAACATCCGTTGTGTATTCCTGGATAGATTTTCCTACTTTCTTTAACCCTTGCATCTTCTTGAAAAAATCAAGCTTGTAATCAATAGGAATGAACTGCTTCTTTAGTTTGTCCACCATGTGATCCCATCTTGTGATTTTATCCTTTCCTCTTCTATTTCTTTCCAACTAAACCTCTTGCCACCAAATTTTGGCATGGCCTTTCATCTTAGCCTTCACAAACTTAACCCTATTAGGGTCCTTAATATACTCATACTCAAAATATTCCTCTAGCTCATTGATCTAGTCGATCAACTCATCCAGGTTTAGATTTCTTGAAAATATATTGACGTCAATTTTAGGTCTTCTTCCTAGATTGGAAATGGCCCTAAAAAGCTTCTCCTCTACCTAGTTTAGGAATTCTCCATCTCCATTCCCCTTCTTGCACAATATTTCCTTCTCTTTCATTTTCCTCCTCACTTTGTCACCTATGACAATATTCATCCCTCTACGGATCTCCTCTTACAATGCCTGAACTTGTCTTTGGAGGGCTCTAACCTTAGGAGGCACAACTCTGGCCCTTCCACCATTCTCCCTTCATGGAGGCATCTTCTTTCTATATCAAAACCTATAACCACACAGTCCTGGTGTAAATTGCCTCATAGTCGGTGCTCTGTCTACACACTCAGGAAAACCCGCTCTAATACTACTTGATGAGGGCACAACCCAAGACAAAATGAACACAACATGAAAAGGGGAATATTATTATCAGAAGTGATATGATATTACATTTAGTACAAAAAAAATAGACTCCAAGACATGCCCTATGGGCTTACAATGTTATCAGATTCATAAGAAAAACCCTTCTCATAGTACCTTCTCCCAAACTCCACCAAAAACTATGTTTACAATGCTAGAAATGACCCTAAGTAACTTGAATTAGGTTTAAGGTTAGGAAATACATTTTAGAATATTCCATTTTTAATCCACCACCAAAATAGAAGGCTCTATAAAACATGTCAGAAGTCAGTGCAAAATTAGAAGAATCCAGAAATGGTAGTCCAACTTCCGAGAGGCATAACTTTTGATCTAAGGCTCTTAGTGACAAACTATTTACATTTTTAGAAAGCTCTCCAAGAACTCTATAGATTTATGAACCATATTTTCTCATCCCCCATTTTTTGGGCCTATACAAGACCATTTAGTGCCTCAAATCTGAATTTGAAGCACTCTTAGGGGGTCTCCAGGCAACTTAAAACTATAATAACTTTCAAACTGTAAAACCTTTTGACCTTATTCTTTTTTTGGAGTGCTTTAAATTACTATTATAATCATCCCTCCAAATTACACCCTCTAAATCATCATAATTATGGCTCAATTACAAAATAACCTATTTTCTTCATTGGCACATATCCCAAGGTGCTAAAAAAATTCTAACCCAGAAAACCAATAGTGGAACTATGAGAGTTGGAAACTCTATTTGACCCAAATGGGTATCCAAAAATAAAAAGACATTAAATATAAACTAACACTAAGCTTATTTTTGGGTGATACAAGATTGCCCTTACACCATTGGATACTCCTGCATCACCATTGTAGACTTTGTAACCAAGCCTCTATTATTGCCCTGTTTGTGGAACCCAAAAAAAATGGTGGCTAGAGTCTATCAACCCCATGATCTCATCTCCTACATACCTAGGAGGTCTATTGGGTGGTGGCTCTAACTAATGCACTGATGCGGCCTCATGATCACCCTTCCCCTCAACTTGCCTCAAGTGGGGACTCCAACTCCTCTCTAACATCTGTCTCGCCCCCTCTAGGTACCTATGCATCCTCTTCGAGGATCTTCTACTCAGAATGTACTATGGGTGGTAGTCTTTGCTAGACTACTCCAATCAAGGTTTAGAGGGTATCCAAAATATCTTGATTAGGGTTTCGTGGTGGTGGTCCATCCCCATGTTATGCTCCAACACCTGCAACTCTACAACCTCTGCCTCATTAGGCATTTCATGTAATAGGAGGCATCCTTCACAAAAGTTAAAGTTTAAATAAGTTGAAATGTAATGGGTTTAGGTTCCTAGTGTTGAAACCTAGCTTTGATACTAAAATGTCATGCCCAAAATTTAGGGCAAACACACATAGACACTTTTTTTTATAAAGTTAATAAACACAATGTTTAGCAATTACTATATTGAATACAATGCTGAAATTTGAAAAGGATTGAAGTGAGTTTTGATTTCATTTCATAATGATGCATAGTCAACATCTCAAACATACTGCATCATTACAGAACCTTAGGTTCTAGTGCTATAGGAACACCTAGTTTGGGTTACACAATTCACTTTGAAAAAAAAACTCTAGTTAAAGTGTGACATCATAGTCAAGAAAGCATTATGGTTGCATAGTTCTCAGGTCTATGTTGAGATAAATATGTTTAACTTAGTGATGTTAGATTCATATAATTTTGTTGTTTGACATGCATGTGGAATAACACCACAACAATGGCACATTCGGGTTTTCAACCTAATTGACAGTTTAGTCAACCTTACCTGATCATTTTTCATTTCACATTATTATGTTTGTTAAATTTCATAAGTTATAATAGGTTATTATGTCATCTTCTATTCGTTTTAGTATGTCAGTTCAAACTCCTACGCAAACTAGTTTTGCATCTTCAACAATTTATCTAATACCTTAATATTTTATCTTGTTTAAATCATAGTTTAATTTAACTTAATTAAATAATTATTATCCATCAATTAATTAATCTTGACATTCATTTCATTCTTAAACCATATTCCTAATCACGGTCAAGATTTCTATCTAAGACCTTTTAAAAATCCTTCCTGCTTATAACCTTAGCAATTCAAATTACATGAACCCTTAAGAAAATATATAAAAAAATTATAAAATATTAAATAAATAATATAACTAAAGTATTTACTTAATAAAATATATACTTGTCTTAATAAAATAACTTACCATTAATTCTAACATATGAAATAATCTAACACATAGAAGAACCCTTTGTAACCTTACCTTTATTAACTTCTTAAGAAAAATACTAATTGCACATTAAAATGAATTATTAGATAATATATCTAATTAATTTATACTAACCTAAAATAACATTAAATAATTCCTAACAAATCTCTAACTACTAATTAAAATCTAACTAACCTTACTTTACCTAAACTAATCCTAATTACTAAGCCTAACTATCACCTACTCCCCCCCCCTCCTTGCCCCCACTTGGCAACTTTCCTAACCCTTTTCCCAAAAGCCTTAGGGTGGCTTCCAAGGGTCTTTCACATAGACCAAGATTGTAGGTCTTGTCCCCCCCTGTTGAACCACATGATCTCAAGTTTGAACAAAAGAGATGTGGGAGATTTAAAAAGGTGAGTTAGAAATTATAAGTTTGTCATTTAATGTTTGTAAATATCTTGCTTTCCTTCCACAATATGTCGCATCCAACTTTGGGGAGAGGAGAGGTGAGGTGAAGGTGGGCCCACAGGATCCCATCCCTTCCATCATTAATTTATTTTTATCACACACACACACACACACACACACACACACACACACACACACACACACACACACACACACACACACACACACACACACACACACACACACACACACACACACACACACATACACACACACACAATTTTGCAAAGTGATCCTTAGAAAGGAGTTAAAGTGGATGCATTATAGCATAAAGATGATTAGGCGGGGTTTTTTTGAGTAAATTTTATTTGGAAAAAGAAAAGAATATAAAGAATATTATATGTCACCAAATGGGAATTAAAATGTTTCCCATGTATTTAACAACATCCTGTAGATGCTCATTTAGGATTTTTTTTTTTTTTAAAACTTAGTTTTTTTGTGAGAAATTTTAAAAGATGATTTAAAGGATATTTTTTCTAACTTTCTAAAGTGATATTAGAGAGAAATTTAAGGTTACTAGGAGTATGTTAGTGGGTAATATCATGTGCCCATTCAATTTGAATAAATATTGATTATTCCATTTAGCTTATTTAATAAATTCGAGAATGCAACTATAGAACTATATGACTTGAACATAAAATTTGATTTTTTTTAATAACATAGATATATATATCCTTGATCTAATTTGAATTTCTTCATGAGAAAACTTATCTATAATAAACAAACGATCTTGCATTCAAAATTGAAATCTAGGGTTACCAGAAGTTGAAATGTGAAATAACTTGAGTTCTATATTCATAATATTTCAAGCAATTACAAGAGATTTCTAATGAAATCTATTTGTCATCTTCTCTTTTCTACTATCCAATTTATACATAAGGATCATAATTCTTCATATTACAATAACATCTACATCATTAAATTTAAATCCAATAGGTCTCAATAGAGATACACCTTTATTTTTATACAAAGGTAACAAGATACATTCAAAATCATCACAAGGAGAAGTCTCCAAGAAGACTGAAGGAACACTACCAAGGCTTCAATTTCCAAGATTCTCCATCACAAGGAACTATCCAAGAAATCTTAAAATATACAAGAAACAACCATGGAGGGATCACCTCCTATCCTAGGTTCTGAAAGGCCACTCACCGAGCTAGGAGAACTAGTAACTGACCTGGTGACATTCAAAATCCAAACATAATGACATAACTCAACATACAATTCCCATCCTAGGTATTCACAATAGCTTTCAAAATGAACCTATGATTAGGGAGAAGGTGGATTTTTCCAGGTAGGAGAAATCAATGAAGAACACAAATCATATGCCTCTTCCAACACTACAAAATCACATAAACTTTCATTTCTTTATCTCCTTATTTCCCCAAAATAAACTCATTTTTGTATTGACAAAAAATGGTCTATAACACCTTGCTTTCTCCATCTTCTCAACATGTGAAGAGACTTTGCACTGACTTGGAGTCCAACCAAAACTCTTCTCTCGTACATGGCCACTGCTTCCCTATACGAGGGTGAGTAATTCCAACACTCCCTTCATACTTTCCCTAACAAAACAAAGAGTAGAAACATAAAATGAAGCAAGTAAAAAAACCCACAATACCCATCCCTCACATGATACAAACACAAACATGCTACAATATGCAAGAATTTCACGCAAACAAGCAATGAACAAAAGAACATAACCATGGCAGTGGAGAACCTACCTTTACAAAGGTTATCGCAAGAATGAATTTTTAGATGAGCTAAATTGTCTCCTTCTTGCAATTCCAAACTTGAGTTTTGTAAATCTAGAGAATGGGTGAACACCTTTCAATTCTTCAAAGGGAATCTAAATAGTCTCTAAACTTATCTACCCAAAAACTCCTATGGTCTTCCCACTTGTCCCTATTATAAAGACAACCTCTTAAAATGAGTGTAACCTTGGGTAACCTCATGGAGATGATCCATTTTCACAAAAAAGGGACATTGGGATATTTTAGGGGTCATAAATATTGGTAGGAAGTTCTAGAAGGTTGGAAAAGGTTCCTAACCCATACACATACCACTTGGGCACTTGACTTACATTAAATTCGACTTCTAGGTTTAATTTATGACCAATACAAGTGGCTTAAAATATTTGATTTCCACAAACCCTAAGGATGTAACCTTTCCACTAAATCCTAATTAAGGGATATTAATTGAGGTTACTAACTAAATTAGTCTTAGGTCAATAGGTTACTTTACCACCCCTAATTGACATGCCAGTACACATATGCATATAACAAGTGTCAAGTAACACCATACGATTACTTTAACATAACATTTGACACATCACAAAATAAAGAATGATACAAATATATTCAAATTAGGATACAAATTAAACACTTGACAATGAGGTTTGAATCACTTTATTGGATTCAACATTGGTCTCATAGTTTGCACATAGGGTCAATTACCGATTTCTGATTAATTCCATGGTTAATTATCCTGCACACTCAATTCGAATATCAGTAGTTCTATAACTAAAAATTCATATATTTAAACCAAATTTGCATAATCACATTGATCAAAGTATTAAAAATTTCATTTAAATAACCTTTCCCATTTTTGCTCTCATATTTAACATCACTAATTGCATAGTTAACGTATTGACATATTCATAAGTTTGAAGCGTTTACTAAAATATGCCATCATAATGCATGCTTATACATAAAACAACTAAATAAAATAATTAAGCATTTTAAAGCAAAGCATCACATGACATAAATAATATAAATAATGTCTGGTCCATCAAATAATATCCCAACATATCAAGTCATAATGTGTCAAATAAAATGTATTAGATGTGCTATGATGGGTCAGGGCGAGGCTACACAAGAGGTTTGGCTTGGCTTTTAGGTCTGTGCTTTTTCTTTCAAAGGGTTTCATTTTTTAGAGAATTTTTTTATTCGATCTGGCGGGTCACTAATTTTTAGGTCACTTTGAGCCCAAATAGACATCATTGTTGAGCTCAGAGCGCCCCAAAACCCTATTTTCATATAAAATTTGTTCATTTTGGACATAGTTGGAATTTGAAGAAAAAGAAATTGCTCCTAAATTAGGCACATTTTCCAAAGAAATGATTTTATGATTTTTCATCTCAAAAATCAAAATTTTTGGTATATCCAAGGTTTTCTAGCATGGAAATCAAGATTTTTTGGCACAGAAGTTGAGGTTTTTTTAGTTTAAAAATTTGAACTTTTTGCACAACAATTGAGATAATTTTTGGTACATACTTGACACACTTCTCGAGCTAATTTTGTCCGGAACCAACACACTTCTAGAGACAATTTTGGTACAGAATCTGTATGCCTCCCATGACATTTTTGGTACTAATTGGCACACTTCTTGAGGTAATATTTGGTACTAGCAGTCACACTCCCAAGGTAATTTATGTTGTTGGTTGAGATGTTTCCTAAGACATTTTTGGCATATTTCCCAAGGTGATTTTTGGTATATGTCTTGAGGCAATGCTTGTTTATTTTGTCCTTTTAGGTCTTTTTTGACCTACCTATGGTTTGTTGGCTGTAACTTGCTCATCTGGACTTTATTTTTTGCAAATGAGATATCATTAGAAAGATGATTCTAAGCCTGTCATGATGGTGTTGCATATTTGTACTTTTAATGTTGTTGTGTTGCTATTTTATGGAGTTAAAGTCAGTAGTTCTATTTTCCACTCTAGGAGACATATCTTGAGACATTCTATTTTCCAGATTCTGGTCCATGCACATCCCATTTTGTTTTTTGGTTTTTTGCATTCTAGTGGATATCTTGGTTGATTCAGGTCTAGAGATTAATTTTGTTGCTTCAGATAAATTTTCATGGGTTGTACTATCTCTTGTATCGGCCTTATGTCTCTTTCAATCTTGTTGACATCCTTTTGTAGTATTTTCGCAAATGCACTAAGATAAAGTGCCACTCCATTGCATTTTAGGATCTTGCACATCTTTGTGTTTTATTGTACTCACACTATATTATAAAGTTCCTTGGGGGGTTTCATGTTGGCCATATTCGCCATCTTCCTTTGTCAAGTGAGTGTTCCTTCCATGACGTTACCTTCATGATGTGTCGATGACACATGCCATTATAGCTGTTTATACTTCTTTTGCATTCTCAATGTTCCTATTTCCTTTTTTTGTAGGAGATATTGCATTCATTTTTAGTGTTCATGTCTTACCTCTCAACATTATAGGAGGGTTGTGTTGGTTCTATTTCTTTCTTGGCTCAATAAGTGAGCTATGTACTCAGTATTTGATCCTATATGCTAGGTAATTGCGGTGGTTGGATATCTATGCATTTTGGTGAGATGGATAATTTACCACATAGACACTCTTCTTTTCACAGTCTTCCATGTTTGATTGATCAACTCTTGATGATTTGGTGTTTCAAGCCATCTATATCTTTGAGTTCAGTTGTTTACCTTTGTGTGCCTCCTAATTCGATGTAGATTATAGTCTTCTCTACCTCGTCAAGTTCTATTTTAGTGGAGGTTTTTCAGATCAACAATTAATTTTTATAGATCTTTGCAACTTCTACATGCTTTAGTAGTGTTCTTCATTATAATCTTTTGTTCCTATCTTCTAGGACATTCCCTAGTTTGAGGCTTCTTCAGTCCATTACTAGTTTCTTTCAACATGTTTTCCATCTCTTTTTGGAGTAGGGTTTTTCCCATTTGGTTTTCCCCATTTTTCCTCTTTTTAGAGATTTGGTTGTGCTTGGGTACCTCATCAAGCTTTGTTGTCAGGACCCAAATTTACTTTCAGTAGTAGTTTCTAGGTTTTTATTCCCTAGTTTATCTTAAGGGGGGTGGGGGTGTTAGAGTAATAAAGTATTTTCTATTAAATCAAATTGATTTAATTATTAAGCCATTTATTATCTTTAGTTTAGTACTTAATCTAAACTTTGGGCATATAATAATTAATTCTTTTATTAATTATTATACTACAACCTAGGTTAGATACCTATTAGGGTGTTGATCTCCTTTTATAAGGATTGATCTCTTTGTAATTTATTAATTCACTTTTGATTATAGAAATTTATCTTTTTTCTCATCAAGAATGTCTCGTCTATGGATTTGGGAATTCCAGCCTCTATAGCTTTTGCTTCTCTCTTTCTGTGATTGGTGTTTGCATGTAGGTGATTCTTGGGAGCTGTGGGGTTGATCTTTCATCAACTTCAACACTCTTTATATGTTCATTTTCAAGAAGAATATTTAATAATATAATGTTTTATTCAAGCCTTATTAAATTTTATTTTAAATAATAATAAGATATATATGTTTTTATTAATTTTCAAATCAAAGTATTTTATTTTATCAAAAAATTAAATAACAAGTTACATAACGTAATTCAAAAATAATAATTATATATTTGAACATATTATTGGTTGCTTTTCAAACACATAATTAATAGAATTAGATTATATCTTGCCAAGTTGAAAACTGAATTCATTTAGATAAATACATCTTAATGACTATATAATTGGACATATCCTTTTTTATAGAATTTATATTTATCAAATGCTTATACTATTTTTATAATCATTTTTCTAATATTTTAAATTGAAATCATCTTCATTTTTTAAGGAGCCCAAACAATTTTAAAGATATGGTGAAATTCTAAAACAACTATGGAAGAGGTAGAATGATTACTGCAAGATACAATTCCAAACAAACAAGCACTACAAGTCCTATCATAATGTAGAATTTTTATTTATTTATTAGTCTTTACTTTTAATTAACTATTTTATCAGTACATTTTTTTCATGGTTTAATTAATTATTATTCAAGATTAATATACCTTACATTTATATAATAATTAATTAAAATAATTATTAGATTATTTCAAAGTAATTATGACAAGGTTTAGTCATTATGTGGTACTTGTTTTATATTATTAATATTTGAATGATTTAGATGCCATTTTCTTTCATCTATTTATTATTCTTTCTACTCCACTCTTCTATTATTATCACTCTAGACCATTAAATAACTTCCTTACTTAATATTAATATTAAATAGCATACCAAAAAAAATCAATTAATATGAAGTACACGTAGATGACAATTTAAGTTGCAACAACCACCTCTAATATTTTTATTTGAAATATATTAAATCCCTTTAACACTTAAAAATGTTAAAGGGCATGGCCAACATACCAATTTACAACCACTAATAGTTGTCAAAATAGGATTTCTACAATTCAAAACATATGCTCAGAGAGGTTTACCTCACTCTACTAGATATGATCAAGAATTAGCAATTCTATAGTGGATGCTAACTAGAATTGAAAAATCCTAACAAGAATAAGACATTGTTGAATAAAATATAATATAGTGATAATCTTCATCTATAGAGGTCACTTTTCTCCCTCAAAATTATCAAAAAAGGGATTTCATCAACTAAATTCTGATGTGGAGTTCTTTGGACAAATTAGTCTTTTAATTAAAATGGGGTCATTTGGAACTCTCTATAAACAAGTTATGTCTTCTAGAATTAAGGCCCCCATACACAAGATTTAAGACCTTCTATAATGTACAAAGAATATATAAGAGGGAATTACATATGTACCATGTCATTGAATATAATAAAATAATTTTGAAGGATTTAACTAAGACAAACTGTAGCAGCAAAATTGAGAAAATAACTATGACATGTAATGAAAGGTACTTATGATAGGCATAGTAAAAATATTATTTTAACATACTAGATTTTTAAGGGTTTAACTAAGACAAATTGTAGCAGCAACATTGAGAAAATAACTATGACATGTAATGAAAGGTACTTATGATAGGCATAGTAAAAATATTATTTTAGCATACCAGATGATGAGAATGAGAAACTTAAATGAATAAAAAGAACAACAACAAAGCTATGAAGATTCTAGTAGTTGCAGTAAAGGATCATATAGTTATGATATATCAAAGTTGGACATTACACATGCCATATTTACCTTCCTAGAAGAAATGTATGAGATAAAAAATACCAATACAGCCCTCACACTAAAACAACTACATCATGTAAAAATGAACAAGGGTAAATCTATTACATCATATTTTATAAGAGTAACAGATTTAAGGGACCGACTATCTACTATTGGCTATATAATTGACAACAAGGAATTAACAATGTTGGCTCTCAATAGACTTCACACATCTTGAAAATCATTCATACAAGGGGTAAGTTCCCAATCAAAATTAAAAAATTCAACTGATTAAAAAATGGTTGTATTCAAGAAAAACCAAGACTAATCACCAGAGGGATCAAAATAAATAATTGGTGGAGAGATCCAAGTGTTAAATACAAACTCACACAAGAAAGGGAAGAAAGGAAACTTCAAATGGAAAAGGGGGAAGGGACAACAATAAACATTCATTCAAAAGAAAAAAGGTCATGTCTATGTTAGAGTGATATATATGTATGGAAATCTTGTCATAAAACACCTAGAAAGACTCAAGAATAAAGCCTTGCTAATAGGAGTTAATAAGACAAAAAGAATGGTATTCTTTTCATCTTTATCAAGTGAATTAATGACCAATAGAAATACCTAGGTCATTGAAAGTGGAGCATCCCATCATATAATTGAATTTAAATAACAATTGGATAGTCTTGAATAGAATTCAAATGAAGAAGTAACCATTAGAGATAAATCCACCTACCTCATGAAAGGAATCGTGACCTCTATAGTTCAACTAACATCTAGAGTTTCTCTACAATGAATTGAAGTACTATTTGTACCAAACATCAAAATAAATATAGTTTCCATCTCAACCCTTGAAGATAAAGGGTATCAAATCACTTTATTGGATGGGAAAGTTTTTACCTTGCCTAACAACTCAAACATCAATAATGCATATACAATAAGGGCTAATGATGGATTTTTACACAAAAATTGCAACATTCAAACCCAAGCCTAAACTCATCATGTTTCCACTAAAAATGAAATATAGCATAGAAGGTTAGGAAATCTTTAGTTTCATTCCTTATCTTCCATAGAGATTTTTTTTACATGATTATCCAAATTAAACCCATAACATGATGAAATATGTAAGGGTTGTTCCTTAGGTAATAACTCTAAAGGGTCATTTCATTGTAGTGAGCACAAATCCAAAAATGTACTTGAACTTATTCTCACTAATTTATGTGTACCAATGAAAATACTCTCCTTAGGAATATTTTAGTACTATGTTATTTTTGTTGATGACTACTCCAATAAAACTTGGATTCGTTTCCTAAAATTTAAAGAATCAAATGAAGTACTATCAAATTTTAAAGAACTTGAGGCCCTAGTTGAAAATATGATTAGGAAAAGAATCAAAACTCTAGGGTTAGATAATTAGGAGGAGTATATCTTTAAAAAAATTAAAGAATTTCATAATACTACAAGGATTAAGAGGAAGTACACTATTCCATATAACCCTCAACAAAATGGGGTACCGGAAAATAAGAACACAACCATAGTAGAAGCTGCTAATGCTATAATGCATGTTCATAACCTTCATACCTCATTTTGGGTAGAAGCCTCTAATATTGTTGTTTACACACATAATAGATGTCCTCATTCTATTTTTGACAATATAACCCCTGAAGAAGATTCTATAGGAAACAAGCCTAACTTAAGTCACTCAAGAATAATTGGTTTCCTAGTCTATATTCACATTCCGAAGGAGAAAATATCCAAATTAGAATCATCAAGGAAGAAAGGGTTATTTTTTGGATATAGTGAATCATCCAAAGCATACATGACATATGTTCCCAGATAGAAAATAATTGATCTTATTAGAGATGTAACTTTTGAAGAAGACATCACATTCCAAATATCTAAAAGCATTCTTAAGAGAGATGACGACTCTCCTCAAGACATAGAAGAGGATCCTAGGATTGAGTTTCAGAGGGAGATACTTGTAGAAGATACGGACAAGACCACTGAGCCTCATGATGTTGTTGCTGATATAAAAATATCACTCTAGGAAAGGACAATATTGAAGAAGAAAAAAACTATGCAATACCAAAGGGTGCATTTAGAAAAAGAAAGAAACCAAGATGTTACTCAAACTATATCTCCCTTATGAGTGAACTCATTAAGTCTAAGCCTTTGAATGTTGAGGATACACAACTCCAAGAAAAGTAAGCTATAAACTAGAGAGAGAATACATGCTACAAAATATGTTGCATATAAAGAAAGCAAATCATCAAGGAAAAAATAATAATAATGAGAGAATGGATGATTATTAAATAATAATCATACCATTTCAAAAAGATTTATTAAGAAAAGATTCTAGGATATTTCATGTAACAAAGTAACTTATGTAAAAAGGGAATGTATTATTAAATAGTAAAAACAATATAAAGAGATAAAAGGAGTGAGGAAGGATCCTATATTACACCTACTTAGTGGACATCTCAAGTGATGTAGTACAAGGTACGAGAATCCTCAAAGAAGATGTCCTAGCCCCCAAAAATAACCACATAGCAGGATATAAATAATAACACAGAGATTTAGATCCAAAATAATGTCAATTCTCATAATAGAATCATAAGATTTACATCCAACATACTCGACTGTAAGGCCTTTCGAGTTATGACCAATTACATTAGTAATTACAATAACAATTCTGCAAGACCTCACAAGATCCAAACTTTAGCTATCCTAGACCCACAATCTGGTAGAAAAACCCAAGACAAACCTAAACTTGTGCTCACAATCCACCAAGAAACCTACTGGTTTCCCAAGCCTGCACTTAGCTACTAGCTCTGCTAAAATTTGGTCCTCTCAACTACTCTGTGATGAACTCCATCTCAATGAATGACTCTAGACAAGAAAAGACTCTCTACTTATACTAAACCAAGATATATGTCAACCTAGCAAGTTACATTAAATAAACACATACATTAAATAAACCCTCAAACCACAAATCAACTTGGAAACAAACATTAAATACATGAAATAACTAAATACTTAGGACAAGTCTGAAGTTTACAATGTATAACTAACTCATATGACAACATTATGCACACCTAGACATAGGTTCACGTGCCAACCAACAATCCAAATCCAAGAGCGCAAAAGCCAACTCCCATGGATCAAAGCTCGTAAATACAATCTCCAAAGTCTTCCAGTAAATTAGGAACATGTTACTAGTAGCCACCAAAAAGGTTCTAAATCCAAGATGATTACTCCAAACTTCATGCACACTTAAGATAAGGTTTCTCAATGTGCCTCAAATATAATCCTAGTTGCATGAATCATAATCCCACAAATCTGAGCTCAATGCAATTGTTGAAGTTGATGGAAGATCAACCCAAAATTCCCAAGAATCACCTGCATGCAAACACCTATTATAGAAAGAGAGAAGAAAAGGTTATGGAGGTAGGAATTCCCAAATCCATAGGTGAGACATTATTGATGAGAAAAAATAGAGGTTGCTATTATCAAAAGTGAATTAATAAATTACAATGAGATCAATCCTTATAAAAAGAGATCAAAATCATAACTGGTAAAACCTAGGTTGCATGATAATAATTAATAGAAGAATTAATTATTATATGCCTAAAGTTTAGCTTAAGTAAACTAGATTTAATAAGTGACTTAATAATTAAATCAAAATGATTTAATTAATAAGGAAATATCTTATTACTCTAACACCCCACCTTAAGATAAACTTAGAGAGTAGCTAAAAACCTAGATAATATTGCTGAAAGTAAATTTGGGTCTTGACAAACAAAGCCTAGTGAGGTACCCAAGCACAACCAAATCTCTAAAAAGAGAAGAAACAAAGAAAACCAGATGGGAAAAACCCTACTCCAAAAAGAGATGGAAATAATTCTAAAATAACTAGTGAAGGACTGAAGAAGCCTCCAAACTAGAGAATGTCCTATAAGATATGAACAAAAGATGATAAGGAAGAACACCACTGAAGCATGAAGTTGCAAACACTGCCAAATTGTTGATCTGAAGAACCTCCACTATATAGAACATGACCAGGTAGAGAAGACTAATTCTGAAGAGTTGATCAATCAAAGATAGAAGGTATCTTCATGACCTCCAAAAATAGGAATGAAAGAATGTCTATATGGTAAATGATCCATCTCACCAAAATGCATAGGTATCCAACCATTGCAATCACCTAGTACTTAGGATCAAATATTGAATACATAGCTCACTCCATCAAACCAAGAAAGCAATAGAACCAATATAACCCCCTATAACGTTGAGAGGTAAGACATGAACATTGCAACTAAATGTAATATCTCCTACAAAAAAAAGAACCAAGAACATTGAGAGTGCAAAAGAAGTACACACACCTATAATGGCACGTGCCATCAACACATCATGAGGCTAATGTTGTGGAAAGAACACTCACTTGACAAAGGAGGATGACGAATATGACTAACATGAAACCCGTAAGGCACTTTATAATGTAGTGCAAGTACAACAAAATACAAAGATGTGCAAGATCCTAAAATGCAATAGAGTGACACTTTATCTTAGTGCATTTGTACAAATGTTACAAAAGATGTCTAAATAGACTAGAAGAGACATAAGGTTGATACAACATATAATAAAATCCATGACGAATCATGTGAGGCAAGAAAATCAATTCTAAGACTTGAAACAACCAATATATCCACTAGAATGCAAAAATGCAAAAGATTAAATAAAATGCTGTCAGAGTAGAATCTAGAAAAAAAACCATCACTAAAAAGATATCTCAAAGACCTTTCCAATGATATAAATAAATCCCAATTGAAGATTAGATGCTCAAGATATGTCTCCTAAAGTGAAAAATAGAACTCCTAACTTTGACAACAAAAACAACCATAAAAAAACATTAAAACTAAAAATAACATACACCACTAGAATGAGCTTAGAACCATCTTTTCAGCGATATCTAGTTTGTGAAAAATGGAGTCTAGAAGGGCAAGTTACAACCAAAAAACCACATGTAGGTCAAAAAAGAGCTAGAAGGGAAAAGAAAAAAAATAACACCATGGAAATTGTGCCAAAATGCCTCAACAAGTGTGCCGTCTAGTACAAAATCACATTGGGAAACATGCTAGTTTCATACAACACTGTCTCAGGAAGTGTGCAAATTCTTAATTTTCATATCAAAAAATCTCAATTTGTGTGCCAAAAATCATGATTTACGCACCAAAAAATCTTGATTTGTGTGCCAAAATATTTTAATTATTGTAAAAAAATCTCGATTTGTGTGCCATTTAAAAAAAATTTGTGTGTCAAAAGTCTCAATTTTTGTGCCAAAAAACTCAATTTCTGTGCTAAAAATCTTGATTTACTTGCCAAAAATTCATAAAATTGTTGCATTGGGAAACCTGTCAAATCTGGGAGTAATAAATATTTTGCCTCAGATTCCAACTGTGTCCGAATTGGACAAATTTTATATGAAAATAAGGGTTTTTGGGTGCTCTGAGCTTAATGGTGAGGTTTGTTTGGACTCAAAGTGCACTGAAAATGGTGACCCCCCAAGATCCAATACAAAAAAAACTCTAAAATATGAAACCCTTTGAAAGAAAAAGCACAGATGAAAACCAATGCCAAATCTCTCACAAATAGAACATGAGCATGAAGATCTTGAGCTCTAATACCGTGTTGATGTTGATGAAGATCAACCCCACAACTCCCAAGAATCACCTGCATGCAAACATTTTCCATAGAAAGAGAAAATAAAAAGCTGTGGAGGCTGGAACTCCCAAATCCATAGCTGAGACATTCTTGATGAGCAAAAAGAGAGATTGCTATTATCAAAAGTGAATTAATAAATTACAAAGAGATCAATCCTTATAAAAGGAGATCAAAACCCTAACTGGTAAAACCTAGGTTGCATGATAATAATTAATAAAAGAATTAATTATTATATGCCAAAAGTTTAGCTTAAGTAAACTAGAGATAATAAGTGACTTAATAATTAAATCAAAATGATTTAGTTAATAAGGCAATATCTTATTACTCTATCAACATCTATATACATGATTGCCGACTACCCCAGGATGCACCTGCATTTGACACCCTAGGTGTGAAGAAAATATGTTCTCAATAATTGGAAGAACATCTTTTAGGGTTCAACACATAAACCCAAACTAGTTCTTCACATACATATCCTCTAAGTAAAATCATCTTGTACATTCTTTCCTTTTTTCACCTCTGCAAATATTTTCCTACAATGTCCATCCTCACATCTACCTTAGGTGTGCCACAAGTTTGTTTCCCAAGATGACCTCTAACTTTTTAAAAATCCTTCAACTCAACTTGGGTACCAAAACTCAGGTTCCTCCTGCCAGCATCTACATTCTGCAAAGGAATCAAGGAATTCCTCATAGCACCCTTCTCAATAATAAACAAAATCTTGACCCGACCATGCACTACCTTGCAATCATACTGCTAAGGTATACCAAGTAATATGTGAAAGAAAACATGTCCACAATATCACAAAATATCTGACCCACATACCGTCCAATCTAAAAATTAACAAAACACTTCTCCCTCACTTCCAAAGAACGTTCATCTTGTAACAAACTGACCCTATAAGGACAAGGATGTCTCACTTTGTCCAAACCAAGTTTCTGAACCATCTTCCCAGCAACTAGGTTACAAGTACTACTACCATCCACAATCACATTCCAACATTTACCTTTAGACTTGAAATGAGTTATAAAAAAACTCCTCCTTTGACAAGGTTCCAACATCTTCTTACCATATAATACTCTTTGAATCAACAAATTATCCCCTGTTGCCTCAAACTCATTCATTGATCCACATTCTCATTGACCACAACAACTCTTCTATCACTAGCCTTCTTGTTAGTATTATGACATTCAAAAGATCTATGTGCTTCTTCACCACATCTATAAAAAGTACCCTTAAATACACTTCTGTCTATACTCTTCCTCTATTTAATGGCTTTTGGTTCATCTTCAGCAATATGTTTATCTTTTACCAAGTGTTCCGTCTTCTCCTTCCCTTGGGAATCACCTTAATGTTTTCTTTTCAACTTATCTTTTGCCTTATTAGCATAGGGTTAAGCATCCTCAACTAAGAAATATTCATCATACTAATCTCATCCTGAATATTGAATCTCAAACCATTAATATATCTAGCCACCTTTTCCTTAGAAAGTTCTTTATGCCCATATTGAATAGTCAGCTTATAGAACTCCTTGATATAATCCTTCATAGTCATATCCTTTTATTCCAGATTCTATAATTTCTTAAAAAAATTCAAGTTCATAATCAATGGGAATGAACTTATCCTTCAATTTAGTTACCATCAATCTCCATCTAGTGATCTTGATTTCACCTTATTCTTCTCTATCTCCTTGCAATTCTTTCCACCATAAAGTAGCATGCCATTTTAGCTTAGTCAGTGCCAACCTCACTCTGAGTGGATCACCAATATCCTCTAACTCAAAGTAGTCTTCCAACTCACCAATCTAATAAATTAGGTCCTCAGGATTCAAAGTACCTAAGAAAAATAGAAACATCCATCTTATGCTTCAGATTCAAGTGATCTCCAAATCTATCCAACCAACCAACTATAACTTCAATACATCTCTCCATGCAATCAACTCTGTCTTCAACATGAGATCTAGCAACTTCAAAGTTTTCACCATCTTCTTCATAACCATCTTCAATACCCATATTATTAGGTGCACCATCTATAGCTCTCATGATCTCAATGACCATATCATTCTTCATCCCATCTCAAGTCTAAAATATGATCTAACCTTCTTTAAAATCCTAGTCTCCACAACATTATAGAAATCATCAATCACCCTAGGGTCAAATCTTCTTGGAGCCATCTTCCAAGATCTTCACAAACCCAAAGAAACAAATCCACAAGATCAATTGGCACCACAAGATCAAATAGCTTCACCCTTCACTCTGATACCACTAGATGTAGTATAAGGAAGGATAATCCCCAAAGGAGGTGTCCTAGTCCCTAGAAAATAAGCACATAGTGGAATATAAATAATAACACAAATTTTTAGATCCAAAATAATGCCAATTATCACAATATAATCATAAGATTTACATCTAACATGCCCGATTGTAAGAGGTAGAAAACCCCAAGAAGAAGATAAACTTGTGTTGACAAGCCACCAAGCAACCTTCTTGTTTACCAAGCCCACACTTAGCTACTAGCTTTGCTAAACTTTTCTCCTCTCAGCTACTCCATGTTGAACTCCATCTAAATGAATGAATCTATACAAGACAAGACCCTCTACTTATACTAAACCAAGCCATAGGCCAACCTAGAAAGTTACATTAAATAAACACTTACATTTAATAAACTCTCAAGCCTCAATTCAGCTTGGAAACAAACATTAAATACATGAAATACCTAAATACTTAGGACAAGCCCCAAGTTTATAATGCATAACTAACTCATATGACAACATAAAAGTATGTACACTTAGACATAGGTCCATGTGCCAACCAACTATCCAAATCCAAGAGTACAAAAGTCAACTCCCACTGATCGAATCTCGTGAATACAATCTCCAAAGATTGCTAGTAAATCAAGAACTTGTTACCAACAACCACCAAAAAGACTCAACTCTAAGATGATTATTCCAAATTTCACGTGCACTAAGGAAAAGGTTCCTCAATGTGCCTCAAACAAATCCCCAAATATGAGAACCATAATTTCTGAAATTTGAGCTTGATGCCCCTGCATATGGGATTGATGGCTACCCTAGAATGCTCCTACATCATCAAGTATACAAGATATGTACTTCCTAGTCAGGAATAGTTGTAGAGAGGATACTTATCCCAACAAGGAGAAATATCCTAAATAAGAAAACATACATGTAAGGATATCAATAAGAAGAGAGATGAATAAAAAAGAGATAATGGATCCTAATGAGGAGAAGAATTAAAAAACCAATATAAATCTAAACCTATTAAGGATAAGGTTGTAATATGTGATATAATATTTTTATGTAAAACAAAAAATCCATGCAAGAGAAAGATGCCATACTATAAAAGATGCAAATCTGTAAATGATATTGGATGCTAAAATGAAAAAGGAAAGGAAGAAATTACATAGATGAACTCCACATGCCTAGCGAATAAATGTATACTATGAAGAAATATGTCTATGACAACAAAGAAAAAAAATAGATTTCTAAAAAAAGAGAAATAATGTAGAATCTTTACTCCCCAACTAAGAGAGAAAAGAAGGCCCTATTATGTTATCATCAAGCTCATTAAAAATAATGGAGAGAAACATAATGGGGGATAGAAATGCTAATTTTAAACCCTTACTTGAAGAAATCAGAGAATCTTTGGTATTGAGCGGATAAGACTTTGATCAATTGTGCAATCTTGAACAAGATGTCTAAACTATGTACAATCACAAAGTAAGTGGTTGTTGCTATGATGATAAAAATACAAAAATACCCTTAATAGGTCATTTTCCCTTAGAAAAATTTCTATAAGGAAAGATTATTTTTTATGATTGAACTTAAGACTTCAATAGACTCTTTTTTCCAAAGCTAAGTGATCATCCATATGAGATATATCTATAGATGGAGTGAGAAAAATAATTCCAAGAGGAGGTCTGGGTTCAGATTAAGATGGGAACACTGATCAACATAAGGAACTTGAGATGCTTTAGGACTATTGTCGAAGGGTAAAGGAAGATCATCTATTATGAGAGGAGGAAGGTCATGTTGATGATATTTATCAAAGGAATTAATGACCTCTTTAATGTTATAGATGATAGTAAGTGAAGGAGATGTAGGTTTTTCTAGTATGGGTTCTTGAGGAAGTTGGGATGGAGAAGGATTAGGACAAGAAACAAAGCTTAAACCACCTCTATGATTTTGGTGAGGAAGATCAATAAGAAGTTTAATGCCTTGGTCATTAAGACCAATCTCTAAACCTTTGTAACCTTGTTGAATGGTGATATCATAACTTGCATTATAAGTGTCCTTTAATGTAGAAGGAGAAGGTGATTCATCTTGAGGTGAATGATTATTCATAGTATAAGGAGGACATTTATTTGTTTATGAGGATTAGTATTCTCATTCGTGGGAGGTAGTGAAGCAGAAAGATTATCCAAAGGTCTAGGGGATAAGCCATCTAGATCATGAAAAATATGTTGAAGACCTTGGAAAGAACTAGATGTACTAGGAGAAATATGATTGAGAGGATTACTAACAGGATAATTGACAAAGACCTCTATGAAATTTTATATATTCCATGCATGTAGTTAACATTTGAAGAAGGAAAAAATACAAACAATTGATAACAATCTTGAATTATGCCTTTTAAGGAATAATTATGTTAGTTAACCTCATTATTCTATATGCAAGAACACCATGAGGAAATATAAATATAATGATATGTAAGAAGGTACTATTCACTCCATGTGCTTGATAGAGAGAGATAAGAAGAAAAGTGATGACATAATTGATTATACATCACTCCATTTTAGAGATTTACATGTTAGAAAATAGACACCTAGATCTAGAAAATGGGAAAGTAATTAAAAAAATCTATCAATCAAATCAAGAAGGTATAAGGAATGTAGGCCTATTCCCACAATGATGTAAAGGAATCTTGTACTAATATCAAAAGGAAAAATGTATAAAAGCTTCGAGCTCACCAAAATGTAATATATAAAATGGAGATCTATGGTAAACCACCAAATTATATATACATTAAGAAGGGGTACCAAGATCTGATCCTAGGGGTTGACATAATTTTTTTGACCCAAGAGGATAAGAGGGATGTAAATACAAGATCTAGCTAAAGGATGAGATGATGGATGCTTTCTTATGTGGATAGAAATATATAAAGACCTAAACTAAGGAAATGATGACCAATAAGATGTGATATAAGATCTAACACATGAAACAAAAGTTCTAAAAGGGATGAGAATGAAGATGCACTCACCTTGAAGGTTAGTAGATGTTGTCATTCAAATCTATAGACACTATGTTGAGTGTATCAAAACTAAGTCATACTAAGATCCAAAACCCTAAATCTTGTAACTTCTCATTGTGAAAATATGAGTATGTCAGGAATAGGATGACTTGGTGCAACATATATTGATGTATGTTGAACATGGGGAAAACTATGCCTCTCAGGGATGAATTAAGAAGTCTTGGATCTATGAGAAAATTTCTATCTTTAGAGCTGCACTTTGGGGTCTAAAACTCCATAAATTTGCACTTTCACACAAGAGAAGGGAAAATTTATTGGGGGAAGGGGATTTCCTTGGTCATGGATCTATTTAGGAATTAACCTTGAATTGAAATAGAATAAATTATATCATGTAGTAGAGCTTAGACAGCAATGAAGTAAATCATATCATGTAGATGTAATTTTGCTTAGTATGTGATTAAGTATGTTGCTATAATAGCCTTGAGTCAACACAAAACCAAAAGGAATTCATGTAAGATAAATCCTCGTGTAGTAAATGCTTGTAACATGCCTCAATTGTCGACAAAAGAAGAAGAAGAAATCCTAAATGTAGATTTCCTCCCTTGATGACAAAACTCCTTTGCCTCCTTTGAAGAAAGTAGTTAGATTTATGGAAGGAAATGCATGAATGCTTGATGGATGAAAGAATGCTTTCAGTGAAATTATTCTTGCTTGATTGAATCCTTGAATGCACACTAACTTTCTTGTAGATGGATTGCTTTAGTGTGGATGTCATGGATTGCTTTAATGTGGATGTGAAAATGAAGAGGAAGGTTCCTTTTATAGTGAATTTGGGAGTTAATTTTTGGAAAGTTGACTCCACAAGGTGGGAAAAGAAAAACACTTTTTATCAGGCCTTAAAATACCTTTAAATAGGAGCCTCAGGGTATATGTGACCCTAGGGAGACCTATGCCTAGGAGTAGTAATTTTGAGGTAAAAAGATGCAAGGTCTGAGAAGTATTTGAAATTTTGATGAAAGATTGATAGATAAGTGGGGATATTAAGTGAATAGTCTAAAATGGGGCCAAGAGGGAAGGTGAATAGAGTAAATGGATGAATAAATGATAAATTATGCATAGGAATAAGAGCCAACATAGAGTTTTGAGTAATATTGAAGGAGAATAAAATATCTAGATTTAAATAATGCATATAGTTAAGTACAATGTAAGATCCTAATGTAAGAGGCCACACTAAAGATGGATAAAATGGTCTCGAAAAGGACATGAAGAAAGTGGTTAATTTTTTAGACTATATAGGTAGCTTGGAGATGACTAATACTTCTGCCCATATCTCAGAAAGCTTGAGGTCTAGTCCTCTAGACCTCACTAATGACATGATGCTAGAGGAGGAGGAGGATGTTTTTTGTCAGAATTGATAAAAATATTATTTTGGGACCTGTGTCAATTGTAATGTAGTAACAAAGGAGTTGGATAAATTGAAGGCTACAATGGTGGAGCTAAAAGGAAAGACTGGAAGCATCTCTAAGTTCTATTTGGGGGATACACACAACTCAACCATGTTATTGTGCCTACTATAGAAAAAGATGATGGAAAAATAACTTTTTAAGTCCCTAAGAAAAGATTGATCTAAAAGAAATGTGTTAGAGTGGTTACAAGATTAATGAGCTAGGTGGGAGCATCATCTTGACTATTTTTTGTTTTCCTATTGAGAAGGGTCGTATTGCCATGTTGTTGAATTTCTATATGTCTATGAAATTTATGTTCAATATCATTAGCACTTGTACATTTTTGGTTAGGTATGCCATATATGGGCTATTCATAAGACTAAGTATAATTTTGTTAGCTTAGATGGTAGATGTGTTTATAATACTGATAATGACACTGTTAACATAGGTGGTAAGATCAACATTATTCGTTTCAATGCTTTGTTTAATGTGATTTTTGATATTATTAGAAAGTTAATGTGTTCTTAAAATATATTTAACAAACTTCAGATTGTTTATCTTCTAAACTATTTATAAAAGAACAATATCTTAATTTTACTAATTTTAATATAAAAAATATTAAATATATAAAAAATTAATATTTTTTATATTTCTTACAAAAATTTGGATTCATGTTAAAACAGGTTTTGAGGGGACCCGAAACCCCATACAAAAAAAACCATGAAGTATGCATTCAACCCATAACATCAAATTAGTAGATAAAACTAGGTTTCGCAAGGACCTGGAACCTTAGTAACTAATACATAAAAGAACATATCACGATCCCATATAATGATACAATAGAAAAATGTTGGAAGTGAAAGGGACCAAAAAACATGACCAAGACCAATAACAAGAAACCAGACAACTAGTAACCAAAAAGCCAAAAAAGAAGTAAAGAACTATACTAGTTCTTTCACAGCCTTAGCTAGATTCTTGCCAAGTCTAGCCACTTATTCAATTGATTCCTTCGTAGTTGAGCTAGGAGCCACATCAATTGCCTTCTTTGTACTCATCCTAGTACACTTTCTTGTTCCTCCACTTAAAGATACAACAACAAGGGACACAATTTCATCCACACTTCTCTTGCCTAGACTAGTCGCAACAACACAAAGACTAGAGGTCACATGTTCATATTTTTCTCACTATTCTTAACATATTGGAAAATTTTGGCCTCAAAATTTAGAAGTTTACCTAGACTATCCCCAACCTTAGCCTCTAGCTCCATCCTTTTATTTTTCTCTGCGTCTAGACTCACATGCATATCCTTAACCATTCTTTTCAAAGAGTTCACCTCATTCTACATCCAGGTATCAAACATTAGAGAAATGTTAGCTCACATTTTATCTTTATGGAGAAATTGGAGGTTTCCCTTATAGGAATCACTAACCATTTCATCAAGTTCATCACTTACATAATTACCTAGTCCTGGTCGTGCTTTGTATCAATTTCTTCCATTTTGGTATCATCTAGAACCGTAAACAAATAATGTTCCTCCACCACATTCACACCTTCATCTAACTCACCAATAGTCTAGTTCTCATTTGGTAGCTTATTCTTATGTTCATCAACATGGCCAACCATAATCGCCTACAACTCTTTGTCCTTATCATCATGAAGGGCTTCCATCTTCCTTGTTTCCTTTTCTTCATTTGATGCAGGAGCATCTTGCATGGGAAAATTATTTATTAAAAAAAAAAAACAAAACAAAAAAAAAAAAAAGAGAATTTAAAAAAAAAAAAAAAAAATTGTGGAGGAGAGAGAAAGTGACGAAAATGGAAGGAAAATAATAAAAAAAATAGAAAAATAGGAAAAAAGGAGAAAAAAGGAATTTCTATTTTCAAGGTGCATGGGTGGCATAAATAGAAAATAATAAAAATAGTTGTCATTCCATTAATCGAGGTGTGTAGGTGGCATCTTAGAAGTTTGTGGAAAGATCCTTAAATCATGTATTTAATATTTGTTGGGTGCTTAGTTGTATTTGGGTGGGAATTTAATATTTATTTAAAGGTAGTTGTATTTACCTTTTATCCCACATTGGTTGTGTTTGTAATGTCTTGGGTTAGAAGTGCCTATTTAAGCAAGGCTTATTATCATTTGTAATCAAGTTGGAGAAATAGAAGCTCTTCAAGTGAAGTTGGAGAAATAGAAGCTCTTCAAGTGTAAGCTCTTGTAGTGAAGCTCTTCGAATGTAATTTCTTGTAGAAGCTCTTAGTGAGCAAATATCTCTTATATTGTAAGAATTTGGAGTCCTTTCATGTGGAGAATATTGTAATGAATTTCAAATATTAATGGATGCTTTATGAAGCATTTTTGTCATCTCTCTATCTCCATATTGTTGCATTTTTAATTGTGAATGGGTACGGGTGGTGTGGCCCATCATCACATAGAGTCCCGTTTATTTTCTCTAGTCCCTTCCTCCTCCTTTTCACTAATATTTTCAATTGGAGCCTTACCTTTTTTACTCTTAGGCCTCTTAAGGTTTTTTTCCTCATTCCCTTTCCTTTTATTTTTCTTAGTTTTTGGAGTTTCATCAGTATCATCCTTTTTGTCAGATATCACCTTTGAACCCTCACCAATTTTATTAATAGACTTAGTAGAGGAGCCAAGCTAGCTATCATAATAGCCTTCATTGTTGGAGCTACAACCTCTAGAGTTAGTAAGATTATCTTCCTCTTGGCTACCATTATGATCCTTTGCCTCATCTTCCTCAAATTCTAAGTCATTCTCTAACTTAGTTTCCATTTCATGTTTCTTGACCTTCTTCTTTCCTACACCAATGACCAACTTCCCTTTTTTCTCGGAGGCCTTCACCTTCTCATCCTTAGTTTCAGCTCCCTTATTAGACTCTGTCTCCATGCCTCTAGCTTCCATACCTTTTTTCCATCTTCAGAGCCTACCTTTCCCTTTTTAATAGAGCTCTTCTTCGTCAAATCTTTAAGGGATTCTTGTTTATTCTTTATTGAAGACACCAATGCCCCCAGAGCCCTATCCCTATAATACTTGCAATTAACAAAATTAAACCTTCATAAAAGTACAAGCTAGATTTCTTTTTTGCAGTGAGCCCAAAGCCCTTATAAAAGGGAAGTCTTGAGATAGTAGAGAAAATAGATCATGTCCTTATACCAAAATTGGTTAAGGAAGACAAAATGATAATTATGCACCCTTCTAAATTGATCATCCAAAATAAAATACTCCCTAACACAAGATAAGACTTCCTGCCATTGGTCCTTAATTTGCTCAAGGTCAAGAAAATGCCCCATTTTAACTAATTTCTCCTCCCCCTCCTCAGTCTTGGGGAATTTCTTTAAAGTGACATTTGATATCTTTGTTTCCTTGTTAAATTTTACACCACTATTAAGAATCCCTATTATACCAGCTAAAAATCCCTCATTAATTGTAAACTTAACCCCATAAAGACAAACTTTATCCCTAGTCCAGCTCTTAAACAACTCCTTTGTAACATGCGACTTGTATCAATGGAGTTTCTCAAGATAACAAGTAGCCTTACCTTCAGAAAGATGATCCCATACCAGTTTCTTCTTCTTCCAAATTATGTAGCTCAATGACTCTTATTTCCTCCGCTCACCCCCCATCATAGACAACTAGTTGAAGTTGATCTTGAGTAGAGAACTAAAAAAACCAAAGGCAATGTCGTTCAAGAGAAGAAACAATCTTTTCAAGCCATAAATAACCCTCATCAAGACCTATAATACGTGCCAAATTAAGATGGAAATAATGGAAAGGTAACCACAAAATTTGAATCTTTCACTCATAATTACCATAACACCCGCAAATTAAAAGAAAATAATTAACATATACTCCTCACAACTGTATTAGTCACATCAGAATTAATTAAATATATAAGCTTTGTTCAAATGTTTATGTCATCCTTACATGTATCTACTTATTTGAAATGATAGTCGTGTTGGCAATCCAGTCTGCACCTTATTTGTTTCCATGTAACTATGAGAAACATGGACTTTATTAAATTTTTGAAGGAGCTCCTTAATTTAAGAAATAATTGATTCTATAGTCCAATAGACAACATATTTATTATTTAAAATGTTAATAATATTCAAAGAATCCCCTTTCAGCCAAAGATTCCCATAACCATCTTTCACTGCCATTCTAACCACAAACAACACAACATAGGCCTCCACAATGTGACTGGAAGTAACACCAACGGGGAATTGTAATGGCAACCACAACTCTACCATAATGATCTCTTAAAACTCCACTACATCTAGCTTTTCCAGGGTTACCTTTCACTGATCCATCAAAGTTTTCTTTTTAACCCACCCACCGGGAGGAGATAACCAAACTGCCCAATCCCTTTTTGACTGAGGCTTCACATAACAGTTCACAGTAAGGTTGCAAATGTTAAATTCCTCCTTGCCACCAGTATGTGAAATAAAATTCTCCTTAACTTCCCTAATAATCTTAAGACCCACCACCATGAAGGAGTATCTTTGTCCCTGAATAGACAACTGTTTCTCTCTTTCCAAATGCCTCAACAAAAATGGGGAAGAGAGAAATTCCAACAATTTTTTGCTTCAAGACCCTTGATAGGGAATTTCCAACTTTCAAAGCACTCACACAGATTCTCTACATGGACCCAAGAGAGAGACCAATAATCTAGAATAGTTTTCCATACCTCTTGGCTATAGCTACAATGGATAAAGTGATGATCAACATTTTCATTATCTTTGTTACATAGTATACACCTGTTGACAAAGTGAAAACCTCTCTTATTTAAGTTATCAATAGTAATTTTTTTTTTCTAAATAGCAATCTAGAAGAACAATTTGATTTTGGGAATAAGACTTTTCATCCAAATTCTTGCCCAATGGGGGGTCTTCCAACATCTTTGACCCTGAAGACTAAAGTAACTTGTATTTACCACTAGGATGAAGTCCCCAAACAAGTGAATCATTACTATCCATTTTTATACGGATAGAGTTGAGAGAATTTTGAATAATCACCCAATTCCCATCTCTCTAATAATTAACAACAAAACGCCCAAAATTATGTTTACATCTTTCAATAGTATCTCTATTATTGAAGGCACTTTCCAGAGGATAGTCCATAAGTCAACAATCCTCCCAGAACTTCACTCTCCTGCCATTTCCTAGTTTCCACCTACTTCCCATAGCAACAATGTCTTTAACCATTGCACCACATTCTAGATGGATGAAACATTAGCCATTGGAGGAGAGTTAATGAAATCTTGAATCACAAGGGTATTAAACAAATATTTGTGTTTTCATATAGTGCTCCACTCCTTAATGTCCTCAAAAACTTTCCACTCCTCTTTGGCAAGAAGAGTTTTGTTGATTAGTCTAATTGATCTAATATCAAAACCCCCTTTACTTTTAGGCTTATAGACTAGATTCCAAACAACCAAAAGTAATCTTTTGTTTCTTACCACATTATTAAACTACTGTCTTATGAATAAATATTTATATTACCATTTTTAATAATGTCTTATGAATAAATATTTATATTACCATTTTCAAAATAGTTTTATGTATCTATCCACAAAAGGAAAAATGGGTAGAAATAGTGAAACCCCTAGCTAAAGTCATATGGGATAACTTAAAACATTAAAACATAATAAAACCACTAAGCATAGGAGGGTGGAGAAGGTTCTCAATCATCCGATTTAGCACATACATCAATAGTGTCCAAAGTATTGATTGATGGATCTCATCTGTCAATATTCTTTTCTCTGTCTTCTTTTTCAACCGCCAAAAGTAATGGCAAGAGCCAATGAAGAAAATTTACTGGAATCAAATTAACCAGAAGCACCTCTCACACCGCTTTAGAAGTTCCTCCCATAAGTGGCAGAAAGAAGAGCATTATAGAGTAGATCACAACTAACTCCACTAACAATATGTAATAAAGACATAATAGGTTGATATTGTATATAATAAATTGTAGAGTTCCTCATAAAAAATTGTGTATGCTTATAAGTTTCTATAGATATTTCTGATGACACTGTATCCGTATATTACTTAAAACAAAACCAATTTTCTTCTTCTTTTTTCTTAATATGATGTTACATTTCACATTCACGGTACAGTGTTACCCAGACTTTCCACACTTCTACTTACAGATTTACCATACAAAAAGTTTACAGATCCATCATTAGAGTTCTAGACCAATTGAAAGGCAATAATCTTCATAGCATCCTCCACCCAAAAGAAATATTTTGGTATTACAAAGGGAAAACTCAGATTTAGAGACTTTAAAGGAATTCCTTGAATCTGAACTTAGTATCTTACTGTCATCAAACTCATATCTTGTATTAAAACAAAGAGAAACTTGGAAGATTTAACTGCCATGCATTCATTCATTTTGTCAGACTAGATATTAATAGAGTGGTTTTTCTTATATTTAAAGAGATACAAACTTGGAAGATTCAACTGCCATGCCTTCATTCATTGTGTTAGACCGATATTAATAGATTGGATTTTCACGGTTCATAATGATTGTTGCTTTGTCTATGATGAATTTCTCTATATAATTTTTGGTTTCATCAATGTTTAGAATTACATTTTACATCAATTCTTAGAATCACATTCCATGATTGATTTTCAGAATGTGAGAACTAAAGTAGAACAATAGGTAAATTGGAAACCAAAACAAGTTAAAAACAAAAGGTCAGAGGAGAGGACAACAGTGAACGGCTTAAACATCACACACTAAGGCTTGATTCCTAGTGCAAAAGTGTTAAATAGTCAAAGTTTGACTTACTTTTCCAGGCTTAATTTCTTCCTTAGTGCATGATGTTTAAGGCTGGCCAACAGGATGTTGAAGGAGAAAAAGAAGAAAAAGAGCCAAGACAAGATGAGAGAAAAAATATAAAGAGAAAAGAAGACAACAAATCTAAAAGGGTGATATAAGAGCTAGATATTCCCGACTTAGATCCAAACATAATTTTCGTACTATCTCTCTTTTTTCTCTTGCTTTGCTTCATCCTGATGATAGATCAATGAATGTAATTCAAAACATTAATGCAAAAATCTGAACACAATCAAATCCAGAAATTCTTACAGATCATAGATCATTATACTGTAATATTTGGAAACCCGTAATATTTGGAGACCCGTATTTGGAGGGAACTGAAATGAAAATCTAACATAGTGGGTATTCTCTATATGTTAAATAACAATTAGGTGCTATTGGGTCTTGTTGTAGAATGCAGAGGAAACAAGGGAAGCAACTGTGGCTCACTTTTCAGACAATCTGCTGAAGTCTCTAAACAAAATTCATGGCCCTCCTCTTCCAAATATGATGACTTGCTGTATGAATTAGGGTTAGAAGAAGTGCAAGAATGAGCTGAATGAGTGAATAGATCAGCATGCCCAAGTGGAGTAATTGGGCTAGAAATCAGATTGGGTAAGAACCTATAACTATCAGAATCAGGATGAGTTCTTAGACCCAGTTTAATATGCACTTTCTTGTGAAACTGCCTTCTCTGGTGGAGCTTGAAGGCTTGTTTACGAGGACCCATTTCAATGCCATTCTTCATCAACCCACAACCCATTTCAATCCCTTTACTTGGGTTTTCACTTGTATCGTCCCCCTCTGAAACACCAGTAAGTTTCTGAACAAGCTCCCTGAAGCTACTGCTGTCTGTCTCAATATAAGTAGTAGATTCTACAGCCTCCTTGGATTGTGTCATAAAAGAAGACCCCCATTTCTTTGAATCCAAAGACATAGTCTGAGATCTTGTCATGAATGCAATTAAGCCCTTAGCACTAGTAAAACTATGGGAAATTCAAAGAAACCCATGTCAGCCATTGGAATTTATATCTATTCTGCCGAGGAATACCAAGAAGAGAGTTTGATCCGATAGCAATGGAAGGGGGAGATGATGACAAATAGTGTGTTTGAGAAAGAATCATGACTAGTTAGGGAACTTGTTGGGAGACAAGTGAAGGCCGTGTGGACTAATGATCATGTTGATGTGAAATTTGAGCAGATTCCTCTTGAAAATATTACACCTTGTATTGACTCTTTTGTATGAGCAGACGTGGAGATAACAACAAGGACATGCAAGCTGTTTTGGGCATCTAAGAAAGCAACAGCTGTTCATTTCTCCATGGATGGAGAGTTAAGTGTGGGCCATGCATTATGTGAATAGTCAATCAGAATCTTATATGAAAGATATTAGCATTACCTTGTGAAAGGGATTAGTGCTTACATGCCCATTTCTCACCTGTTCAAGAGGTTTGAGGTTTTATTTCCTTTTAATGATTTAAAAGGACATGTGCTTGCATTTGTAGAAACATCTGTGGATGTGCTTTTTTACAATTTTTTTCCATATTTCATTTATATCTATATTAGTGTTTTTTATAAGTTCTTTGTTTGCAATCTATTTTTTCGTGCATCTTTTCATCTTGATGATAATGCTTTTTAGATTAAAAAATCTACACGCTTGTTCCAAAAATTCAAGCATATTCTAATGGATTGTGGAAGCTCATGCTACAAAAAAGGATGCATTTATCTAAGTTCGTTGTATTTTGAGTGGCTCTCTTGGATAACATTGGCCATTTTTGTGATGTGGACTGAAGACATATATAGTAGAGGGGAAAGGTAAGGTAGATGAGGCATGGTTCGTTCTTGATGTCACCTCAGATTTTGTTGACATATGGGGCAAATTCTATAATCAAGACCTCCCTCTACCTTTCACTATTGTCGTTCTTACTACCTAACACACACTATTGTTATTGTTTAGTAGCTTTCTGAGTGTTGTCCATGCGATATTCCACGATTGACCTTGTGTCCTATTTGTTTTATGGGTGATGGGCCGAAGTTGATATTAATTAATTATTATTTGTTGGGATTAATTATTATCATTATTTTTTAAGTTGGAGTAAACTCGAACCTAAGACCTCCAAATGAGAGGCTCATTGTGTTGTAGTTTGTTGCTTGCCTCCTACTTTTTAATTATATGTGCACATTTTATAATTAATAGAAACTGACACACTTATTCAAAAGAAAAAAGACATCTTACATCCTACATGTTACATGTTATAATTGATCATAGACTCATAATTATATTTTTTAAGTCAACCTTTGTTATATATCTTGGAATCAATTGATGACAGGTTGCCAATACTCAAAGCGATCTTTTATAGCTTCATGGACATAATTTTTTGATAGTAGAAACTTACATGACAAGATATTACTTTATTATGGACAGGCTTGTGAAACAAGGGCAAGTTTCACCACTTGAAACTTAATGTCAACACCCTTGGGATATATTATATATTAGAGAAATAAGCTAAACATCTTAATTTCTAGACATGTCTTATTATAGTTTGTGGACAAGTTCTTGAGATTAATTTTTCCTGAAAATTAATCAAGGGTAACTTTCCAAGACAAAGGGAGGCAACTATTCAACTAATAAGAAGGCCACATTACATCGTGCTTGGTGCAAAAGTAGACCTTTCCCTTTTTAGAGTAGGCAACAAACAAGGTTGTGTTGAATGAAGCAATCAATTGTGGCTCAAAGTGAAGAAAATCATAAGTGAATGAGTTTCTAGGTTGTGATCCAAGCTTGTGATATTGCTTTAGTTTTCTACACATAGGAGCTTATTAGAGTTGTAGAATGAGCACTTTCATTTGATATTTAATATTAGGTTCTATTGGAGCATGGGTATATAAATAGACTTAAAAGGGAAGATACATATTTTACTCTCATCCAACCGCTGCTAGTTCTTGAAGAAATTACATGGATTTGGTAGGCAACTTGAGTAAGAGTGTTGATGGGGCCAAGGTGATAATTTCAAACACAATTCTTCTATTAAAGTAAGAATTTTTTAGCACAAGGTAGCCTTGGTGTTTGCATTTGAGATTAGAGAGGTCCCATAGATCTTTGAAAGATTGGGTACCTTCATTAAATGGAAAGCTTCCTTTGAATTATTTGTCCAATAAAAAAGGAATAGAAGATCAATCATTCACTTGAACGAGTTCATTCCACTAGTTGGAAACTTGGAGGATGTAGGGAAGCTTAATACATGCATCAAGGGGCTAGTTGTACCAAGTGAATAGAGGAAAGATAAACTTTTACCAAGCCTTCTAAATGTTATTGAATTGAGGCAATGCACACATATTGAAGCAATATGTTAGTAGGAACACATATTTTAAACCCACACTTATGGTCTTAGTGAAGAGGTTGCAGCAACATGTCTATTTAACAAATTCCATTGGGTAAAATCACAATGGACATGAATGATCCATTTAACAATTTAATGCAAAATAATTTGGTTTTAGGATCAATCAAGTCCCCTCTTATATCCTTAGGCTATACATGTACAACGTGTCCATGAAGAAACCAACAAACCTCTTTTTAACATCTAATAATTTGAGTGAATTTCATATAGTAGATATTGGTGACAACCCAACTTTAATAAACATAAATGTAGATGGAAAGGAGAATTGTTTTGTCCACTTGAATATAACAACTCACTCAAGAAACTTTCTTCAGGCCTAGAGAGCAATATGATCTTCATTTTTTTAAGAACCTATTTTCACATGTCAATGAGAGTGACCTCTTAGCTCAAAGGAGATGTCAATACATCTACAAAGTTTGTCATGTTTAAGGAGATTCATTTAATAGGATATCCAACAATAGTGGAACAACATATGCCAATAATTATTCAAATTTTTGCATTAACAATTGGCAACAAAACATGCCACATAAGAGATTAAAAAATGTCTGGGTGTTCAGACTTCAACAAGTTTTTAAAATAAAAATATACAATAATTAGGAATTTAAGGCACTAAAGTTATGTGGGGTGGGGGGGGGGGGGGGGAGAGGAGGAATGTCATTGGTTGGATGTTGGGGGTAGATATGCTATATGAGCTAACCAAATACACCAAATGTGAGTATGTAGAGGGATAGGAAAAGAGACAACCTTTGCCTTGGAGATATTTGTTGGGCGGTTGAGGAGATTGGGACCTATCAACAACAAGACAAAAAATACTGTTAGTAAGGAGTAGGTACAAACAAAATATTGATTTAGAACAAAAATAAATCCAACTATGATTTTGTTCTATGAAAGGTCATTTAATTCCATCATACGCTTTTTCAAAGTATAACTTGACTACGAGGGCATTTTGTAGTTTGTTGGCTACACTCTATTGCTTTCTACTATCAAGATTATTAGTTTTAGGCTTGACTATATCTTGATTGACAAGTTTCGTTCAAATGACCACGACCTTAATCAATATCTTGTAGAAAATACTCAAAAAAGTCATAAATCACAATCAATAACTTGAAGTCTGAATTAATAAACAATACTTTTTTATACAACGTCAAATATTAACCCACAAAAATAAAACAAATATTGAAAATTTTCAATATAAGTGACATGCCAATATATTATATGATCATAATTTGATAAAACTCTATCAAATAGCACCATCCATGATTAAACGTAACTATAACTACAACTTTGACATATTGGAATAAAAAGGGCCCATGACAAAGAGAAATCATGATTAAAATGAAGAAAAAAGGTCCCATTAACATCAACGTAAGCATGGAAATTAGCTAGTTTTAAGATCTTGACGTAGAGATTTAGTTGCATGATGACTAAGATTGGCATATCATAAAATCCATTTTTATACAAATTTGTAACTCAAAGCCTTTCTTGGAAGGAAATATGGGCTCCACATGAGATGTGGGTCAAGTGGTATAATAATAATAAGTCCACTAATATTTTTTTTCCTTGGTTGTTTCCTTGAATTCGTCCCAATTTTAGCGTGTATTGATAAGGGGAAGAAAAAGCATGTACAAACAAATAAGAATATAACACATTCTTCGCTAGTGTAGGCAATGGTACTTATGATTGGAAGCACTAGTAAGTGTGGTGAAATCTTGTCACAATTTTAGAGGTTCTATAGTTTGTACTTTGATTTTTGGATGATTATTTTGAAATATTATTTGATTTTGGAGTTAAGGTAAATTTTGATCTAGGTAATTATTCATATCTTTTTTGGGTATTGACGAGGTTTATATTTTCAAATGCGAAGTAGCATTTATATGTATTAGAGATAAGATTCGTTGATATTCAATCATTATAAATTTGGTACACAAATACCTATTTTTATTTATTTATTAAAATTTTACATGTTTTAAAGTTATATTAAGATAAAAAAAGAATTATAAAGTGGTGATAATTGTATTTATAGATGAAGAAACAAAGTTAGATTATATGTAATTTATATAATAATACTATTTTTTAATAATGATTATATACTATTTTAAAAATTATTACATATTTATTAAAAAATAGTAGGTAAAAATTGCAACATCATTAAAATCTAAATAAGGCATTAGCTTAGAGAAAGATAACATAAAATATGAAAAATTCACAAGGTAGCTAATGTATTAGTAGGAGGAAGATGTGTGGGTTCTAAAAGTCTAGTTTACCTCATACATTAGTGGAGTTTGAGGTAACTTTAGAAGCTCCTAATCCATCATTATTATCAACATTTTCTTCTTACTTTTCTTCATTGGTCATTTGAACAAGATAAATGATAAGACCAAATTAAGAATCTTTTTGGAGCTTGGATAGGTCAAAGATCCTCCACTAATAGGCAATAGAGTGGTGAATCACTAATTTCTAGGCTATGATCAACTATAATAAGCACTCTCTTTTCTCATATAAAAGGGGTAAACTTGTGAATGTGTCTTTTGAGGACCCTTGATAGGATGACTATGGCCATGTTGATGCCTATGCTCAGAGGAAAGTGAACTCAAGAGGATGATGGAGTTAGGGAAGTCATAGTCACAAGACAAGGAGTGTTACCCCAATGATTTAGTAAGGCATGTAAGTGATCACATTAAGGGCAACTTTATTTTATCCTACATTTGGATCGACAATAGAACATTAGAACTAAGCAATCTTTAACAAAGATTAAAAAATGTTGTTCAACGATTTTCCTAATGTTTAAATTTAATTATTTATATAATTTTTATTAATTATTTTATTTGTGTCTTTCTTCTTAATTTAAAATTTGAATTCATCATTTCCCTCCAATTTCAATTGAATAATTTTAATTAATTAATTAAATTAATTAATTAGTTGCTAATTAATATTCTTTAGAAAATTTCCAAATTATTATTTTGAAAAATAATTAAATAGGTTTAATTATTTAATTAATATATTTTTCTAAGTTAGTGGAATAATTGTATTATTTAATAAAAGTATTTTTAAATAGGGAACTCTTAGAAGTGATATCTCCAAGAAATCATAAATGACAATTGCCAGGTCCTAGCTTATATGGCAATGGTTCTCCAGTGAACCCATTGGGAATAGACACATAGTTAAGCCTTTCCTGACCTTCCCCAACAATATTCCTCTCAAGAAATGTGTGCCTAAATATGGCCAAAGGGCTCTTATCAAACCAAACGGGTCAAAAATGGAAAGATTGAATTGACACCAAGGGTGATTGGGCCTAAAAATCTCTTGAAGATTTGTATCTAATAATTAGATTTATGATGTATGGAACATGGATCTTATAGGGAAATTTTGGAATCTCTTACCAACAAATCATACCCTAAATGTCTAGATTGCAAAGTCTTGGATATGAGCGATCGAAGCCTTCAAGATTGACCAAGGTGAGGGTTTCTTCATTTGTATTTTTTTAGATAAAGAATCTAAAAACTAGGTGGGAAATTTCCTCTTCACTATTGTCATTATTATCAACATTTTCTTCTTCCTTTTCTTCATTGACCATTTGAATAAGATAAATGAAATGATCCAATTAAGAGTTATTTTAGAGCTTCAATAGGTCAAAGTGAGAAGTAGGATGTTGGGGGTGGGGGAGGGGTTGAATCAATATCCTCAAAACTTTTACCTACAAACAAATTTTAGTTCTTTCCTTTCCCTTTTGTGACTCAGTAATCACATGAAATTCGTCAAAATGCTTTATAAATGAAAGTAACTATATCTAATCTAACTTTCTTCAACCATGTAAACATAAACATATAACCACAAACTCATAACATGTGACACATTCATTTGTTATCATAGAAACCCTTTGTCAAAGGGAAAACTGTAATGGAGATGATACCCACAAATATATCACTACTACAACAAGAGGTTTCCTAATTAAGGCTTACAATGTTTTGTCACTTTTTGTGACTTGGTTAAGATTATACAACAAGATTTGCAAGGATCTACCTTTTCCAAGGATTTTTACAACACTTTTCAAGTTTATACTCGATTTAGAGATTTACAATAGATTGTTAAGTGTACCTTTTACAAGGATTTAAAATTGCTACAGTGATGAGAAAGTAGAATCAAATAATCTTTACAATAGAAACTTACTTTGCTTGATTATATCCCTCTTCTGCTCACTAGTTATCACCTTCTATGATAGATTTGTAATTCATCTATTTAGTGCTTGGATTTTGTTCTTTGATCTCTGATAAATCTATCATTCTCTTTAATATCTACTTCAGTACTTTACTTCACATCAATAGCTTTGCATCCTCCTCAACAAATTTAACAACCAAGTATAACCTCCAGATGCGGAAACAATAGGGCTTGAATCTCATTAATATCTTCTTGTATGTTTCTTTCTTTTTGTAGACACTCATGTTCTAAACCATCTAGATATCTTACTCGAGAATAGTGCAGAGAATATGTACTCGGGTTCATCTTCAATTCTTCTGTACTCATCTTCATATCATCATTCACCTTTTGCAATTTAGTCTTTACAGTGTGATTAAGAAATATAATATGACATAGTTTTTGAAAGAACAATACGTGTCAAATCGATAATTTAAGTAGACATAGCCACTTTCTTGATTGCAATATCAGTGGATATTTTCTCCAATACCTTATTTTCAAACTTTTTCTCATTTCTTTGCAACAACAATGATTGTGTGTCTATGTCTGGATTATTCATCTTGTCAACTATTGGTACTAGTTGATCCAATATAGATGCCTTTTTATTTAGAACAATATCTGGCATTGCTTCCAACAGTATATCCTTCATATCATTTAACACCTACTTCTATTTATGTCCACACTCTTGCTTGTTCCTTCTTCCTCTACCAAAGCTTGGTGTATATTGCCATTCACTCATCGTCTAATGTGTTGGGACCCAAGTTAGGTATGACAAGTTCCCCCTTCAATGTCATTGGGTTTGACCTAAATCTTGTGATTCCTTAATCTTTCTCTTTATCCTTTTACTTTTACTGGTGCTTGGTGAAATAGTTTGTGGCACTTGAATTTCCAAATTTCACTATGTGGTTTTAGATTCTTTCTTTGGTTCTTCTTCCTTATTCATCGTTCTGTAGTAGCTATAGTAGTTGGTAGAACAAATAGTACTATAGCCATGCTTGATGATGTTTTTGCATCCTCAACTTCTTGTATGTTAACATTAGGTAATCTCATAACTATCATTTGTAACATCATGGGATTGATAGTAAAGAGTGATAATTGAATTTGAAAAGTAATTCCTCCAGTGCATTGATCCTTTGAAACAATTAAAATGCCTTGCCTAATTTTTCCTTCTCTTGGAGGTCTATAGGCTGGTACTTCTATTAGAATGAATGTTCATGATATTCCTATGGGGGAGTATCCTAGCATTGTTAGAGCATTGGGAATATTTTTAGTATGATTATGTGTTGCACTTATGGTTGTGTTTGCCATTGATGTCAATATACTAGTTAGTCTATGAAGACTAGAAAAGAAGTAGACAAAGATTGAGGTTGCATGATTTAAGGATTGAATATATGGTTATGCACAGATGTGGACATGTTCTATGGAGTATCCTAATTATATGATTAAATGTGCATGCAAAAAAAGAAGACAATTAACACTTATTCGAGGTTTATTGAAGATAGTATTCTGGCAGAGTTCCTGAGAAGCAGTTCTGGTAATTGGATTATATCTCCTAACATAGATAGAATCTAGTTAAGCCTAATCATATAGAGGAAGAATACATGATGAAGATGGTGTGATTGATTGTGCTAAGTCTACGGTTGCACATGTAAAGGATTGTGAAGATTGTGAGCTAACAATGTTACGTAATTATGAAAAGATGTAATGTAACATGTATTGTATTATCTTAATGTGGTCCTATCATAATTGCAAATTGAGAAAGCCTCAAGACCAATTCAATAATTAGTTTGAAGAATTAGTATAAAGGAGAGATGTTTAATTTGTTGTAGATGAATGAGATTGTGTATCAAGTGTGGATTTGTGAACTTTTAATTAAGTGATGAAAGTGAGTAAGCGATCTAAGGGATTCTATGTGATGCAAGTATGCAAATTTGGACGTAAGATCTAGTGAACTTGATATTGAGATCAGAGAAGTGTTTGGTGCAGATAAGACACATCAAGTTGAGAGAGAGATTGAATTTGGCAAAGAGATAACAATGAAGATTTGTTTACTAGTATTACTCTATGAGGGATAATACAAAGGCCAATTGGACAATGAGTTTGGTGGTCTTTCCTCTAAAGCTATTTGGACAGTGAGTTCTTCTACCTTCCACAACTCTTATATGGGTTGGAATCTCCTCATAGGGATTCAAAGTCTCATATTAGGTACTGATATATAGTGAATGCATTCCATTGACTCCTAATAGGGTCCATCCTCTTGCAAGGAACTTATATAGTAGTACATTATTTTGTGGGTATCCACACCAAGGTTTTCTCTTTGATCAACAAATCTGGTGTTATTGTGTATGGTGATCTTGCTATGGTTGTTGCACTTGTTGATTACATGTTTCATATTTAATAAGGCTGACAATAGTTATTTTAATTAGATAACTAATCTTCCCCCCCTCCCCCCCCACCCCTCAGTTATCTTGGTGAACTTTACTTTCTAACAATTGGTATCAAAGGATCAGGTCCTTGAAGGAAAAAATTAACATCTTAAGGAGATCTATGGAGAATCATTTCAAAAAGGAAAGTCCATAGTTTGATGGAGTTAATTATGACAGTTGGAAAAAGAAGATGAAGACACATCTCCTATGCATGGGTTTGGGATATTAGTTGATCAATAAGAATGAGAAAGAAGTGATTGAAGAAGATAAGCTTGAAGATTGTGTTGAAAGACAAAGAGAATTGTTTATTGCAATATGCTTTCCAAGGAAGCACTTTTGACAACTCTTCCAAAAAATGAGTACAGTCAGGTAAAATCTTTAAGATTAGCATATGAAATTTTGAAAGCTTTGGAATCTAATTATGAAGGTGATAAGTATGCTAAGAAGGTTAGATTGGAGAATTGGATATGTTTATTTCAAGAAGCTAAAACAATGAAAGATGAATATGTAATAAATTTTTTTGGTAGAATATCAGATATTATTGCAGGACTTAAGGCTTGTGATGAAAAGAAGGATGAAGATGAAATTGCATGAAAGATCTTGAAAACTTTGACACTTTCATATAAGAAATAGCATAGATGATTGAACATGTTATACCTTACACAAAAAAGTTCACAAGAGAGACTCTTCTTGGAAGACTAGAATTAGCTAAGATAAGTTTGAGACAAAGTGGATATTTAGCTAGAGTTGAGACTACTTTCAGTGCATTGAGTGTTTGACCTACATTAACAAGAAGTGTGATTACTAGTGGAGATTATGCTAGCAACAATAGAGGAAAATATGTAGAAGATAGGGAGATTGAAGAAGGAATTTCCTTACATGTGAGAAGAGAAAGAAAAAGTGAGAAAATCATTAAAATGTTGGATTTGTAATGAATATGGTCATTATTCTTTTAAGTTTCCTAAAAGGGTGTAAAAGTATAAGAGGAATTTCAAGCCTAGGAAGCCTAGAGAATGTATTTATGCAAATGGTGAAGATTTGGAAGCTAGTGTGGAAATATTCTTTAGTGAAAGTGATAATGAAAGTGATGAAATAGGATTTGTTGAAATTAAGGAGGAAAGTCTTGAAAAAGAAGATTTTGGAGAAGAAAAGGCATTAGTGTCACGAGTTGAAAAGAAGGAATCTGATTGGATCATATATAGTGGTCGTTCACATCATATAACTATGATATGAATAAATTATTTGAATTTAATAGCTGTGATGGATGAATTGTTAGAGTTGAAAATAATGCATCTTATCATATAAAGGGAATAGGATCTATTACTCTTATTGGAAAGACTTATTGGTTCCTGATTTGATAGAATTTTAATAACCTTTTAAAAGAAAAGAATACCTAGGAGTTAGCTAAAAACCATAACACATACTTTGAAAATAATTTAATAGGACCAATTGACAAGACCTTGCAACGTCTTCTCTATTTTGAACTCTGCAAAATTTAGGTGGGTTTACCTAGGAATTCATTTTCTCTCTCCAACTCTCAATTCTCAATATGAAATCCAAAATAATAGATTATTTTCCTCAAATTCTTCTAATTCTATATGAGAACTAGTGAATTATAGATAGTTCAAGAAAAATATAGAAAGAAGAAAAAACTCTAGAAGTTGAGATCAGATAAAATGCAAAGAAGATGCCTCCTAGAAAATATTTTGGTAAACTTAATTACGAAGATAGGAGGTTTCAAGATGATTTTTTAGAACAATTTCCAAATTCCAAGGAGAGAAAGAGGCAACAAAATTCTAGAAAACCCTAGGAGAAGAAACCCACCCTAGTTTAAAAGACATATATGGAAGCATTGTTGACGCTCACATGTCAACCAAGGGTTTGCAGGTTTTTAGATGGTGGTATGACTAGGAAAATGTGGGGAGTCCACTTAATAATGCATGAAAACATGATTTAGGGAAATTGGTAGTCCCTACTATATTTTTAGATATTAACTTACTTCTTGAATTGGTGGAGTAGTATGACCCCATCACACATGAGATAAGATATAGATGGGAATGCTTTCCTTAATTTTGATGTAGATTTAATCAAGAAGGCTTTCAATTTGCATTCAACTGATGAAGTAACTGACAGAATCAACTTCAAAATTCTTGAGGAAGCTTTTGATCATGCAAGGTTTGACAGATAGTAGAAATTGATCACATCTTTTGTTAAAGAGGTGGATGGTGTGAAGTTGTCACATTTGGCTATTACACTTAGCTTGGGAAATTGTGAGGATTACAATGATGCCTTTGTGAATACACACACAACTTTGTATCAGGTTTTAGGGTTGCTAAATAATAGGAGATTTATTAAGGCCACAATGTGGATGTGTTTTGGACTCCAAAAGGATGGAGAAGTAGTGATTTTTGACACCCTTGGTTATTTAGAGAAAAATATCAATGACGGATTGGCAACTTTGAAGGCAGGGAAATGCCCAAGCTTTAGATGGTTTTCATTATTGATGCATTTAATTCTTTTCCATAACATATATTATTTTGCATAATACATGGACTTGGAATTTGAAAGAGATGGTGAACTACTACCTATTCAATTGTGGACTATCACTTTCTCTTTAGATTGGGAAGGATGTTATCCTTTTTGAGAATGAGTTTGAATTTGTGTTGTGGAAGAGAATTTTGCAAAATTCTTAAATGAAAATTTGAGACCAGTTAATTGTGATGTCAAGCTGGAGATGTGTCATCAATGGGGGGATATCTACTTTTATAAGCACACAATAATTATTAGGATATATGGTTTCCAATGAAGACTAAATATGTTACCCAGATATGTTCCTTTGAGGATGGGATTTTTGGAGGTCATGAGGTAGATTGTAATGCCCTACTTGGAGATCCTTGGAAACAAGGATAAATATAAGCTAAGATACATTTAAAAAAAAAAAAGTATGGATGTACATAACATACAACATATAATGATCACAAAGATGGCAATAGAAGACTAAACAAACATCCAAACACCAATAGATCTCCAAACACCACTACTGACCAAAATGACAAACCATAGAAGGATGCAAATGATTTTGAATCCAAAAACATACCGAACTCAAAATGCAAATCTAGGGTGTTTGAGAACTCCATAAAGGGTATCCAAAGCACCTCTAAAAACCATTCGATTAGGCCAAAAAGTGCTCGCTATCTGCCCAAAGAGGTTTTTCCAAAACCTAGGTGATACTAAAATCAACACAATATGAAACTTTCCAGTATCGTACGATCTTTCTAATTAATGCATGTGATACAATCAGTGTTTAGGCGACACTTTTCATGAAGGCACACAATACTTCACAAGTATAGTACAAATTTTCTCCAAGAGGCATGGGATACAATAAAGTATCACATGATAGTGTTTACAAGGGTGTGTGTGATACTTTCCAATTTCACATGATTCTTCTCCTTTGAGCATGCGATACTTTAATGTATCGCCCAATGATGCATGGTCACCTAGTGAAAGAAATAATTACTCTAAGAATTAAAAAAAGGGATGAAATAGGAAATCAAACCTCCACACTAAGGAGTACCAAATCCACAGTCAAGGCAAAGACACTTGAAACAATAGCTATAAGATGGAAACTACATCTAACCATCTAACATAGCAGTGAAAGGAAAGATTTGAAAGTAACATCGCAATGTATAGAAATAACATTGCAATAAAATGAACCACCAAACTATGTACGCGGTTCCTCCCAACTGTAATAGCGTCATGAAAACTTTAAGGTCTTGGCCATCCCCTAGGCATAACATCCCAAACTGCCAACTAGATAGTCAGAACTTTCTTATAAGGATGTCACTACTATAGCATAATAACATCATAAGGACAAGAAATCTAATGTGCTAAATCAAAAGCAATAGATACTCCAACAAAGCCGATAACATCATAACATTGTATATGTGAATTGTGGGCCTTGAATTCTCACACACACATCAACATGGTCTTTACTTGAGAAATCATCTTGGAACGAACATTAAATTGTCCATCTGAGTAATGTAATCAGTGTGACCTATTTCCTTCTAACTAGAAGGATTTTTCCTTTGCTCTCGAGAAGTAGGCAACCAGACCTTTTAGTATGAAGGATTTATGTAGCTATATGATAGTGCAATTAATCTAGATGAAATGCAATTCTAATCTAATAAAAGGAAAATAAAATTAAGCTATATGAGTGCATTTTAATCTATATAATATTAATGCTAAGCAAAGAAAGTTATGAAAATATTAAGCGAGTAAGTGTTTCGACAATTTTTGATGCAATTCAATTCCCAACCACTGTAATGAGAAATTAGAAGCCTCTTAAATAGAATTCCCAAAATCAATCAACGATTAAGATCAACTCAAACGAATGGTCAGGATTGAAGTTGAGATTTAGTCAAAATGGAAGATTCTCAGTGTAGGCAAGGTTAACTAACTTAGATCCTAAGTATAATGAAGAGTTAACTAAAATTCACTTGAGTATGACAATAAGTTGATTAAGTCAATTCAATTCTAGAGATAGATCACTTAGAATCCCCATTTTTGAACTAAAGAGAAGGATTTGGAAGGTTATTTTAATTTAATAAAATGAGATATGACCTCATAAATGCATATTTCTTAATTAATTGAGCAATTAAACCCAATAATTAAAATAAAGACATTATCTCATTAAATTAAATATGTTTAATTCCCTTGCACATTAGCTTTAAGAGATAATTTAATTTAACCAAAGTATGAACACTTTAAACTAAGTTAAATCTAATCAATAGGTTTAATGCAACTAATTTGAGTCGATACTTAGGAATTAAATAGAGAATGTGATTAATGCAAATTAGGGTTTTCTACATCTGAAAATTAGGTCAAATAGTGATAATCAAAATAAGAATTTCCCATAAAATAGGACTTGCGATTGATCAAAATAGTCCAAATTTAGTTAATATGGCAATGTGCCAATTTTGGGGTATTACATTTGCCCCTCTTTGAATGAATGTACGAGTAGCACGTTCAATTCAAAGAAATTAGAAGTAGGATGCGAAAATCAAGAAATGAGATTAGCTCTACAATTGATGATATAGAGACCAATTGGTAAGCTTTTAAAGGTTATCTCCAGAATGGAGCTTAACCTTAGGGAATGCAGATAGAACACCTAGATACCGAGATTGATAAGATTTTAAAGATTATCTCCAGAATGAAGCTTAACCTTATGGGATCTAGATAAAACACCTAGATATCTAGATTGATAAGCTTTTAAAGATTATCTCTAGAATGAAGCTTAACCTTAAGGGATCCAGATAGAACACCTAGATACTAAGATTGATAAGCTTTTAAAGATTATCTCCAAAATGTAGCTCAACCTTAAGGGATCTAGATAGAACACCTAGATACCAAGATTGATAAGCTTTTAAAGATTATCTCATGAATGAAGCTTAACCTTAAGGGATCTAGATAGAACACCTAGATAATGAGATTGATAAGCTTTTAAATATTATCTCTAGAATGGAGCTTAACCTTAAGGGATCTAGATAGAACACCTAGATACCAAGATTAATAAGATTTTTAAAGATTATCTCCATAATGAAGCTTAACCTTAAGGGATCTAGATAGAACACCTAGATACTGATATTGATAAGCTTTTAAAGATTATCTCCAAAACAAAGCTTAACCTTAAGGGATCCAGATAGAACACCTAGATACCAAATTGATAAGCTTATAAAGATTATCTCCAAAATAGAGCTTAACCTTAAGGAATCTAGATAGAACACCTAGATACTGAGACTGATAAGCTTTTAAAGATTATCTCTAGAATGGAGCTTAACCTTAAGGGATATAGACAGAACACGTATTTACCTAGATTGATAAGCTTTTAAAGGTTATCTACAGAATGAAGCTTAACCTTAAGGGATCCAGATAGAACACCTAGATACCTAGCCATAAAAGATAGCAAGATCCCATCATGAATCATAGAATCTTCCCCAGAATGAGGCTTGACCCTCAGGAGTCAGGGTTTAGACTATCCCGATGTCTATCCATGAAAATTTGATAAGGACTACTATAAGATGTGATTAGCTAATAAAAAGATGAGATGGATGATGTAGATCTTAGATCAGAAAGTGGACAAGATGCCTTGAGTGATGAGGACATGAGTTTCAGATTGAGTTGAAATTCAAATTCAATGATGTAATCATCCTGACCCCTTGGGAGCGAAATCAAAAGATGACACACCAAAAATATGATGTAGAATAATATATTAAGAGAGACAAAAGAAATTAGAGATTCAAAAGAATATAGAAGAGATCAGAATGATCAGAAGCAAATTTTGGAGTTGATTTAGAGTGATTTTGAGATCCACAAGACCAAGTTTGACCAAAATTTGACCAGAGTTGACTTGAGTTGATGTTTTCCAAAATTTTTGGAAAATTTGAAGAAATTGTGAGTTGAAAAGATGCCAAGATTCACAACGTATCAAAAAAATGGACTGCACAAGTATTTGATCACATCGGTCCCAAAATTTTAAAATATGATTTTGAGTTGCTTAAGTGTGTCAGATTTTGAATTTGATCCTAAAAATGGGTCAAATTAGGTAGGGAGTTATTTTTATGCAAATCAGAGCACTTTGAAAAATTAGGTCAAAACCTATATAAGGGCCCAAAGGGTCATTTTCAAATCATTTGCACTTTTTTCTTTTGTGAAGAAGAGAGCTCTGAGTTTCAAAAATGGTGGTCTCCTTGTCTACACATCGATTCGAGTGCTCCCAATGACATGGCTAGCTGACGGACTATGGGCATCTGATGAGTAGTTGGTAAACTTGCTTTGCATTAAGTTTTTAATGCATTTCTAGGTATTTTTTAGCATGTTTTAGGCATTTTTAAGTTTGTCTTTTCGATTCTCGTGTGAAGATGTCTCTCTTCATGTAAAGCTAGTCTCTTCTCACATGAAGAAATACTAGGCATGTACTTCTTCACTTGGTTTAGTGGGTTTTCACACATGGGAGATACCCATGTGTTGTACTAGAAACTCTAAGTTTTGTGCATTCTTCTCTAAGTATTTGATCCCTCCTTGCATGAAGAGTTGTATCCTTGCACAAAGGTGTGAAATCTCGCATGAGGACATGAGATTTTGCACCAGATTCTGGTGTTAATTGCGAGGTTAAAAGTTTAAAATTTGATTTTTTTTATTGCAATTTTGCTCTTAATTTTGTTGTATTCGTTTGTCGAGTAGAGACTGATCATTTGCCTATTGTGTTTGTGTGCATGCAGGTTACCTTTTTGGATATTAGATTTTGATTTCATTACCCACCATATGGAGCTTTGTTGTAGAGACTTGATGACATTGATATGGCTCATATAGAAAGGTTGGGTTTGTTATATCTTTGTGGGATTCCACCAGTATTGGTGAATCATAGCTTGCTGATTGCATTGGTGGAGCATTTCCATTTGGAGACGAACACCTTTCATCTTTTACAAAGGGAGATGACTATCACATTGGAGGACATCTACCAGATACTAAGGATCCCTTTCCATGGGCTGAGAGTGGTCTATGACATAGTTCCCCGAGTAGGTACAGAGGCACTAAAAGCCATCTTCTAGTAGGACTTGATTATGGGTAGAGTGATCACGTGGGATGAGCTTGTGCATACCTATGGTCCCACTCATAGGTTGGCATTAGTTTTGGGGATATTTATCAACTATTTCTTGATGTTAGATAGAGGCTAGCATGGATTAGAGTGTAGATGGGGCAAGATGCTCTAGATGATGTTAGAAACCCTAGAGAGATATGGGTGGGGTCAGTGCATGCTCACACATTTGTATCAAAAGATGCATGAGATAGTTTATCATGAGAGGAGGACCATGGCCACTAGGGTTTATGTTCTCCAGATTTGGGCATGGGAGAACTTTCCAGTCACGAGGCCCATTTTTGAGGATAATAGGCAGCCTATGGAGCCATATATTTATAGATACCGAGACTAGCTTACCCAGACAACTCTAGGGAAGACTGATCAATGGAGGGCTCATCTTGATGACTTAATGGCAATAGTATGGAGACCATGGATGGAGATAGAAGTTTGGGATGATGCACTAGTAGATTTGAGTCATATTTTCATCTCTTGACCACTGATAGGTCGATTTATACATATTGTGGAGTGATTTCCACTGAATCATGTGTGGCCAAAGTATGGGAGGCCATAGGATATCTCACATGAGTACTGCTCCTATACATGGTTAGTGACAAATGTGGACCATAGATGGTCCCTAAGATTGGACCCTAAGAGATCAATGATAGATGTGCGCAACTTGGTTTTGACATAGTGAGACTACTTGCCAGTGGTAGTAGATGGAGGGATGAATCCCATGTATCAGGCCTATTTTACAAGTCATCCCTTTCCATGATTTACAAATCTAGTGGAGATGGTGGCTCCCAAACTACTAGTGTAGGCACCCTTGACAACACCACAGAAGCCAGAGCAACCACAACAGGTGAGACATAGGACTAGATAGGTCCAAATTCCTCTAAGATAGATTAGATTAGAGCTGGATGCTAGTGGGAGTGGGATAGGTCAGAGGCAATGATGAGGTGAGATGGGAGATGTAGGAGCCATTGGTGAATATGCATAGAGGCAATGAGTTGAGAAAGAGCAACCAGCTAAGCAACTTGAGGCCACAGTTGGCGATGAGGAGATGCAAGACCAGCCTGCTGTAGGATCCCAGGGTAGAGACATCTTGGCACAGACCCAGGAGGTGCTTAGGAGGTTGAGGGATCAAGTGTAGATTGAGTAGTGACAATTAGCAAAGCTACATATTCATGCAACAGTTAGAGATACTTAGATTACAGAGTAGGATCAAGAGATCCTTGATTTGCAAGAGTAGCTAGAGTTAGCACGACAGAGATTCAAGTAGCAACAGGATGAGGTTCGACTACAATTGGCTAGGGAAACCTATTATTTTGTGGCATATGTAGTAGTTGTACTAGATGAGGCCAAGTAGTGTCTCAATTTTCTCAGTATGCACGAGTGTCAGGAGGAACACAACTGCCAGCAAGACCAAACATGCCTCCTCCTCCTCCTCCTTCACCACCAGTGAGAGGTGAGGGGGAAGGGGAGAGTTAGATACTTTGTGACTCCAATTTTGATCTAGCTCTATATCCATTGGTGTGCCAACACCATTTTGTGCCATTTTTGATTGACAACACTCGAGTAGCATATAGTTTTGCAGAGATGTACACTTTTTGATAAATATATATATATACATACGAGATTTTGATTCGAGTACCATTTGCATTTGTCACTTTCTCTCTTTATAGCTTATTCTACATGAGATGTTTTATGCTATGATTATGAAATGTAAATATGGTGTGATGTATGAATGAACATTTTATTTGATGTATGAATGTAGTGTAGATGAGATGGATTATGAAATAACATACGAAAATGCAAAATGTGAATGCACTAACATCTTATGTAGTGTTCCATGTTTTTGTTGATAGTGATAGGTATCCCTTGAGGAGTGAGAGGATGAGCCAAAGAACCAAAAACTTGTGTAGCTATAAAGAAACATGATACTTTGAAGAAGCCAACAATCCCTCATCATAAAAGATGTAAGTGAATTAGTCATCGAACCATGTATTTATGCAATGCAAGTAGATGCTATATGCAATTCCTAGACTAGATGAAATCCTAGGTCTAGTTACCAAACTTCAATAAGTATCATCTCTGAGCTTGTAGTGAGACCCACATGTCATATGATTCCAACTGACATTGCAATCATAGAAATATGAATATGACACATGTTCTAGTTTTGTCAGGATTACATATAAGCATTTGAGGCACAAGAAGCCAAAATGACCAGAACATTTGTCCCTTTTAATGTAGTAAGTTCACATAGGCATCAAAGCATAAATGATAGGATAACTAGAATGTTTCTTGCATGTAGACACACCAAACGCACAAGAGATCCTTCTTATGCTAAGTAATCAATAAATTTTCTGTCCACAATAACTCTTGCATTCATAACCTAAGACAGAAATGTACTAGATATACTCACAGTGACCCATAGATTCACTTAGTAGGATGAGTATCAGTAGTTACTATAACATAGAGAATTCACTCCAACAAGCAAGGAGAAGAACTGACCTCAATGAAGAGTCCATATTTAGAGGAGTTTAGGTAGACATGACCATCCAATACGAGATGGAGGCTCTTATAGTGAACACCTCTCTTATATGGACACTCCAGATCACTAGAACTAAATGAAAAACATAAAACAAAGAAAAGATCATGCCTTGAGTCCTTACTTCTCTAGTCAAGAGAGTCATCATTGAGTTTCTCAAAGAGACATAATAAAGTGAAAGAAAAACAAACAAAGAAAAGCTCAATGTATCAAAACAAGTTTATCATTTTGAGTTTATTTTCTATGTTATAGGATTGATGTCAAGTGTCAATGTCCAAAACATGGATGAAAAAAATCTCTTCAGTAGGGTGACAATAGTAGACAAACACAGCTAGAACAATTGGTGATTGAAGTCAAAGAGGAATTTTTAGTATGAAGAACCTTAGTAGGAAACTGAGCAACAATAGAAAGACACAGTTAGAACAACTGGTGACTAACACAAGAGAGATCTTCCGTGAGAGGAATCTCCAAGTGATATGAGTGACAGTAGGTAGAAATAGTTAGAACAATTGGTGACTGTCACAAGAGATTATTCATGAGAGGAATATCAAAAAGTGACACTAGTGATAGTAGGTAGACGTAGTTAGAAAAATTGATGACTATCGTGAAAGAGATCTTCAATGAGAGGAATCTCCAAAGTGACATGAGTGATAGTAGGCAGATGTAGTTAGAACAACTAGTGACTAATGTGAGAGAGATCTTCCATGAGAGGAATCTCCAAGTGACATGAGCAACAATAGGTAGACACAGTTAGAACAACTAGTGAGTGTCACAAAAGAGACTCCTATTACATTGTAGGGTGTTTCCCTTGAGTTATGACAAGATTCAATTCATGGATACATGAGTGAAAACACAAAAGTAAAGTAGGAAAGTGACTATACACGAGCCAGAAGATGTGCTATGAGATATAGCATTTGAAACAAGAGGCACCTGTTTACTAGGTTTTCACCTTCTTGGTAGAGATTCTTTTTTTGCTACCATGATGCCTATTTACTAGGTTTTCATCAATGACACTTTTTAAAAAATTTTTTTTTAAAATTTTCTTTTTCTATTTTTCTCTTTTATGATTCTTTTGTATTTTTGTATTTTTGAATTTTTTGGTATTACCAAGGCACCTATTGCTAGGTTTTCACCAAGGTAATGATTTTTTTAGGACTTTTTACAATTTTTTTAATTTTTTTTTAGGACATTGAAGTATATACAGAGAGCTTTCAAAAACATATCAGCTATAAAACTGCTTCTGATGGAGAGTGTTGATAGGCTCCTTGAGTACCTCTCCCTTAGTTGTAGAAAGTTGGTAAGTACTAGATCCAAATACTGTAGTAATTATGTAGGGACCAAGCCAGTTGGGTTCAAACTTCCCCTTTTATACTCGTTGTTGCTGATTCTTTGGGTTTTCTCTGAGAACAAGATTACCTAGTTGGAAGTCAGGTGGTTTAAATTTCTTATTGTAACTTCTAGACATACACTAATAATAAGCTCAAAGATGATCACATGCCACTTGCTGACATTCATCTAATAATACTAGCTCTTGAAGCTGAGATATTCTGTACTCATCATTAGTAATGAGGCCCTTCATGGAGATCCTCAAAGCAAGGATCTTAACCTCAATTGGAAGCACAACAATTGCTCCATAGACTAGAGCAAAGGGAAAAGTACCCATTGGAGTTCTAATACTTATTTTGTAAGCCCATAAAGTTGGATTTATTTGAAGGTTCTAATCCCTTCTAGATTTGCTACTTGTGTGATGAAGGATCTTAAGGATCACCTTGTTGTATGCCTTTGCTTGACCATCACCCTGGGGGTAATAGATAGGAGACCAATGTTGTGTGATTCTAAACTTTTTGCATAACTCCTTAAGATCTTTATTTTTGAACCATCCTCCATTGTTAGTAATATGAAGGAAAGTAGAGCATACCTACATATGATGTAATTCATGATGAATAGAGCTACAATTTTTCCATTCGTTATAGAGAGAGGGACTACCTCCACCCACTTAGTGAAGTAGTCTATAGGTATAATAATGAACTTATGTCCATTTCAAGAAGATGGGTGAATCTGACCCACAAGATCGAAGACCCATTGTTGGAATGGCCACAATGTGATAGAGGGAATTAGCTCTCTAGCTAGAGCATGAATCAAATTCCCATGGATCTGGCATTGTTTATAGGACTTGACATACTGCCTCTTGCCCCATTTTCAACCAATAGCAACTAGATCTAATAATTTTACAAGCTAGTGTCAAGCTATTTGAATGAGATCTGCAAATGCCCTCGTGGATGTTGATTAAAGCATGCTTGGGCTCATCAAGGTCTAGACACCTAAGGAGTGTTCTGTCGAGACCTCTCCTAAAGAAGTTGCTAGCAATAATGACATATCATGAAGCATTGTGGATAAGGTGACATTTTTCATTCTAGGTTAGATCGTCCATAATGGTTTGGTTATGTAGATAGGAGTATATGTGGTAGTAGTGGGATGAATTGTGTCCTATAATAGAGTAGATCATCCGAGATTCAGGGGTATCATAGGCAGGGTAGAGTAATGTTTCCACTCGAAACTCATGTCAGAGATCATTCTTTGGCATCTGTAATAAGGAAACAAGAGTAGCCATGACATCAACTACTTTGTTGTTTGCTCGAGGAACCCGTTGAAAAGTGATATGAGCAAAATATTTCTTCAGATCATCTGCCATGCATTTCTAAGGAATCAATTTCTCATCTTTCGCTTGATATACATCATTGATCTAGTTGATTATGAGCCGTGAATCACCAAAGATGTTCAATTGATCTACTCTCCATTTAATTGTAATCTTCATACCATTAATGAGAGCTTCATATTCTATGAAATTGTTCATAAAAGTAAACAAAATCTTGTACACCTTAGAAAGTTAATACCTCTACGACATTATGAATAGTAATCCAACTCTAGATCCCTATTGTGTGAAGGAACCATCAAATAACATCACTAAAGTTTGATATGTGAGTGTCAGAATTGATTCATCAGGGAAATCAATATTCAGTGGGAGAAGAGTCTACATCGGTGCTTCTGCTAGCTGATCAACAATTTCTTGTCCTTTGATAGGTTTTTGTTGAACATATTGAATGTCAAATTTGCTTAGTATCATGAACCACTTAGCCAACCTTCCTATTAGAGCTACCTTGCCGAGTAAGTACTTTAGTGGATTAATTTTAGCAACTAGTCATTTAGTATGGGCCAACATGTAGTGTCCCAATTTTTGGGAAGCAAAGACGACTGCCAACCAAGATTTCTTAATGATACTGTAATTCTTTTCATAGGAGATCAGTGTGCAACTTAGATAGTAAATGACTCTTTCCTTGTTATCGTTGCCCTCTTGAGCTAGCAAGATACCCAAAGATGTCTCTGTTGCTAAGATGTACAGAATAAGAGGCTTCCCATGAATAGGAGGCATCAAGATTAGTGGATTAGCAAGGTATTGCTTTATCTATGTTAGACTCTGATCACTATCTTGGCTCTAGGTTTATTTCACACCTTTATGTAGAGTCTTGGTAAAAGGTTGTGACCTATCCATCAGCTATGAGATGAATCTATGAATGGATTAGATTCTTCCTTGTAAATCCCTCATTTGAATGATATTATGAGGTGGAGGCATATCCATGATTACTTGAATTTTCTTTAGATCAACCTTGATTCCTTTTGTGGATACAATGTAGCTAAGTAATTTTCCTGATGTCACACCAAACACACATTTCTTGGGATTAAGTCTCAAACTAAATTTTTTCATGTGATCTAGGATAGGTCTCAAATCTTGAAGGTGAGTGTGGCATTTTGCACTCTTAACTAGAGTATCATCAATAGAGTCTTTCATTGTTTTATGCATCATGCCATGAAATATTATAGCGAGTGCCCTCTAATATGTAGCACCAACATTTTTCAAACTAAATGGCATCACATTCCGACAGAAAGTTCCCCATGCACAAGTGAAAGTAGTATTTTCTTGATCTTTTGGTGCAATTTTGATCTAATTATAATCAGAAAAACCATCCATGAGTGAGTACGTTTCATATCCTACCATCATGTCCACTATCATATCAATGTTAGGGAGTGGAAAATCATCCTTTAGACATGCTAAGTTTAGATCATTGAAATCTGTACAAACTCTAATAGATTTTTTATTTTTTTGTTCTTGTAGACTGGAACAATGTTTGATATCCATTGAATGTAATCAATAGTGTGAATAAAACTATCTTTCAAAAGCCTCTCTAGCTTAGCTTTGATAAGCAATGCAACATGAGGATGCATTTTCCTAAGTTTCTGTTTAATTGGTTTAACTTCTAGTGCGATAGACAGGTGATGCATAATGAGATCAGGATCTAATCCTAGCATATTTGAGTATGTTCATGTAAAGCCTATCTTTCAAAAGCCTCTCTAGTTGTGAATAAAACTATCTTTCAAAAGCCTCTCTAGTTCAGCTTTGATAAGCAATGCAACATGAGGATGCATTTTCCTAAGTTTCTGTTTAATTGGTTTAACTCTTGGTGCGATAGATAGGTGATGCATAATGAGATCAGGATCTAATCCTGACATATTTGAGTATGTTCATGCAAATCCTATCTTTTTCTCTTGGAAGAAAGCAATGAATTCCTCTTTATTAACATCATAATGTTTTTGACACTTGAGTGCCAACACACTTAATCATATTCCACATTGGATGCCGAGTACATCATGCATGCCGAGTGATCTTCATGTACTGAGTAGTTTTTAGATGCCGAGTGAAGTTCAGATACCGAGTAGTTTTTAGATGCCGAGTGAAGATCAGCTGCCGAGTGAAAATCAAATATCGAGTAAAGATCAGTTACCAAGTGAAGTATAAGTGCCGAGCAATACAAGGTGCCGAGTGTTAACGAGTGCCGAGTGCTAATAAGTGCCGAGTGGTAACAAGTGCCGAGTAACATAAGGTGCCGAGTAATACAATTTTGTTAAGGTGCCGAGCTATCTAGGAAATAGCATGTGCCGAGTATCAGAAATACTTCAGGAGCCGAGTAATTCAGTAGATCAACATAAAAGTTTGTAATTGCACAAACTATGATGCAAACAGTTTTTACAGCCGACATAAGGTAAATCTCGAAGGATTTAATGATGAGATCGAAACTTTTATTTTTCCTATGTAATTTGCAAGCAGCCAATAAGAAAAATGCTAAATGCATGCAACCAATCGGTAAAAGATAAGTATTGAGCAGAAAATGAAGATTGAATATGGATCGTAGATCCATACCTAACCCTAAATCTTCAAATGTCTTTATAAGGAAGACAAAACTTCATTGTAAAATGCAAGAGATGAGAGGTATGAGAATATATACAAGGGTTTGCAAGGAATTCTATTTTCAGAAGTGAGGATTATCAAATCACAAAAGGATCCAGATCAGAGAAAGCAGAACAAGTGCCTGCAATCAGCAATCAAGGATTGTAATTAGTTAGGTTTATTGTACCTAATAATTTCAAGCAATTGTATTAGAATAAAAATCCTATGGTGATAGGTTAGCTTAACAACTATTTTGATAAATCCTTTAACTAGGTGATAAAATCCTTTAACAGGGTAACACTTCATATTAAGTGTTTGAAAGCCTCTAACTAGGTCACTATTGACACAGTGTAAAGCCTTTAACAGTGCAGGCCTTTAACAGGGCAAACCATCAGAAGTGGTTGAACAATATTGCTGTAGTAATTTTTGTGGGTATCATCCCCACCCCAGTTTTACCTTCTTATTCCTAGAGGGTTTCTGGGTTACCAAATTCTAGTGTTAAGTGTTATTGATGCATGTGTTTTGTTACATGTTTATTTGATGTATTTACATGCATGCAACTTACTTTCAGTTAAAAGTTTTATTGGCTAAAGTATGATACTTATGATTCACCCCCCCCTCTCATAAGTACTCTTTCCATATTTGAATATTCCAACACTCTTTTTCTTCTAGAGATAGCAATTATGCAAGATGTATCATGTGAAGTTTTTCCTCTATTACCAAGTTGATTACCTGTGTTAGCTCTATCAACACTTATGATCTTTCTTGATATTGACTAGGAAGTGCATCAAATATTTCATCCACAGTGATGACATGAAGAAATAGATGTCTTTTTGACCATTTTTGTGAACATTTGTTTATAACATGTTGAACTTTGTCATCCTTTAAGTATAGTATTTTGTACTTTTTGATGTATAAGATATGAACATATGGCATAGAAATGACAATCAAAATTATGTCTAAAAAGTGTTCATTTTGTTGGTAAAAATATTTCTTCATGAATGTTTGGCATGGGTAGATCTTCCTGCAGCTGAAGAGATTGCAAAAATTTTTAGTGGAATATTAATGCTTTTTCTTTATAAATTAATAAATAAAAATAAATGCTTATAAGAAGTCTTGTGTGCATTGAATGATGATCATAGGTATCCAAGCCAAGTCATAATCGGTCAAAACAACTCAAGTGAAGGACTAGCACTGTGGAATCACAAGTATTGAAGGAGGACTATCATGGCACCATTGCAGCTGAAAACTTAGCACCAAAACTTGAAGGGACCTATTTAATGAAATAATAAGGGACCTGTTTAGTGGCATAGAAAAGGGACTTGATGAAGCAGTTGAGTGGGAAAGCAAGCATCCAGGTGATCAATTAAACATGCAAGGGATTGTTACACAATACCTCGATTCTTGGAAGTTATTAAAGTCAGATAATAGAGCAGATCTAGCATCCACTATGCTCTATATTTATAGGAATTTAAGAAGACAACTGATGTTTTTATGTTGCATGCTTGCATGAATCTTGAGCTATAATGAACCATCCTTCATGAGGAAGTCATGATTTTAGGAATTTGTTATTCCCTTCCTTTTAAATAAGATCTTGTCTATATCTATAAGGTCAAGTAGTAAGTAGATTGATAGAGTTATCAGACATCCTATTTTCCAAGCAAATGTAATACTATCTATTTGAATGAATACATGAGTATACTAAGTTTCTACACCTCTATCAGAGTTAATCTTTTCTTCATTCTTCCATGAGGGCCCATGTAGAAGGTGGAGCCTACTTTAGCAATTAGGAGTTAGACTCAGTTTTCTAAGTTAATGTTTACAACTATTGTTCCTGCAATCATTGGAAACAGAACTAGTGATTGTTCCTGCAATAGTAGGTGCATAGATGTATGGTTAAGTAATTAGAGTTTCCTTCCAAGAATTTGATAGTTGTCTTTCCTTTTGATAAACTAGATTTCCTTAATGGTTATTTTATTCAAGGTAGTAGTGACTTTTAGTAGAAGTTAGAGCATATACTTTGTAGACACCATTTCAAGTTCATGCTCCTAGATTGATATTTAATGAAGATCACCATAGTAATTTGGTAGTAAAGTCCAATCCTTCAACTAAAAAGGTTTTATGTTGGCTTGACACACAGGTGCCTCAAAGAGGTTTTCACCCTTGGATTCATCTTTTATTTTTACTTTTTTAGGTTTTGACACTACTACAATGTCGTTTTCACCATCAGAACTTTTATTTCTTTTCTTTTTGATTGTATGACCGAGATATTTTATGTTAGCTTCAGTCATGTTGATGCTTTGTTTGCTAGTGGAAGACATTACTGGTTCGACAATGTTTAAGTAGTAGGAAAGAGCATAGTCATTCTGGAATATGAGGACTTCACTAGATGCATTAGAATTCTAGTTTATGAGCTTAGGATAGGTGAGTGAAAGAGATGTGGCAGGTTCAATTGCGTTCATGGTATAATCATTAAATGTTTGGATGAGCAATTTGAGACCTAGAGCAGCTTTGTCCACAAGTGTGTTTGAATGTCTTTGAGCACTAACATCATTAATCAAAGACTTGAGGTCACTAGTTGGATAGGAATCATCCAACCTAACTCTAGACTATTCACCTACTTTGAGGAGGTTTTCATAGACATGAATTTGATCTATGTCTTTTTCTATAGTTGCATCTGATAGAGAGTCGAATTTATACTCTCAAGAATCTGTACGGCATGGAGATAGACTGTAGAATTCCCCAAAAATGATAGGAAAAAATTCTCCTTCATAACCTAGATTTTTACAAAGGTACTCAATGTGTAAAGCATGACTAGACTCTCTTTGTTCTTGTTGGGTATGATGTGAACTAGTAGTATCCTCAGAAGAATCACTATCACCATCCATGGTGTTGACACATGGTACAAAGTCATCTGGTTGTGCAAAGAATTTAGCTTGATCATCAAGAATTGGATAAGGATAAGGATCCTCATCATCAACATTGTCTTCATGGTCATCAGACCCAACTTGTGACTCATGTTCAAATGAACTCTCAAGTTTTGGTATGAATTTGTTACTCCCTAGATGAAAGGGAATCTTCTTGAAGCCTAGACAAGATGTGTCTTGATTCCTTCTAGTTGTCACTTTGACAAGATCAATCAAACCATTTTGGTTGCATCCAATAGGACTAGTTTCTTTCTATCCAAAGAATTTCATGAGTATAAGACCAAAAATATACTTCTTAGGAGTAATTTCATGAGACTGTCCAGTAAGCTCAATTGGAGTTTCCTCTTTATAGATCCATACAACAATAGCTCTATTTTTAGCTTCTTCCTCGAGAGGAACAATAGATTTAATAAAAGTACCATTGTACTTATTTTGATGCATCAACACAAAAGGTTTCTTTGCTTCAGATGGTCTTTGATAATGATGGGGAGACTTGGGAAGAGATGTGAGAGATAGATTTGGTTCTATGTGATATTCACCTATTCAAGTTGCTTTGAACCAGAGTGACTACTCAATTTGTTTCAGCTTTTCATCATGATGGTATGTAGATTCTCTATTAGTAGGTAGAAAGTTTTCAATAGATTTTGGCATGTTATAGGTATAGCTAGTACTTGTAGGTATGGTGACTTTAGAGCCATGAAATGGGAATTTTATGCATTGATGGTAGGTGGATGGCACAATGCGCATCTCATGTATCCATGGTCTTCCTAGAAAAATATTGTAAGCCAAGAGAATGTCGAGGACCTAACAAGTAACATCACTTTCTATAGGACCAATGCAGAGAGGAAACACCACTAGATCTAAATATTTTTGCTCGACTTCATCATATACTTTGATAGTTATCTTGCGTTGGGGATTAATGGACTCTTCAGAATAGTCTAATTACTTGAGCATAGCAATAGAGACAATATTTAAACCAACTCCATTATCAATGAGCACATGATGGATATGTTTTTGATGTATCATGACCTCAATGTATAGAGGTTGATTATGAGGATGACTCAGTGAATTGTCATCCTCCTCAGAGAAAGACATATAATAAGGTGAGGTTAGATGACCTACCATAGATTAGAATTGATCAAGATCAAGATCTTGAGGGACGTTTACCTCAGTGAGGGCTTTGTCGAGAATCTACCTATGAGTAGGAAAGATTTTGAGTAGCTAAAAGATTGTGATTTGAGCATTAGTTCACTATAAGTGATCAAGGATACTATAGCTAGTAGCCACAAAAGTTGTTGCAAGTTTTGTTGCTTTTCCAAAAGGACTAGCAAGAGGTTTGTCTTTATGTTGTTCAAGATTAGGAGTAAAAGTCACAGGGCCTTTGAGAACCAACTTAGCATGAGAACATGTAACAACATTGGTGCAAGATTGCGATGGTTCATTATCAGATGCATTGGAAGAAGGACCCCTTAAGACATATGGTGTCTTAGGTTTAGTTTTGTCTTATTTTCCCTTGATGGTGATAACACCATAGTACTCAGCATCCATGGGTTCAACCATGTGGACTATCTTAGCATCATCATTAGAGTGCATATAGTTCATCTTGTTATGAGATTTCTATTTTGAGGTTTCTCCTCTTTCATAAGATGGGAATGGCTATTTGAAAGCCTTGCGATCTGAGTTCTTGTTATGTCTGTCCACAACAATGTCACCACCATCAATCAAGTCTTGGACTTTGTGATGCAAGTCTATGTAGTTTCTAATTTTGTGACCCTTGTTTTGGTGCTATTGGCAAAATGTAGTTTCCTTCCACCATGGTGGTTGTGGTTGCAGATCATAAGGATGAGAGTTTTTCAATGGAGAAATGAGCTTTTTTTGTACCAAGGTCTTATAGACCACATCCAAAGGTTCACAAAGATGTGCATACTCTCATTTTGGGTGTGAGACCCAAGAGGTATTTTTCAGTTTGCTTAGAAGGAGGTTTCTCAACATTCTTGGATGCTTTGAGATTGTTTATAAGATTGAAGGCTGCCTTAGTAGGTTTAGGAGTAATGTTTTCAACAACTCCATCATGCACAAGCTCTTGGTTTTTGTTCACATACTTGGGTTTATCCTTGTTAGAGGTGGATTCTTGTTTTGTGTCCTTTTGAAGGGTTAGTTCACCCTTTTTGACCATGAATTCCTCTATATGGATAGCTTGTGTGACCATGTCTTTGAAGGTGTGTGGACCTTGAAGTTGAACTCTACACCCAAAATTAGGTAGGAGGTTATCAATGAAGATATCAATCTTTTCTGTTTCAAGAATCTTTCATGAATATTTGGTGTAAAGTTGTCCCCATATTTTAAGGAATGTGAGGAAAGGTCCCCCAACTTTCTCTTTAAGGTTACATAAGTCTTGAATGTTAACCAAGTGTTGGATGTTGTGAGAGTACTATTGGACAAACATGTTAGCAATCTCATCAAACATTTTGATACCAGTAGGCAAGTGTGAAAACCACTCCATAGCCTGACCACCTAGACTTCTTGGGAATAAACACATGAGATATGTTTGATTATGCATAAATTCCATAGGCAAGGTCCTAAATTCTCGAAAATGATCTTGGGGATCGATAGTTCCAAAGTATTTATTGTACTTAGGTAATTCAACTTCTCTTGGAAAAGAAGGCATGTCTATACTCTTTTCAAATGGGAATGGACAAAGAGTGTAAGTGCACTTTTTTAGAAGGAGCACTTTTTACAAGGTGCACTTTTCACAAGGTGCACTTTTATGAGTAAACATAAACTGGAAGATTTTGAACCATTTTCTTTATTTTAGCGAGCTTTAAGGTCTTCACCCAGTGGACACTAGTTCCAAGAACTTAGTCCCTTTTTCAAAAATCATAGTGATAAGGGGATACCAAGAATCCAACCACTCACATTTTAAATCTTGTTATCTTCATCTATTCCACACTTAAACTTACCCCCACCTACCATTCCACCTAACCCTCTATCCATGGATTTCTTTGCAAATGCAGTAGATTCACCAATCAATCTACAAGGTCCACTTAATGACCTTCCCAAGAACCCTAAGAAATTCTACCCAAGGTTCATCTATTGAGAAACACGAACAACTAAGGATCACTTCAAGGTTTTCAAAGAAATATGCAATCAAAAATACATTCAACAAGAAAATGTGGTCCTTCATTTGGCATTTAACTAGTATGTAAATATGCTACCAAGATATATTCAAAATTGGGCATCTTTTGAAAATTTGTTCTTGGATGAATGTAAAATGTTCATCAATCCAACAATGATACACCACTAGTTCATATCCATAAAGAGAGATCCAACATAGACCATTCCATATTTTAATCATCATTTTCTCATGGCATACCACAAGTTGGAAACCCCTTACAACTTTCCAGTGGGGGTTGCAATTCAAATCTATCTAAACTCTATAGACCACCTCACTGCAATCTTCCTAAGTAGGTTTCATGCTACAAACATTGACACACTAGAAAAAGTATTCAAAGTAGTCATATTTACTAAACAAGATAATCCTAATGGAGGAGGGATGATGGTTCCAACTCATGATAGTACGATAGTACCACCATACCATGTTGGAGTGCATGTGATGCCTTGTCAATTCATTCAAGTAAGTCTAATCCTATTACAATAGGCATCAACTACCTCATCTCTAGATATAGCCTACCAAGGATATGAACCTCCAAAAGCTACCTTCTTTGAGAAAAATAGCTACACCATCCTTTGAGGTAGAAATAAATGTGACAATCGAACTAAATCAAATAAAAAATACCATGTCTTAGATAACCAATGAGCTAACCCATCTGGGGTTGTCACAAGGGAAGAAAAATAATTTCGAAAGAACTAATGTGGACCCCTGCAATAATAACTATTATCAAAATTACAACAATAATTTTAGTGGAAATAATACCGCATGGAACAATTTCAACCCTCTAGATTGCAACAATAATTTCCAAAGATAGAATCGACAATGGAATACCCATTTGAACAATGGAAGTGTCCCTAAAGACAACAATAACAATGCTCCATTCATTGACATTAATCAACTTGATACCAATCAAAGTATACCCAATGATGGAAACTCAATTTTCAACAAAAATTAAGAAATAAACTAAAATTTGCATTACACTGATAATGAGTCCCTTATTCAATTCAGTGCCATGTTGTTAGAATCTTATGATTCTCCACATAACGCCAAAATAGGAAACTAGGTCAATGAAGAATTCATCTTTCCATTCAACCAAGAATTAGACCCTAAACCAACATAGATGTTCATTTGTCACAATGATAACTACAACTTATGCAATTGAAGGGAAGCCATGACTAATGGAATCCCCTCAGATTATAGTCAACACCTCTTGAGCCAGGAGACAATAATAATATGACACATGCAAAAGAAACCTACTTAGGGAAACAAACTTAGGAACAAGGAAACATACCTACTATACTGAAGAATAATGCCTAGTCAACTAAAAAATATAATATCATTGAAGAATTAAAAAGAACCAAGTTTAATATCTCCATGTATATTATGCTACAAATTTTTCTTAGTCAAAAGGAAGCATTATTGAAAATACTTAATCATATAATGACAACGTCTGATGCTAGCCCACAAAAGATAGTATTACTATAGGTCAACACCTCTAAGGCTATGCCTACCATGTATAAAGAAAAATCCTAAGTTCCATATTTCTTTCTTAATCTCATAATCTTTTGAATAAATAATCATGATTGCCTCATAGATCAAGGAGATTCTTGCAATATCATACCACTTTTGATATATCATAATTTAGGAGTCATGGCACGATTGACAAATTTAATAGTGACCCAACTTTACAAAATAGAAGTAAATATCATGGGAGTCTTGAAAGACATTCAAATATAGTTAACTATAGACCCCCAAATCCAAGATATCATTGACATACATATGGTAGAGATTCCAAAAACATATGGCCTATTACTAAGCAAAGAATGGACCCGGTGCCTAAGAAGATGGTTCTCAACATACTTCATCCAATTATGGCTATCTTAAAAGGGATTGGACAACGAGATTAAAATAGATGCCAAGCCAAAATTAAAGACAATGATCACAGAGCATAATGCTCTAAATGAAGTAGCACTTCTTCAATTAAACTTAGGCTCTTATAAGGTAATAGATCTTGATATAACCCCAATTGAAAATATGATGACTTGACTATAGAATCACAGAACTCCATGGGAAGAAGTTATGACATAATTCATAGTTAATAGTTGCAAATTTATAGTGTTTACAGGAAGAACAAGATTCAAATATCTTGCTCCTTCTAGGAGTTTGCAAGTTGCATCATACAAGCCACTTAGAGTTAGAGTGTTTAGATTGTCAAGAAGCAATTTCTCAAGTACTAACTCAAATAAGACACTTTGTAATTGGTCAAACCACAAGTAAAATTCTTGTTAGGATTAACCTTAGACAGAAATAATAGTTACATTAAAATATAACCAATATCATAAAATAATAAATCGCATAGAAGATAACACAAAACATCGAGATTTAATGTGGTTCATCCAATCCCTAGGCTACGTCCACCAATAGAAAGTCCAATATTATTATTATCTTGTGATTACAATCTACAATCCCTTATAGCTCAATACTATTGTTAGAAGCTACAATATCACCATTACATTATGGAATCCCTAACCTTAAGCCCTTTTATACAAGTGTTTTCCACTTACAAAATTAGGGCTATAATAAGTCATCCAATAGGAAAATAGTAGTCAATGCATTTTACAATATAAGAGTATTTTTGGCTTTAGGGGTGTTGCCCTTGAAAACCCACTGCAACAAGGAGTGTACATGGGGTGCTGCCCTAGGACCCCATCTTAGGAGCACTACCCCAAACTCCCATAGAAATAATATGGGTAGAAAACCACACCAAATAAATATTTGAGTCTGATTAGGCTTCACATGACAATGATTCCCAAAGATAATTCAATTCACTTATGTACACCTAAAATCATGAATAATGAAGAGGAGATAGCAAAAGATCTAAATGCTTCATATTGTGACACCTCTTCATATGGGGGAGCTTTATTTTCTCCTCCACCTGAGATGATTAAAGTTCTTAGAAGGAGATTCTTTATAAAAGGTCAAGGTTGGACCTCGGTGGTCATTTGACCTGAACCACAAACTACTAAAATCATAGAAATAGTTGAAGAAATTGAAGAAGATAAAAATAAATGAACAATCTCTATATCAAGAGTAACCACTAGTGACTCATCAAACCCAACATAGGAAAAAAATGTAATCGGTCTTGATGAAATAATCTTTCAAATTCCAAGTGAAAGAAAAGATGCAGACAAATAAACACAAGTTGAGGAAACAAAAAGAACAACCAATGTGGTCACTCAAGTTTGATGTTTCCAAATGTAAATTAGAAGCCAGAGTAGGTATTGATCTGGTTAATCCCAAAGGTAGGTCTTTTTATGTTGTATATTTTTTACAATTCATGTGTACTAACAATGTTGGAGAATACAAAGCTTGATATGTGGAATCCTCTTCACATTAGAAAATGGTGTCAAAGCTCTCATAGTTGAAGGAGATTCCCAATTGGGGATTGGACAAGTAAGATCGATCTATTATTGCAATGGTAGAAGATTGCTTACTTACCAAAATAGAGTTTGGGACTTAATTGAATATTTTGAAGCCCTGAACATAAGATCTATTTCAAGAAGAAGAAATGTAGTAGTTGATGACCTTGCAATTTTTGCTAGTGCATTACAACTCATAGAAAGGACAAAATTCAAAAGATTCTCAATAGAACTTGTGGCTACCCCATCTATCCTAGATAAAATTACTAACTTTTAGGTCTTCCAATATGATTAACACATTTTGGAGTTCATTATGTGCAATGGTTTGTTCGAAGGACAAGAAATTGATGATGCACATAATGAAAAACTTGAAGGAGATGAATTGGAAGATGAAGATGGGATCATAAATTTAAAAAGTAATACTATTCTTAAGGGGATGGTGGAGCTAGAACACATATTTGACCAAGATGATTTAGCACACAAGAAGATGATCAATGAAGAAAAATGAATCAAATAATGTGACTCTTATAATCTAGGCACAAATGACAACCCAAAGATGGTGATAATTGAAATTTTTTGTAATTCCCAAGAACAAGAAATATGCTCCAGTTACTCACAAAATATAGAGATTTCCTTTCATGGAGCTATGAGGAGCTCATGATATATAATCCTAACATCATCACTCATGATATTCCTTTGAAGCTTGATGCTAAGCCTTTTCACCAAAGAAAGAGACCATAAAGCCCATCATTCAACCCTTGATAATGAAAGAAGTCTAAAACTACTAGATGCCAAGATTATTTATCCTATTTGACATTCTACATGGGTCACCAACTTAGTACTAATGAGGAAAAAGGCAAAAGAGACTTGCCTATGCATAGAATTTTGAAATTTGAATCAGACATCCCAAAAAGATAACTTGTTAGAAATAATAGTCCACCAAGATAATTGAGTGGGGAGGTGAAACAGTTATCCAACTAAAAGATTTATCAAACTTAATTAATCTTAACCATTTAACCAAAGTAAAAAACCATAAAAAGATGCACATACACAATTACACCAAATTTGTTAATTAGGGAAACCCTTGATAAGAGGGAAAATCTCACTGGGAATGATGCCCACAAAGATATATATATTCTCCTTCTTAGAGGATGGAACCTGTTAGGAGTCTATAAAAACATTTAGTACACAAGAGTCCTTATTAGGAGATTTTGAATCCTTGTTAGAAGATTCCAGCCCTGTTAGGAGTTTTAGAAGGTAGAAGGATCCACTATCCAAATGGCTTTTGGGGCAAGAGCACTGAACTTCACTGTCCAACTGATCTATCAACTATTCATTATAGAATAATTGTTTGTACTATGATGTAGGAGCATCTTGGGTTGACGTGTTATCCTATCTTTTGTATTCATTCTACTAGTTGTTGCCAAGTTACAATTATTGCCGAGTTGTAACAATTATCGAGTGTCAATAATTTTATAGTTTAAGTCAAGTTGAAGTTATTCCATGTCATGTTAAAACTTAGGTTTGCATGTTATCCCATCTCACTCTATAGTGTGTGTTGAGTTCTATAGTGTGTGCCAAGTTCTGTAGTGGGTGTTGAGCTATCTAGTGTATGCCAAGCATTCCTTCATGTGCCAAATTTTCCTGTTGATGCCGAGTGTCAACATTTTGGAAACATTTTATACATTCTTAGTTCAAGCCAACTTGTGAGATTTATTTTGATCATGACATTTATGAGAAGATCTTGTCTTGGGATGTATCCAAACTATTGTTGGGTTGACCTTTCTATTTTGTAATGTTCTAGAATGTAATGCAATCCATTTTGGCTAGCATAAATAGGGGGTCTTGTGGAGTCTTTTGGAAGAGGAATTTCAAGCGAATGATCATTGTAGCTTTGAGAAGGGGATAAAGTGTAGATGAAAATTTTGAAGGGCTAGGGATGAGACTTAGAAACTAGAGGATTAATTGGTGGACCTGAGGGTACAAGTGTGGATTCTTCTTGGTGTTCTTATCCAGTTGTATATCTACACTAGCTAGGATTGGGTTTGTAAGTTGGATCTTTTTGGATCTTTCAAAACTAATTTTATAATTGATGTTTGTAGTTGGCCCTAACCCAAAAGGCCTTATAACCAAGCATATTAGATGTAATCAATTATTTCTATGAATAAAGAGTTGTGATTTGGTATCAGATCTATATTGTTGGTTTGTTGTTGTATTTCCACTATGTTGTTGTTTGCTGGGGTTTGGACATCTCTTTTGGGGATTCCCCAGCCTTGCACTGCATTAGGTGGTATCAGAGCCTAGTTGGTTGTTTTGAAGTGTGTAGATAGATCATTGAAGCTGAGGCAGTTTACACTAGGATCATGGTTTTGAGAAGGTTGATTTGGTGGAGCCAATTGATCTTCTAGATTTTTGGATCCATTGCTTAGGGTTTGTGAAAACCTTGGAAGATGCCTCTAAGAAGATTGGACCCTAGGGTTATTGATGATCTTAGTGATGCTATGGAATAAATAATCTCAGAGAAGGTTAAAACAAATTTTAGATTTGAGATGGAGAAGGTTAAAGCTAGTTTTAGATCTCAGATAGCATTGATGAAGAGTGACATGATTGCTCAAATCATAAATGCTTTAGATGGCATACCTAGGGATGTGGGTATTGAAGGTAGTTATAAGGAAATTTTTGAAGACTTTGAAGTTGTTGGATCAAGTGGTGAGGATAGAATTGATTGTATGGAGAAACCTATTGGAATTAGGGTTGAGCAGTTTGCTCGACCTAGACCTCAGTTGAAGTTGAAGCATAAGATGGAGGTTTCTAATTTCTCATGTACTTTTAATCTTGAAGACCTGATTGATTGGATTGGTGAATTGGAAGGCTAATTTGAGCTTGAGGATGTTAAGGATCCACTCAGAGTGAGGTTGGAACAAACTAAGTTGAAGGGACATGTTTATCTTTGGTGGAAGGAACTACAAACAGATAGAGAGGAGGAAGGTGAAATGAAGATCTCTAAATGGAGATTGATGGTGACTAAATTGAAGGTTAAGTTCATTCTTGTTGATTATGAACTTGAGTTGTTTAAGAGGTTACAAAATTTGAAACAAAAGGATATCACTATGAAGGATTATATCGAGGAGTTCTACAAGTTGACTATTCGGTCTAGGCACAAAGAATTGTCAAAGGAGAAGGTAGCTCAATACATTAATGGTTTAAGATTCAATATTTAGGATGAGTTTGGTATGCCAAATATTTATTTGGTGGAGGATGCTTATTAGTATGCTTTGAGAGTAGAAGAGAAGTTGAAGAGGAAACATCAAGGTAATCCTTGAGGAAAGGAGAAGCAAGATAGCTTAACACAAGCTAAATTGAGTGCAGAAGGTGAAGAAAAACCTATTGATCAGAAAAGTAGGATAGGTGGAGGTGTGTTTAGAGGTAATTGTTTCAAATGTGGTAAAGAAGGGCATAGATCTTTTGAATATCCAATTGGTAGGAAAACTACTATTGTGAATGAGGTTGAAGTCTAGGGTAGTCAGCCTAAGCAAGGAGAGAATTTATTGGCTTGGTGAGTATTGGTGGGTCAAAGAACATTGGATTCTTGTTAGAGGACTAGTTTGTTTAGGACTTGTTGTAAGTTCGTGGTAAAATTTGCAAGGTGATTATGGATGGTGGTAGTACTAATAACCTTGTTGTTGAGGAGATGGTTTAGAAACTTGGTTTCAAGAGAGTGAGACATCCTTATCCTTATAGGATTGGCTGGTTGCAACATGAGCATGCTTTGGAAGTGAGGGAGCAATTCCTTGTTGATTTCTAGATTGGGAAATATAAGGATCAAATGTTGTGTGATACTGTGGATATGAATAGTTGTCACGTGTTACTTGGTAGACCTTGGTAGTATGATTGCAAGGATGTGCATGATTGTGTTAGGAATGTGTTTACTATTGACAAAGGTGGCAAAAAGTTTCTGTAATTCCTTTGTAGAATGAAGAGCTCAAAAGGAGGAACCTAAGTATTGGCAGCTGAGTTGATTTGGAATATTTTGAGAAGGTTTGATATTAGCATGGAAATTAGACCTATGGAACACTTATGACGGATGTGAAGAAGAATAAAAAAAACAAGGGAAAGCATGTGCAAGTTGAAGACTTTGAGGACATGTATGTAAAGAACCAATTTGGGATTTATGTGCTGAATCCCAGAAGATGTTCTTCTAGCTTCTAGAACATCTTTTCAAAATTGGGGCATTTGATGTAGGAGCATCTTGGGTTGACATGTTATCCTACTCTTTTTTGTTCATTTTTCCAGTTGTCAAGTTATAGTTGTTGCCAAGTTGTAGCAATTGTTGAGTGTCAGTAATTTTGAAGTTTAAGCCAATATGAAGTTATCCCATGTTATGTTAATGCTCAAGTTTGCATGTTATCTCATCTCACTCTATAGTGTGTGCCGAGTTTTGTAGTGTGTGCCAAGTTCTTCTGTTAGTGTCGAGCATTTCTTCATGTGATGATTTTTCCTATTGATGCCAACTGTCAACATTTTGGATTCATTTTCTACATTCTTGGTGCAAGTTGAGTTGTGAGATTTATTTTGATCATATTTTGTAATGTTCTAGAATGTTTTGTAAGCCATTTTGGCAAGTATAAATAGGGGCTCTTGTGGAGTCTTTTGGAAGAGGAATTTTAAGGGAATGATCATTCCAACTTGAGAAGGGGATAAAGTGTAGATGCAAATTTTGAAGAGCTAGGGTTGAGGCTTAAAAACTAGAGGATTTCTTGGTGGATCTGAGGGTACAAGTGTGGATTCTTCTTAGTGTTCTTATCCAATTGTGTATCAGGACTAACTGGGATTGGGTTCGTAAGTTGGATCTTGTAGAATTGATTTTGTAATTTCTATTTGTAGTTGGCCCTAACCCAAAAGGCCTTAAAAATGGGCATATTACATTTAATTAGTTATATCTATGAATAAAGAGTTGTGATTTAGTATCAAATCTGTATTATTGTTTCTTTTTTGTTGTATTTCCACTGTGTGGTTGTTTACTGGGGGTTTGGACATCTCCTTTGTTGATTCTTTGGCCTTATACTATATCATACTGTGGTTCTTGAAGATAAAGTTTAACAACTTTGGGAGATCCATGGAAAACATATTAAAAAATAATAGTCTAAAGTTTGATGGAACAAATTATGACAGCTGGAACGAAAAGATGAAGACACATCTATTGTGTATGGGTCTAGGATATTGGATCTTGACAAAATTAGTAAAGATAATTATTGTTGAAATTTTTTTTGCAGACTTATAGCAAGGATGAAAGAGAACTTATCATGTGCAACATAAGAGCTTGAGAAGCACTATTGTCTGCACTTCCTAAAATTGAGTACAACTAGGAAAAGTCACTTGATACTTTTCATAATATTTGGAAAGCTTTCGAAAATATTTTTGAAGGTGATGAACATTCTAACAATTAAGGCTACAAAGTTGGATTTGTGCATTTCAAGATGCTAAAATAATGGAAGATGAATCTACAAGAACATATATAAGTAGGATATCAGAAATTACTACAAGTATTAGATCACAAGGAGGAACCAAAGAAGATGTTGAGGTGATGTGGAAGATATTGAAGAGCTTAATGACACCATTTAAGAAAGAAGTTCAAATGATAGAGTTGTTGATCTATTGCACCAAATATTTCATAAAGGAGACATTACTTGGGAGAGTTGAAGGAGTTGAGACTGAGCTTAGATAGTTTGGAGAATTGACCAGAATAGAAATAGCTTTCAATGCCCTAAATATTTAACCTATTTTGTCAAGGAGCACTAGTAATAGAGGAGACTTTAGTAGTAGTAGTAGATTTAATGAGGACAAAAAGATAGGAGTAGCCCTTCTAGTAAGAAGATAAAAGGATGGTAAGAAATTTTAAATGTTGGACTTGTAATGAGTTTGGTCATTATGCATCTAAGTTTCCTAAAAGAGAGAAAAAGTATAAAGAAAAGTTCAAACCCAAAAGTGATAGAGATCTTTGTATGCAAATGAGGAAGATGATTCTGGTGAACAAGTAGTAAGTGCTAGTGATGATGAAATAGGATTTGTAGCAATTAAAGAAGAAAGTCTAGAGAAAATGCCTTTGGTATCATAGGTTAAAAAGAAATATGATTGGATAATTGATAGTGGTTGTTCACATCATATGGCTAGTGATATGAACAAGTTTGTTGACTTCAAAAGTCATGATGGAGGAATTTTTAGAGTTGGAAATAATGTAGCATTTCATGTTAAAGGTATTGGATCTATAACTCTTGATAGTAAGACTAACACCGATGATGTACATTTTGTTGATGGTTTGAGACACAATCTTCTAAGTGTTGGACAACTAGTAGATAAAGGTTATCAGTTATAGTTCATAGAGAAGACAAGCATGATCAAAGAAAAATATGGAAATATAATTGGAACAAGAACTAAATCTAGAGGTAATGTATTTCAGCTAAATCCAATTGAAATGACATCTTAGGTTGCTAAGGTAGATGACAATTGATTATGGTGTAAGAGATTTTGTCATATAAACTTTGACAACATTATGAAAACTAGTAGTATGGTTACAGTTAGAGATTTTCCTAAGATTGTTAAGCCTACTAACACAATTTGCAAGGAGTGTGTTCTAGCAAAGCATACTAGAACTTCTTTTCCCTGTAAGAAGTTCACTACTACAACAAAATTGGAGATTGTATGTATAGATCTTTTTGGTCCTACAAAGACTAAATGATTCTATGGTGAAAGGTACTTCATGATTTTAGTTGATGATTTTTTTAAAATGATGTGGGTTGCATTTATTAAAGAAAAATTTGAGGCATTTGATAAGTTCAAGATATTCAAGAATAGAGTTGAGAATGAATCAGGTTTAAAGATTAAATGTTTAATATTAGATAAAGGAGGAGAGTTTACTTCAAATGAGTTTAACATCTTTTGTGAAGCTAATGGAATCAAAAGATAGTTACCAACTCTAGGAACCCTTGAAAAAATGGCATTACAAAGAGCAAAAATAGGTCAGTAATAGAAGCAACAAGAGCTATGTTAGCTAAAGATGATGTATCCAAGATGTTTTGGAGAGAAGCTATGAATACAATAGTATACACTATGAACATAGTGCAAGTCAGGAAAGACACAAACAAGATCCCTTATGAATCATGGTTTGGCCACTCACCTACATTAAGTATTTTAGAAAATTTGGTAGAAAATGTTACATCAAAAGAGATGATGATGTTGGTAAATTCGATGCTAGAAGTGATGAAGGTATGTTTCTTAGTTATTCATTGAAAATAAGAGCTTATAGATGTTATAATCCAAGAACTAAGACTATTGTTGAGAGTGCAAATGTAAGAGTTGATGAGAAATTTAGGATATAAGAAAGAGTAGTTGATTACAATTCTAATGATGAGAATATTGTTACTAAACCAAGGAATGATGAAGTATTCTTTGAGACTAACAATGATTTTTAGAATGAAGGAGAGAAAAGGCTTGAAAAATGCTTGGAACCTTCAACAGAGCTAAGAGTTGAGATAAAAACTGCTACTTCTAGTAAGAATATATATAAAGAATCATCCACCAGAGCAGATCATCAAAAGCAAATATAAAGGTGTGATGACAAGAAGAAGAATTAATGAAGAAATATGTCTGATATCTCAAGTTGAACCAAAGAATGTAGATGAAGCATGTAAAGATGAAAATTAGAAGCAAGCTATGAAAGAAGAATTAGATCAAATAGTAAAGAATGAGACATGGGAATTGGTCCCCAGACTAGTAGACAAGAATGTGATAGGAAAAAAATGGGTGTTTAGGAACAAGATGAATGAATAAGGTGTAAGGAACAAAGAAAGATTGGTATGTAAAGGTTACTCATAGAAAGAAGTAATAGGCTATGATGAAACCTATGCTCCTGTGGCAAGAAAAGAAGCACTAAGGTTATTCCCAGACTATGCAACACATAATAAATTCAAACTGTATAAAATGGATGTCAAGTCAGCATTTTTTAATGGAGAACTTGAAGAAGAGGTATACATAGAACAACCTGAAGGTTTTCCTTTAACATATGACAAGGACATAGTATGAAGATTAAAGAAAGCATTCTATGGCTTGAAGAAAGCACCCAAAAATTGGTATGTAAGGTTGGACAAATATTTGACAAAGCTTGGATTTAGCAAAGTTATGGAAGACATTAATCTATATTGGAAGGAAATATATGATGGATCGATGGTTTTGGTAATATTTTTTGATGATATCATATTTGGAGGAGATGATGATGAAAGTGACAAGTTTGCAAAAGAAATGAAGAAGGAATTTGAAATGACTATTGATAGGAGAGATGAAATACATCCTAGGATTACAGATTGTACATGACAAAGAAGGAATCTTTATTTCTTAGGGTAAGTATTTGAAAGATCTACTAAAAAGGTTTGGTTTGGAAACATGTAAACCAGTTGGAATATCTATGGTAACTAGACACAAGTTATCTTCAAAGGATAAGATGCATACTATTGAGTTGAAGAAGTATAGATCTATGATTGGAGGATTACAATAGCTGACTCACACAAGGTTGGATATAGCAAATGTAGTTGGAACTTTTGCAAGATTTCACGTTGATCCTAGAGAAGTGCATTATGTAATAGTTAATAAGATATTTAGATATCTAAAAGGAACATCAAATTTTGGATTATGGTATAATAGATCTGATGATTTCATTTTATATTCTTATATTGCAGGTAGTATGGATGACAAAAAAAGTACTAGTGGTGGAGCCTTTTTTCTTGGAGGAAGATTGGTTTCTTGGTTAAGAAAGAACCAGGATTGTATCTCATAGAGTATAGTAGAAGTAGAATATGTTATAGCAACAAAAAATTGTAATCAAGTTGTTGGATGAAGTAGATGCTGAAGGATATAAGAATAGAATTTACATTGTCATACATTGTAATAACACAAGTATAGTGAATATGTCAAAGAATCCAATATTACACTCTATGACTAAGCACATTTCTATCAGGTATCACATGTTGAGAAAGAAAGTTGCAAAAAAGGAAATTAGATTGGAGTATGTAAGAACCAAAGAGAAGATTGCAAATATTTTCACTAAGCCACTTTTGAAAGAGACTTTTGAGTATTTGTGAGGTATGTTAGGGGTTATGCCCCTTCCTATATTAGAGTATATGACACAAGAGTGCATTAGTCCAGTGTAATAGAGCATTATTGTTTGTTTGGACTGAATGTTGATGCTTCCTATATGGGGGAGTATCTATGATGGGTAGAGTCATTTAGAACTCTTGTTGGATGTTGTTTTGAATAGTGTCTTTGGACACTCAAGCTAGTCAGAGACAATTGTTGTAGAGATTGATAGTTGCTGAAACCTTTGACATTGATGTCAATGGGGGAGAGATTACAACATGAAAAATAGTTTGATATAGATTAAATTGAGGTACATTAATAGGGGAGAATGATTGATGAAGATGATTTGAAAATGATTGATGAAGAGGATTTAAAAAGAAAGGTTAACAGTCTTTTACAGTTGGTATTTTTGGGACTAGATGTTTTTCATCTATATTTCTATCAATGCTAAAGGGGGAGATTGTTGGAAGAATGAGTGCTAATGATACTTTGATGGCGGAGTATTGTAGAAACATGATTAGATCATTATCATGATTATATTTTAGATTCATGAATGTATTTGTCATTAATGTCAACATAGTAGTTTTCTACGGTATCTAACAGAAGAACAATAGAAATATCAAGTTGCTACGAATAGATCATTGAGTACTTTCACTAGTGAGGTCAAAGGGAGATAATACTAACTATCTAGTATATGCAGCTAACCTCAGAAGCATAAGATATTAAGTCTAAAAGAAGTTATGAAAGTTTCAGTGAAGATTGTTCTGAGATAGAGTTTATAGAAGAATGTTTTGGTAAACTTGTTATATCTCTTAACAAAGTTTTTACTCTAAGAAGCCAAAATTAAAGATGTGTAGAAGACATGTTGGAGATGATGTGGTTAAGCTCACTCGTCATAATGTTACGTGTATGAAAATTTATTCAAGTTACAAGGTGAAAGATTAATGTTATCTCTAAGTATAATGTGTTCTTAATGTGGTCCTATAATAATTAATTGAGAAGGTGTAAAGGCCAACTAAGGGAATTATTTTATGGATTTGGTATAAAAGGACATTTTCCTTTATCATATATGGATGCAAGTGAATGATTGTAAGCAGCACAAAGAGTGGAATGCAAAGATAAGAAGAATAAAGTGAAGTATAAAACTTCATTTTCAAGGTTTTCTTTGATAATCTAAAGTTTATTATATGAATCCAAGGTTTGTGACTTGGTCTACAAGGTTTGACAATGATTGATCTAGTTGAAAAGATAAAGGAAAGAAGTTAAAGTACAATATAGACAATTATATTGCAAGGAATAGTTGAGAGATCAATTGGACAATGAGTTCAATGGTTTTCACCTAGAAGTTGATTGGAAAATGGGTCTTTCTATCTTCCACAACTCCTAACCGGGTTGGTGCAACTCCTAATAAGGTTTGAATCTCCTAATAGGGACTCAAAGTCTCCTAATAGGGACTCATATGTACTAAATTTTGTAATAGACTCCTAACAAGGTCCATCCTCTAACAAGGAATATTTATATTAGCATATCATCTTATGGGCATCATTTCTACTAGGGTTTTCCCTCTAATCAAGGGTTTTCCTAGTTAACATATATGGTCTAATTATGTATGTGCATCTTAGTATGGTTATTGTTTACTTTGGTTGAATGGTTAAGATTATTTAAGGTTGATAATTTTTTTAGTTATTGGATAACTAATTCAACCCCCCTCTTAGTTATCTTGGTGGACTATTATTTCTAACACTTTCCTCTATCATGTCAACTAGACCAATCACTGTCAAACCTTGTAGAATAGGTCATAAACCTTGGATCTCAAAGCCCTCCACTTATCTTTTCATGTCAACCTAATTACTCTGCGTTCATATTTTTTCTCCTCTTTTCCCTCTTCTTTCTTACTTTTCTTTCTTCTTATATGACAAAGGAAAAATGCCCTTTCTTTATACCGAGTCTAAAAAACAATTTCCTTGAGTTGGCTACTACACCTTCTCAAATAATAATTATAGGACCTTATTAAGAACACATTTTACTTAGCTATAACATCAATCTACTGCCTTGTATCTTGAATAACTTTTTATATGTGTAATATTATGATGAATGAGCTTAGCCACATCATCTCTAGAATGTCTTCTATATGCCTTTAATCATGCTTCTCAAAATAACAAATCTGCTAAGAGATATAACAAGTTTACCAAAACATGCTTCTGTAAACTCTATCTCTGAATAGTCTTCACTAAAACTTGCATAACTTCTTCCATACTTAATATTTTTGCACCTGAGGTTAGTTGCCTATACTAGACACTTAGAGTAGTATCTTCCATTAAGCTCACTAGTGAAAATACTCAATGATTTTCCTATACCAACATAATCTTTACCATTATTCTTCTATCAGATACCATAGAAAATTGTTGTGTTGATATCAATGAAAAACACAATAATGAATGTAACATATCATCATGATAATGATCTAATCCTATTTCTACAATACTCCCCTATAGGAATATCATCAACACTCATGTTTCCAACAATCCCTCCCTTTGGCATTGATGGAAACATAGATGGAAAACATCTAGTTCCAAAAATACAAACTGTTAAAGACTATTATTCTTTCTTTTCAAATCATCTTCATCAATCATACTAGCTTCTGTGTTTCTTCAACCTTATTAATGGCATTTATTTCTCACACACTTCTCCCCCATTGATATACCTCAATGTTCTCTATAACTTCTCCCATGTAACAAAATGTTTTTTCATGTTGTAATCTCTCCTCCATTGACATCAATGATAAAGGTTTCGACAACCATCTATCATTGCATCTTGTCAATCTTTGAAGTAGTAGTCTTTGACCTACTCAATTGTCTAAAGACATTGTTCAAAAGAACATCTATCAAGAGTCCTAGATGACTTTGTCAATGATAAATACTCCCCCATATAGGAAGCATCAATAGTTAGTCCAAAAAAACAATAGTGCTTTGTACCACTAAATTGATGCACTCTTGCATCATCTACTTTGATGTAGGTAAGGGGATAACCCATAGCATACTTTAGAAATACTCACAATTATCTTTAGGAAGAGGCTTAGTAAAAATATCCACAATCTTCTCTTTGATGCTTACATACTCCAATCCGATTTCCTTTTCTGCAACTTTCTCTCTCAACATGTGGTATTTGATAGAAATGTGCTTATTCTTAGAATGCAATACTAGATTCTTAGACATATTCACTGTGTTTGTGTTATCACAATTTATGGCAATAGGTTCACTAAATTCTATCCTTATATCCTTCAATATCTGCTTCATGCAAATAACTTGATTACAATTATTTGCTATTACAACATATTCTTCCTTTGATGTACTCTATGAGATACAATCATGCTTCTTGCTTAACCAAGAAACCAATCTTCCTCCAAGAAAGAATGCTCCACCATTAGTGTTCTTTGTGTCATCCATACTACCTACCTAATCAATATCAATATAAGCGTATAAAGTGAGATCATTAGATCTATCATACTATAATCTAAACTTTGATGTTTCCTTCATATATCTAAATATCCTATTAACTAATGCATAATGTGCTTCTCTAGGGTCAGCTTGAAATCTTGCAACAACTCCAACTACATTTTCTATATCTATCCTTGTGCAAGTTAGATATTGCAATCCTCTAATAATAGATCTGTACTTCTTCTGCTCAACAGTAAGTGTCTCATCCTTAGTAGATAACTTGTGTCTAGTTATCATAGGTATTCCAACTGGTTTACATATTTCCAAACCAAATTTTTGCAATATATCTTTCATATACTTAGTCTAAGAAATAAAGATTCCTTCTTTATCCTGCACAATCTATGATCCTAGGTGTAGACAGCTAAATTTGATTACATCACTTTGGTAATCCTATTTAGTTATCTCTAAAGGCATCATTAATTAAATTCCTATTTAACTAATCCTTTTCCATCCCCTAGTTGATTAATTTAATTAATCATCTATAGTCCTAATTGATAAATCAAATAACCTATCGTTTATCAATTAAATCCTATTCTTCTATCTAATTCCAAAATCCCCATTTATTAAATAAATCTATTTGATAAATAAAGCCCTCAAATCTAATAACCCCTAACCTATCCCTAACCCTTCATTTAGCCTAATCCACCCCATCCACCCATACTAACCAAGCTTAGCCACTAACTCACCCACCCTCATGTATACCATCCACTTGCAAATCTCTAACAAGCCTAATCTAATCCTAAATCACCTCTAATCCCCCCCCTAACCTTGTCACATTCCCTAAGAAAGCTTAAGACTTTCCTAAGCCAAGAAAAGTCAACAATCTCAACTCCCTCCAAAATATCCCAACCACTAAGCCTTCAATGCTCTTACAAGCCCATTCATTGCTCTTACAAGCACTTATGAAGGTTCTTTATGAGGATATTATCCCTTGAGCCTCCTTTTTTGACTCATCATTCCCCTTTTCTCCATCCACTCACCCAGTGACATGTGTCACTCCCTAATTGGTGCTAAACAAGCACAATCCATGTGCTCCCCTTTAAGTGCATCCTAGCCCTCCTTAAGCTTTCATCTCTCCTTGCATCTTAGCCCTCCATCCCTCAAGCCCTTAGCCTATAAATTGAATCCCCTCCCAAGCCATTTCATCACAATCTTGGAGCTAAAGTTATAATGCCCTTTTGAGAGCCAAAACCACCAACCTTAACCTTATAATGCCAAATTGAGAGCTCACAAAGCTACCAATTTTCCATTACCCAACATCCATTGAAGCAAATTTGAGCACTTGAGCATACATTCCAATCCTTAGACTCATCTACCAAGCAAAGAGCTAAATCTTATTGGGAGAGTCCATTCATTTGGCTCACATTTCCAATTAGGATTTCCTCTTTAGTCTCTCATTTATGTTATGGTATTTTAGTTTGTAAATTCTTTTGATTTCTTAATTTAGTATTTCTAACATACTAATATAGCATATACATTTTGGTACGCCCGGTGGGACCCGTCTATGGGTCATTTCAATCTATGTTTTATTGTTTAAAACTAACCATCTAATGTTTTTTGTTGTTTGAGTGAGTTGTAGGGTGTTTTCCTTATTTTTGTAGGTTGAAGGACGCACTTTAGAAGAAGATATACCCTCAAACTCAAAAATAATCAAAACAATCAATTTTTTTGGAAAAAACTACGCATTTGAGTTTTGTTCATGCCTAGTGTCGTCTCTGCAGATTGGCGTCTGCACTTGGTGAACTGTCATTTGTGCCTGGTGAACTGTCATTTGCGCAAAATAGTCGTCATCTCCAAATTTTGGCATCTTTGCCTGATGTCCTATTGTCTTCCGGTCACCAAAATATCATCTCTGAAACATTAATTATCATCTTCGCTTCTTTTTCTGTCGTCTTTGAAGTTTGGCGTCTCCACCAGATATTTTGTCATCTCCATCGCCACCTCTAATATTTTGTCATCTCCACCACCGCCTCTCCTACTCTGTCATCTCCGCTGCCACCAACCCAAATTGTCATCTCTAAAAATTAGCGTCTCCACAAATCAACATCTTCGCTTGTCTCCTATTTTTTGTGCTGCCAAATCGACCTGTCGTCTCTACTTCTTTCTCTGTCATCTTCGTAGATCAACATCTCTGAATTTTAGCATCTCTGCTTGATGAAATGTCATCTCTGCCTATTTATGTTGCATTTCTGTTTTAGCATATTAGTTCTTGCACTGTTTATTTGAAAAAAAAAAAAGAGTATAAATCAAATTTTAACTTTTGGTGGTTCTATAGAATAGAGGTTTTTGTAAGCATTTTTACACTTAGGAAAAACAACAAAAAATGTTAAATTTTTTTTCCCATAGTTAAGCTTTCTTTTCGGAAGATTTTGGGTTACTAATCAATTTGCTTTTTGTCTTATTGCAAGTTGGAGCAACAAACTTAATCATGTTTTTTAGGTTTTTCTTAGAATGAACTTGCATGTTTAAACACGTTTTCCTTTGAATGTATGTTGCTCAAAACAAACTCTTGAATGCAATGGATTAAAATCAATTTTTCTTGGAATGCATGCTTAAAAAAAACAAACTCAATCTTGAATGCAAAGGATCAATTCACCATTGCAATATCTCACACTTCAATTTTTGGTGCATTAAAAATAACAAATAAATCTCTCTTTTGCATGCAACTTAGGCAAAATTAATTTTTGAACACTTAAGAAATTTGTTAAGTTAAAAACAAATCAACAAAAGTCAAATTTAGTAGTTTCTTCATTGGACTCACCCTCTTTAATCACCCATCAATTTAACCATTGGTTCAATCTCAGTGCCATCTATGGGGATGGGTCCACCTAAGAGACTGTTATGTGTTCCATAATCAGATTCTACTCGATTCTCTTTTTGAGGGTTTGTCTTAAACTTATAAGATTTCTTTAATGTCCAAAAATCTAGATTAAATTGATCACACTTCAAGTTTGGATTTTAAAATTGAACAACTCTTGACGTGGAGGGCCTCCGGGTGCGCGCTTGAAATTGAATCTCACACACCTTTGTTTTGAGCTTAAAAAAAAATCATACCAACTCTTGAATGCCTTAAAGAAAATTAATCAATACTTGACGTGGAGGGCCTCCGGGCGTGCGAGTTTATTTTCTTGTTGACCCTAACTCTTCTTCTCGTTCGCATTCTTCGATCGATTTTGCTTTGTTGGCACATTTCAAAGTTGGAATTGAACATTGTCTCTTAAACATGAGTGCTTGCAAAGTCTAGATCAACACACATAAGAGTCAATTGGTAAAAGAACAAGTGTGTTTTTTAGCCCAAGGTCATCCAAGTCTTCTCTCCCCTTGTCATCTTTCGAGGCCATCTTGGGTGCATAAGATTAGGATCCAAAACCTTGTTTCTCTTTTTAGGAGGCCTGCTTGGGGATTTCATCACCCCTTGGGATGACCTCAACTCCAGCGTTTTAGTGGAGTATAAAGATCGGGAGGTGAATCCAAAGACACCTCTCTTAAAATCAAGATTTTATCACTCGGGCTAAGCCTTAAGGAACTTTATACCCTTGAGAAGTGAAAGAGGAGAAGTGGGTTACCGCTCCTCTCGGCTGTGTGACATCTTTTTGTTTTCATCTATGGATTTGGGCCTCACATACCTTGGGTATATCGAGGACTCCCTAGCTAAACCAATTGTCAGCCTTGTAGACAACCATCTAGGGTGTTAATGTGTTTGAAGTGACTGATCGAAACATTTGTAAAACATACACACTCCTTGGCGCAAGTATCACATTCTGAGAATCAAAAACTTCTATTTGGTTGTTCCTATCTATTTGCTTGATTTTTTTTATTTTGTTGAATGAATGTTTGCCAAACTTGGTCAATCCTAGCTTAGGGCATACTTAGCGTAGTCACTACCTATTTCAGAAGTTGAACGAGTTGAAGCGAAACAACTGAGATCTCTCAAAGCCAAGCAGATTCAAGAATTCATGTCAGAACAACCCAAACCCAAACATAAGTTTTACAAAGTTAAACTCAAGCCATCTTAGGCATACCAAGAAATTTCAGCCAAGAGAAAGGAACTAACACCAAGCCCTCGAATTGCCAAACTCCACAAAGCAGAGGACAAAGCTGCCGACGAAGCCCTTCAAGATGCCTGGTTAGATCACACTATCCAACTTAACCAACATCCAAGAGTTAACAATGCTTATGCCTTACCAACTAGGAATGACTTCTATGATTAGACCCCCTTGTTTCTCCACATCTTCTTGCATAAGCTTCACTTTAGAGTCATCTTTGTAGGAAAGCCAACCATCTTTAGTCCTCCCTTTAAGCATTTTAGCTCATCCATCTCATTTAGAACCAAACCATCTAGCTAGCAATCCAAAAAATTCGCATCCAAGCTTTCAAAATTGTTGTCACCTTGCCAAAAGTTTGCCATTCCTAACATCTTCCAAATCTACCAGCCTCACCAAGGTTATCCCTTTGACAGAGCTTTGTCTAGGGTAATCTAGCTTTGTCACTTGTTATCCCTCATCACCTTGAGCTAAAGGTTGGGATCTACAAGTGGTCAATCTCATGTTCTTCCTAAAGGATCATCAGTCTATCCTTAAGTTGACACAATCACCACCAAGCTTGCACATAGGAAAGCAGACCTTTCACGATTTGGCAAAATATCTTTGAAGTTAGAATCCCCAACCCAATCCCCCTTAGGTTTTTTCATATAGCTTTGCCTCAACCTAGGAAATCATTTGCATAGAAGAGCCTTCCCCTTTTGCATCCATCAGCATTGTTGCATTTCATCCCTAGGAATATTTTCATGCCACCCATCACTCGCTTAGCCAAGAAGAAAGAGACAATGGAACCCTATCATTTGGATCGAACAACATCATCTCCCTTGAGCACTTAATCATCCTTTAGCCCAAAAAAAGCTACACCATCACCTATTAACATTGAAACTTTCATGAACCAACCAGGAAATGCAGTATTGGTGAATGCCATTATAGACAAGAACAAAGAGACAATCATGGCTAACTTTTGAAGGGACAATGTAGGAGCCTTTGACTTTGGAAGACCTCCTCCATTATCAGATCCATCTCACCCATTGTTTGGGTAGCTACCACCACCCATAGGCTCTTATGCTTCAAATTATCCTCAATATGTGCCAAAAGAAGAGCCTCAAGCCAATCCTTTTGATCCAACAGACCCAAACATACCAGCCTCCACTTAAGTTGAAATTTCCCTTCTGCAAGCCAATCTAGCCACCACCACTCCACCATTGGTCCATAACACTCCATCTCAAACCCCTTTCACCCAAAACACCTCACCATTAACTCCCTTCACTATTGCTACTGCTGCTCCTCAACCCAGCCTTCCAAATCCGCCCATCTCCCAAATCAGTGCTAGCATCTTTGGCCGACCTCAGTAATATATAATAGGGATGCCACCCATGGGGCCAAGTAATCAACCCTTCATCACCCCTAGCTTGTTTACGTCAGCTCAAAACATAATTCCATCATTTCCACTAGGTCCTTGGAGCTCAGTGTCATTAGCCACAAATCCACAAGCTACTACCCTCACTCCACAAAGCTATCAAACCCCACAAGCTACTACCAATGTTCTGCCAAGCTCCTAAGTGACCCAAACTCCTTCCACCAATATACCAAGCTTTCAAATCCAGCCACCAAGCTATCAAACCCCATCAGTTCCATTCCCAAGCTTTCAATTCCCACCACCTCCACCACTAACTAATCCATTACCTCCTATTACCAACTATTTTTCTATGCCCCTTCTAGGAGGAAATCCACCACCACCAACCACCAATTACTTGGCCTCCTTTGCCATGCAGATACCTTCCCAAATAGGGGCGCAACCCACATATATTGGTTAAACTCCTCAAATCCAAAGTCAAGTTCCACAAGCTCCCTGATCCTTCCTCCAAGCTTCACAACCATCTTATACCTTACCTCCACAAAGCAATCCATTTATCCCACAACCAGCTTATGTCCCTCAATCGCAATCCCAAATCCCATACCAGCAGCAAGCCTCGCAACACATACAACAATATGTGCCACCTCCACCTCAGCAACCCATTATCCATCATTCAGTTGCCCAAGCCATGTACAATCCCTACCAGCCCATACCTCAAAGCCATCCATATTCCATTGCCCCATCTAGCACATACCTACCTAAGAGCACTCCTACATTGATGGCACCCCAGCTATCACCCATTAATTTAGAATGGGAAGCCATGAAGATAGCTTTGAAGAACATCCAGGAGGGAAATGATCAAAAAACCTTCAAGTTTGAGAATGTGTGTCCTTACCCATTTGACAGAACCATTACCATGACACCATTTGCCAAGCATTTTGAGACACCCAAATTTGACAAATTTAGAGGAAAAGGAGACCCTATCACACATATCAAAGAATTTTACATGCATTACCAAGAAGTGGTATACGATGACATCTTTCTCTTGCGTCTCTTTCCCAAAAGCTTTGCCGGACCAGCTCTTGAATGGTTTTATAGAATCCCCTATGGAAAAATTAAAATTTTTGCTAAATTATCTGAGGCATTTGTAGCCCAATATGACCATCTCGTTGAAACAAAGCTATCAGTAGTTGATCTTGTCCACACTAAGCAAAAAGGTGGAGAAAGCCTTCCTGAATATCTGCAAAGATGGCAAGCCCTTACCACCCGCATATCTTGCACCTTGCCAGAGCACCATTTGGTGAAAATGTTTATTGATAATACCCATCCCAGCTTGGCTCACCACATGACCATGAACTATTTGCAGACCTACAAAGATATCAAAGAGAAATGAATGATCCTTGAGCAAGGACTCATTAAAGATGGTGTGGTCAAGATTTATAAAGAGGCCAACCAAAATCAATCACATTCCAATGACAAGTCTAGGTATTGGAACAAAAACAAGCACATTGCAACAGATGGCGTCACTGACACCAGACATGTGAATATTGTTGGTCCTTCTCAAAATCAGTCTAACCCACCATATCACCCAAACAATCAACAAGCTATCAACTACCAACAATAGAATCACCAAAGCTATCAAGGCCACAATCCAAGACCCAACTTTCAAGGGTCTAGCAATCAAGCTAATGCCATCAATGTAGCTGCAGGACAAAAACCTAGATCCCAACCTGCACCTCGAAATTATACACCCCTTGGTGAGCCTTTGGATGTCATTTTTGAGAAATTAGTTAAGGAAAACATCATCAAATTTCCTCCTATCCAGCAAATTGATCCAAGCCAATCCAAAGCTGCATGGTACAAAGACAATGAGTACTGCAAATTTTATAGGGTAAAAGGTCACACTACCCTAAGATGCATGAAACTAAAAGATTATGTGTAGGACCTCATTAATCAAAAATAAATCATAGTTGGTGCCCAAACCTCTCCCAATGCAAGCTTACAGATCTATCAAAATGCTTTTCCTCCTCACAACAACCACAATCCTAGAAAAGCACCTATCCAAACCAACAACAACAACACCAACAACTACCAGCCAAACCAACAGCATGGGAAGAACAATGACCACACTTCATCCTATATAGACTATGGTAGCCTCATAGGTTGTATATTCGAGAAAGAGCCTTCTGTCAATGTTATTAATATCCAAGGACCAAATAATGAGTGTGCAGTCACCACTAGAAGAGCATGATTTAACATCACAGGTCCACCAGTGTCACCAACACGATCAGCTCCATCAAAAAGCCAATACAATATCTTGGAACACCTTGGGAACATGCCAGCCCAAATCTTCATTTTAGACCTTCTCTGCACTAGTCCTGTGTACAAAAGCATCCTTGACAATGCTCTCATAGAATCTTGTGTCCCTTTAGATATCAACGCTACTGATTTTCATAATCTTGTTGGACACCTTTCATCCTCATGTGTCCTATCATTCAAACCCACCGACATACCCGTAGTCGAGCCAGATCACACCCTTTCACTCTGGATAGCCATCATGGTATCCAATTTTGCCATAAAAAGAGTAATGATAGATAATTGACCAGCCTTGAATGTTTGCACCCTAAAATTCATAAAACAAGCTGGGTATACTAAGGCAGATATCATCAGTGAGGTTATCACCATCAAAGCTTATGAAAACTTCGAAAGAACCATAGAAGGAACTATTTTGCTGCCAATCAAGGTTGGGCCAATCATCCAAGAAACACTCTGCCATGTTATTGATCTAAACCTACCATCAACATCCTCCTCGGCCGCCCATGGATTCATGCCATGAAAGCCGTTCCATCCACTTACCATCAGTGCATCAAATTTTTGCATCAAGACACTGAGGTAACTATCAATGCTAATCCAGAACCCTTTGCTTACTGCAATGCGGTTGAAGCTTCATATACAAACCATTTCCTTGGAATTGATATTGGCACAACCATTGCCAGTTCATCCCACACTTGTAATGACCCAAAAACTATCCTCGCCTCCACCCTATCTACTGTGAAGATCAATAACAAAGGTTGTGGAGAGTATAGTCTGTCAGATGCATTTGCTTTCGAGGCACTCCCACTTGATCCACATGCCCATGGATGATCGACATATCACAAAGTTAAGGAGATTCCACCTCCTTGATACAAACATTTTAGCTCAACAACCTTTGTATCCTCAAAAATTCCTCTTCATGAGGAGCTCACTCTAGATATCAATAATTGGTTACATAAGGATGCACCTCCAAGAAATCAAGCACGCCTTGATCACTTCAGCCAAAAGTACCCCCAAGAACATAACCTCATCACTGACAAATGGAAATATCAAGGTGGTGGTCTAGGACCAGAAGAAAGAGGCATGCAGTGCCCCATCGAAGCACACAAGTGGGAAACAAAGTCAAGTCTTGGCTTTGGCATACCCACAACTGGGGGCACCAATGAGAATGGTCATGCTTTTTTGAACATTCACCGTGACCTTGTCGAAATTGAAGACATTCATGAAGAAGTTGAAAAGAGAGCCTACGATGATATCCCAGACCAAATCTCCCTAGGAGACTCTATTCTCCAAGAACTATCTATCTATTTCATTGAACTACCACTCGCCCATTCACAACTCATAGATTGGGACCAACCAAGTGTCATACACATTGATGAGTTCACATCAGAGGAAGCACTTTTGAGATTCATCAGAGCTGAAACACCTCACAAGAAAACAAAGCTAGATTCTGCCTATATCTATAAGCTCGATCCCAAGGGGTATTTTGGAGAAAATCCCCAGCCTGGTTCCAATACACCCAAAATTGGAACTAAGGTAAATCCAGGACTAGCTAAAGCAATGAAGAGAACCCCTCAGCAAGAAAATCCAGAGTCGCAAGTAGAACATGAGGATTTAACATTGCCTCCTCAAGATAATCGACCAGAGGTGTCTTCTATTCTAATTGAGGATACTAGAGAAGTCAACATCAGTTCTTAAGAGATCCCCATACTTGTTCACATTGCTGCATCCCTATCACAAGACCAAGCTAATCTCCTCTTTGAGGTCTTAAGAGAGAACATTGGCCAATTTTCATGGTCATATCAGGACATGCCAGGACTTGATCCAAAGCTTGTAGTTCATCATCTTGCAGTCGATCCCAAGATCAAGCCCATCAGACAAAAGCTTAGAAAAATGCACCCCAAGGTGGCATTACTAGTCAAAGCTAAATTAGAAAGAATATTAGCTACTAAGGTTATCCGACCTATCGACTACTCAGAGTGGATCTCCAACATGGTCCTTGTCACTAAGCCTTCTGGTGACATCAAAATCTGCACTGATTTTAGAGATCTTAACAAAGCTTGTCCAAAAGATGATTTTCCCTTGCCCAACATAGATATGATTGTAGATCTTACAGCTGGACATGAAATTTTATCCCTCATGGATGGATTTTTTGGGTACAATCAAATCAAGATTGCAGAAGAGGATCAGCATAAGACATCATTCACTACCCCTTGGGGAACCTTTTGTTACAACATGATGCCTTTTGGCCTAAAGAATGCAGGGGCTACCTATTAAAGAGCTATGACAGCCATTTTTCATGATCTCATCCATAGCATTTTGGAGGATTATGTGGATGATATCTTGGTCAAATCTCATACCTTCATGGATCATCTTGCTGACCTAGAGAAAGTCTTTGATAGGTTAGCCAAATATCATCTCATGTTGAATCCCAAAAAATGCGTCTTTGGGGTCACATCTGCCAAGCTTCTAGGCTTTATAATTTCTAAATGAGGTATAGAGATCGACCCCAAGAAGGTCAAGGCTATCTTAGACATGCCTCCTCCCTAGACACTGTGATAGCTTTGCTCTCTTCAGGGAAAGCTCCAATCCGTTTGGTGCTTCATCTCCCAGCTTACAGATAAGTGTACGCCATTTACACATTTACTAAAGAAGGATAAAAACTTCAAGTGGGATCCTTTATGCCAACGCAACTTCGATCAGCTCAAGCAGTATCTTGCCAATCCCCCTATCTTGGTTGCACCAGTTCCTGGTCATTTGATCTTGTACATATCAGCAATGCCTATTGCTCTAAGGGCACTTCTAGCATAGCTCGATGACTACATCAGAGAAAGAGCCATCTACTATATTAGTAGAACCCTAGTTGGTTATGAACTCAATTACACTCCTATGGAAAAAGCTTGTTTGGCAGTTGTTTTCTGAACTCAAAAGCTTCACCACTACATGCTAAGTCATACCATCCAACTAGTCTCAAAGATAGACCCTCTCAAGTATATGCTCTCCAGAACAGCACTTACAGGCTATTTGGCCAAATGGATTATGCTCCTTAGCGAATTTGACATCCAGTATGTGGATAGAAAGGCAATCAAAGGGCAAGCTATAGCAGATCACCTAGCTGATGCACCTCTAATAGATGCATATCCTTTGATCACAAAATTTCCAGATGAGCATATCTGCCTAATTGAAGAACAACCCCCATGGAAGCTTTATTTTGATGGTTCACACACATCTTGTGGATCAGGGGCAGGAATATTGTTGGTCACCCCTAAAGGAGATTATATTCCAAAAAAATTCAAGCTACAATTCCCTAACACCAACAATATAGCTGAATATGACGCTCTCATAGTAGGATTATAGATAGCTGTAGAATGGAACATCACTGAGTTACAAATCTTTGGCGATTCTCAACTCATCATCAAGCAAGCCCTAAATGAATGTCAAACCAAAGATGAAAAGTTATTACCCCACAAAGAGCTAGTTGATCAACTAACCTAGCATTTTACAAAGCTTCAGTTTACACAAGTGCCTTGAAATCAGAACAAAGCAGCAGATGCTATGGCTACTATCGGCTCACTCTTGGAAATTCCCCAAGTGGTTACACAGTATGAGTTTTTAGTCGAGCAGCTCCTCACACCTGCCTATGTGAATGATGACTCAAACCATGTTTGTATCTTGGTTGGTCCCCAATCCCCTTGGTACCATGAGATTCACGCTTACCTTAAAGATGGTATCATCTCTCCTCACCTCACACGTACCCAATGCCAAAACCTTATCCAAAAATCATCCTGCTATGTTATCATAGCCAATACCCTATATCATCTGGGTTATCACGATACTCTCTCTAGGTGTTTAGACCAAAACGAGGCCGCAATGGTGTTAAAAGAAGTACACACTGAACTTTGCGATGCCCACACGAGTGGTATTGTCCTAGCGTGACAAATCCTTAGAGCGAGCTACTATTGGCCTACCATTGAAGAAGACTCCTGTGACTTTGTCAGAAAATGTCTCCCATGTCAGCAGCATGCAAATCTTGTGCACGCTCTAGCATAGGATCTACAACCTATTGCACCACCTTGGCCTTTCGCTTGTTGGGGCCTTGATCTAGTTGGAACTATCACACCTCTCTCATCTGATGGACATAAATGGATAATAACAGCTACAGACTATTTCACTAAGTGGGTGGAAGCAGTCCCCCTAGTCTCAGCTATAGGAGTTCAAGTCTCCAAGTTCATCTTGTACCACATTGTTTGTCGCTTCGGCATCCCTTCCACCATCTTCACCGACCACAAAGGTAACTTTGAAAATCTCAACATGGAAGAATTATGCACTTCCCTTTGCATCCATCACCACTTTTCTAGCCCATATTTCCCACAAGGTAATGGCCAGGTAGATGCAACTAACAAAACCCTCCTCAAAATCCTAAAGAAAGTTGTCAATGATTTCGACCGCAATTGGCACCTACAAATAAATCCAGCCCTATGGGCTTATTGAACCTCCTTCCGTGCATCCACAGGCACAACTCCATACTCCCTAGTCTATGGTGCCAAAGCAGTACTACCTATTTGAGGTTGAACTTTCCTCCTTGCACATATATTTGCAAGGGCAAATATCAGATGAAGAATACAGAGTAGCCAGACTCACCCAACTAGATCTCTTAGACAAGAAGCGACAACAAGCCTATGATCATCTCACATTCTATCAAACTCATCTCAAAAGGAATTTTAACAAGAAGGTGCTTCCATGACACCTTCATCTGGGTGACATGGTCCTCAAAGAAAACATGAAAGTCCAGGCAGATCAAGAAAAGAAAGGCAAGTTTGAACCTACCTGGCTTGGTCCTTATGTTGTCACTGCATCCTTTGTCTCCGATGCCTACTAGCTATCTACACCAAAAGGAGAACTCTTGAAGTTCTATGCTTGAAGATCCTTGGTATACCCAGCTTTTGAAAAATACAAAAAAATAGTAAAGAGAAATAAACGTTGAATGGTGAAAACTTGGCAATTCAAGCACCTTGGAAAGGTACCTTGGTGAAAACTTGGTAATTCAGGTGCCTTGTGTACTAAGACTAATCCATTATCTATCACTATCCTATCCCTCATCCATTCACCCACCATCCCATAAAACACTTGCTTGTTCCCTTGGTGTTCTAACCAAATATCCAAAATCTAATGAAGCTTGTAAATACCTCCTGTACAGCTTGTAAATCTTGTATCATCCCTTGTATCACAGCCTGTATATGCAAAACTTGTCCAAAGCTTGTACCATATTCCAGCTTGTAAATAATCTTGTATCCTAGCTTGTATCATATCACACGCACACAAAGAATCCCATTTTCACTTAAGCTTTTTGCAAACGATCTACCTATCCGCCTATCAACTATTACAGACATCCTACCCTTCACAAACATTTCCATCTCACAAAACCAAAACATGAACAACCTTGTACATTTGTAACATATCTTGGTCTGTTAGCTTGGACATCCTCTTTAGCTTAGTACCACTGTATTTATCCAGCTTTCGTGTCAGTTCCTCCTTGATCAACATCTTGCACACATCGCACAACCCTTGGTTAGCTATTCCAATGCATCCTTTAGCTAGATCTCCTGTCACCAAAGTGTTGTCCTTCTTAGTTTAGCTTGCTAGATGCATCACTCATCCATATCCATTAGCTTAGATGCTCTCCAATAGATCCTTGTAGGATATAGATTTCCTCATGTCTGATCTTGGTCTGTTAGTACCTCATCCTACCCATCTCCTTGGCAAATGGTTCTCTTTTGGATTTTTTCTTTCTTTTGATTTGCAATCTTCCCTTTTGGGTCTTGAAATATCTTTTCCAAGCAATCTTTTTATTCCCTCCTCAAGGTTGCCACGATCTTCCATATCATGGTATACTATGAATGGGGCAATCTGAGCATAAGGTCTTGATTAGGTCTTTTGTTTGTTTGTCTTTTCTACTTGTGGGTTACCCAGTGTCGATTCCATGCTGCTTCCTTCGAGATTCATGTGTGATGCTGGGGCAATCCTTGCGTGTTTGTTTTGAGTCAGTCCATCAGTCAGTCCTCTGGACGGTTGGTGAAAAGGCCTTGATGTTCTTGGTAACCTTGGTAATTAACCAACAATCCTATAACAAATCTAGTGCTCAACTACATGGTGGTACTTCTCTTTGAAGTATCCCCCCGTTCAAAAGCTTCAATGGATTTCCTTCATCTCCATTATCCCCCATCCATATCTAAACATCTATCTCTTCTACCCTAGCTTATGCATCAGTATCTCTTTGAATCAATCATCACTCTTAGCTTTAGGGATCCACAATCCTAGTCTTAGGGATCCACCAATCCAATCAATCGACCAAGCCTCATCTTTTGAGATACACAATCCTAGTCCTAGGGATCTCCAAAACCCATCTTCCACCAATCTGACTCTTTGAAATCCTATTGCATCAGCTTTGTCATCCCATCATCCATCTCCCTATCCTGGATTCCTTTTTAAAGCGCTCCCCTCTTTCCTCCACCTTCCCTAAAGTCTTAAGCTTGCTTCCTCTTATACATCTAATAGCCTTTTATCATTCTCTTGTAGTGAGAGTTTGAGCTAATTCAGCCCCTTCTCTCTGCCAATCTGAGTCTCCTTGCTCATCTTGGATTCTTGTACTTTTCAAGAAGCTGTCAAGCCTCATTTCTCTCTCTGTCACCTTCTTGAGGGGGCATAATCTAAGTCTAGTCTCTCCTCTTATTATCTGAGACTAGGGCAACCTTGTTGCTAAAAAATCTTCCTCATGTCGTCTTCGTTCAAACTTATTTGAAATAATGTTGTCTCAACACTATGTCAAAGTGGGGCAAAATGTAGACACCTAAATTTGATTACATCGCTTTGGTAACCCTATTTAGTTATCTCTAAAGGCATCATTAATTAAATTCCTATTTAATTAATCCTTTGCCATCCCCTAGCTGATCAATTTAATTAATCATCTATAGTCCTAATTGATAAATCAAATAACCTATCGTTTATCAATTAAATCCTATTCTTCTATCTAATTCCAAAATTCCCATTTATTAAATAAATCTATTTGATAAATAAAGCCCTCAAATCTAATAACCCCTAACCTATCCCTAACCCTTCATTTAGCCTAATCCACCCCATCCACCCATACTAACCAAGCTTAGCCACTAACTCACCCACCGTCATGAATGCCATCCACTTGCAAATCTCTAACAAGCCTAATCTAATCCTAAATCACCTCTAATCCACCCCTAACCTTGTCACATTCCCTAAGCAAGCTTAAGACTTTCCTAAGCCAAGAAAAGTCAACAATCTCAACTCCCTCCAACATATCCCAACCACTAAGCCTTCAATGCTCTTACAAGCCCATTCATTGCTCTTACAAGCACTTATGAAGGGTATTTATGAGGATATTATCCCTTGAGCCTCCTTTGTTGACTCATCCTTCCCCTTTCCTCCATCCACTCACCCAGTGACATGTGTCACTCCCTAATTGGTGCTAAACAAGCACAATCCATGTGCTCCCCTTTGAGGGCATCCTAGCCCTCCTTAAGCTTTCATCTCTCCTTGCATCTTAGCCCTCCATCCCTCAAGCCCTTAGCCTATAAATTGAATCCCCTCCCAAGCCATTTCATCACAATCTTGGAGCTAAAGTTATAATGCCCTTTTGAGAGCCAAAACCACCAACCTTAACCTTATAATGCCAAATTGAGAGCTCACAAAGCTACCAATTTGCCATTACCCAACATCCATTGAAGCAAATTTGAGCACTTGAGTATACATCCCAATCCTTAGACTCATCTACCAAGCAAAGAGCTAAATCCTATTGGGAGAGTCCATTCATTTGGCTCACATTTCCAATTGGGGTTTCCTCTTTAGTCTCTCATTTATGTTATGGTATTTTAGTTTGTAAATTCTTTTGATTTCTTAATTTAGTGTTTTTAACAGACTAATATAGCATATACACTAGGAAGTATTTCATTTCCCCCATCATGCTCATTTCAAATTCCTTCTTCATTTCTTCTGCAAACTTGTCACTTTCACTATCATATCCTCCAAATATGATATCTTCAACAACTATTACCAAAATCAACAATCCATCACCTATTTCTTTCAAGTAAAGATTACTATCTACCATACCTTTGCTAAATCCAAAATTTGGCAAATGCTTGTCCAACCTTGCATACAAGGTTTTGAATGCTTTTTTCAAGCCATATAATTCTTTCTTTAATCTGTATACCATGTGCTTGTCATCTATTAAAGGAAAACCTTTAGGTTCTTCTATGTATACCTCATGTTCAATTTCTCCATTTAGAAATGTTGACTTGACATCCATATGATACACTTTGAATTTCTTATGTGTTGCATAGGCTAAGAATAACCTTACTACTTTAATTATTTCCACAAGAGAATAGGTTTCTTTATAGTCTACTCCTTTTTTCTGTGGGCAGCCCTTACATACCAATATTTCTTTTTTTCTTACAACTTCACCTTGTTCATTCATCTTGTTCATGAATAGCCATTTTGTTCCTATCACATTCTTGTCTGCTAGTCTAGGGACCAATTCCCATGTCTCATTTTCACTATCTAATCCAATTCTTCTTTCATAGTTTGCTTCCAATAGTCATCTTTACATGTCTTATCTACATTCTTTAGTTCTACTTGAGATATTAAACATAGTTCTTCATTTATGATACTTCTTGTCATCATACCTTTATCTTTTCTCTCGATGATCTACTATGGTAATTGTCATATTCTTACTAGAGGTAGGAGTTGTTATCTTAACTCTGAGCTCTGTTCTAGGTTCTAAACTTTTTTCTTGCCTTAGCTCACCTTCATTCTGCAAATCATTTTTAGTCTCAATGAGTACTTCATCATTCTTTTTAGGAACAACATTCTCATCATCAGAATTGTGGTCAACTATTCTTTCTTGTATCCTAAATTTCTCATCAACTTCTATAGTTTCATTTTCAATAGTAGTCTTAGTTCTTAGATTATAACGTCTACAAGCTCTTCTTTTCATTGAATAACCAAGAAACATACCTTCATCCCTTCTAGCATCAAATTTACTGACATCATCATCTCTTCTTTTATAACACTTGCTGCAAAAAATTCTTAAATACTTAACTATAGGTGAGTGACCAAACCATAACTCACAGGGTGTCTTGATCATACCTTTTCTGATCTATACTCTATTCATGGTATATACTAAAAACTTAACTACTTCTCTCAAAAGTTTCTTTAAGACATCATTATCAACTAACATCACTCTTGCTACTTCTACTACTAACTTGTTCCTTCTTTCAACAACCCCATTCTATTCAGGAGTCTTCAACTCAACTCTTTCTTTTTCTCTAGGATTGGATTTTTCTTTTCAATCTAATTTTTCTAAATATCTTTGCTAATGATAACTTCCACATTTTCACAATTAGCCTTTGGATCAACAATAGTTACCAAATATATCTCTTCTAATACTTCCTCTTTCTTAACTAATTTAGGTTTATTATCTTTATCATCAAAATCATTCAAGAATATTTCCATACTTTCTTTAAATTCTTCATCTTCATCAGAAAGAAAACTCTTTCTAGTTTTTCTTACTCGCTTAGGGCATGTAGATGAGAAATGACCAAACACATTACATGTCCAACAAAAAAAACTTTCATACCTTTTGGCTCTCTTTTCATAACCAGATCAATACATTCCTTGATCTTCATGTCTCTTTCGATCTCGATTTATCTTTACTTGTGCTTCTATCTAGAAACTCTATACCCAATTTTGATCTCTTACCAAGAACCTCCATCTTCTATGTGTCAAAATTTTCTTCATCAGATTTAGGACTATCCTTTCTAAAATAACTCACCATGGAGCTCCCAAAGATTTTAATCCTTATCTTCAAGGACTCGTCACTCTTATACCAATTGTTAGAAATAATAGTCCACCAAGTTAACTAAGAGTGGGGGGGGAAGAGGTGGGGTGAATCAGTTATCCAACGAAAATATTTATCAACTTTAATTAATATTTAACATGTAACCAAATTAAACAACAACCATAATAAGATACACATACACAGTTACACCAGATTTGTTAACTAAGGAAACCCTTGATCAGAGGGAAAACCCTTGTGGGAATGATGCCCACAAAGATATACTGATATATATTTCTTGTTATAGGATGGACCCTATTAGGAGTCTATAAATAAATTTAGTACATAAGAGTCCCTATTAAGAGACTTTGAATCCTTGTTAGAAGATTCCAACCCTGTTAAGAGTTGTGCCAACCCTATTGTATAAGTAGAAGCACCCACTGTCCAAATAACTTCTAGGTCAAGATCACCGAACTTCACTATCCAACTAATCTCTCAACTATTCCTTGTAGAATAATTTTTTGTACTATGATTTATCCTCTTTCCTCTATCTTATCAACTAGAGAAATCACTGTCAGACCTTTTAGACCAGGTCACAAACCTTAGATCTCAAAATAAAACCTTGGCAATGGAATTTTCTCCAACTTCGCTTTGCTCTGCTTATCTTCACATGACATCCTAATTACTCAATGTTCATATCATTTTTCCTCTTTCTCCTCTTCTTTCTTCTTGTATAACAAAGGAAAATGTCCTTCCTTTATACTAAGTCCATAAAATAATTCCCATGAGTTGGTGATTACATCTTCTCAAATAATAATTATAGGACCTCATTAAGAACACATTTACTTAACAATAACATCAATTTTTCACCTTGTATCTTAAATAAATTTTTGTATGTCTAATATTATGATAAGAAATCTTAGCCACATCATCTTCAAAATGTCTTCTACATGCCTTTAACCTTAATTCTCAAAATAATAATTCTGCTAAGAGATATAACAAGTTTACTAGAACATGCTTCTATAAACTCCATCTCCAAACAATCTTCACCCAAACTTGCATAACTTCTTTTAGACTTAATATTTTTACACCTAAGGTTAGCTTCATATAATAGACACTTATTAGTATCTCCCATTAACCTCACTAGTAAAAATACTCAATGATCTATCCATACCAACTTAATCTTTATTGTCATTCTTCTGTTAGATACCATAGAAAACTGCTATGTTGACATCAATCACAAACACAATCATGAATGTAACATATCATCATGAAAATTATCTAATTATGTTTCTATAATACTCCCCCATAGGAATATCATCAACATTCATGCTTCAAACATAACTATAATTTGCCTTCACTTGACGAAGTATTATAGTTTATAAATGGGTCTAAGTTGATGTCTTTCCTAGATGGATACTCATGATATAACCAGGTGATGGTAGATGAGAAAGACATATTAAAAACAAAATTCAGTAGGAAATGGAAAAAAAAGGATGTCCTTTGGATTAATTAATTTAGGAGTTACACTTCAAAGAGCAATGGATTAGGCATTTAAGGGATTGGTAAACAAATGTATAGTTATCTATATGGATGACCTCATAGTCTTTTCAAAAGAGAGGAGTACCCATATCACTAACCTAAAAAAAAATTCAACCAATATTGGAAATACAATATATCTCTTAACACAAAGAAATGTTCATTTGGAGTTACGTACTAAAGGGAAGATCTTGGGTCACATCATTTTTGAAGTTGGTATTTCAGTTGATCCTAAAAGGATAGACTCAATTCTAAATATTGTGCCTCCCCATAGTCACAAAGAGCTTAAACAATTCTTTGGGAAGATTAATTTTGTAGATAAATTCATTAGAAAGTTTTCCTAAATAGTTTTCCCCCAAAATGACTTACTAAATAAAGGAGAAAAAAGTTATTAGGTTCTTAAAGTCAAGAAATATTTTGAAGATATCAAAGCAGCCATTTCTACTGCCCCAATTCTTGTGAGCCCTAATTATGAATTGCCTTTCAAAGTCTATTATTTTTTTAAGAAAAATCATGTGTAGGTATCCTCACAAAAAAGAAAGATAAAGAAGATGAGAGAGCGATCACATTTATGAGTTCCCCATTGAAGAATGCTAAATTGAATTATCCCAATCTGGATAAAAAATCATTCACCCTAGTGAAGACAATCAATAAATTTTTCCACTACATAATCAAGAGTAAGCTATATGAAATTATTCCAGATCCTATAGTCAAATCATTAATACAAAATTAGTTAGGAGAAAGAAGAGAAATATGAATGGCCATCTTACAAGAGCTTAATTTATAAATTCAACCAATGAAGTTAGTAAGAGGACACGAGTTAACCAAGATGATAGCTGATAATGAAGAACAAATCATAGTGTCTCAAGTACACACTAATGAATGGATAATAAAAAATGTTTGGTATCAAGACATCATATTATATCTCTTGAAAAATAAATACCCTCAATGGATGAACAATTCCCAACATAGAGGACTAAAAATGAAATGCCAGTCATACATGCTTCAGGATAGGAAACTCTATAAGAAAAACTATAAGGGAATTTACTTGAAGTTCTTAGGTCATGAAGAAGTGAGAGAAGTACTATAGCAATATCATGACAAGTACAATATTACACATGAGTTAGTGGAGGCCACAACCCATCAAATTATAAGATCAAGATACGTTTGGCCTACTATATTTAAATATACCTATGAACACATGTTTTCTTGTCATGTATGCCAAACAAGTGACAACAGGGAAATACACCCAACAATGCCATTGCATCCAATATTTGAGGTTCGCCCCTTTACCAAGTGGGGGCTAGATTTTATCAAACCTATAAATCCACCATCATCAATAGGGAATATGTTTATTCTAACAACTATAGATTATTGTACATGGTGGTCTAAAGTTAAATTTTTTAGACATTGTACAACAAAAGTGGTCACTGACTACCTAGAACAATACATTGTGACTAGGTTTGGAATGCCCTTCTTCCTAGTGTGTGATAATAGGTCATCTTTTGCATCAAATTTCTTGCTTAATGGGAATTAGAGAATAAATCCATAATCAAATTGTCATTCAATTATTATCCATAAGGAAATGGTGTAGCTGAGTCTACCAACAAGAATTTCATTACACTCATAAAATGCTTGCTCACAGAAAATCAAAAAGATTGGTATACCCAATTGAAATACTTGTTATGGATAGATAGAGTTAGGATAAATAATTCTTTGGGAACATCCATGTATCTACTAGTCTATGGCCAAGAACCACTATTCCCGTTCAAGCTCAAGATTCTAGTGCTAAAATTTATGGGAGGATATGTTGAGGATGCTGAAAGTGTCCAAATTAGATTGATGAATATGTTGGAATTGGATGAGAAAAGTACAAAAAATTTAGAACATATGTAAAAATATCAAATTGCCATAAAATATTGGTTTGACAAGAGAGCCATGATCAAATCTTTGTAATCTTAGACATTGTTCTTTTGTGAGATAAGGCAAAAGAAAACCTAGGAAGTCGTACCAAGCTTCAACTCTTGTGGATTGGTCCTTATTAGATTCCAAAGATTATAGGGGAAAACACCTTTAGGCTAAGTACTTTACAAGGGGAATTTGTACCATTACAATATAATGGCATATTTTTTAAAAATTATTTCAAAGCCTAATAGAGAAAATATTCCAATTTTTTTTTTATAAAAAAAGTGTTTTCTTTTAGTCATGTGTTTACTTTAAGTTTTGTGTGTTTGTTTTATTTTCTTTTTTGGTCTAGGGTTAAGGTGTAATCAAGATTTCATCTTGGTAATCAAGACCATCCCAATTAGTGTTTATTTTAGGGAAGATGTATTTCTTCATCAAAAGCATTTAGATAACTTTGTTTCTAGTACCAACCAAAATATAGGCATGACTTGTAGTCACAAAGGACTTTTGCCCTATAAATTAGAATCCAAGTCGATCACTCTCAACACTTGACAAATTTAAAGTATTGATCATCTAGGTTGTTTCCAAATCTAGGTTGACAGTAGCAAGGGATGGTTCAAAATCTATTGGTTCAGATAAAAGATCTCTTCAAAGACCTATAAAGATCATTGTTTGGCATTAGAGTTTCCTAAAGGTTTATTCAAAGAGGAACACAAGAGGTATCGAACTAGAAATTCATCTAGAAAAGAAACACTAATGTCTTAGCCACTTAATAAATGTGGTCAACGTAAAAAAAATAAAAGAAAAAATATTATTAAGGTGGCACATAAAATATTCCAAAAAATTGTAAACATAATCAATTATAGAACTAGCATTTCAATTGCTATCCTATTTTGCATGAAGAACAAAAAATTTCAAGGAAGAATCAAGTGGACACACGTGAGATCTACAAAGAAAGTTAAGAAGATTATCAAATACTCAAAGAAAAGAAATTAATAACTCATTAAGAGCCCTTTTAATGGATTCTCTCATCTAGTCATACAATGATGGATAATAGATTTATGGGGATTTTCAATGTTTATTCTGATTAGCAAAGTGTTGTTTTTGTGCTACTAGACACTCATGATAGATGAGACCTAGAGACGTCAAAAAAAGGAATTGAAACACTAAACACAAACTAAGCATTAAAATTTTAGATTTTGAGTTCTTGTTATCACTTGACACAAATTAGATGAATGCTTTCTAATGACGAAATGCCTTTACCATCTCTTCACTTCTTTTGGGTCTATTTATTGCAGTTTTACATAACATGCCCCTTTTTTAGTCCAAAATGGCGACCCCCTTATTTTTAAAAGATTCGTCTAAAAAAACCCAATCATGTTCCTTTATCAATTAGGTCTAAGTCTAGGATAGTCTTTGGTACCTATTTAGGAAAGTTTGGGTATAATTAGAAGGTTAGAAATACACATTTTGACTCATAGTGAAAAAGTGCGCAGTTGCACACTAGTGCACCATGCACATTGGCACATGTGCACTAAGTGCACAAACATGTAAACTCACCTCCAACTAAGGATGTGTATATGCACACCCTCAGAGGTGCACATCTTTAGAAGCCTCCCTCCTATAAGTAGACCCTGCCTTCACCCTCTTTTAATCACTTGTTTACCTCTGAGCCCATAAGTGCACCTCTACACCTTATAGAGTTCCACATCCCCACTCATGCACATGTACACAACCAAGAATTGAACCATTTTAAAAGTAAAACACAATTTTACATATGCACACTTGCACATGTGCGCACATTCACAGTGTGCACCATATGAGCAAAACATCAACATAGCATTTTTTCACTACACAAGTAAAGTGTGTAGTTGCACATATGCACATGTGCACTAAGAACACAACTACCCACTCTATATTTATTGAATTCTAAAGCCTTCTAAGTGCACCATGTGCACAAGGTGCTCATATGCACACTTTAGGTAATATCAAGAATTTTTTTGTTATTTTCTTCTATTTTGGTCAGTCTTTTTTTAGTCTGGGTCATGTTTTAAGGGCATCTTTAGTTTCTACCATTAAAAATACAAGAATTTATCCTCTATGTAGATAAAATGGCATCCTCTTCATCCTCTATGGACATAAAGATTTCTTAAAAACTAGTTGCATTCAAGTATCAATGAGCACCCAAGAAATCCCACTTTAGAGACAGGCACTCTACAATCTAAGATACTAAGTTAGGACATATCGATTGGAATTCCTTTTTAATATTGTGTAATAAGCACAAGGTGAGGTCATCTATGGTATCAATATTGATGAAAAATGGATGAGTAAATGGAACTTCTCACCCAATATTAGTTCAATAATTAGAACTAATTATGACTGTAGCACATCATTACATGCTGAAAGAGAAAGGGGTCAAGAGCATGGCCAAAGAAATAATCCTTGATATTAGATGCCAAAACATTGAGAAGGTCTTCCATCTACCATGGGTAGATTACTACCTATAGATTGCCTATGACATGGAAGATAGATGGTACAAGGAATATGAGTTAGAAGCAAAGGAGCTGGTATAAGGAAGTACCTTATTGACAAGACACCTTTGAACATGAGAAGTGGAAAGGTTGATATGACCCAGGCTACATGATAGATGACATTTCCTACTCTATAGTTCTATTGAGTAGAGACATGGGCCTCACATTTGGTCACTTAGAGACATGGATGGTGCACTTAATTGAAACTATTAGAATGGGGAAGATACCTATTGATTGAGCTACTATAGTCAGTGACAATCTAGATGAATAACTGATTTTAGTGAAGAATGAACCCCTTCTATATGACCTCCTATATAGTATATCTTCTAGGAGAAAGACCTATAGGTTACTAAGGGTTATTTAGGAAGGGAATCATGAAGGACATAAATGGTTGACCATACATAGTTTATCCCTAGCTTGTGAAGAAGAAGCCCCCCCTAAAGAGTCCTAAATATAGGGTGGTCAATGATGGGTTCATATTTTTCATCATTCAGTTCATAGAAGGAGATTACACCATGATAATGTCAAAAGAAGTAGCAGTGTATATAACACAAATTGGGGCTTATTTCATCTAGTTTAAGACATTTTCATATATTTGGGTAGCTGGTACTCTCTTATCCTTGAAGAAACTTCTAAGGTACCCATAAGATAGATTACTACTATTGGAGATAGCAAGGTAATTGGCCTTTTCTTATGATAGGGTGAGGAAGAAAAAAAGAAAACATGGGTTTGGCCAATTACCATTGGATCTTTTGAGGTCAAAAAAAAGAAGGAAATTGCTATGTTTGATTTAGAATGGGACCAATATCCTCTCAAGGATTATCACTCACCCCATGCATACTTTGACATTATTGGGATGGTGTAACATTTGGTAGGCAAGAAGTTTGTGCTCGAGATGTCACTTGAAGATCATTGGATGAACTTTATAGATGAATATGACATCCAAATAAGGGACTATTATAGAATGAGTTTACAACTTGTAGAAAAGGTGATAAACCTAGAAATTCCCCTTAAAGCATGGAATAAAGATAACCCCAAGGTGTTGGATCCTTTATACAATAGGGATAAAATATATGAGAGGTCCATCATGAATGCATAAGTTGGGTGAGAGGAAAATGAATATTCATTATAGGCCTCAACATATTATCGATTTGACAAGGGAATGGGTCAGAATTTTTTTTTAATCTAGACCCAGTTCCTCAAGCTCCAACCCTTCAGGCCATGGATTGACCTAAGAAGGGAAAAGGAACAAAAGTCATCATACCTACCTACCCTACAAAGTCACCGGTAAGGCTAGAGATGATATATCAACATGAGTGGGAGGTAGAGTACTTTTAGATAGAAAGGGTAAAGATCAAGAAGAGAAAGAGGTTCACTTGAGAAAGTGACCAAGAAGAAGAAGCTCAAGCAGAGTCAACTACCTAAGAAAAAGCTCAACAAGAGAAAGAAGAGGCTCAACCAATAGAAGAAGCAGCACCAATAGCACATGACCTTGAAACTATAGCATAAGCCTCCTTGTTAGTACACAAGAGAGCCCAAACCAAGATGACAGTAGTAAGAGAGAAGAGGAGGAAGTTGAAGAAAAAGAGCACTCCATCACCTCATGTTCCATAAACCATCCTCAAGGTAGAAGATGAGGAAGAAGGGGAACAAATATAATTTGTCCCATTAAACAAGAGAACCCACTTAGCTAGAGTAGTAGAAGAAGAAAGAAGGAGGAGTTTGACTCAAACATTATGATGACCCATTCTACTTGGTGGCAAGATAGAGTGATCCTAAAGAATAAATAGAAATATTAGAGTGAGATTCTTCATTAAATTTACATTCCTATAAGGAAAAATATTAAATTTTATTAACAATTATTGGTTATATCCATATTGCACATATATTAGATCTCATGATGGTCGAAAGATTTACTATTGCTTGAATTTAGACACACTTAGCTTGAGGATCCCTCAGAATCTTAGTCCATATCCACGCACGCTCCCTATCCATATTGTGGCTAATACAATAGTTATATGGATTCACCCATAACTTGTAAATATTAAATTTATAATTGTGTATATTTAATATCATTAATTATGTTATTTGTTTAGTTGTACCATTATATATTGAAAAGAAATATAATATCATTTTATAAGGGAAAATGTTACACACCTTAGTTCTAGTAGATTACTATGTTGGATTTACAAGATATTCTTTGCCTATAAATCATATCTTGTTAGCATATTACACTAATAAGTGTCTAGTTGTAAGTGATGGATTGAGGCACATGCTTTTGCTACTGATTACCCAATGCTTAATCACTTTTCTAGAATATGCTTTAGATTCAAATCATCCATTTTTTTGGTAATAATTGAACAACTTCTAATTGACTCTATTTTTTTTTGATACCTTGACATGTTGGTTCCTACCCTCATAAATAGGGTCACATGGACGCGAAACCATGTGTCCAATGGAAACATCATGATGGTCTAACATTGTCCTCACCACATAGAGTTTTAGTTTCATTTTAGTAATTGATTTCAGTTGAGTCCATTATCAATTTGTAAATAATGTGTACTGAATTATGATATATGCAACTTTGTTGATTTTTTTATTTTTGAAATAAATAGGACTAGTTATAGCTAGAAATAATATAATGCTACATGACTTAATTTAAAATATTGATTTCTCATTTCCAATCAAATATATTTTATATTTATAAGGGTCAAATATATTCATTATAAGAAAAAGAAAACTATTTATTATTTAATTTTATATTTATACATTATTGAGGATTTTTGACAAACACCACCTTCTATTCCCCAAGAAGTTGTTCACATAGAAGCCTCGAAAGAGGAATAGGAGAAATGGATTGTGGAGATGGAAGGAAAAGGAGTTGATGTCTTTGGCATTTCAGAATTTGATTTCATGCATGTGGGAACTGAGATGGTAGGAAAGAAGTACATGATGTCTCTCAGAATGAGCCAATGGGAGAAGATTGGAATCAATTTCCTCCTTTACCAAAAGAGATTCTTGGTATCCCTCCTCAACCATTACAACATCTCCCATCCATGCCTCTTTAATTTGAGCAACAATCAATTTCCCTACCTCCAATAGTTGATCCTAAGAGTCAAAGCTTAGAGGAAGGGGAGTATGTCCAGATACATACTAATGAAATATCAAAAGAAGGGTAGATTATTGAAGAAAGGGAACAAGCTCTTCCCACAACAAAGACTAGGTCCTCAATTTATGTTGATAGAGAATCTTAGTCTAAAGTCCTTCCTCAACATGAGAAAACTTCAAAGAGAAGTAATAAGGGAAAATGACTAGCATCAGAGCTAGCATCTTCAACATAGTATATGTCACCCATGGGAACAAATCCATCATGGCTGATGAAAGAGGTGTTATTCCAACAAAGAAGATAGGTAGAGCCTACCAAAGAAGAGAGTTTGGTGGAGTTGATTAAAGAAGCTAAAAAGCTTGAGCCACCTAAGGGTGATGCTAAAACGCTAGATTTCATAATAAAGAATCACGACCAGGATCTTTTGGAACATATTTCCATTTTTTTGCTTCACATGGATATATAAGAATTGACTCCAAATAATTATCAAATGGAGGAGATAGTACTAGGGAAGCCCACATTGGATATAGAAAAAGTTTTGATCACCACAAGTCTTAAATAAGTATTCTCATTTCTATATAAAGGTGAGTTAGAGCTTTTCATTTTGAGAAAGAAAAATAAGTTGTTAAGAGTATACTTGAATGAGATAGTGGGTCTAATGGACCCTAATCATCCATAGATTTCTTTAGGGGTAGCATTGGAGAGAAAAGAAGCAAGGTAAGCCTTAGGAGAGACTAATTAATTTTTGGAAGCTTGCAAAAGGTGGTATCATAGTTTTGAACATAAAGGTGTGAAAATTTAGAAGGTAAGTTAAATCTTTTGCATAATATCTAGAATAATATCGACAAATTGGTTATAATTGTAAACCAAGATTTTGTGCTAATGGATGAGGTGTGTACTTGGAACAACAATACACAAGCACTGAATTCTTATAAGGATAGAGGTACTGATGTTGATGGAGATATATATAGTAGAGGAATTAGATAAATTGGGTGATTGGATTGAGAAAGTGTTAGTGGGGAATAAATTTATGGAGGGATTATATGAAGATATCCAAGAGATAAGTAATAAAGCTCAAGGGCAATTTTTTGAAGTAGGCAAATATTATAGTCTTGCTAGCCTAGATATTTTTGAGGATGAGTTTAGAAATCAAATTTCTTCAGTATAGACAGTGGTATAATAGTTCAAAGCATCATTTGAGGCTACTTTTACTAAATATGATCTCAAAAAATATTTCAAAACAAAAGAAGCATTGTTAGAGTTAGATTCTAAGATGGAAGATTTTGCAAATACAAGAATAGAAATAAGTAATTATCACTAGGTGGTGTGCAATAAGATGAGTGATTGGAATTTCCAAAAACTAAGGACATCAAGAAGATAATTGAAAAGTTTAAGAGAAAACATCCAGACATCATTTTGGTCTAAAGGGGAAGAAAACCCAGATATTAGAAATTTAGTTTTGACATTTAGTAGATTTTTGGTATTTTTTGATCATGTCATCAAGGTGCACTTTTCAAAAGGTGTTCTTTTTCAAATGTGCTATTTTCACAAGGTGTAACAAATCAAGAGGTGTGTCAAAATTTTTGAAGATGAAGTAATGTGCTGACAGTTAACAACTAATTGCTAATTTTGAGCATTTCATGCATTGAAAACACATTTTGATGATGATTCAACTCCTAGAAACACCTATAGAAGGAAAAGCTTCCATTTTAAAAACTCTTAGTGACTCTTAGATTATCTCTTGACTTCTCTCTTCTTATCTTCTTCTTGTTTCATTGTTTTAAGCCATGTAAAGGCTCATACACCCATTAATTGATATAGACCTACTTAGCAACATTTAGAGAGTCATTTTGTATGTAATTAGTTTTATTTTGTTAAGTTTTTTACATTAGGTTTGCATTAGAAGATCTCTCACTCGTAACACAAAAGGAGGAGAGTATTTCTTTCAAATACATGGATGTAATATGTATTCAAGCTTGATATTTTGATGCAATAATAAATGCTATTGGTGCTCTCATTTTGAGTGTAGTAAATTTTTTCAGAATGTGTTATTTTTTGTGGATTAATGTTCATGAATGATAATGGAGCTAATGGTTATATCACATTGTTATAATTGTGCAATCTTTTAATTCTGGTGTTTGCCTTATGTTAACAAATTTTGCTGTTGTGACAAGTTGGAGAAAGGATTACTATTAATCTTACATAGGGTTTTCTCTTACGTGAACACACTTTCTTTGGCCTTGCAATTTGATGAATCATGAAACATATTTCTATTTTCATTGAAGTTCCCATCAACAATTGCATCAATGGAGTTTAGGAAGCACTGATCCTAATTTCATTTGTTTCCAACTAGATCCATTTGATTATTTAATTTTTAAATGTGTTTTTACTTTGGCTTATGTCCATTAGGAATCTCCCTTTCTATAATTTTATTTAATCTCTTGTTACTCTATGTTCATTATTTTATTTTCAAATGCTTGGTTAAAATAGGAATTCATATAGTTGCATTGATTAGAAATTTCATTCATCATAAAATAGAAAAATAGAAAAATACATTGTCTTTGTGGCTACATTTCAGAAAAGTTGTGCATAATTGGTAGATACCAGCAAAGGCCTCCTTATGAACATAAAAATTTATCTTCAATTGAATTACTCAACAAGTCAAAAAAGAACCATCCAAAATGTTGGAGTTGGTCATCGCTTGAATTTTCAAGAAAGAGATTTGGGAGAATTTTTGTCGTTAGCATTGTGCAAAATGACCACTCAATATATTCCAATCATAAAATATATCAATTCCATTAGGATCATAAACCTCTTCTAGAACCTTATAGCATAAGAAAACCCTATTTTCTCACCCATAAGTACCCCACACAAAAATATTATAGTTTTGTATGTCATGAGCACCGCTAGAGGATAAACTCCAAAACTAATCAATGGTAGAAATTGTTTATGAAAATGAGTGTTGGTAAAATTTACACTTTTAGGTTCATGATTCCCTTGATGGAACTCCATATTTTTATCCATATGATTTAGAAGATTTTCATCCTTTCTCTCCCTCCACATATTGACAATTTAATGAAGGTCCACTTCAACATTTCCTTAGTTGTCATCTTGTTTCATATCTTATATTTTTCTTGTTCTCTAACCTTAATGTATCTACATCATCAGCCTTGTGGTTGTATTGAGATTTGTGTTGCTCTCCATCTAAAGGGGCAATTAGATTATTTTTGGGGTCCATGTCCTATAATGTATGTATGAATTCATTTTGCAACCACTTATCAATCTCCATTTTTAGATAATTGTTGAAGAGTATATTGTGCTAAGATGACAGATACATTATTCATCACTCTATATAATCCTTCAATGATACCTCTCACTTCCATCCAAAAATCACCTAAATCTTGCTTGATTTTCTTTAGTGTCTCAACCAAAGTTATTGACACTTGGCCCTAGGATTGAATATTGTCATCAATGACCATGTCTTGAAATACTATGAATCTCGTTTCATACTTTCTTCGATCAAGAGGTTGAGTGTCTCCTCCATCCATAGGTGAAGCTTCTCTTGACTTCTCAGATTTCCTAGCACATCATTTATACCATCATTGGGCATCATGATTTGATTTCAACATCCAACAAGCTAGAAGGATCACTAGAGAAGATACCACTATAATGTTCCCTTATAGATATATTGATGATTCACACTTTGAAACCCTTTATATATTATCCTTCAACAAATTATGGGATATAAAATATTTTTTGAAGCTCAACAATATCAATACAAGGATGTAATGTTAAGGAGGATAGCACACTCTTTGACCAAATAGGTATATAGTGTGAAAGGTATGATCATATACATATGGGAGTGAGGGATATCTATATAGAAGAAATGATGGAAATTCCATGTGCATAAATGAGGGTCCTATCGTAAGTGGTGAACATATGCCAAGTAGGGTAGTCTGTACAAGAAAAGAGACAACCATACGGTGAAAAGGGGTAAAATGTATGATGTGTAAGAAATTCATATGGTAGTGAGAGGCGTGTTACTATATGCAACTTATATAGATGTTTTATGATGGTACTATTAGACCGTTTATCCCTTTAGGATTTTACATGCCTTCAAGACACATAGTAGGTTGTATATTTAGGAATGAGGGAGCTACCAATGAGGGAGGAAGTATTGATGCCAAACTAAATGTGTCAAATTAGAAATAATTATAATGCACCAACCACATAGGATAGTTGTCAACACAATTTAGAAGATCTTTAGACACAATAGAACTTGCCAAAATTCTTGTGACACAAAGTATATTAATATCTAAATGAGAGTACTTGATTACATATTACATGTGCCTCAAAAAATACCTAAGAAGATATAAGAAGCTGCCAATTAATGATGATTAGTAGAATCTTTCCCACAAATTAAATATATGTATGATATTTACAACAATAGAGTAGGGTGGCATTGAAGCCACTAAAACTAAAACAGGAAGAATAGGGAGGATCTTTTTCATCTCCAAAATCATGCACCACTATCCCTCATCATTCAACCTCTAGAAACACAAAGGAAAAACAATTCCAATCCATGATCCAAAACACTGCCCATCTCCTTATAAAGGCCTCCAAGAAGCATTTAGAATTTTACAATAGGCTAGAACTATTATTCATTTAATTATTTTATTAATTTGGCCCCACATTTTTAAATTAAAATATTTAATTAAAGACCCTTTAGTATTTTATTTAACTTATGGGACTAATTAACTAATTATTTAAATTACATTATTATATTAAAAATTGGGGACATTATAATCTTTGGGTAGAATCCAACCTATACTAGTAGGTTTATGGCCTGATAGACATGTTCTCATAGAGAAGAAACAAAATTAACCCTAGATCTCCTAGAAGTCACCGATTACAAGTTGTTACATCTAAATTCATAGTTTTGATAACCTGATCCTACACATAAGAATAATTTTGTTTGTTTGTTGGAGGAAGGCTTGCCTTGGTCAATCCCTAGATTAAGGAATCAATCTTGAAATTGAAATTTTAGATGATAAATGGAATGCTAGCAAGTAGTAGAACCAAATAGGTTGACACAAACTCCCACAATCGATCGAGGTCACAATCTCAATCCTCACACAATAAATACACCAAGTTAGCCAAGAAAATCTATGAGAACTCAATCTTGCAAGCCACACTACCTAGCATAAGAAACCACTAGCCAAATACTACTAAGCTCCTACAAGCATTGTTGAGCAACATAGTACATGCTAAGAAAAAAATAATGTCGAGAAATAATGTATGTTGAGCTCCTTCAATAACTGAGAACCTCAACCAACACTGCACCCAGTAATGACCAACAACTACTCCTTCGGTGAAAAATTTCCCAACTCTAAATCCAAAATACCTCCAACATGTAGGATTACTAACTACCCTAGGATGCTCTTTCATTAGAGACCATAGGTGTGAAAAGATGTTCTCATTAGCTAGAAGAACATCTTCTGTTATTTAACACATAAATCCCAAATTGGTTCTTCACATACATATCCTCCAGGTCTTTAATCTATACACTCTTTCCCTTATTCCATCTCTACTTCTTCACATCCATCCTCGATGTGCTATAGGTTTGGTTTCCATGCTGATCTATAGCCATCTCAGAATCTTTCAACTTAACTCAACTACCAATACTCAAGTTACTTCTACCAAGTTCTTCATTTTGCAAAGGAATTAGGGACTGCTTCCTGCCACATTTCTCAACATGAGAAATCACATTCTTGACACAATCATGCATAACCATTCAATCATACTACCAAGGTCTACCAAGTAATATATGATAACTATCCATGTCCATAATATCACACAACACTTGATCCTTATAGTGCCCAATTTGAAAATTAATAAGACACTTCTCCCTCACTTCCAAAGCATGTTCATTTTATAACCAACTAAACTTATAAGGAAAAGAATTTCTCATTCTCTTCAAACCAAGTTTTCAAACCATCTCCTCAGTAATAAGGTTATTGGTACTACCACCATCCAAAATCACATTGCAAATTATACCACTAGACTTATAATGAGTCCTAAAAAAATTACTCCTTTGATATGGTTCTAAAGCTTTGTTACAAAATAGTACTCATTGAGCTAGAAAGCTCTCTCCTTCCTTAGGTTCATTGACATGGGCTTCAACTTCGTTGACCACAACAACTCTCCTATCACCAACCTTTTGTGAACACTCATAAGCTCTATGTCATCTTCACCATAATGAAAAAAGTTACCCTTAAAGGAAACCTTACCCATCCTCCTCTCGACTCAAAAAGTTTTGGTTCATCTTTTGCAATTAGTTTATCCTTTGCTAGGTGATCTTGCTTCTCTTTCCCTTGGGAACTACCTTTATTTTTTGTCTTCAACGTATCTTTTTCCTTCATAAAATAATGATAGGCATCCTTGATTGAATCAATCTTTAGCATACCAACCTAATCCTAAATGTTGAATATCAATCCATTAATGTACTAAGCTACCTTCTCCTTATACAATTCTCTATGTCCAAACTGAATATTCAACATGTAAAATTCTTTAGTATAATCTTTCACAACCTATCCTTCTGCTTCAGATTTTACAACCTCTTAAACAACTTTAGTTCATAATCAACAAGAATGAACTTAGCCTTTAGTTTTTTCACCATCAATCACCAACGAGTGATCTCAATTTAACCTTCATCTTCTCTATCACTTAGCAATTCTTTCCACCAAAGAGAAACATGTCCTTTCAGCTTAGTCTATACCAACCTCACTCTGAGTGGATCTGTAGTATCCTCTAACTCAAAGTAATCTTCAAATTCACCAATCCAATCAATTAGGTCTTCAAGATTCAAAGTACTTGATAAATTAGAAATCCATTTTATGCTTTAGCCTCAACCAAGATCCATATCTAGAAAAATAGCAAGCCCTATCTCCCATAGGTCTCTCCACATGATCATTTCTATCCTCACCACTTGATCCAACAACCTCAAAGTCTTCAACAATTTCCTCATAACCATCTTCAGTATCTACATGGTGAGGTACACCAAAAGTATCCCTCATGATCTCATTCTTCATTGACTCCATCTTAGATTTGAAATCTATTTTAACATTCTCTAAGATCCTCACTTGCACAACATCACATAGGCCTTCAATCACCCTAGGGTCTAGTCTTCTTGGAGGCATCTTCCAAGACCTTTGAAATTTTTTTGCAAAAAATCCACAAAATCAACTAGATCCCCACTTTGTTTATCTTCACCCCAGGTCCTAGTGCAAAATGCCTCAACATTGGTGACATGTTTACATGCTCAGGAAAGCCTTCTCTCTAATACCATCTGACATAGTACAAGGCATGAGAATCTTAAAGGATATGTGCTAGCTCCCAAAAAAAACCACATTGTAGGAACATGATATAAGATATAGGATCTTATTCCAAACATAACTCTTTATTAATAAAATAATTAATTGCATGCAATGTATTGGGTTCTAAGGCCTTCCTGATTATGACTGAATATAAAGAAAGAAATAGTTCTACAAGATCCTTCAAGATCCAATCCAAACCCTAGCTTGTCTAGATCTTTAGCACCACAAAAATTTGGTAGAAACCTCCAAGCAATATCTAAAGTTGTGTTTGCAAGCCACCTAGCAACCTCCTTTTTTCTCAAGCCACAACTACTAGCTCTTCTCAAAATTTGCTCCTCTTCCACATCTTGTTCTCCAAGATGGATGAAAAATAATAACTCAATACTCCACAACACCCTTTAATTATACCCAACTAAGAAATAAGTCACCCTAGAAATTTAAAAATTGAATAAACCCTTATATTAAATACATGTTGAGCCACAAGTTAGCCTACAACATATATCAAATACCAAATTTCTTAAAAGGACTACAACACTCATTAAATATACCTAGAAAAAATAAGTAAGACCCAAATAGGTCCACAAAAACCCCGATGATCAATCCATGTCATGATCTCAATCCTCATGCAATAAATGCAACAATTCAACTAAGAAAATCCACAAGATCTCTATCCTGCAAGCCACACTATCGAGCATCAACAACCACTAGCCAAGCACTGCCAAGCTCCTACAAGAATTGTCAAGAAATAGTATATTTGAAGCAATAGTATATGCTGAGAAATAGTATATTCTAATCTCCTTCCAAGCACCTTAGCCAACACTACACCCAGTAATGATCAAGCACCACTCCTTTGGTGACCAAGTCCCCAACTCCAAATCCAGATTCCCTTCAATATGCAAGATGACTAACTACTCTATGGTGCTCCTATATCACATAAGACCCAAAAACATAGGGTCTTAATTCCATTGAAAAACTAAGGGAAAAAAATTAAATACTTAAAATAAACAAAAAGGGTTAGTATAAACCCAAATTAATTAATGAAAGAGACCTTATCTAAGGAAATGTCTGGGCCACCAATATTATTTTTGGAAGGCTATTAAAAAAAGTATAACATAGAAAAGACAAAGAGATAAAAAAGGATGATATGCCTCATGATTCTATCCTACTGGCATGGGGGGAAAGAGAGAGAGAGAGAGAGAGAGAGAGAGAGAGAGAGAGAGAGAGAGAGAGAGAGAGAGAGAGAGAGAGAGAGAGAGAGATGACTATATTGCCTAGCATAGCTTGTATGTATTAATCACAAAAGTAAAAAGAAAAAATGTAGGATTGAATGGATTGGAATGATTTCACGTTAGGTAGTCAATATTGTGCACTTGTCAACAAATTTTTCATGCATGTGAATGTAAACTATGGATCAATTCCTTCCTATCACCACAAGTTATAAATATGTTTTCACTCTCTATGGATGGATATGATCCTTTATCCAAAGAGATAAGTGAGTGAGTGAGTGAGTGAGTGAGTGTGTGTGTGTGTGTGTGTGTGTGTGTGTGTAAATGAATTCACATGGGATGGATAAGGGTCATTTATACCTATTAGGGAGCGGCATGTTCCAATGTTAGAGAAATAATGTATAAAAATTTTTAACTATAGTACAAGGAGGGTATATGAATGCCCCTAGTTATGATTGTTATGTAGCCATATAAATCACAAGGGAGAGAATCAAGGATAACTAACTCTAGAAAATAAGAGATACCCTTAATTAATAAGACATGCCATAGACTTAGAGAAGAGAATTGACTCTTGTAATCTAAGAAAATAGATAATCATGAAAAGACATGTCACTTATGAGAAGAGAACCTTGAAAGGAAGAAATTTTATTGATATGACATTTATCTCCAAGAGAAGTGTTCGAACAAAGACAACAACTTCAAGACAAAAGAGGGGAAGAGAATAAGAATACACTTGTTATCCCCTTATGTCCAAGTAGAATATTAATCCTTGGATGATGGATGTCAAACTTTAAAGTATATGGTAAGGGAAAATATTTAGAACTATCATAGTTTTGCAAAAAAAAAAAGGTTGATCAAGGACATAAGCCTCTTGTAAGACAGAATCCTGATATGATGTAGCACAAATCCAAATGTACACCAAAATGAGGTGATCCAAAAACCAAAAAAAAAACACATAATGGAAAATGAACAAGAGGAATGAGATTTAGATTTAGAGAGACAAGATTTCATATATTTGAATCAAGAGGTTTACATCCAACATGCCTAGCTATACAACCTTCTGGGTTATGACCATTACAAATAACAATACATCCTTCAAAGAAGAACAAAACTCCATACTCAAATGTGAACTTCCATCTCCAAGATAATCCATGCTAAGACTCCACAACTAAAATGACTTCTTCATCAATCCCCAAATTATTATTAAGATTCTACCCAAGATACCCTTAAATACTTGCATGGCCACAAGTCAACCTATTACAAATTACCAACTAAATAAGCCCTTACATTAAATGCATAACCAAGCCACAAGTCAGCTCTCAACAAATATTAAATACCCCTCACAAAATCAAATACTTGCAAGGTTGGCCCAAATTGGAAATAGACATAGACAACTTGGTCTCAAGACCAAGACAAATACTGGCATTCGACACATACATGATTACTTAGCAACAACAAGAACACTCGACACATGAAGGATCACTCGACCAATACTGGATAACTAGGCACACATTACAACTCAAAAATATTACAACTCAACAAACATTTCATGCTTAGATAATGCTTCAATTGACCAACTTGACACTTGAAAGATTGCTCAATCAATACTGGCAGAAAAAATGGGATAACACACTAACTAGTATGTTAACACAATGTTGAAAAACTTCAACTTAGTAATGAATAATTTTTTTCTAGCACTTGACAATTGTTGTAACTTGGTAGCAACCAATAGAATCAATAGGATAATGTGATGGCCAGAATGCTCCTACATTAGACTATTGAGGTAAATAGAAAAGACCTCATATGCTTCAGCATTAGACTCTCTAGGTAAATAGAAAAATGTGTCACACATTTTGCATCAAAATGAAAACTCTATACTCACCTTCATCTTCACCAAAGGTTTCGACTCCATCAAAGAAAAGAGATCAAATCTGAAAAGTCAACCATCTATGCTTCATCCATTCAAAAATTAGAATCTCATCCAACAAATCAACATACAGACTCAATTGAAAATCACAATGCTCTATTTGCAGCTTATCATCATAATCATCTATAACATCATCCTCATACATGAAAACTAGATCAAAAATAATATCTAAATAAAAAAACCAATCAACAACAATAAGTGAAATCAAATTCATAATACTATCAGCATATAAACCTATAATAGAAATTATATATATAAAATTCTCTAGCAACATATAGATCAACAACATCATTAAAATCTACATTAGTAATAACATCCATATCCTTTAGCATCTCAACAACAACATATAAGTTCAAATCCATGTTAGCAACAATAGTGTCATGTATATCCACATCAATAACATCTCTAAAATCCTCAACCATATTACCAACAACTAAATCCATCTTCTTACCACAAGCAACATCCAGATCAATAATAGAATGAACATATAACTCTGGATTCACAATGACAACAACAGATAAGTCCTCAATCACACCCATCTCAACATTAACATCATCTTGAATAATAGCAACACCTAATTCCTTACCAACATAAGGAAAACTCTCTTCTTCAACAATCTCATTGTGCACAACAAGATAACCTACAATTTCCATGTCAGATCTATCCATTTGCTCATCAAAATCAAAAGATACTTCATCAACTTTAGCAAAATCATCATGCACTTCCATGATCTATCTTCTTCTCTTGATAATCTCCTTAACTAGCTAACAAACCTTCTTTCTAATCCTCAAATGCCAACTAAAATCAAACTCTTCTAGATCATCAATCTTTCATGTAATTCATCCCAAAAAGAATCATATTCATTGCTCTCAACATCATCAAGATATCTTCCATGATCTTGTGCTAAATCAATAGCTTCTACTCCAATTTCCATTTTCCTCAACATGTCAAATAATTCTAGATCTACATATCTCCTTCCCCAAACCATATTTTTATAAACAATAGTCAAATGATAATTCCTCTACGAGTGCAGGCCAAATCCATAGATTTGCAACCCTACACCAAATCACCAGCTAGCTAGGACTTCCAAAATCTACAACCCTTCTTTGATAAACTTTTCCCAACCAAGGTCCTAGTACAAACAACCTCACACTTTTGCAATATGCTTGCACAGTCAGGAACAATTGAGCTCTGATACCAACTGATGCAGCACAAGGTAGAAGAATCCCCAAAGGAGATGTCCTAGCCCTCAACAAATAACCACACAGTAGGAACACAATAATAATGCAAGATTTGATATCAAATCATAGCTCTTTATTTATAAAATAACTATTTAGATGCAATATTCCTAACTATAAGGCCTTCTAGGTTAGGGCCAACTACAACAACAATTACAAAAATAGTTTTGCAAGATCCCTCAAGATCCAACTCAATCCTAGCTAGCCCAAATCTATAACATAACAAAAATCTAGTAGAAACCTCCAAGATATCAACTTGTGCTCACAAGCCACCAAGCAACCTCCTTATTTGTAAATTGCAACTACTAGCTCTTCTCACAAATGTGCAACTCCATCATAATCCTTCTATAAACTACCTCACAATTGGTGCTCTATCCATAGACTCAAGAAAACTCACCCTTCAGCTACTCCACATTGAACTTAGGATCCACTCCCTCTGAATGAATTAATCACTCCATGAATGGATGAATTAAGAATCCACAAAATCGGTTACTTGTACCCAACTAAGCCACAAGTCATCCTGGGAATCACAAAATTAAATAAATTCCATGCATTAAATGCATATTTAAGCCACAAGAAAACATTAAATACAAAATGTTAAATGTTATGTTAACCCAAAGTTAACACATGATAACCACACAAAATACTTAGGACAAGGCCCAAGTTTGCAACCAAGATTAAATGCACATAGGAGATATAACCAAGACCACAAATAGGTCCACATGAACTTCTAGATTGATCCATATCACGACCACATGCTACATGCATTAAATAAACTAAGAACCTAGCTCTAATACTAACTGATGTAGTGCAAATTTGGATGTACCCCAAAACGGGGTGATTCAAAAACTAGAAAACAAATACACAATATAAAATGAACAAGAGGAACAAGATTTAGATCTAGAGAGACAATATTTCTTATATTTGAACCAAAAATTTTACATCCAACATGCCTGACTATATGACCTTCTGTATTACAATCATTACAAAGAAGAACACATCTTTCAAAGAATAGATCTCTAGACTCAAATGTGAACTTCTATCTCCAAGCTACTCCATGCTGAGACTCCAAAACTAAAATGACTTCTTCATCACTCCCCAAATTATGATTAATACTCTACCCAAGATCCTCTTAAATGCTTGCATGGCCACAAGTTGGCCTATTACAAATTACCAACTAAATATACCCTTACATTAAATGCATAACCAAGCCACAAGTTAGCTCTCAAAAAATATTAAATACCCCTCATGAAATTAAATACATGCAAGGTCAGCCAAAATTGGAAATTGATACTAAAAACTCAGTCAAAGAAGGACAAAGAAAAATACTAGTACTTGGCACATATAGGATCACTCAACACCAATAGGAATACTAGAAACATGAAGGAACACTTAGCCAATACTAAATAACTCAGCACACATTGCAACTCGAAAAGCATTACAACTCAAAAAACACTGCATGCTTGACTAACACTGCAACTGACCAACTTGGAACTTGAAATATCCCTTGGTTGATACTAGCAAACTAAATGGGATAACATGCTAACTAGTATGTTAATACAATGTTGGAAAACTTCAACTTGGCAATGAATAAAAATTTATTGGCACTCGACAATTGTTGTAACTTGATAGCAACCAATAGAATCAATAGGATAACATGACAGCTAGGATACTCTTGCATCATGATCAATACAACAATTCCTTATAGGAAAATAATGTAACATGATAAACAAATGCCATTGTACTAAGGAAAGTTGATACTTAGATAAAGAGAGAAATAATGTACATGGAATCATGGCCCCCAAGTATAGAAGCAAGAGACCAAAATTGATCGATAAGCAGAATTAGCAGTCCATGGTGGATTATAAAATGATAAAAAAGTTGTTAGATATAAAAAATAATTGTAAGAAGTGACCATAAGATCCTTGTATGAAATAAAATACCATGTATCTAACAAGATTTATCATAGAATAATGAAACACCATAAATGGAGAAAAGGTAAGATACATCATAGGATATACCATTCCTAACAAAATAAGGTGTAACATTTATGCTAGAAAAGATATCATATATGGAGTAGATAATAGAAGAAGAATGATACATTATAGATGATTAGTAAATAAAAAATACTCAAACCAAAGGCATGGGAAGAATTTGTTAAGATGTGACAATTATGTCCTATATAAAATGAATCATTACATAACCACAACTAAGAATGTATCATAAAATAGTTCAAATATATAGAGAAATAAAATGAAATGATACACTATTCTACCTACTTAGTAACCACAAGAGGAATAACGAAGAGATAAAAAATCCTTAAAGGATGAAATAGATAGAAAGATATATCCCCTATAATATACCTAGGATACAAAGATACAATTACATAGAGACATGTAACAAAAAAAATCAACGTAAAATATGAACATTAGAAGAAATAAATATTTGTGACGAAAATAAATGCACAAGAAGAGAAAGAAAAAGAGGGATAACATATTAAGAAACCTCAAGCATTTCTCCTAGATACCAAATATACACTTCCTAGTGAACAATACTAGAAAGAACAAAATAGATCCCAAATAAAAGATGAACCTTTTCTCCTAGTGAAGAGGAATAAAAAGAACATATTTTGCCACTCTATTAAGATATTATATAGAATAAAAAGAAAGTGGCCCCAATAGGGAAAATTAAAGCTAAGTAAGCATATGAAGAAGAAATAGAAAATCTCATGCATAATAAATCTTACCATTTATCAAATTTATTATGAATATATAAAAGAAACTTAGTACAATAATAAAGTGTTAATCATTGTAGAAAATGTGACATGAAAATCTATTGATAACATTCTTGACATAAGGATGATATGTTAGTTTAGGTGTAGTCAAAAGTTAGTGATATAGTCTCTTTGCTAAAGCAACTTGAGTATCATGAGGAGGTAAAGATGGAGTTGGAAGAAGAAGATGGAGATGACATCGTGGAAGAGGAAAATAAGGAAAGGGAAAAAAACCCTACATAATTCTTATGTTATTTCTTAGGAGGGTTAATGGGAACCTTAAGTTCATTAATACCAAGTCCTAAACCCGTGTATCCGTGACTAGTGATGATATTATAACTTGTGGCATAAATAGTTTGAAGGATAGATAAAGAAAGAAATTGATCTTGAGGGGTATGAGAATATTTAGTATAAGAGGGAATGGAATGAGGGATATTATGTATAGGAGAGTGAGCAGTATTTTATGGGAGGTAGTGGAGGAGATGACTTATCTAGGAATTGTTGAGCATCAGGGTCATGAACAATATTTTGAATATGTTGAAATGTTGTAGAGGTATGACAGAATTGATCATGAGTAGGTGGCATAGGATTAGGAGCATCATTAAAAAATATCTAATTCCATCTAAAAAGATGAATAAGGAAACCACATGAAAGTCTAATAATGGTCTTGAAATATGTCTTATAAAAAAAACCTTGTGTTAGTTAACCTCATAATACAATATGTAAGAAAAGCATGTAAGAACATGAGCATCATGAAATGAGATAAACTTGTATTAACATCATAATAATGTTAAAGAGATGAAATAACACAAATCATGATAGAAATGAGTATGCACCAAGATAATTTAGGGAATGCCATTAATGTGAAAATATCTAGATGCACTCAAGAAATATAACTCCACAAGATAGAGAAATATAACTCAAAAATGTAAGAAGGAAGTGCAATGTGTTGGGTTCATCAAAATATTTAGTGGTGAAATGGAAACATTCACTAATATATGTAAAAATGATACGTTCACTTCCCCAATACTCAAATATAAGAGAAAGAGGAACTTCCAAACATAAATCTCATATAACTCAAGTTAGATTAGCCAGAGCCAAATAGGATAAAGGGGTACCAAAAAATACCCAAATTATATGGAGTATGCAAGAAAGTCCTCTTCCATATAATGCTCATTAACCTTAGATGTGTAATGTGAAAGTAAATTAATCCAAGAAACTTATATTTAATAGATCTAGGAGTTGCAATATATATGTAATTAGTCCAATCAAAGTAGGAAAATAGATCTATAATACAAAATGAAATGAAGGAAGAAATTTGACATGAAACTATATGATAGCCCTTATTTTCACTGTGCCGAATATTTTGAAAATTAATTGTGAAAATATTCTTGGCTGAGTTGTATTGTTAGGGTTTTGTGTTTCATTTTTTATTAGTTTCTAAAGTGAACCCTAACCTAATAATTTTTTTCCCTAGCCCAGTGTTGAAAATCTTGTCCTAGTAAAATAATGTGATAATCTGAGGTCCTACCTTACCCTTGTCATGAAAAAATTCTTTAAAATCAGCAAATTTTCTTATCCATACCTTAGGTTTTATTTTTAAGTAGGAGATTGTATGTCTTCCAAATCATATGATATGATCTTATGATATAAGGGTTACAAATCTTATTGTAAGCTTAAAATATCCCTATCTCAATGCTACAATATAAGGGTTGGCAGAGGATCATAGGGGTAAAGTTTGAGTCTCTTAATATTAAGATATGTTATGTGATTGTAGCATTGCAAGTGTTAAAATTGATGTCTCCAATCTTATGATTCCCTTTGTGTCATGTCATATTAGGTGTATGTTGGATAGGTTTTAAAATCAAGGTGTACGATGTCACAAAAAAAGGTGATTGTGGGATTGTAAATATAGCAGCAGACTCTCATGACCATGTGATAAAGTGGTGTTGTAAGATCACAAAAACATAAAAGTGTAAAAGGTTAAGTAAGTCCCAATCTTAAGACAAAGGTAAGATCAAGGCATCATCTAGGTTTTTAAGACAACTTTCGAAGATATGAAAAGACCATGATCGTATGATCATGGAAGCAAATTTTGAGATGTCTAATGGCATGATAAAATGACAATTGTAAGATCGTAAGGATTAGATGATAAAGTAAGGTGGGGTTAGGCACATTTGCATGAGTTTTTAAGAAATGTGGTAGGTCATACTATCTAATGCTATAACACGTAGTAAATTGTAAGATCTCAAGGGAAAGTTCAAAGCTTTATGAAGTAGTGTTAGATCATGAGATCATAAAGATGAGAATTGTTGCTTCTAAGGATATTATAAAGAAAGCATAAATGTCATCATGTGGTCATAGGTTAGTGATAGGTGCAAAAGGTACCCTCTGATGATATGAAGTTAGTTTACTAACAATGGTCAAGAGGTTGTAAGGAACAAAAATGAAGACATGATATTATGCCAATACTGTTCTGGTAACATCATAAAGGTTTGAAGGGTAACTACCGAAGTTGTCAAATGGTCCACTAAACCACAATCATAGGATCTTAAGGAAAAGGAGATCAAGATAATATATTACGCCAATGTGCATAAACCATGTCTCGTGAGATTGTAAGAGATTTAAATGTAAGCTTTGGTGTCATGGTAACTGATGTGTCATAAGATCATGGAAGCCATTTTCAAAGCTTACAATGATGTGATAAAGGGTTTGATTTTGAATGGTCATAAGATCGTAGAGACAAAGTTCCTCACCTAAGATGATATGAAAGACTTCTTCTTCAGTGTATCATAAGATTGTAAACCCTAATTTAACATGAAAAAGTGAACTTTTCTATCTTGATCTAGAATAACGATAGAGTGCTCACGACAAATAAAATTTGAGTAAAGTAAAAATATTCCTGAGCTGGATAGTTATGTGGACACTCCATCTAAGATGATAGTTTGCACTAAATTTTATTCTTGAGCATGCAAAGTATCAATGCACAAAGAAGGTTGATGATAGTATGCTCAACATAAAACATGCCATAATCTAGTAATCTATTACCATTTGTAGAGATTGGAGATTTTAGAGTAGTTGCAAAGCTTCTAGTATTAGCAGATCATCATTTTTCAGAGCTATTTGCAAAAAAAAATAGTATATTTACAAGATGTTTGACAAGTAAGTAGAAGAAATTCAAGCATTAGACATGGAAGTTGTAGGGGCTTAAGCTTCAAAGGAAGGAAAAACTATGCAGAATAAACCTAATAGGTTTGTGGAAGAATGGATTAAGTTATTTTTAGAATCCTCAAATGCCATTTCTACAAATGACCATGAGTTCAAGGACCCCTATGTATTTTTTAGGGATGCTACATGTCCTAGAGTCACTAGTTATGAGCTTTTTAGATATTTCTATGGCAACAGAGCAAAGAAGATCCCTATTTGTAATCCATGGAAGAAAAACCTAGCAAAGCTAATCTTTCTAGAGGTATTTTTGGATGTTGATTTGGTAAAGGTCCTAATAAAATCATATTTATCTTAGCCACCAAATAATTCCATAGAATGGATAGAAAAATTCTATGACACATGATCATTCCTCATTTATTGATGCATTTGGATTGGACAATGCCATGAGTGAACCAATAGACTTGGTTGACCTACAAAGAAAATTTGAGAGAAATATTGAAGCCTACACAGGGAAATCAATCCTACAACATATTCCCATGGACCTAAAGAAGGTGGATGATTACCCTAAGAAGGTGGAGAAGATGATGCCTTTGGACAAGTTCAAGAATTATTTTGTGAAAACTATATATGTTGTCCACATGGTAGTTGGTAAGGATGGAATTGACATGGTATATGGAGTAGAATTCATAATTTATAGAGAAGTGAAAGACTCCTACCATGGTTGAGAATATGACTATATTGAGTATATTCTGGCGAAGATGAAGGAGAACATTGGACTGGCCCAGATTGGAAAAATGGAGAAGTTCAAATTTCATCGTTACTCATTATTGATGCACCTAATCATGTACAAGAATGTGAGTTATATAAGCCTAAAATTTATTTATTATACATATGATGCTGATGGAGAGATGCCAGTTCAATTGTGGACATGGGTATGGGATAGCTCCTATCATTACTTTGATTTTGTCTTGCTTTTCAATAATTTTAGTACTATCATAATGAGAATTTTAGACCCAAGTTACTTTACGGCACCCAAGGTTTTCAAGAGTCTTTTAAGACCAAACTTACTCCCTAAGAGAAAAATATTAGACCATAATTGGGGAGATATTTTCCTATTTCCAACTTTTTCCTTGATGAGGGTTCATGGTTGTCCCCAACCACTTCATATATTGCCAAAATTCATTCCCCCTAGACTAGCCATCATTGAATTCATGTGGCAATTGTTCATGGTAAACAAGGAGCATCTAGGACCCAAGGTGCATAAAGACACATTCCTATGTAGGTGTTTTAATGTGGGGGACTTTTCAATTGGAAAAAAATCCCTAGATCAGATTCATTCTTGCCTGCACCACTACAATATGTCAACTAGCCCTTATAGGATGCATGATCATGATAATTGGATGAGGAATAACTTCTAGGAAATAAGGAACTATGTGTTTCCTAGTACCAAAGAGTTTCCCCATGAAGTCCTCATTCCCAATATTATTGCTAAGGGGGAGACAATTGACAAATTGTCAAAATTTGATGATGTGCTGAGGGTAGAAAGAGAGCTAAAAAGAGTTGATCCCAATTTAAAAGGGTTATATTTAGATATCTCCTACCCACAAAGGATAAGAAAGATGGTAGTTAACCATGTAGAAATTATGGCACAAATGCCAGAGGAACCACTTGGGGAAGAAGAGAGGGTGAATCATAATAGTCCTAAATCTGATGTGACCTTAGAATTGGAAGAAAATGAGCCCTCATAGGCATCATGGGTTACTAAGGGAAAAATGAGGCAAAAGGTTGTCCACATCTCTAAAAAGGTTAAACAAAGGACACTATAGATCTTGGCTGGTAAAAAGTCAATACTTTGCTAACTTAAGACAAAGTTATATCCAATATAAAGTCATTGCAGTCAAGAACACACTTACTATCCTAGAACTAGTAGCAACAAGGTTGGATGATAGGATCATCTAAGCCTATAAATTCATAGAGGATGATGAGTTCATCAAATTAGCTGAGTTTCAGAGCTTGTATAAATTCAAATAGAGTGAGTTGGTGTTGAAGATAAAACTAGGTGAGTCAGATGAGCATACACAAGAATTGGTTGAAAAATTGCATGGCTACATGTAGAAAGTAAGGTCATGACTCTTGAAGAGGCAAGGGATCTAGTGTAGAGGAGTGGGATGCTATTAGTGCCTGGGTGGGATTTGGAATAAGCATTTATGCTTGACCAAATTAGAAGACAAGAGAATGCCATTTCATATGAGGCATATGGTGCTGATGGACTACAAAGAGGATCTAGATTTAATATTGACAGCAAGTCTCTAGAAGTATGGAGCATGGATCCTACAGCAAACAAACCCAAATTAATGGATGTATAGAGTACTAATCAAGGAAAAATGATAGCATGGACACTACAAGGTACCTCAACTATAGAGATCTCCAAGGTTGTAAAACACTTTTCATTTATGAATGAGGCCAAGGTAGAGGGGATTGAAATAAGGCTATCCAAATCTTTTCATGATTACATTGATGTTAGGAATATCTATGAGGACAATCTTAGGAAGAGCCATGTATACAAGGAGAAGGTTGAGGAACTTAAGGTTAAGGTCCAAGGATTAGAAACTGAAGTTGCATCTCTTAGAGAACAACTATCCCATATAGAGAAAAAGGCCACTATAGAAAAAAGAAAGGAATAGGGGATTTAGTAATAACCATCCAAGGTTATAGTAGAGGAAAATAAACAAATAGATGAGATGGAGGTAGATGATACATAGCCTAGAAGAATGAGCATTGATGCTCCACCAACATAGTAAGATAATGAGGCAATGAAAACTATCCTTAGAGGTATGATTGGCCATTGGGTTGAAATTCTAAAGAGTATATCATAACATACCCATATATTATATATTTCTTTATAGGATGCTGAGAAATTTTGCAATAAAGCACTTTCATGGCTATCGCCCACATTCAATCTTTGGGGGCCATACATCCAATTCTTATAGAGGCTTACTATGTTGATGGCTAAAAAGTGAGACTTGCTTGATAAGATCATTATAGTAAAAGAAGGCCTAGAAATGGTAAATAAATTAATTGGCTTCTTCACTAGAAAATTACAAATAATACAAGGAAAAATGAAAGTTCTATCTTAGGGAATTGAGGCTTGTATTCCACCCATTTTGGACACAAACAACATGTTAAGAGAACGATAGGAATGGTTTGATTCATTTAGTACAATGTTGACTCAAGAGGCTATAATAACAATTTTTGAAGATAATAGTGATGCCCCATTCAAAAATTTGATTGACTCCTTATTCAGAGATGAGATAGATTTAAATAAATTTTTAGTGGAGTCTAAAGCCATAAAAGATGCCAAGTGGACTAAAGCCACAAAGGATTTAGAGGAAGTCAAATCAACTAAGTGGTCCAGCAAGTGGGAGATCTATGTTTGGGAAGTGGTGGAAGAGATTAAGGCCTTGTTAATGAGAGATAGTTGAGGAATTACTTGTTGAAGACCATAGAAGACAAAAGATTAAAGTTAAAGCTCCATCAAAAAATTGCCACTTGCTGACTTTTCAACTACATCCTATTTTTTGATCAAGCACAAAATAATGTCTTAATTGTAACTTTTGTACATGTCCTGCTACCTTCTCTTCTAGTAAGGTTTTGGCATGTGTCCTCCTCCCATCTATATCTTGTTGCAATTTTCAAGATGTGGAGTAGAGGTCAGAAGTTTGTAGATTTTTTTAGTTTTCTGCATTTTACAGTTTGTCTAGTTTTGTTTATTGAAGGAATGCATTCAGTCTTGTAAACTTGAAGATACAATGAATATGAATGATCAAGTTATCAAGTTCTGAGTTATATTGTGAGTCTATATCAATGTTGTATTTATTTTTAGAGGAGATTAATACAAAAGGAAATTCTATATATCTGTGTATCTGAGTTTTGTCTCCATTGTTGTATGCCTATGATTCTACTATTGAAATGAACAATATTCTTTTAGTTTAATGCAATTTAGATAAATTGTATGTCTCTTGCTTTTGGTTCAAAGAATTAATTAATTACTTTTAGTAAGTGATAGGGTTCTAGGTATATGAGAAAGATATGATAAGAATGAAATTCAGATTCACTATTGACAAATTTAATTACAAGTCAACTAAATAGGTCTAAAGTTGGTAGTTTTCACTAGGGTGTTTTTTAGTGGTGAATATTCATAATTTTGTGAATTTTAGAATTTTTTTGCTACTAATTTTCTAATAATTTATGATTTAATGCAACCTAAATCACCACATTTTTATTAAATTTAGTTCTAAAATATTTAAAATCACTCAATAATTTATTATATTAAAAAATTTAAACTCAAAGATTCACCATAATATTTGATACATGATTAGATTTGATTCACCTAAATATTATATATTATCGAAGAAATTAAAATTAATTCACCAATAATTATCATAATTATTAGTTACTTTAGGGATATATTACCAATATATAGTTTTCACTATTGATTTAAAATATAATGTAATTATCCTCATAATTTCCATGAGATAAAACATGTTCAATTTTGTTTTGTAATATTCCATGATGATTAGCAAACTTCCTATTATTATTGAGATTCACCAATAATTTCTACTAAAAAATTATGATTCCAAAATAATTGCCAATGTAAATAATATTTAAAATTAAAAAATTGAGAGTTTCACCAAATAATTTGTTTTTTCAAAATAACGAAAGATTCGTCAATAATTTATATCTTTTTCTGGAGGGAGTTTCTTAAAGTTTACCCTGGAACTTTTGACTCTATATAACAATGGACAAGGAACTAGTCAATTGATTTTAGTTGCAAGTTGATGATTCATTTGGTTGTAAATTACATATATCAATCAAAAAATCAACTTTCTATTTTATTTAATGAAGAACTAAAGTTGTTGGTCAGCACTTATTTGCAATAAGCTTTCCTTTAGGTTATATCTAGCTATTGTAATTAGAAAGTTTATTGTAAATCTAAGAAGAAATTGTGACAATAATTTGCTATAAGGGATAGTTTTGAAGGAAGAAGTATGAGTAAGCAAGTATATGAAGAAAAAATCAAAAGACCTAGTCAAACACATATCCTTGAGGTGCACCCACCTTGGCCATCTAGAGCTCAAATTGTAGAGAGTTTAATGTACTCTTTTGAAGTTGGTTTAGAGATAAGATCAATCGTACTAATTATGGAACATAGCTAGTTCTTAGGTTGGTTTTCATGTTTTGCATCCTAATATTGGGTTTAGAGCAACTTGGTGGTCTAAAAACACCAACACTATGCAAGGAAAAGTATCTTTATTCTTAAAAAAATGTTCATAATTTGTGACAAAAAATCAAATTGTAGATCTAGAAGTAGAATGAAAATCCCATGAAACTATGAATTTTTTTAAATTTATAGGTATACATTGACCTATATTGGTAGGTTTAAAACATGACAAACATGTTCTTGGAGGGAAGAAATAAAAACAACCCTAGATCTCTTGAAAGTCATTGTCTTTAATTTTCTAAATCCAAATTTGTAATTATGATAACTTGTTCCTACACACAACAAAAATTGGCTTTCTTTGATGGGAGAGGGCTTTCCTTGGTCAAAACCTAGATTGAGGAATCAAGCTTGAAATTTAAATATAAATGATAAAGAAAATTATAGAAATTATTTTCATTGAATCTAACAATGAGGAATAAAATTACTTTTTTAGATGCAGATGAATTTAGTACATAATCAAGTATGTTAGTGTAATAGCCTTGGCTTGAAATAAAACCAAAAGGAAACCATGGAATTCAAAACCTCATGAAAGAAAATTCTTATAATACGCCTTGATGAATATTTGAAGAATTTGAATGAAAGAGTGAAAGATCTCCTCCTTGGAAGTTAAACTTCACTACCACCTATAGACACCCTCAAATTGGAAAAGACCTAAAACAATGAGAATTTCAATCAAGCAATGAAAATTATGCACAAAATCAGATAAAAAAGGAAAATAATAGACTTTCAAATCAATGGTAACATAAGGTTACTTGAGCAATTAAATCAATCAATCACCTATCAAATCTAAAAGGACCAAAATCACTTTAAAAAAAGGAAAAATGATTCATAAAATCATAAAATGAAATAAAAAGGAAAAAGGTAAAGACAAAAGTTGAAAGAAAATGCAACATTTTAATAAATCAACAAAATCTATTTATCCTCTCACAAGTGAAAATCCTCCTTTTTGAAATTAAAATAATTGAGAAATCCTCATCTATCATCATAAACTAAGTCTTTTGAATTTTTCCTCTTGGTGCCTTATGAGATATTTTTAGTTTCACCATTACCCTCTAGCAAAAATTAAAATCTTGATCCTTACTCCAACCCTCTCCTAAAATCCTATAAATAGGAGGAAAAATTAAGAGCAAAGGGACCCAAGTTTGTAGGCATCCATGTTAGAGTAAATAATTAATTAATTGTTAATTATTTATTCTATTTACTTAAGCTTACTTAGGTTAATGCATGTAGTTGGGGTTAGTTGACAACACGGGAGTTTGTTCCCTTTAGCATATGTACCTTTTCCACCTTTTTTGGATGTGTGCTTAGTTGTCAACCTTATCTCCTACCTCATTCTAGCTTGTTCTACAAGCTTCCATGATGCCTTTTTATTTGGTCTCTCATTCATTGTAAATTCATTCTATTCACATAGCAATTCTAATTTTCTATTGTAAAATATTCTCTTGTGTGGTATTTGCTTCAGCTCTTTCCTCCCTAGGTTTCTCTTCAGCAAGCTATTTGCATTGTAGGTGATCTTGGTGCATTTTTGGAGTTGGATTCTCAACTCCTACATGGTATCAGAGCCTCCCTGCTACTTCTCGTTTGAAGGATTTTTGAAGCTATAATTTGGAGTCACAAACCCTAGTTTGTTTGTGCATTTTCTTCAAATCAGGGGTAGAGCAATTTTTCGAAGCACTTTGGAGTCAAATGGACATTTTCATTGGATCCAAAAGGTTGTTTTTAGATAGGTTTCATATAAAACTTTTTGTTTTTGGCTATAGGCATTAAAAAATTTTTTTTTAGCCCTCCTGGTTGCAGTCGTACAGCCGTACGAACGTGCAGTTCAAAAAAATTTAAAAAATGCCCCACCACCACAACAGCACTCGCACGCCATTGTGAGGCAGCCTACATGCCACCAACACACTGTCGATCTACCAACATGCTGCCAACAATAGTCCCCACCTCCTTTGCCGATAGATGCCACCAGATCTTTGCTCGCCCCAGTGGTGCCGTCGAGTTTTCCTCCTGGGCACCACCACCACCAGTGGTCCTTGCCCAGTCACCACCTTCAATGATGACATAATCTTCCCAATGCTGACATCATTTTTTGATGCTGATGTCATCTTTCTGGAAGATGAATTTTTTTCTGGCAATGGCCTTCTGACTGCCATACGGGTGTCAAATTTAACATAGTGTCTGTAATTTTTTAGCAAGGTGCATTTTTGGAGCAGTAGTCAATTTTTTGGCCATAACTTAAGCATACAAAGGTCTTTTTTTGATCTGAAAGAAGTATCAGAAAGATGACTTAGAGATAGAGACATTGGTGCTAGTTTCATAAGATTTTGAGTTTGTTTGAGCTCCCATTTTTGATGTCAAAGTAGAGGCTTGTGTTTCCTTCTATTCTGCATCAACAAGCCCAAGTTCTTTTCCAGTTTTTTTACTTTCCATAGTTTTTTTTTGTGGTATTTGAGGGATATTCTTGTACATTTGTGGGGGGGGGGGGGGGGGGGGGGGTGGTGTCTTTCTTTTCTATAATTTACTTTAGTTAAGACCTTTTTACTTCCGTCTTCTTCTTTCTCTCAATGGTAGATCCATTTGTGACCTGTCTTACTCTGCACAACTATCACACTTGGAAGGAACAAATGACTAGGCTTTTCATCTCAAGAGGTCTGTAGTCTTGTCTAGATGAGAATCAACCTATTCTTACGTGACCTTTTGAGATTCTACAACACATAAACAAAATGGATGAAGCCATGGGACTGATTGCACTCAACATTTTAGATAGTTCGCTATTTCATCTCAATGGCTTGACTACTCCATGAGCTTATTGGTAGAAATTTTAGAGTTTGTTTGGCCAGGTGAATGAGTTTTGAAAACTTTAGTTGGATGTAGAATTGACTTCTTTGTCACCAAAAAACTTTCCCACCATTGAGGACTTTTTCATGAAGTTCAAATCCCTACATGTAGTTTTACATGGATGTGGGAAGTACAAAACTTATGATGAGTGCATATTCTTGATACTCTCAAAGCTGAAGGGGTAGTATCAGGTCTTTTCTTCTACTTTCTACTCCACCATGGATGCCCTTGGAGATAGACATAGGATGCCTACATTTGAGACATTTTGTGATAGGTTGACTTGGGAACAGGCAAAAATCCAATAGGTGGATGGCTCTAGCTCTTCTAGCCAAGCATTGGTTGCTCAAAATTCTAAGAAGAAATCAAAGAAGAGAGGAAAATTGAAGAAAGATACATCACAATCTGATCTTAAGCCTCCAGCTAATCCTCCAACAAACCCTCCCAAGGGTAAAGATTCTTCAAATTTAGGTGAATCTACCTCCAAGACCAAGAAGAAGTTGAGTGAGAACTGCAATTTTTGTGGGAAAGATGGACATTCAGTTTCTAGGTGTTGGAAATGATTGGAGGCTTTAGAGGAAGCCATAAAGGAGCATCACATTTCAGCTCCTTAGTCTTCATCTCCACCTGCAGGGAAAGGTCATGCTCTTTCTGCACGAGCTACAACTTTAGAACCTTCATGGATTCTTGATTATAGGGCTTCTCACCACATCACAAACACTCCTAGGTTGCTTACTTCACTTGATCCTTATGCCACCACATAGATTGTAGTTGGGAACTCTTCACAACTTTTAGTTTTAGGTTTTGGTATTGTTGCTTTGGCTGGGGGCTCTCTACAGGATGTACTTTGTGTTCCTAATATTTTGATGAATCTTCTATCTATCTATTAGATTTTCCACTTTGGCTCTGGTAAGACAGTCAAGTTCTCACCACCTGATGTGGTTATTTAGGACTTGCATGTTCTAGAGATGATCATTGCCATTGGGAGTGTTGACTCTACATCTCACCCCTATAGATTTGATGGATTTGAGTCTTCTGATGACATAGGTTCATGCTTAGTTGCACATGTAAATTTAGTAAGCAGACTTTGGCATGAACATTTTGGGCATGTCAATTACAGATATCTTTAGCAGATGAGCACACAGGCACTTGTTCTTGGGCTTCCCCAGATTTCTTGTCCAGATGGTGTTTGTTAGGGATGTTCACTTGGCAAGAAATATAGGGATTCTTTTCCACATGGACAAGACACTCATGCTTGAGCACCTTTGGAGTTGATTCATAGTGACCTCATGTCATTTCCTACTCCTTTTTTAGGTGCTAGATATGTGCTTACATGCATTGATGACTTGTCTAGACACACATGGGTGTACTTTCTTAAGTACAAGTCTGATGTCTTTGACTCATTTTGAGTTTTCAAGGCATTTGTAGAGAAGTAGTTTGTGCTTTCTATTTGGCGCATATGCACGAATAATGGGGGGGAGTGTGTGAACTAGGCTTTCAGAGATTTCTATTATAAGCATGGTCTTTAGCATCAACTTTTAGTGCCCTACACTCTTTAGCAGAATGGTGTGGCCGAGAGAAAGAACAAAACCCTTTGAGAGATGGAAAATTGTATGAGTCAGTCTAGGTCCATGGATTCATGTTTTTGGGTAGAGGCAGTCAATTGTGCCAACTACATTCAGAATCAGATGCCCCACAAGGCACTTTGACATATGACTCCTAAGGAGGCTTGGTCCCATGTCAAGCCTAATGTATTGTCATTCAAAGTTTTTGGGAGTAGAACATATGCATTTGTACCTAATGCTCAGAGGAAAGCAATGGAACTGAACAACCAACCACTAATTTTTGTTGGCTACTACAAGGATGTAAAGGCTTATAGGTAATTTGATCCTAATTCTAGAGAGGTCCTATTTAGATGGGATGTCCAGTTTGATGAGAGCCCTCCTGTAATACATTCCTCGCCTCCAATGACTCCTTCAACTCCCACTACTCCCTCTTCATCTCCACTTTGTTTCATAGATGATGAGGATGATGATCATGGTGATCCCAATATACCTCCACCATAGGATCCTCCCTAGATGCCTAAATGGGCTTGAGCTACTGTTGAGGCTGCAAGATCTCTAGCTGGTGACCCATCCACATCTCGTCGCACCTGTTCTCACATTGAGGGTTCTAGTCTACTTAGTCATGTTGTTAGTACTGATCCTCAAATATTTGTAGAGGTGAAAAGACATTTAGAATGGGACAGTGCAATGGAGGAGGAATATTCTTCTTTAATGAAGAACCACACATGGGATCTTTTTCCTCTTCCCAAGGGGAGAAAGCTAGTGCATTGTAAGTGAATTTACTACACTAAGTATGTTGCTAATGGTTCTATTGATAAGAATAAGGCTCATCTTGTTGCAAAGGGTTTTTTGTAGGTTGAGGGTGTTGATTATTTTGAGACATTTTCCCCTGTCGCCAAGATGAATTCCATACGCCTTGTCTTATCCCTTGCAGCTTCACAGGGATGGCTAGTTTATCAAATGGATGTGAAAAGTGCCTTCCTGCATGGTGATATCACTGAGGAGATTTATATGGAGCAGCCCCCAGGTTTTGTGCAGGATCCTACCTTGGTTTTTAGGCTTCAACATTCATTATATGGTCTCTAACAAGCCCCTCAGGCTTGGTATGAGAAGATGGACTCCTTTCTACAGTCTACAGGCTTCACTCGTTGCCATTCTGGTCCCATAGTGTACATTCAACATCTTGGTGATGGCATTCTGATTCTTGTTTTGTATGTTGATGATCTTATCCTTATAGGTAATTCATCATCCATGCTCCATGATGTTAAGTGTGCACTGATGGACCAGTTCAAGATGACTGATCTTGGTTTGCTGCACTACTTTCTTGGTCTTTAGATTCATCAGTCTCCTACTAGCATTTTTGTGTATTAGCAGAAGTATGCTCTTGACATGCTTTGTCACTTTCACATGCTTGATTATAAGGCTACTCCTAAACCATTTTAGTTGGGTGTTACTTTTTCTACCTCGTACTCCTCACCTATAGTGGATGCTACTTTGTATCGACAGTTGGTTGGTAGCCTATTGTACCTGACACACACTCATCCTGATCTTTCTTTTGTGATTGGCCTAGTCTCTCGATTCTCTTAGGACCTTCATGAGAGTCATTAGGAAGCTTCTAGGTGTATTTTGTGCTACATTCAGGGCACACTCATGTATGGCATTCACTACACTTTGGGGACTCCACACATTGTTGGCTACATTGACTTAGATTGGGCCGGTGATGTTGATGATTAGAAGTTTACTTCTAGCTTTGTGTTTTGCCTTGGCTCTAGTCCCATCACATGGTCATGCAAAAAATTGCATGCTCGAGCACTTTCATCTACAAAGGCTGAGTATAGGGCTGCAGTTCTTGCTAGTACAAAGGCTTTATGGCTTTGTCAGTTGATGAATGAGTTTGGATTTCCTCTTGATCATCCCACTATTTTGTAGTGTGATAATCAAATTGCCATCCACATCTCTCACAACCCAGTGGAACATCAATGTACCAAGCACATTGAGTTGCACATGCATTTTATCCATCCGCTAATCTAGGATGGTGTTATTGTATTGGAGTACATTCCTACCACTGGATAGGTTGCAGACATCTTCACTATGCCTTTTGCATCACCTCGCTTTCTTCAGCTATGGTCAATGCTTGGGGTTATAGAAGTTGTCCTTGGTGGGATTGGTTGAGGCCATCCTTCCTTCACTTCATGTTTTTTTCAGCATGTTGTTTTTCACCTCTTTTTGGGGGAGAATTTTTTCCATGTGGTTTTCTCTCTTTCCCCGTTTTATAGAGGTTGTATTTAGTTGCATTGTACGTGGGTACCTAAAATGGCCTCATTGCTGGGACCCATTTTTCATTTTTTCCTTTGTTTTGTGAGCTTAAGGCATTCCCCTAAGTTTCACTTAAGGGGGGGTGTTAGAGTAAATAATTAATTAATTGTTAATTATTTATTCTATTCACTTAAGCTTACTTAGGTTAATGCATGTAGTTGAGGTTAGTTGTTGACAACATGAGAGTTTGTTCCCTTTAGCATACGTACCTTTTCCACCTTTTGTGGATGTGTGCTTAGTTGTCAACCTTATCTCCTACCTCATTCCAGCTTGTTCTACAAGCTTCCATGAGGCCTTTTTATTTGGTCTCTCATTCATTGTAAATTCATTCCATTCACATAACAATTCTAATTTCCTATTGTGAAATATTCTCTTGTGTAGTATTTGCTTCAGCTCTTTCCTCCCTAGGTTTCTCTTTAGCAAGCTATTTGCATTGCAGGTGATCTTGGTGCATTTTTGGAGTTGGATTCTCAACTCCTATAATCCATACTATAGGTATTTAGATCTATCATTTAACATCATTGTTGTTGAGAATTAATGTCATTTTTGCTTCATTTTAACATCATTTTGATATCTATTTAACAGTATTTAGCATTTTTTTAGTCTCATTCATGTACTTATCATAGCATTTTAGTGTTATTAACTTCATATTTTTGGCATTTCATATAGATCTCCTATATAATTACCTAGATCTACATTAATAACATACTCACATTCTAGAATTGTCACTAAGATGTTGGTCTGAGAGAATTTTTAGAAATTTTATTTAGGGAAACATGAGATATTTTTGGAGTATTTGTTTAATAGTGATTTCTTGGGTCTAGATTAGTTCATTTTTATTTTGATTGCACTCTGCACTAAGGTCTCATGGATACATGATTCCACCATGTACAAATTGGGAACAATGTCCCCTCTCTAGAAAATTTGCTAAGATGAGGTTTTTACTTTCTAGGGTTACCTCAACCAACTAATCTATAATGGCTTGTGCTTTTGTGGACTTCCTATCAACATAATCTATGTCAAACTCACATCACCCAGTTGGCTAGCTATCCTATTAACATTTTTTTGCTAAGGAGATACTTGTGAGGATTAATTTATGCTTTGAGTTTCACTTGGTGTGTTAGGAGGTAGTGGCATAAATTTTGGGAAGCAAAAACTAATGTCAGAAATACCTTCTCAATGAAAGTGTATTTGAGCTCATAGTTAACCAAGGTTTGACTAATGTAGTAGATGGCTTGTTCCTTTCCTTGGTAATTTTCCTGTGCTACGAGGGCTCTTATTGATTTTTTAAAAGGGAGATATACAAAAAAAGGTTTGTATGGAATAGGAGGCACCAAGATAGGTGGATTCATTAGATGATTCTAGAGAACCTCAAAAGCTATTTGACACTGATTGTCCCACTTGAAACCAATGTCTTTGTCATGAAGGTGAGTGAAAGGAACTCATTTATCAACCAACTAAGATATGAACCTTCAGACAGAATGAAGTCTTCCTTTTAGAGAATGGAGCTGGCTCAAGTTCTTGGGAGGTTGTATGTTAACAATAGCTTAGACCTTTTCAAGATCTACCTCTATCCCTTTAGTAGAGACAATATAACCTAGGAGCTTTTCAGATTGCACCCCAAAAACATATTTCTTTGGATTTAGCCTAACCTTGAATGCTTCTCAATGTGTGAATATTTTGTCTAAAATTGGAAGATGGTCCTCACAAGTATGAGAGTTTTCTAGAAGGTCATTTACATAGTCTTCAATAAATATGTACATCATGTCATGAAAAATTATGGTCATGGCCCATTGATATGTAGCTCTTGTGTTCTTTAGACCAAAGGGCATAATGTTCCAACATAAGATTCTCCATGCACAAGTGAATATTGTTTTCTCTTGATCTTTAGGTGCTATTTCGATTTGGAAAAGTGCCCCCCTTAGGATTCAAAGTGGGGAAACATGTCCATCTCAAGATATAGAGTAGGATAGATTCATGTAGTGATTCAAACAATTCCAATCAACATGTAGCATATAACCAAGCTCCTCCTTAAAGAGGATACAAGTTTATCAACATACCCAAGGTATATATGCCCATAGGTGAGAAATATGAAAGATCTTCACAAACACTCTTAGTTGATGAGCTCATTGTATTACCAAAATCTAAACCTTATGAGCCACAAGTCAAATTGCCATGGTGGAATGAAAAACATTTTTGTGCTTATCATTGAAACCAAGGACACCTCACAAACAACTACTATGCCCTTAAAGGAGCCATCCAAAAATTAATTGATGATGAGATGATTAAAGTACACTAGCTTTGCAATAATGAGGATCACACAACCTTTAAAAATCCCTTCATGAATCATGAGAAAGGTGAGTCTTCCAAAAGTAACCAGACCACATCCTCTAATGACAAAGTCAACTATGCCCATAATTATGACAACACAATTAACATGATCTCAGGATTTGATGACATTGTCAATGTCATTATGGTTTAATATAAACATAAGAAACAAGCCTCTAAAGTGGTTCTACCAGGGGTAACCACTAGTTCAAAACAAGCCACAACAAGTTCTTCTATACCCAAATATAATTTGGTTAACTAGCTATTAAAAACTCTTGCCCATATTTCCATTTTTGAACTATTGCAAATATCTATGAAGCACAAGGAGATACTCACCAAAGATTTAGTGCCCAATGGTCTTGATGTTAATAGATTCTAAAACATGGTGAAAAAACTTGTTTCCCCTCACTATGTATCCTTCTTAGTGTAAGATGACATATCCTTCACTCATTCTCAAAAATCCCCATTGCACATTGAAGTCTTCATACATAGGAACAAAATGAAGTGATCCTTGGTTGATGATAGGGACAATCTAAATATTTGCACGCTAAACCTAGTAAAAGCACTAGGATATACAAAGGATACTATTGATCCCAAGAAAAAGATCATTATTAAGCCTTATGATGATGAAAAGAGATCCTCTAAAGGCATTCTCATCTTACCAATAAGAGTTGGCCCGGTTGCCAAAGAAATTGTTTCCTAAGTCCTAGACTTGAAACTAACTTACAACATTTTATTAGGTAGACCATGGATCCATGAAATGTAAGCAATTCCTTCAACTTATCATTAATATCTGGAGTTTCCATACATGGATCAAGAGGTAACTATACTTGGGGATCAAAACTACATAGAATATTGTAACTCCCTTGTTCCTCACAATAGGGAAGAAGTCCCCATCTCAAAAAGTAATGCCAACCAATCTACATCAGTAGAAGCCTCAAGCTCCACTAGCTAAAACAATAACCACTTTTCCACAATAGCTAAGAGAAAAGAGAAAGTGGGTTGTTCTAATTCTTCTATCTCATCATCATTGATACCTAGAGACTCAAATCAAACACATTATGAGGAAATGATTCATTTTGTTAGTCCTCATTTTCAATAAGCCTTTTTTATCCAAATTGTGTTATTAAGTTTTTTTCTAAACCTTTGGGTAATCTGGATTAATTTCAATATGTTTTCATCCTCTAGCAAAACCCTCAATTTGAAACTTATCATCTATGCCAGGCACCTAGGGTTTCTCTAAAATGATTTACCCTAAGCAAACCCTTTTCTTTTAGGTCCACATTCTCCAAATTTTAAAATTTTAAAATACCTTTAAGAATGACATTTTATGATTATATCTTTTTTTTTTTTTTTTTCTGATAAGGGCTCATGGTTTTTATATATGTGACCATGCGACAATGGTTAGTTACATGGTCGAAGTTCTTTATTAAAATACATCAACAAATGGCATGACACGACAAAGTATGTTAATCCCTTTGATCATTGTATCATAGTGGATTGGTGGTTAAATTTTTCCCTAATCATGACCAAGCAAGGCAGCTGAGATAGATTTGATCTCACACTTGCCTCAGCAATCTATTATGTCACACTTTGGTAGTGACTAGGAGATTCCTTTAGTCACACAGTTGGGCACTTGGTTAATAAAAGTCGATGGCTAACTGTGATTGTGTGATGAGGCTTAAGGGCTTGTGTAAATTATTTGATCATGGGTTTGCATGAGGTTTGATCTAACCTTGGGTTTGAATTGTGAAATGATGAATTACTATGGATTGCAAGGTTGTTGGAGTTAGATTAAGACCATGGGTTAAGGTGGTGAAGGTGTGACATGCAACCACATGGATTGAACCTAGTAAGGTAGTAATCTGGTGTCAAAGTGATGTGGCATAAAGATAGTTTTTGATTGGTCAAGGTAGTTTTTGATTGGTCAAGGCTTCTAGCATGGATGGTAAGCTGAAATATTTCATGACCATTAGATTAAAGATTATCCAAGGGCTATTGCCTTATCATTATAAGAATCTTGGGGTGTTTTGATTATGGTCATATAAAGGCAGTATGACACATGGTGATGGCCCATTTTCAAAAGGATTATTTTTATTTGCATGGTGACAAGGTAAGCTAAAGAGTTAAGTTTTTTAACCATGACTAGGAGAAAGGGTTAAAGAGATGCTAAATCACACAGTCGTGATGTTAGCTAATCAATAACAAAAGTAGTGGCAACCCAGTGATCATTGTTATGAAGATACATAAAATTCTTGTTTGCCCAATTGCATCATCAAAAGGGATAAGAATTGTTTAGTGAATGACTGGATGAGGATGGTTAAAAGGGCTTGATCACTTGGTTACATAGTTGGTAGATATAAAAGGAAATTTGATCATGACCATGCGAGGTAGTTGATTCCAAAGATAAATATGATGGTCACTAGGTCACAAGAGAAAGGGCTTAAAATGCTTAACCATGTGTGAGGCCATGACTTCATGGAATAAAAGCAATCACAGGGTCACTGATGCTAATTTTGAATGTTAACATAAGGTGACAACCACATGATTAAAGATAATTAAAATATTAGAACCCATGATTGCTTGATCACATGGTTAGTCACCAACAACAGAGGATAGAATGTGTAGTGATAGAGAGAAGTAAGAAGTTGTGGTCTCCAAGTCATGGGGAAGAAATTTTAAGAGAACAATGACTATTGGAAGCCCCATTATAATTTTAAAGATTATGTTCTATCAAAAGGTGCATAAAAGAATTAAAGGCTGGCTATACATGTCATTGCTCTATAGTTTTGCAATTTTTGAGATTTCCCATTTTTCTCTCCATTAACAGGTTGATGTAATGAATTTTTGAGTTACATTATTTTTCATAAGTCAGAGACAAGAATTTGAGTGCCATGAATTTGTAAAAATATTTAGTGTTCTCAGAGCTAGTATTGATAGATATTATTCCAAAATATTCATTTATAGAGACCATGTCACAAGAGGAAGGAAATATGATAGCTTAGGCTGATGTGGAAGAATCTTCATAGGCCACAGAGTAGGAAAAGCCAAAATTGGCAATTTTATATGTCAAGGAGTGGGTGTATTTCCTCCCAGGGTCCTCAAATGCTCAATCTTTGAATGCCCATGTCTTTAGAGACATATTTTCTTTCTTTAGGGATGCAATTGTATCTGAGACCAATGGGAATGAGTTAATATGGTATTTTTATTAGAATAGGTATGCAAAGTCTCCAATTTGTAACCCATGGATCAGAAACTTGGCAAAATTGATAGTGCTAGAGGTGATAGTTGATGTTGATTTGGTGAAAGCACTGATCAAGTCTTACAATTCGACAATCAAGGCCTTTCAAAGAAAGGACATGAGTGTCTTGTGCAGATTGGATATGGAGACCTTCACTAAATTTTTTGACCTGGGAGGGCCTCTTATGAAGAAAAATGAGGAAGAAAAAATTAATGAGACCTTCAAGAACTCCAAGAGTTTCTACACTAGAATTTTCATGAGGAGGCACATTCCCAAATCAAAGAAAGAGAAGGGGAAGTTTCCTAAGAAGGTAGGGGAACTAATTCCATTAGAATTCTTCTATGAATTTTTTAGATATACAATCTTTGGAATTGAAAAGTTACTAGGAGTTGATGTCACCATGAATGCCCTAGGTTATGTGTATATCATGGCATTAGATATCCAAGATCCAAATCATAATGTCTATTATGATTTTGTGGAATACATCATTGATAGGATGCACAAGGAAATTGATTTAGCTCAGAAGGAAGACATGGGAAATTTTAGGTTTTTCCATTATTCATTATTGATGCACATTATCCTTTTCAAGAACATAGGGCACATCAATCCATATTTGATCGAGGCTACTAAGGAGAATGGAGAAACCCTACCTATATAATTATGGACTCACTTCTAGAAAAGGTTTTATCCCTATGCTAGTACTATTTCTTTCTACAATGATTTTATATTTCTAGTCATGAATATGTTAATTAATATAAATGAGAGAGTGCCTAATGGGGTAAAGATGTTAATTAGACTATCTACCTACCCAAATGAGGATAAGGTACTCATCCATGACTAGGCTAGTTTGTTTTTATTTGAAAACTTTTCAATTATAAGGGTATTTGAATGTTTGGACTTTATCAAGGCTATTGAGGAGAATGGAGAAACCCTATCTATGAAATTATGGACTCACTTCTGGAAAAGGTTTCATCCCTATGCTAGTACTATTTCTTTCTACAATGATTTTATATTTCTAGTCATGAATATGTTAATTAATATAAATATGAGAGTGCCTAAGAGGGTAAGGATGTTAATTAGACCATTTGCCTACCCAAATGAGGATGAGGTACTCTGCCATGACTAGGATAGTTTGTTTTATATGAAAAATTTTCAATTATAAGGGTATTTGGATGTCCTCAGCCTCCCCATGTATGACCTAGACATATCCCTAAAAGATCAAGCCAATTAGAATTCTTTTGGCAATTACTAATGATGCATAGAGAGTATCTAGGCCCTGCTATTAGGAAAGGCTCATGTATAGCTAGAAACACAAAGATAGGTGATTTTTTGATAGTGAAGGATGCCATAGAAGAGATAGGTTAGTGTTTAGCTAAATTAAAAATTCCCTTTGCCCCAGTTGGAACTTATGATCTAAATGATTTGGTGAGAAATTCTCTTAAAAAAATGAGGAAGTACACTCTTCCTAGCAGTAAACCAATTTGGGAAGAAGATTGCATCATGAATTGCCTGCAAACAGAGGTATGTAGGGAGAGGAATCATAATTGGAGAAAAATAATGAAGATAGAAGAAGCCATGAAGGTAGTAGACCCATCATTTAAGGGTTTCCAACATGATGTGCCATACCTTGATAGGTAAAATAAGTGCCTAGACAATTTTGATGAACTAATGACACAAGTGCCTACAAAGTTTAGAGATAGAGCAAAAATCCCACCTCCTCAACTAAAGGATGTTATAATTGTAGAGGTTGAGGATGATCAACCAAAGAGCTCTCCATGAGTTAAAGAAAAAAAGAGACAAAAGATGATTCATATCCCTGACAAGGTCAGAGGAAAGGTACAACAAATTATGCATCAGGGATCAAAGTTGTTTGATACAATTAGACACAATTTTCTAATTAAATAGGTTGGAGAGCATCAAAAGATCCCAAAAATGAGTAAATTACAAATTTAGATGTTGGATAAAAGAATAATTTAGTTAGAAGAGCTCACAGAGGATGACCAATTTGTAAATTTTGATGAATTTAAGTCATTCCTTTATAAAGTAAAATAGAATGAACTTGCCCTGCAGTTGCAACTTGAAGATTCACCTGAGAAAATTGTAGAAATAGTAAAAAGATTGTAGAATTATGATCCAAATAGTGAGAATATCATAGTTGAGGAAGAGAGAGAATTAGTAACAAGAAGTGGAATGTTGCTCTTTCCTGACTGGGAACTTAGTTCCTCTTTCATGTTGGATCAAATTAGGAAATAGGAAAGATTAGTCTCTTTTGAAGAGACTAATGTCATTGGTGAGCTACAAGACTTTGGGTTTAATATAGATAGCAAAATAATGGCAATATGGAGCATGGTTCTAGATGATAATAAACCAACTCTCATGGAGATAAAAGAGTCCCTCCAGGGAAATGCAATTTTTTAGAATGTTTCCACTGTATCTAGTGACCAAATCCACAATTTGGTAAATACAACATCATTAATGGGGAATTTCAAGATGGATACATTGCAAGAAAAATTGTACACAACCTATAGCATATCCATTAATGCTAGGCAAAAATATGAAGAATAGTTAAAGAGGACTTATGTCCTATAGAAGAAGATAGCTAACATAGAAGAAGAAATAAGGAGCTAAAAGGTTGTGACTAGGCCTATTATTGAGGTGAGGGATAGTGAAACATAAATTGAAGCTAAGACTATAGTTTTGGGGGAGGGCCAACATATGGATATTGATGAGTGGGTTGGTGGTAAGGAGGTGGAAATAAAGATAATGCAAAGTTTCCTTATGCACAAAATTGTTTTCCTATAGATTTTTTCACAAATTGTGCACAACAGGTACATTAGCTTGGAAGGAGCTAATTACAAGTGTTCAGGGGCATCAGACCTCTAATCTCCTCTATTCACTACTTGGGGGCCCTATGTTCAAGTTTTTGATAACTTGGTCCTCTACTACCCTAGAAAAAGGATTTACCCAAGCTAGTAATCATTAATACTAGAAAAAAGATAAATAGGGTAAAGGAGCTACATGGTTTCTTCACAGAAAAGTTACAATTGATCCAAGGGAAAATGAAGATGATTTTTTTAGGAATACCAAATTTCATTCATGGTATTATAAATGGTAATGGAAATTTAAAGGAATGGCTAGAATGGTCTTCTTCATTTGAAGATATTTTAAGACATCTGAGGTTTTTGGCATATTGTAATAATGAGATAGATATAAGTGTTGTCTATGATTTAAAATTGATTTTATTTTTAGGATAGAATCATATATGAGTAAAGTCTTAAGAGAAGTAAAAGCTATTATTGGTTCTAAATGGAATAAATCTATAGCAGAATTGAATGCAGTTAGGGATGCTACTTGGCTAGAAATAGAGTTAGATGTGGTCATATGGGAATTAATAGTAGACATCAAAGCTCTACCATTCCAAGAGGATGATTAGAAAAAGACAAAAATGAGGCTACTATGAGAAGACAAAGGGAGATGGAAGAGGAAAAACTAGTTAAAGAAAAGGCTCTTTCCATAACTGCCATCTACTTTTGCACCCACTTTCTTGTCTATTTTCCAACTATAGAAGAATGTATTAAAGTAATCTCTTAAATTTATTTGTCTTTTTTCTTTTGACTGGATAGTTTTTGACACCCGCCTTCCCATATATATAAGGATTCCCAAGATGTGGAATAGTGGTTGGTAGTTTGTATAATTTTCATATTTTATGCATTTTTACAGTCCATCCAATTTTTGTAATTATATGAATGTAATCAATTATGTATACTTCAAAATATAGTGAATATCAAGTATCCATTGTCTAGTTCTCAGTTATACTTCAAGTTTTATCAGTATCATATTCATTTTTCAAAAGGAAATCAATATAAAAAGAAAAATCTTGCATAACTATGTCTTCGAGTTTTGTCTCCTTTATATATATATGTGATCTTGAGATTGAAATGAACAAGTTTATTTCAGTTTAATTCAATTTGGATGAATTGTCTATATCTTACCAATTGTTGTCAATTCAAGGAATTAAGTAATTTCTTTCTATAAGTGATAGGGTTTAGGGTTTATGAGAAGGATATGATAAGAATAAAATTTAGAGCTCACTATTGATAGATTTAGTTACAAGTTGATTAAATAGGTCTGAGCTACTGATTTTGACTCTATGTAACAATGGATAAGACAATGGTCACTAATTTTTAGTTGCAAACTGATGATTCATATATTGTTGAACACACAAAATTAGATCAATCAATTTACCATTTTATGTAATGAAGAGTTAAATTTGTTGGTCATTACTTATTTCTAATATCTTCTCAGCTATAGTTAGTTACTGTGGTAGGGAAGTTTTAGGCGAATCATAGAAGAACATTGACCACTTTCTACTATAGGGGATAGTTCTGAAGAAAAGAATATCATAGAAGTAGTTGTTGACAATAGATTGATAGAAGTATGATAAATGTGTTTCAATCATTGTTTTGTCACTAATGTCAAACCTGTTATTTACTAGTAAGATAACTACTTATATGTTTTAAGTACTATCACTTGTTTGACTGATGAAGAGGATTTGATCAAATGATGTAACAATAGCAACTAGAGGAAAGGTTGAGTTATAATATGAAAAGGAGTACAAGATGTAATCACCTAAAAATGGTCATCTAGACTATTAGCTCCCTTTTCAACATTTTGGCTAAATTAATTTAATCACTTACCTAAGCCAAATTGCTAATAATCAATTTATTTGATTATAACCTATAGTTTGACTATGCTATCCTAAGTTCATTATTTGATTAAAAGAACATGTCCCCTTTTAATTAAATAAAAGACCCCATTCTTCTAACCCACTTAAAGTGCACACATAAAGTCCTTTTTCTATTTTGCAATTAAAAGAAAAGGCTTTGTGAATTTTGTCTTATATGACAAGTCAACTTATATTCTATTGGTTGACTTGTGTGTGCACATGGATCACTCCTCTTTTTTAATTCCACCATTGATCGTCCTCATTTTGAATATTGTTATGCTGTAGGTTTTCTAACAGGTTTCTTTGGAACTTTATGGAGAACTTCTATTTCTTGTCTACATTCTCTCATACCATAGCATTTTAGCTTAGATTCATGTTGCATGTTAGTTTAGTTTCTATTTTGCAATAATCTATCTCACATAGCTTAATATTTGGATTGTAACACTCTCATCCATTCTTAGAATAGCTGCACTTTTCATATTCATTCTAGTTTAATCTTTAGTTGCATTGCATTCTTGAGGAACTCCTTGGGACATTTGCATTCTTGCATCTTGTCTTTGGAACCTCCCATTGCATGGTTTACTAGCAAGAAGAGTATCTTTAAGGCTCATCTAAGAGATTTTTTATTTTTGAAATATACTCTCTTACACTCCATGGATAGGAAGCGCTAAGCCGGCATCCGAATATTCCAACTCATGGAATCGTTTGGATAGAATGGTTTAGAGTGGGACACTTTCGAGTGTACATTTTTGGCGCCCACCGTGGGGCTTGAATCAAGTTTTTAGCTCCATTTGCTTTTATTTTTCATCTCTAATTTTTTACAGCAGCATATTGGATCTAATCAAATGCTTTTGTAGAATTATGACTTTGGTTTTAAGGCCAACCCATAAGTAGATTGTTTTGAAGGCCAAAAACTTAGTTGGTTTAAAGATTTGATCATATCTTTTAAACCACTTGGAGTTTGGTTCTAAATTTTTTTTTGCAGGTTGGGTATGTTCTCAAAATGTCTCAGTCCAATTTTTAGAGTGAAAATGAAGAGATTTTTTTAAATTTCTTTCATTTTTGGAAAGCTCTCTGATTTTTAATAGGGGTCTCTTCTTTTCATTTTTATTTTTGGATACTAAATCATAGCAAACAAGTCCAATCTTGTTGACTAGGTCAAAATCAAAGAATAAAAATGAGAGCATTTGTGATTAACTTGCACTTTCTTTGCATGCACTTGGTTGGAAGATAAATTGAATTTTTGAGGCAACTCACCACTTTTTATTGCAGATTTTTATGTTATTTTACACTAACTTTTGGTGCTAACAAGTTGTGATTACAGGTTGCCATCCTTATGAAAATAAAATTGAAACATTGCATAAAAAGAACGCATGTCAATGCTTCAAATGCGTAAGGGCTACTAACATTGTTTGCAGGGCTGCCCAAAGCATAAAAACCCAAAATTTCTTGCTTTTTTGTTTTCATGTATGGCATTGACTAATTGTTCATTTTTCATAGGCACATAAAACTTGTGATTGGAGTCTTTTGGTAATAGGAGAGTATGCTCTTCACCCTTGTGGTGAATCACAAATCTTGACTTGCCATTTGGTTTCAAAAGCAAGGGGTAACTAAATCTTCTTGGCATGTTTGGGAGAAAATGATTGGAATAGGAGAGTATGATCTTCACCCTTGTGGTGAATCAGAAATCTTGACTTTCAAAAGTTGATCCACTCTTTGTGTAGTTAGAATCCTTTAGAGGGCCTAATCTTGGACAACTTGAGAGGAACAACCCAAGTGGGGATGAGCCGATTACCTGGCTCTTCCAACCCACTATAAACTCAAGGCTATCAAAGACACAAAACTTTGGTAGACATAGTGTTTGTCTTCACCTAGTGTGATCTCTTATGAGATTTCAACCATAGGGAGATCACTAGGCAAGAATTCTTAAGGTATTCTTGTGATCGTGAGATCGGTTACTCATCGCAAGGTGAGGTGTCCCGTAATTGGGAGTAAGAGGAACACTATGAACGGAAGCCCTATCTAAACACCCTAAGTTAGCAACTACCTTTTTTAGCCGCTCAACTTCTTGGTGCAAGGATCGATCCTAGTGGACTACCCGGATCACCCCAAGATTTTACACTCACCATATGTGTTCCCTTGGTTGTGCTTATGGAACTTCCATGACAAAGCCAATACCTCTTGTGGGAAACCACTTGGTGTGAGGCAAAGGAGCATCAAGTGTGGGCCAAGTCGTTGAGTAATGAACCATAACTTCTAGGTAGATATTGCTTGATGTGTTCTCGAATGTGCTAGACCTGTGAAAATCTTTTGAACATACACATGATGATAGTTATACGGCTTTCTTTTAAGACCTCACATATGCTTGTATCATCTAAGGTTGCTTTGTCCCTTGCTTGATTGTTTGAAGACTACTCCATGTGTCACTATCTTGCTTGGAAAGAAATTTCTTTTGAACATCAAACTTGATATTGTATCAATTATTGTCAAACTTTGTCAACCAAGTCAAAACATCAAGTGCAAACATTTTCTTGTGTTGCTTGCTAAGAGGAGTCTCATCATTTGAATTTTCTTTTATATGTCTCTAGTGCTTGAACATGCTTAAAGTAACTCTTTGGTCTTAGTGCTCATGGTCTTCCTATCTTCATGGTCTATGTTTGCTTGCTAGTTATCTTTTTGTTGAAATGGTTGCCTTGATTTCTTTACTACACTCTTGGGTTGGAGAGTTGTTCACTTGTCACCCTGCTTGCTCTATCTATTTGGCTATTTGGGCATCTTGCCTAGCTATTGACTTGAGTCATTCATGTTGTAAGTTTCTTGGACATATTATTTGACAAGTCACTTTAATCTCTCTCTACTATCTTGGCAAGTGAACACTCTACCTCCTATAGCTTCAAAATCAAGTTATCTTCTAGGCTCTTTTATGCTTGGCTTTGCATCTAAAACTATGGGATCTAAACCTTGTGCTACCAAACTTCCACAAAATCTAGATGATCATGATATCCTCCATGTCACTAAAGAGTTTCAAGATCTATATGCACAATACAAAGAACTAGAAGAGACAAATGATCTTTCTTACCTTCATCTCTCTAAGCGCATGATAGAAATGAAGTCTAAACTTGAGAAAAGGTTAGAGGAGAAGATTGCATCATTACATGAATCTTCCTTTAGGTCTTTACATGCATGTGAGTCACCTTCTTTGAGGTCATCCTCTTCTTCTAGGTCTACATGCTCTACTTTAAGACATCAAATGTCTTCTTCTTCTAGATCTAAAGACCTCTTTAGAGAACAAGCAAGTGATACCTCCTTTGAGCCTATGCTAAAATTTCATGATGGACCTATCTTTGACCAAGATAATGATGAAGACATGGATGCATACCATTCACTTGAGAAACAACAAAAGGACTCTATACATACTTCTAATGGAACTTTTGCTCCCTTGGAAGATTCTTATGATGACACTTTGCAAAAACTTCTTGGCAATAAGATCATCATGTTACCTAAGTCTAGCTCATATGGAAATCCATTCTTGGATATCTATTGCACTTATCATCAAGATAATGAGCATAGTACTTTGGATTGCATTGAGCTAAAACATAAAATCCAAGATCTTATTGATAATGGAATTATTGATACCTCTAATGATTCATGTGATGAGGATACTTCTCTTGAGCAAGATTACATTGATGAACCTATGTCTAGTAGTGGCTCCATTACATCTTCCACTTCTTCCAACACTCATGCATCTCCCAACACTTCAAAGCTTTCCAACATGCCTCTATCAAAAAAGGAACCTAATGCTTTCCACATTGACTATGTGTATCCTCAAGGGCTACCTCTAAAAGAAACTCAAGCTAACCTTCACTTGGTTGCAAACCTTTTCCATGCTACTAATCCTAAACATCCTCAACCTTCATGCAGTACTATGCCTAATCTAAACACTACTCCATTCACTCTTCATTCTCCCTTGTCCTTGGAAGTGGCTCCATGTCAAGAGGACTCTCAAAAAGGAAAAGCTATAAATGTCAAGAAAGATCAAGATCAAGCACCCTTTCATCTCTTTCAATATTTTTCCCCTCCAAATCCTATATCTTGTCCACCCCCCAAGTATGATGAAGATGCCACTTCCATTATCTCCCTTGAGCTTACTAAAAATTATGAGAAAAGTTCTCTTCATATGCTATCCAAAGCTACTTGTCAAGATCAAAGCATCCCCTCATGTTCTACTTCTCCACATCCACTTCAAAATTGTGCTCAAGCTTCAAGTGCTTCTATTAAAAATGTTGTTCCTATCAAAGCTACTCATGAGTCTATTGATGGCTTTGACTATGTTGCTCATTCTAAAGATGTTGATATCCCTTCCCACTATCCCTTTGCATTTTCTAAATCTATCCTTGGTCCTTATCCATCTAAGCTAAAGCATTCAAACCTTCCATCCATATTGGGGCCTTACGTTCCTTCATCTCCTACACTTTCCACTTCTAGCTCTACCATCATACCTCAAGATCAACAAAGACACTCATCCTTGATGAATTTTCACCCATCTATCCATCTAAACCAGTCATATCAGCCTTATTCATCCACAAATCCCAATTCCTTTGAAAGTGAGAATAAACATAAGAATCCATTGAAAAATAAAGATCACTATGTCCCATCTAATTGACATGTGAATGCTAAGAAGGAGAATGCACAAAAGAGACTGCAAAGGTCCACTACTCAAAGAGCTAAACCAAAGAAAATATGGGTTCCTAAATCCATCATTATACAAAGGCACTCTCAAGCACCCAAAGAACGAGGAAAATCTAAAGCTATGTGGATTCCCAAGTCTCTTTTAAAAGACTTGAATATTGAAAAGATTTCAAAGTTGACATTCAAGCTTCCAAAGGCTTCCATTCCATCTTCTTCCAAAAATCTTCCTAAAATTATTCCAAAGCCTTCCACTCAACTTTTTTCCAAATCTCTTCTACCACCTCATACATCTAAACCTCAAGCTACTTCATCTATGATTCCTCCATCATTCCAATACCCTTCAAGGTGTGTATCAATGTTGATCTTGTACAATATTTCAGCTACCCTCATGAAATCCTCTAAAGCTTACACTTACTTTCTATACATGAACTCTTATCCTCAATCTGCTATTCCTACTACCATTCCTCTTTCATCACCCTATCAACATCTTTGAGCATACCTTTCTATGGTCTTGGCTTATCATGACTTATCTTTCCTATAGGAGCACTATCTACATTAAAAAAGCTTGAGCTCTTTCTAAGAAATTTAAAAAAAAAAAAACATGAAAAAAAAATGAAAATGTGCCTTGGTGAAAACCACTTCTTGTGGCACCTTGGTAGCAAAAGTAAAGAGAAATAAATCCATCCTATGGTGAAAACTACTTCTTGTGGCACCTTAGATAAGTACCATGATGAAAACCTAGCAAAAAGGCATCATGCGTAATTCTTCCATCATCCATCTATCCCTTCTTCTCTCTTTGATCTTGACAATGTTGAGCTATCTTTACATATTGGCTATCTTATCCATGAGAGTTTCTATTGTGCTCTCCCATTCACTCATAGCCTCTATCTTGAGCTTTATTCTTATTGATGTATCCTAGTGCTATCCTATCTAGTTGACCCCTTGGTCTTGGTCACGATAAATAAAAAATGGTTCCTAGGCCTCTTGACATGTCTACTCTTTTGGAGTACATGCTTCATGCTATCTCACTTGTTGGCTTCACTACTTATCCTACATGCTATCTTGCTCATTTCTTCCATTGCTTATCCAAAACATGCTTCATATGACTATTTCACCTCTTTCCCTAGCTTGGGTACTCTTGAGGAGTTAGTCCTTGAGGATCAATTTCACTTGCTTCATACTCTTTTTTTATCCATCTTTTCTTATCCACTGGCTTGTTGCTCCATCATATCCTATACCTTGCTAGACATTGGGAGAAAATGATGTGATATTGCTTGAGAACTAGTGATCTCTAAATTATTCTAAAAAATTCTAAAAAATCATATATGATCCTGAAAAAAATCTTATAAATTAGAAAATGTCCTGAAAAAAAGATCTTCTTAGTGAAAACCTAGCAATAGGCACTTTGATGTATCACCAAAAAAATAAAAATAAAAAAGAAAAAAGAAAAAATTGAAAAAAGTCCTGAAAAAATCTGTCAAGTGGTGAAAATCTGGAAACAGATGCTACTTGAAACCCTCACACCTATGTCTATCAAACTCAATCATCCACTTCCCTACACATTTCCTAGCTTGGAATTGTTTCTTCTCCTCATCTTGGGGGCATAGCTACTTAGCCTATTGAGGTATTCTTATGCATTAGGGTTTCTTTGACAACTCACAAAATAGTGTTTCTCAACACTACCCCCACCCACTTTGACATCAAGTGTTTTTCAACACTTTATAGATAGTTTACCTATGGCCTCTGATGTCGCGATATTTCTCACTATCAGAATCAAGTCTAGAAGAAATGGCCAGGTGACTTACACACATGCACTTTAACACTTAAACAACTAAGCTATGCTGATATTTATCTACCTTGTGTGCTGTCTATGATGATTTATTTACTATATGTTCGATCCCTAATAGTCTTTCAAGGATGTCATTGACTAGAAGACTAGGAGCATGGGGCATGTTTTCTTGATTTCTGCTTGGGGGTATACTTTGTTTGTCTATAGTGTTGTAAGAATTCGTGCTTGTCCTATTCAACACTTTGACTTATAAATGTATCATCCTTGACTATTTTGCAAGACCGCACTTGGGGTTTATCCTAGCGCTTATGCCTTGATATAGGTGCAATATTGCTAAATTAAACTTAGGGAATCTAATCACATAGTTATCTTGACTTATATGTCTCTGATGCTTAGATTGGATTTCCACATACCTATCTAATATCAATCTTATTCATATCCTCATAGTTATACTAGTGATGGTTGTATGATCTCATGATGTCCCTAATAAATGCTCAATGATGAAATTAAGAGTCTAAATGTTATGCATTTCTTGCTGGTAAACCACTTTTCATATTAGCTTGCATTTTAGGTTCATTTTCTAGCTTAGTCTTGCATTCTTGCATATGGGGAGATCTCTCACTTTATCTTTTTGTGGACATATCAGCTAACTTCTTCCATATATTTCTTTACTTTCTTCTTGTTCATGTCTTTTCACATTCTTAATCTTTCACTTCATCTCTTTTCTATCTTATCATCAAATTATATAAAGTTTTGACCTCTTAAATAATTTCAACATCCTAGATTCATTTTTGGGATTGAAATCCAAATTCGAGTTCATCTTGATGGTCAAAATTGTCTTTTAAAATTTTACTTTCTTCTAAGAAGTTAGCTGACCTTTTGAGGTCTAATCTCTGAATCATCATTGAAGCATCTTCATTTCTTCATGTCTTCATCATTTCCATACTTCATATCTACTTCAATTCACTGTTTCATGTCTAAAATCACCTTTATACTCATTTTGACCTAATTTTTATGCTATATCCTTCAAGGTCAACTCTAGTCAAACTGGGGCATTTTATCAATTTCTTATAGTCATTCTTGGGTTCTAATCATCTATCTGTCATCTTGGAAATTGCTATATTCTAATTTTCTCTTTTCTAGCCAGTTTTTGCATCCCCTTACCTCATTTCAATTTCGATCCCGAGGGGGCAAAAATACTCTATCACTGCTTAGGAGCATTTGTTTGATCTTCTCACTTGCTCTCACTCTATCTGCTTTTCTAAGTGTTAGCATTCTTCTTGAATTCTGACATCATCTTTTCCTAGTGTTCAGTACTACCACTATCAGGCTGTACATTCAGGACTTGCTATCTATTTCTGCATTTCACTCTTTGGAATCAGACATCTATATCTACCACTGCCTACTTGGCTTTGATTTTATTTGACATAATGTGTTCCCAGATCGATCACGCATTAGTCAAAGAGGGGAAAATGTAATCACTTAAAAATGGTCATGTAGACTATTAGCTCCCTTTTCAACATTTTGGCTAAATTAATTTAATCACTTACCTAAGCCAAATTGCTAATAATCAATTTATTTGATTATAACCTATAGTTTGACTATGCTATCCTAAGTTCATTATTTGATTAAAAGAACATGTCCCCTTTAAATTAAATAAAAGACCCCATTCTTCTAACCCACTTAAAGTGCACACATAAAGTCCTTTTTCTATTTTGCAATTAAAAGAAAAGGCTTTGTGACTTTTGTCTTATATGACAAGTCAACTTATATTCTATTGGTTGACTTGTGTGTGCACATGGATCACTCCTCTTTTCGAATTCCACTGTTGATCATCCTCATTTTGAATATTGTTATGCTATAGGTTTTCTAACAGGTTACTTTGGAGCTTTATAGAGAACTTCTATTTCTTGTCTACATTCTCTCATACCATAGCATTTTAGCTTAGATTCATGTTGCATGTTAGTTTAGTTTCTATTTTGCAATAATCTATCTCACATAGCTTAATATTTGGATTGTAACACTCTCATCCATGCTTAGAATAGCTGCACTTTTCATATTCATTCTAGTTTAATCCTTAGTTGCATTGCATTCTTGAGGAACTCCTTGGGACATTTGCGTTCTTGCATCTTGTCTTTGGAACCTCCCATTGCATGGTTTACTAGCAAGAAGAGTATCTTTAAGGCTCATCTAAGAGCTTTTTTATTTTTGAAATATACTCTCTTGCACTCCGTGGACAGGGAGCTCTAAGCTGGCATCCAAACATTCCAACTCATGGAATCGTTTGGATAGAATGGTTTAGAGTGGGACACTTTCGAGTGTACACAAGAATCATCTAAAATAATGATATCATAGTGCATTCATAATCTACTTATGGTTTTAAAGTTTGGTTACACTAAACAAGTTTAGAAGAACAAGTTAAACAAAGCTTGTTTGCCAAGCTTGACTTAGTGGACAGTAGGTGCAGAGAAAAGTTAGTGCAAGCTGAGTAGAAAATCAGTTGGAGCTAAGAAAAAGTCTATTTTAGTGTAAGCCAAGTAAAATAGTTGATGTAGAGTAAAGTTTAGTTGATGTTGAGCACCAGTAAACCTTAGTTCATGTCGAGTGATTTTACAATGGATGCCAAGCAAAACAATATGTGTTGAGCATCAGAAGCTATTTAATGTCGAGTTTCAACATTATTAGAAAGATCATGGATTTGATGGATCTGAGTTGAAAATTTTGTTTTCTTGGATTGTGTGAACCATGTGGAAGATAAGATTGATGAGATAGTGGCACAAAATACATGGTAAACTATTTTGAGGTAAATTTAAAGAGGATTGGAGGAGAAGTTTCTAGAAGGTAATGAAATAAAATAAGAGGTAGATTCATTGAATCCTACCTAATCTGTCCTAACCCTAAATTGGATGATGGAGGATGAACAACAAAATACCTTAGTTCCCTATTTATAGAGATGGCTCGTCAAGAAGTAACATTGTCATGTGCGAAAGCCTAAGGAAGACATGGAGTCTAGGGTATTGCTTCATTCAGTGACCTAAGTGAAGAGCCTATGTTGGCATGTTAAGAAAGAAGGCTTAAGGGTATCGATGATTGAAGGGTGAAAAAGCTATCAGAGTTGAAGTGTGTGAAAGCCAAGTAGAATAGAGGACTAAAATAGAGATCTATAATTTGCAAATGGAGTTGTAAGTTGTTATCTAATCAAGCCTTACTGTTACTCTCTAATAATTGTATCAGTCTAGGGTAAATCCTTTGCATTAAGGTTGACCTAACATTAATTTATAAATCCTTTAACTAAGTGACATTCCAAGTGAATGGTCTAAAGTCCTCTGAGGTTCACTCCTAATAGTGTGATTGAAATCCTTTAACCAGATCACATTTAACAATGCGTATTGTATCACTTTAGAAGATTGAGAAAGAGTAGCATGTTACTAATGGTTTTTATCAAATTGGGTTTCCACATAAATCATTGTGTCAAGTGTGTTATTGAATCTATTATGTTTCATGTTTACATTTTTGCAAATTGATTTGATAGTAACCTACAAGTTTTAAGTGATTGTATAATATTATGGATGCATGCATGATGATAAATGTTTTATGGGTTCACTAAGTTGTGCAAAGTTTTATTTGTACATCTGAACCCTTGATAACTGATTAACCCCCCTCTTAATTATTTTAAAGAATTCTGACAATTGGTATCAAATCCATCTACTTAAGAGGACTTGTTTGAAGGTACTAGAAGCACAAAGATCAAGATGTCAAAAAGAGAAGTACCCAAGCTTAATAGAGATAACTTTCTTGTATGGAAATGTTTGGTGAAGCTAAAACTTGGAGGACTTGGAGATTATGCACAATCTATCATTACTACTGAGCATATTGACCCTACTAGAGCCTTAACTACTAAATATCTAAAGAAAAGAAAAAACAAAACCAAGCAATGTTGGAGATTTCCTTTGCCCTAAGCTATGTTGAGTTTGATGATATCAAAAGTCTTGACAGTGCAATGAAAATGTGGAATTGGTGTAGGAGCACCCACTCTACCTTCAAAAAACACCATGAGGATTTCAAATTAAGGTCCTTGTGGTCTCTAGTCATGCTTAGGAATAATAGATTTAACATTGGATCTTATTGTAAGGCCATAGTTACGAGATTGGCATTTTATAAGCCCTTGTCTCACTATTGGTCATTAACAATCCTAGGCATAGGTGTTTGCATGTTTTTCATGTTTAGACCCATTAGGGATCAATAAAAATAAGGTTATGACCAATTTTGGTCACTAGATATGCAAAATTGAAAAATATGCAAAAATTGCTCTAAAAGTTGTCAAAGCAACTTTGAGCAACTTCTTAAAAAGTTGTTAAAACTTGTAAAAATCTCTCCCAAATGACTTTTTGGTTCAAAAAAATCATATAACCATTGGTATCATCCTATATAAGCCCTTATAGGAAGGTGATAGGATAAAATTGTAATTTTGGCATTGAAAGTAATAAAATCAATATTTTTCCTTCCATAAACACATGTAGACCATTGTATGGAAATTTATGGATTATTGGAGATGTCTCAATGGATATAAAATTTGGGTAATTTTATCTATTTTATTTTGCAACAAGTCTCATTTTCTAACTCTTCATATTTTGAAAGTTATTCAAATTTTCTTGCCTGTTGCCTAGAAATCAGCCTAGAAATCAACAACATGCTAGGGTTGGGTTATTTTGGCATAATCCACCATGGAAATTTATGCCCTTTGGTGGATTAATAGGTGTAACAATTTAATTTAATATTCTTCAATTGGTTTTCTAGAAGATGCAAGGAGATGGATTTGCTGCCATACCCTAGGTGTGCTTCATGAAGAGTACACCAATCAACACTTACAACAATCCATTTTAGATTGAGTTCTTGGATTCACTAGAGGCTAAGACCTTGGAATTTTGTCTCTTTTACAAGCCCCAAAATATCATAATAGTTGTATTGTGTTTCCCCTTTGTAGAAAGTATACCTATAGTGTAAATGGAGTCTTAATTAGACCTTCAAATCAGGTCTACTATTGCAATAGCAACAACCTCAACTCCTCTCCATGCTTGGGCACTTTGGAGTGTTTCATAAGACCCAAAAGGGTATCCAAGTCACTGGTCAATTCACCATCTCCTTTGAAAGAATCCAAATTTATACCTTTTTCTCATTATAGGAGGGCTACAAGCCAATTTAGTGGTTTTTCAAAGTAACTTTATGCTATAAGTTGTCATTGATGGAATGGGACCCAAATAGGCCATATCAGTGATTTTAGGCCACCCCTAGTCTTTATATTCAATTTTTGGGGTTTGATCCCTCTTTTGGCTAAGGGAATCCTATAGTGCATATTGAGTTTTTGGTGCTTAAAGCTTGTGTAGACCTAGTGATTACGTTACCTTGTCTTGTGGCATTGTAATAACCATCCATTTAGCCCATCTCCATACATGTGATAGGTATTTGGAAATAGGACCCTTCACCTTGGGTATTGAGGGAATTTGTGAGTTTCCACCACTCCTTATTGTCTGAAGACTTCTGTTGTCTATTGCTGCATCAAGTGGTATTAGAACCATGTCTAAACCTAAGAGTGAGGAGATCCCGACAAGGGTTACAAATAGTGAGTTAGCAAAGATGGTGAGAGAACAAAAGGTTGCAAATAAGGCCTTAACTTAGAGGCTTCAAGAACTTGAGAAGAAGCTTGAGAAAAAAGACAAACAAAATGGGTTTAAAGATGAAGAAGGGAGTGATGAAGAGGAGGATGACTCTAAAAAATGCATCTGTATAGACTGATTGATGCCTTGAAATCTACGAGAAGAAGAACCATGGAAGAGAAGATAGATTTTCAAATTTTCAATGGAAAAAATGAATGTAGATATAGCATTGGATTGGGTAGAGACTTTGAACACATTCTTTGAATGTGAGGACATCCCTAAAAAGAAAAGGGTAAAGATGGCAAGATCCAAGTTCAAGAGGGCAACCCTAACTTGGTGGAACTTCATCTAGATAGAGAGGGTGAAGAATGGAAAAAGCATGATTAATTCATGGAATACAATGATAGCTTTCATAAAAGAAACCTATGTACTTGAAGATTATGGAGTACAACTCCATAGGAGGAAGCAAAGTCTGAATCAAAAAGTGACATGGATGTAGGCACATACACCGAGGAGTTACTAGAACTATGTATGAAGACCAATATGGTAGAAGATGAGGAGAAGAAATTGACAAGATACATGAATGGCTTGAAGGTGCCCATTCAAGAGGAACTTAGCCTACATTTCCCTACCATGGTTAACAAGTGCTATCAAATGGCACTAAAGGTAGAGGAAAAATGGAAGAGAAAGGAAGATTTTGGCAAAGGAAAGAACAATGATAATGGGACGAATTTTAGAAGCAAGAAAAATTATTGGAATAAGGGACAAAGTAGTGGTAGTAACAACAAGATCTTTTACCAAGGAGACAAAGAAAATAGTGACTCTAATGCAAGAGGAAACTATAGAGGAAGAAGACCTTTTAATAGAGGAAGAAAAAATGCAAGAAGAGGCAATGGACCTTTGAAGTGTTTCAATTCTAATCAAATGGGACATCATGTAGGAAGATGCCAGAAGAAGAGGAACAATAACAATCAAGGTGAGAGGAGAGAAAAATTTGTCCAAGAAGATAAATAAGAAGACAATGTTGATGCTAGAGAATTAGAACTAGAGGAAGGAACATGTTTGATGATGAGACAAGTCTTCCTTCAAGTGCCACAAACTCAAGAACCTCGACAATGAAAGAATCTCTTCAAGACAAAGATAAAATGCCAAGGAAAGGTATATAATGTTCTTATTGATTTTGGTTCAATTGAACATTTTGTGTCGTGTGAAATGGTGTAGAAGTTAAATCTTCCTAAGAAGCCACACCCTTAACCTATCATGTGTCATGGTTAACCAAAGGCCAATAAACTCTAGTCACAAAAAAATCTTGCGAAGAGTTTTCTATATTTGATTTTAAGCACAAAGTCCTCTGTGATGTAGTTGAGATGGATGCCTCACATATCCTTCTATGAAAGCCTTGGAAATTTGATATTGATGCCGTGCACCATTGTAGGAAGAACAACTACTCCATCACAAAAGATGGGAAGATCTTCACTATGAAGCCCTTGCCTAATAAAAAGTCTAAGAAAGTGCCCACTGTGATTATCACAAGAGAAAAAGAGATGTTAAAAACCTTGAAGGAATATAATATGGAATCATTTATTCTAATTTCAAAATACAGGGATAAAATCACGTCTGATCAAAAGGAACCTATACCAAATGAGATTATTGATTTGTTTCAAAAGTACAAAGATATCACTACAAGTGACTTTCCCACTAGCCTCCCCCCTATTAGGGATATTAGCCATCAAATAGACCTTATACTAGGCTCATCCTTTCCCAATAAGGCACCATACAAGAAGACACCATTGCAGCATGCAAAGATTGCAAAACAAGTGACTAAATTGTTAGAAAGAGGACTCATTCAAAAGAGTCTTAGTCCTTGTGCCATACTTGTAGTCTTGGCCCCTAAAAAGGATAGCAAGTGGAGGTTATGTAAGGATAGCAAGGCTCTAAAAAAAATTACCATAAGGTATAGGTTTCCCATGCTAAGGATTGAAGACCTATTGGATCAACTAGGAGGTGCTTGCTACCTCACCAAGATAGACTTGAAGTTTGGTTACCATCAAATTAGAATCAAGCTAGGAGATGAATGGAAGACAAAATTCAAGACAATTGAAGGTTTTTTTGAATGGTTAGTAATGCCTTTTGGTTTAAGCAATGCCCCTAGCACATATATGAGGCTTATGAACGAGATATCCATAGATTTTATTTGAAAATTTGTTGTAATTTACCTTGATGATATAATAATATTCATCCATAGCATGGAAGACCATCTTAATCATGTAGAACAAGTAGCAAGAAGATTCCATTAGCACAAGTTGATAATCAACTTGGAAAAATTTATGTTTATGAAAAAGGAACTTGTGTTCCTAGGATTTGTAATTTCACAAGGTACCCTCAAGATCGATCCTAAGAAGGTAAATTCAATCATTAATTAGCCTCCACCAAAGAATCTAGGTGATGTGAGAAGCTTTCATGGGCTTTCAACCTTCTCTAGGAAACTTATTAAAAATTTCAGTCACGTGTGTGCACTAATATTGGAAACAATAAAAGATGGGAAGAAAACCAAGTTTGCATGGACAAAGGAAGCAAATGATGCATTCCAATACTTGAAGAACAAAGTATCTCAGTACCCTATCTTGGTTCTTCCTGATTTCAAAAAAGTCTTCACTATGGAGATAGATGCAAGTAATGTGGCTATGGGTGTTGTCCTAAGCCAAGAAGGAAAACCAATTGCTTTCTTTTTAGAGACACTGAATGAGGCTAAAAGGAAATATTCCACATATGACCTAGAGCTTTATGCCATGGTCCAAGCCCTCAAGAAATGGAGGCACTACTTGATTCCAAAAGAATTTTATGTCTATATGGACAATCATGCATTGATTTTTCTAAATTCACAAGAAAAACTTTTAGTCAGGCATCATAAGTGGGTGGAACAATTACAAGCCTATACCTTCACAATTAAACATAAAAAGGATGTAGCAAACAAGGTTGTTGATGCTCTAAGTAGGAGGATTGGTCTTGTTGAAGAAGTGCAACTTCAAAGTGTTGCAATTGAATATCTCAAGTACTTGTACCTAGATAACCCTGATTTTGTAGAGATATATTATATTTGTACAAAGATGGAGGGCAGAAATCATATTGATTATTCAAAATATTTGATTCAAAATGGGCTTCTCTTCAAAGGAGTACAACTATGCATCCCAAGGTGCTCAATGAGAGCAAATATAATAAGGGAAAAATGTTGTGGTGGCCTAGGAGGTCACTTTGGCATTGACAAAATAGCAGAGATGGTAAAAAGGAGTTATTTTTGGCTCGAGTTGAGAAATGATGTTAGGAAGTTCATTGAGCCTTGTACTATTTTCCAACAAGCTAAGGGAATGGAAAAAAATAAAGGACTTTAACAGCCCTTAAAAATCCCTTCAAGGCCTTGGGAATCCATATCAATGGATTTTTTCATGGGACTACTCAAAACCAAGCAAGGTTATGACAATGTATTTGTCATTGTGGATAGATTCAACAAGATGGCCCATTTTGTGATATGCAAGAGCACATATGATGCATCTCATATAACCAATATCTTCTTCAAGGAAGTAGTTTAGATTCATGGCTTGCCTCATACAATTGTATTAGATAGAGATATTAAGTTTCAAGAGCACTTCTAGAGGACACTCTTTAAAAAGTTGGGCACAAATCTAACATATAGTTCAGCCTATCATCCTCAAATAGATGGGTAGACCGAGGTTGTAAATAGCTCCCTAGGCTATCTTTTAAGATATCTAACCAAGAAATATTCAAAAAGTTGGGATACCATACTGCCCCAAGCCAAGTTTTCCTTCAATGACTCTATAAATAGGTCAACTAGTACAACTCCTTTCGAAGTAGTGTATGGTTTGCAGCCCAAGGGACTGCTAGATTTAATGGAACTTCCCTCTGGTTTTAGAATTAGTGCATAAGGCCAAGAATTGGAAAAACTCACCAGAAAAGACACTTTGTAAAAATCTACCTTGAGGTACAAAGAAAGTACTCACAAAAGAAGGAAAGAGGCACACTTCCAAGCAGGAGACAATGTTTGGACATTCCTAAGGAAGGAAAGACTACCTAAGCTTAGGTACTCCAAGTTACAAATGAAGAATGTGGGACCTTGTAGCATATTGAACAAAATAGGTGACAATGCCTATGAGATATCAATTCCTCCAACCTTGCAAATTTCTCCAATTTTTAACATTGTAGACCTCACACCATATAAAGTTGTAACAGGTTCCAACAATTAGCAAGCTGAGGATAAAAGCCTTGAGGATGAAGACTATGTCATTAACCTTCCAAAAAGAAAACCAGTGGAGATTGAAGCCATTTTGGACCCCAAGGTACTCAAACAAACTAGATCAAGGAAGAACATGCAGTACTTAGTCAAATGGAAGGGCCTCCCAAATATTGATCCACATGGCTTATTGAAGATCAAATACAACAACATGGTACTTCAGTTGAACACCTACTCTCAAGTAGGGACTTGAGTTTTCAAAACCAAGGGGAGTATGTTGTAGGAGCATCCAATCTACCTTCAAAAAACACCATGAGGATTTCAAACTAAGGTCCTTGTGGCCTCTATTCATGCTTAGGAATAATAGATTTAACATTGGATCTCATTATAAGGCCATAGTTACAAGATTGACATTTTATAAGCCCTTGTATAACTATTGGTCATTAATGATACTAGGCATAGGTGTTTGCATGTTTTCATATTTATATCCATTAGGGATCATAAAAATAAGGTTAGGACCAATTTTGGTCTCTAGATATGCAAAATTGCAAAATATGCAAAAATTGCTCTAAAAGTTGTCAAAGCAACTTTGAGCAACTTCTTAAAAAGTTGTTAAAACTTGTAAAATCATCTCCAAAATGGCTAGTTGGTTAAAAATACTCATTTAACCATTGGGAGAATCCTATATAAGACCTTATAGGTGGGTGATAGGATAGAATTGTAATTTTGGCATTGAAAGCAATAAATTCAGCATTTTTCCTTGCATAAACATGTGTTGTAGACCATTGCACAGAACTGTACAAATTATTGGAGATGTCGCAGTGGATCAAAAAGTTGGGGAGTCTTATCTATTTCATTTTTCAAAAAGTATCATGTTATAACTCTTCATAATTTGAAACTTATTCAAATTTTCTTGCATACTCCCTAGAAATCAGCGTACAAATCAGCAACGTGCTAGGGCTGGGTTGTTTTGGCATATTCCACCATGGGAAATTGATGCCCTTTAGTGGAATACCAGGTGTAACAATTTACTTTCATATTCTACAATTTTTTTTTGAGAAGATGCAAGGAGATGGATTTTCTACCATACCCTAGGTGTGCTTCATGAAGAGTACACTAATCAACACTTACAATAATTCCTTCTAGATTGAGTTCTTGGATTCACTAGAGGCTAAGAAATTGGAATTTTGTCTCTTTTACATGCATCCACATATATTAATAGTTTTATTGTGTTTCCCCTTTGTAGAAAGTATACTTATAGTACAAATGGAGCCCTAATTAGGCCTTCAAATCTAGTCTAATGTTGCAATAGAAACAACCTCCACTCCTCTCCATTATTGAGAACTTTGGAAAATTTCATAAGACCAAAAAGGGTATCTAAATCATTTGTCAAATTACCATGTCCTTTTGAAGAATCCAAATTTATACCATTTTCTCATTCTAGGAGGGCTATAAGCCAATTTAGTGGTTTTTCAAAGCAACTTCATGCTATTAGTTGTCTTTGATAGAAAGAATCATGGATTAATGTTTTCTAGGACCTAAATAGGCCATATAAATGATTATAGGACACCCTTGTTCTTTATATTTAGTTTTTGGTGTTTGATCCCTATTTTGGCTAAGGGAATCCTGTAGCGCGTATTGAGTTTTTGGTGCTTAAAACTTGGGTAGACCTAGTGATTAGATTACCTTGTCTTGTGGCATTGTGATAGCCTCTCATTTAGACCATCTCCATACCTATGATAGGTATGTGGAACTAGGACCCTCCACCTTGGGTGTTGAGGGATATTGTGAGTTTCTACCACTCCTTGTTGTTTGAAGACTTCTACTGCCTACTGTTGCATCAAGGATGCTCTCCACACCATCTATGGAGGTGATAAGAATGTTCTTAGAGCCAAAGATGAAATTCTCAAAGGTAATTTTGATGATATGAAAATGCAAGAAGGTGAGAATGTTGCTCAATATTGCTTGAGGATAAAAGATGTTGTTAATGCAACAAAAGAAGATACTGGTACAATAGATGATGATATAGTACTAAGCAAAGTTTTGGGAACACTGCTACTTATATATGCTATTAGAGTTCCTACAATAAAAGAACTAAGATGTGTACCAGGGAATATTTTAAGTCTTGAAGGTCTGGTAGGTAGGCTTGCTACTTTTGATCTATTTAACTTTGATAATTACAAACCTAAAAATATTGAATCTACTTTCAAAGATAAGCTATAATTGAAAGAACCTAATTTGAACAAGAAGAAAAAGAAAAAATATGTGTCTAGTGATAGTAAGATAGATGAGGAGGATGTATATAAACTTGAAGCACTATTGGCAAGGAAATTTCATAGAGGTAAAGGCAAGTTTAAAGGTAAACTACCTATAATTTGTTTCAATTGTAATGAGGTGTTCATATTGCTGCTAGATGTCTAGAGAAGAAGAATTATAGAGGTGGTGAAAGGTACAAAATTATAAGAGATGAAGACAAAAATGATTACAAAGGAAAAGGCAAGAATTATTGCTACATTGCCAAAAAGAAAAAAAGAGATAAATCTGATGATCATGATGATGAAGTGGTGTATGTTGCAATAAAGGATGAATTTGATGAAGACGAGGCAACTGCACTTGTCTCTTGTGTGAACAAGAATGATAAATGGATCATTGATAGTGGGTGTTCAAATCACATGAATAGAGATTAAAGTAAGTTAATTACCTTGAATTTTTATGATGGAAATAGTGTAAGATTTGGTAATGATGCACCATGTTTGATAAGAGGAAAATGTTCTATCAAGATCGCAAAAAATATTTTATGTGACAATGCTTACTATGTTGAAGGACTTAACTATAATTTGTTTAGTGTGTCATAATTGAATAATTCAAGGTGTAAGGTTGATGTTGAAAACAAGATTGCTAAGATATATGATACTAATAGAAAACTGATTGGAAAGAGTGATCAAACTATAAGTAATCTATTATACCTTGATATAGAGGATGCTACTTGTTTAGTTGTAGAATTTGATGATGTGTGTCTATGGCACAAGAGGTTATGTCATTTTAATTTTGATAGCTTGGTTAGTATCAGTATCATGAGAAAAGTTAGAGGTTTTCTTAAGTTAAAGAAGCCTGGCAATATAATGTGCAAGCAATGTCAGTTAGGTAAGATGACAAAGTCAAGTTTTAAAAATAAAACTCATACCTCTAAAGGAATACTAGAGATTGTTCATACTAACTTGTGTGGACCAATTGAAGTGCAAAGCTACAAATGAGATAAGTACATTATGCTACTTTTTGACAATTACTCTAGAATGATGACAATTATGTTTTCGAAATAGAAATTTGATACTTTCCAAATGCTTAAGTGGTACTTAGTGTTGGTGTAAATAAGTATTCACTATTTACACTTACTTAAGTTTACTTAGGTTAATGCATTGTTTTAATATTTATTAGCCACCTAGGAGTTTGTGCACTCTTGTGAGTTGTCATGTTGACAACACAATAGTCTACACCTCTTTTATGCACATGGTGTCTACAATATAGGAGTTAGCACACTAATTAAGCACATGGTGTCTACAACCTTGTCATTCTTATCCACTCATCTAGAATGATGGATAAGGTATGTGCTTAGTTTTCATGATGCTTATCTCATCTCTTGGTACTTTCTTGAGACATTCTAAGTGCTTCTTGAGAGGCCTTTATATGCAAGCACTCCTACTATGTCTGAATATCATATCATATAATCATCACATATTGAACATATTGATCAGAGCAATGTATTAGGACATACTCTGAGTAATAGATCAATATCCATTTTTGGTCTACTATTGTGCTTGTGTTTGAGTTCTTAGTTCTTGGGTGAATTTTTCCCTAAGGAAAATTCTTACATGGTATCAGAGCTCTTGGAGATTTTCTCATCACATAGCCATTCGAGACCATTGTTGCTTTAGCACCTCAGCTTGAATCTAGAGTACTACAAAAATTGGGAGTGTCTAGAGCTAGATCCAACCTCACCATTGTGTCCGAAACATTGATTCGGTGAAAATAGACTATAAATTTAGCTATCTTCAGGCATAGTTGATTGTAAGGCAATTTTTTTTGCAAATCGGACCCCAGAGGCTTCGATTTGCAACATGGGTATGATTTTAAGATTTGTAATTTAATTATTCAGATTTGGTATTTTTATTTTTATTTGCAGCATATTTTCATAATTTTTTCAAAATTTTTTAGGCCAGGTGACCTTGCAAAGAAAATATTTTTGCAGGAACTAGGCTGTTAGATCCTGGCCCTGCAAGTTTGCACAGGCATAATTGACAAACTTTATTATTTTTTGGGCATCACACAACATCATTTGGCAACAACTCAAAAATTTGGTGGCTTATTTTCATCAGTGGCAGAGTAAATCTGACTGGTGGCCCCATTTCCATTTTTTGTCCATTGTACACATTTTTGAGTGTCTAAGCCACACACTGGCGGTGATCCTATGTTGCTCACATAGTGGGTCTTGTCTTTTAAACTTTGTTGTGCACTCACTTTTGGTGAATACAGGATTATTAAATCTCGATGGCAACTGTAAACTTCCTTTTCGATGGTGCCAATGCACATTTTGTCAGGGTGAGAGTGCATATTTCATCCACCCACCTCAAGTTTGGAGAATCCTGGCATTTGACAATCTACACACTTTTTTTTGATTCCCAGCATCATTTTCATGGTTTTTAGCTTGCATTTTTTCTCTTGCCTATGCATTTTAATAACCCAGCTATATAAATTTCCCACAATGAAATTTGATGGCCACATCAACAAATATTCTAGCTTTTTAAAAACTCTATAGACACTGCTATAATTTTGTTGATGAATTTTATTGCTAGCACGTGAACATAGAATTTGGCGACTGATATTCTAGCAACATTTATTTGGTGATGCATTTTTTAAATAGCGACTGCCCCCACTTACAGACCATCATGTAGCCTTTCTTCATTAGCTTCTACCTCAAACATGTGGCATCCTTTCATTTGGCCACACATTTTTTCAGTGACAAGAAACAAGACATGGAACTGCATAATTCATCCACGTCAACATCTACGCAACATTCTGGGATTGCACGTCACCTTGTGGAACCTGACTATTCATGCCACATGTATAGATTTGACACATCATCCACATCAAAAACATCAGTAGACCTACTCAAAAACCTTGCCATGTCAGAAAACACTATACATCCTATACAATATAGAAATCCCACTTAGCGCCCTGTCATATGCCACGTTAGTAGGGGGTCCTTTTTTGCTAACCATTTTAATGTGTTAAATTTGATGGTCATTTGACCATCATTCCTATTCAATTTACAACTATGGTGATGGCCATTTGACTTTCAATTTTAATCTCATAGTTTTTACCCTAGACCCCTCTCCAGATTGCTTTTCAGTTTGGCAGCTTGAATTTGTGAGCTCATAACTTAGACATTCGAACTCCGATTCAGGTGCAATTTTTTTTGAAATTGGGTAAGATTTCCTAAATTTTCTAGTGATGGTGTTATTTTCTAGTTTTGGTGTAAGAATTTTTCAAAACTTTCATCTTTTGGTGACTATACCTACTTAATCCTGTATTTTGTAACTTGAAATGATATATACAGGCTCATCTAAACCCCTTTTTAGGTTTTGTTTTGTTTGAAAGTGCATTTTTTTGGTCTACTTTCCATATTTGTAGTCAGATACTAGGGTTGTGTGGACATAAATCTCACTTTTAGAACTAGGGCTTTTCCCCTCATTGTATTGCTTTTAGAATTCAGCTACAGTGCTTATTTCTAGTTTTAGGCCTCAAGCAACAGTTCTAATAGGGAAAATCAGAGGTCTACTTTTTTCATTTTGACAAGTAGACACACCACATATAAAGTGCTAACAACATCTTTTTCAGGGGGGTTCTTTAATTCTTTGGAGGTTTCATTGATTGATCCATTATGGAAGAGTCAATTTTGATCTATTTGCACCTAGATAACTATCAAGAATGGAGTCAAATTGCTATGGAATTTCTTAGTCAACACAATGCACTATCATATGCGAGAAGACTTGAATACAATCTTCAAACTTCTACCCTCATTGGTATTGTTCTCTTTCTACATACAGATTATGAGGTTTTGGATTTAATGATTGACCTTAAGTTGCCTGATCATTATGATGATTGGATGCATCTTTGGGAGACTTATGGAGATCTAAACATTCCTCCATTCCCAAAAGATCTCATACCTCCAATAGCAACTAACTCCTCTTTAGATGAGATAACACCTCTAGCTCCTGTTACTCCTATTGATCTTGTTACAGCCACAGATGCTTTGGATTCAGTACAACAAGACCCTTTATGTCTTCCTACTCTACCTTCATGTGAAGACTTCCTTCCTGCCCTTCTAGGCCTATTATTGGAGTCTCACATTGAAGATTTGGGAAACATTCTTGATGACATTCATCTTCTTTTTGAGGTGGATACTTCTTCTTTTGCCACAATGATAGATTCATGTACTTCAACACTACAGGGTACTCATGGTCTTCTAGGTGATGACTTTTTGCTAGACATTTTAGCTTTATTTCTAGAGTCACACACATCAGATATGAGAGACTTTTATAATGATTTCTTACTTCTCTTTGCTGAGGATTCTTCTACAGTTGTTACGAGGGCCCACTCTAACCCTCAAGTCCATTCTCTACATGATCAATCTTTTCAGGTTGGCATGATTGTGGATTCTTCTCTACAACATCTACAGGAGGTCTCTTTCATATTTGAGAAGATGATTTCCCAAAGTAGGTACTACCACACTTCTTTTTTGATCTATACTTCTCTTCAATAGTTTTGGAGGAAGCCATCATCAGTATCGACATAGGGACTTTTGAACAAGTTTTAGAGATGTCATTCATCATAGAGATTCCTTCTCCATTTAGAAAACACATCTCATAGGTACCCTTGCCTTTGATTCTTCCAAAGGGGAGGAACATCATTCAGAGATCATGGATCAACTTCTACATTCGAGCATTCTTCACTGATCGGTAGACTACTTTTGGGGGGGGGGGGGGGGGGGGGGAACTGCCTCATCTCCTTCTTCTTCTTTTTGGGGGGGACTTTTTCCTCTTAGAAGGTTTTGTCCTTCTCCTTCATTTCTCTTATGTATATACTGGATGTATGTCATAATGGGGGGGGGGGGTCTTGATTACTCCATCCATCGATGCATTCCTTATATATCTCTCTTTTTGGGGGAGGGTTTTTCCCATGAGGTTTTCCCTCTTTTCCCACTTTATGAGAGATTTGCATATCATTATGTACATGGGTACCTAACATGCCCTAGAAGTCAAGACCCATTATGCATTGCATCCTAGTTCTCATGAGCTTAAGGGAATTCCCCTAAATTGCACTTAGGGGGGGGGGGTGTTGGTGTAAATAAGTATTCACTATTTACACTTACTTAAGTTTACTTAGGTTAATGCATTATTTTAATATTTATTATCCACTTAGGAGTTTGTGCACTCTTGTGAGTTGTCATGTTGACAACACAGGAGTCTGCACCTCTTTTATGCACTTGGCATCTACAAAATAGGAGTTAGCACACTAATTAAGCACATAGCATCTCCAACCTTGTTATTCTTATCCACTCATCTATAATGATGGATAAGGCATGTGCTTAGTTTTCATGAGGCTTATCTCATCTCTTGGTTCTTTCTAGAGACATTCTAAGTGCTTCCCGAGAGGCCTTTATATATTGACACTCCTAGTGTGTTTGAACATCATATCATGTAATCATCACATACTAAACATACTAATCAGAGCAATGTATTAGGACACACTCTAAGTAATAGATCATATCCATTTTTGGTCTACTGTTGTGTTTTTGTTTGAGTTCTTAGTTCCTGGGTGAATTTTTCCCTAAGAAAAATTCTTACACTTAGCAAGAGTTGAAAGAGAAATAGGTAAAAGTCTGAAATGTTTGAGATGTGATAGAGGAGAGTTTACATCAAATGAGTTTGATATGTTCTATAATGACAAAGGAATCAAAAGACAAACATCTACTCCTAGAACCTCTCCACAAAATGGAATTTCTGAAAAGAGGAATAGGTCTATAATGGACTATGCTAGGACACTCATGATAGAGATAAATGTTGCTTTAAAATACTACAGAGAAGTTTAAAGTAAAACTATCTATACCTTGAACCATGAACAAGTCAAGAAAGGTACTTATTCAACACCTTTTGAACTATAATATGGATACTCACCCAATGTAAAATATTTTAAGGTATTTGGAAGAAAATGCTATATTCTCAAATATTTTAGAAATGGTTAAATAGATGCAAAAAGTGAAGAAGGTATATTTCATGGTTATTCCACAAGAAGCAAAGCTTATAAGTGGTTAAATACTAACACTAAAAAAGTTGTGGAAAGTGAAAATGTGAAATTTGATGAATATACAGAAGTATGTGAGGTTGAACCTATGAAGGAAATAGAAGAATACAAATAATTTGTATACTTTTATGAAGGTATGTCTATTGAAAAAGTTGCTGCAAATCAAGTTACAAACCAACAACAAGTTTCAATGACTACCAAGTCACATACTATGAATACTGAGTTGCATTCAGGAACCAAGATACATTTAGGTACTGAGTTATAGAATGAAGATGAGGCACATATGATTCTAAGATTAGTGTACATAAAAGAGATGTTGAAATATTTCAAAGAGATGTACATAGTGATTCAGAAGTTGAGAGACCAAATGAATAAACCAGAGTTGAACCAAGATTGTCTAAATATGTCAAGAGGCATCATCCTATTACACAAATAATTGAAGATAACGATGCCAGACCAAGGAAAATAAAAAAATTGATAAATGATACATGCTTGTTGAGCATGAAAGAACCCAAAATAGTGAAATAATCCTTAGAAGATGTGGTCTAGAGTAAAGCCATAGAAGAAGAGATTGAATAAATTGAGAAAAATAAAACATGGACTCTAGTTCTTAGACTAGAAGACAAAAATACAATTGGTACCAAGTGAGTATATAAAAACAAGTCAGATGAAAATGGTGAAGTCACAAGGAACAAGGCAAGATTAGTCTGTAAAGGATATGCACAAGAAGAAGGAATTGACTATGGAGAAACATTTTCCCCTGTTGCTAGATTGGAAGGAGTAAGAACTCAACTTGCTTATTCTACATACAAAGGTTTCAAAGTTTATCAAATGGATGTTAAGTCTACATTTCTGAATGGTATATTAGAGGAAGAAGTTTACATAGAATAGCCAGAAGGATTTGTTGATGCTAAAAATAAGGTATGTAGATTACGCAAAGATTTATATGGTTTGAAGCAAGCACCAAGAGCATGGTGTGAGAAACTTCATAATTATCTTGTTAAGATTGGATTTGAAAGGACTGATTACAATATCAATTTGTACTTGAAGATAGAGAAAGGAAAAGTTATTTTGTTGTTTGAAATTTTTGTCGATGATATCATATTTGGAGGTCAAGATCTTTATGTAAGGATTTTGTAAATGAAATGAAGCAAGAACTTGAGATGTCTATGTTTGGAGAGATCAAGTTCTTTGTGGGTTTACAAGTACACCGGATGAAATGTGGTATATACATCACTCAGTCAAAGTATGTTAAGAAGATATTGAAAACTTTTAGATTGGAAGATTCCAAGCTAGTAAGTACACCTATGGTGACATGACATAAATTGTCAAAGAATGATGATTTGGCTAAGCTGAATCAAACATTATATAGGTCTATAATTGGGAAATTACAATATGTAGTACATAGCAAACCTAATATTGCATTATCTATAGGAATAGTTCCAAGATTCTCTGCTAATCCTAGGGAGAATCATTTGATGGCTATAAAGAGAATAATGATATATCTAAAAGGAATAGAGGGATATGGTCTATACTACAAGAAAAATGAGAAATTTGAATCAAGATCCTATACTAATGTTGATTGGTCTGGAAATATTAATGACATAAAGAGCACCAATGGAGGAGCATTTTTTGTAGGCAAAGGTTTGTTACATGGACTAGCAAGAAACAAAACTACACTTCTCAATCTATTGTTGAAGCTGAATATGTTGATGTTGTAGCAAATTGTACAAACATTGCATGGATCAAATAGCTACTCAAGGGTATGAAGGAAGAGATCACTGAACCAATGATACTTTATGGTGATAATACAAGTGCTATAAATATATCAAAGAATCTTGTGATGCATACAAAGACTAAGAACATTGCAATCAAGTATCATTACTTGAGAGAATTAGTTCAAGATAAAGAGGTGAAGATGGAATATGTTAACACAAAAGAGAAAATTGTTGATATCTTCACAAAAGAATTACCCAAGGATGCTCATGACTATCTAAGAGGTAAACAAGGGTTGATACTCATATCAAAGGCTATCTAATAGACAAGAGGGGTGTCCTACATCAAACAAGTTAATTGACATGTGTTACACATTGATGCAGTGGATCTTACTTTAGGAGTTTCCTAAGTTAATTAAAGAGCTAGATTTACAAATCAGTCACAAGCAATGTGAGAAAGGGGGAAATTGAAGATGTTCATATCTACATATTTAAGATGACAAGTCTTTGGCATTATTGTCAAATAGGGAGATATAACTGAGATATAACTGAACAAAACCTATAAGAGGGAGATAAAAGGAAATTGAACAAAAACCTAAGAGAAAGTATATCATCCTAACACACAATATGAGGTAGAAATTCTAACTACTAAGAGAGAAAGTGTATCTGCTAATTACATCTACCTAGTAAGAGGAAGATAATGTAGAGGGAGATATAAGAAGTAATTCAGAGGGAGTCATAAGCATGATTTGATTGTTTGTTGATCAGAATATAATAGAATTTTGTAACCTATTCAGAAGATAAAAGTTGATGATAGAGCGAGAGATTTCAATAAAAGGGATTTTTTTGTTTTTGGTATTTTTTTAGTCCTACTACTTAAACCTAGTTAGTTTGGTTGATAAATTTGGTTTTCCATTAATGTGAAAGAAGGAGATTGTCGAAAATAGATTCATACAAGTATGATAAATGTGTTTCAATAATTTTTTTGTCACTGATGTCAAACCTACTATTTTTTGGTAAGATAACTACTTATATGTTTTAAGTACTATCAATTTTTTGATTGATGAAGAGGATTTGATCAAATGATGTAATAATAGAACATAAAGGAAAGGTTGAGTTATGATATAAAAAGAAGTACAAGAATCAGGTAAGATAGTGATATCATAGTGTATTGATAATCTGCTTATGGTTGCAAAGGTTGGTTAAACGAGCGATTTTAGAATAACCAGTTAAACAAAGTTTGTCTGCCAAGCTTGATCAAGTGGACAAGAGGTGTCGAGAAAAGTTAGTGCAAGCCAAGCAAAAAATTAGTTGGAGCTAAGAAAATATCTATTTTAGTGTAATCTGAGTAAAACAATTGATGCCGAGCATCCGTAAACTTTAGTTCATGCTGAGTGATTTTACAATGGATGTTGAGCAATGCAGTATGTACCAAGAATTAGAATCTAGTTAATGCTAAGTGTCCAAATTATTAGATAGATCATGAATTTGATGGATTGAAGTCGACAAGTATGTTTTCTTAGTTTATGTGAACCATGTGGAAGATAAGATTGATGAGCTAGTGGTGTAGAATTTATGGTAAGCTATTTTGAGGTGAATTAGAAGAGGATTGGAGGAGAAATTTCTAGAAGGGAATAAAATGAAATAAGGGGTAGATTCATTAAACCCTACCTAATCTATCCTAACCCTAAATTGGACAATGGAGGATGAATGGAAAAATATTTTAATTCTCTATTTATAGAGATGGCTAGTCAAGAAGCAAGGTTGTCATGTGTGAGAACCTATGAAAGACATGGAGTCTAGGGTACTACTTCATTCAATGACCTAAGTGAAGAGTTTGCATTGGAAAGGTAAGCAAGAAGGAAGGTATGGATGTTTAAAGGGTGAACAAGCTATCAGAGCTAAAGTATATGAAATCCAAGTAGAATGGAGGACTAAAATAGAGATCTATAATTTGCAAATGGAGTTGTAATTTGTTATTAGATCAAGCCTTACATTTACTCTCTAATAATTGTATTAGTGTAGGGTAAATATTTTGGATTAAGGTTGACCTAATAGACATTTTTAAATCCTTTAATTGGGTGATATTCCAAGTGAATGGTTTGAATTCCTCTAACAAGGCTCACTCCTAACAGGGTGATTGAAATCCTTTAACCAGGTCACATTTAATAGTGTGTATTGTAACCTTTGATAGGGTTGGCCTGTCATAAGGCATCACTTCATTATAGTAAGAAAGAGTAACATGTTACTGGTGGTTTTTTCCAAATTGGATTTCTATGTAAATCATTGTGTTAAGTGTGTTATTAAATCTATTATGTTTCATTTTTACATTTCTGTGAATTGATTTGATAGTAACCTACAAGTTTTAAGTGATTGCATAATCTTATGGATGCATGAATGATGATAAATGTTTTATGTGTTCACTAAGTTGTGAAAAGTTTTATTTGTACATTTGGACCTTGGATAACTGATTCACCCCCTAGTTATTCTAAAGAATTCCATAATAGTCATATCAATCCCTAAGGTTTTCCCACCTTGTCCCTATAGAGCCTAAAGTGAAGGGAGTCATAGTGATTTTTTTGAAGTTGGTCCAAAGCTAAGATAAACCTAGCTAACTATAGGTTTTAGCTACTCCTTAGGCTTGTTCTTTGTCTTGTGCACCCTGGTATTATGTTCAAAGCAACCTAGTATGTTCCTTACCTATAAGAACTCCAACATGTTTAATGAGAGAATTTGATAAAAAAATACAAAATATAATGCAAGGGAATAGGTGAATATTTAGTTTCATTGTTTGACCAATGATCATCTCCAAAATTGCATGGAAAACCACCTACAAAGAGCACTTACAATAGACACTTTTTTGAAGAAAGTAGTATGTCTACAATTACAATAGAAGAAGAAAATGAGAGAATATGACATGTTGATATATCCCCCCACCTTTTTGGAAAAGGTTATGAGTTGATGAAAAAATCAATTACTAGGGGGATGGTCCTTTGGGAAAAGGCATAGGTATTGTAGAACTGCTAATAACATATTTCAAACCTAGCAAATTGAAAATAGGAATTGGCTATTTAGAACAAGAAATGAAAGGTTTTCCACCTTATCTTAAGTCACTATGCCTTGATAATTCATGACACAAACATGGAGATTCCTCCTCCTCCACTTTGGTTTGGGTACCGAAAGAGAAGGACATTGTAAATTAGAGCATGTCCCATTTAAAGAATATAAAGCTATCAATCCCTACTTTGCATATGGTAGAAGAAACATTCATGGATGTTATTACTGATGAAGATGATGATGACTCTAGCAAATGAGAATTTTATTCTATATTTGAGGAATCTACCCATGATAAAGAATTTGATGTAGTTCATATTCCTACATAGAACACTGCTACAACACAAGATTTTGCCTCTAGCTTAGACTCCCCTTCACCATACAGAGTCAATTCATGATAGATTAATTTAGAAGCAATTATGGAATAGACACCTAGTCTCTCTCTCTAGATTGACGATGCACCAAATGAGAAATTCTAGTTCTAGACCTTATTTCTAGATTTCTTTCTGGTAGAAATTAAAGATGAGAACAATAAGTAGTTTGAAAACTCTAGTTTCTTAGACAACATAGAAGAGATGCACATTACAAACTTAACAAATACAATATATGAGTCACCAAATGAGGTCAGGTTCTTAAACTAGGCCAACCCATATCTATATCTTGAGCCATTATCCTTGATCCATCTTAAGCTTATTAATTGGGATACAATCAAGTCTCATAACATTCCCAACTTTTGACACTGACTGCAACATTTGTGTATACATTAATGTAGTTGAACTGTCTTTAAGACTAGGACCAAAAGAATCACCTATGGATGGGTCTAGTATCAATAACCTTAGTCACACTAAAAGAAGTCTAACACTTCACACATCCAATAACCCAAACCACATTGTGGCAGGTTTGCACAAAAAAATAGAAAAAAATAGAAGTGATGCATCTGATGATGTAACCCCAATCATGGCACCTCAAGATGAGATGATTGATCCTTTACCTAAATATTTAGAAGAGAGGTCATCTATCCTAATTGAGCCAATGGAGAAAGTCAATATCAGGATAGAGTAAGAACCCAAAGTCATCCACTTAGCACAACCATTGACCCCAGAAAAAAGAAGTGCATTTATTCACTTCTTCAAGGAGAGACAAATTAACTTTGCATGGTCCTATGTTGACAATGTCAAGGTTAGATCCTAATATGATCCTTCATTATCTCAATATTTCTCTAGAAGCTAAGCCAGTCAAGAAAAAGCTCTGAAAAATGCATCCTCATATAGCATTGTTAGTAAAAGAAGAGCTAGGGTGGGGGCCCTAGCTCGATTGGCTAAATCTTCCCTATTGCAGGGGGTTGGTCACGGGTTCTAGTCTCCCCCGTCCCCGTGGTATTGGTGGGCATGTCGTACTAGCACTATCGATCACGTTAAAAAGTTTACCCGGTACACTACAGTTTATGGGGGGGGGGGGGGGGGGGGGCGTGCTGCACTCGATTCCTACAGTCTTTAAATTTTTTTTTTAAAAAAAAAAGGAAGTAGAAGAAGAGCTAGTAAAACTACTTCATACCAACTTCATTGGTCCCTCAGCCTATGCTTCATGGATCTCCAATATTGTGCCCATTTCAAAGAAATATGGTCATATATGTATCTACAATGACTTTCATAATGTCAACAAATTATGCCCAAAAGATGATTTTCCATTACCAAGCATTAACACCATTGTAGACTTAACAACAAGACATTCTATGTTCTCCCTTATGGATGCTTTTTCTAGAAATAACCAAATCAGAATAACACCTAAAGATCAAGAGAAAATAGAATTCACTTATGCATGGGGAAACTTCTATTGGAATGTTATGTCCTTTGGTCTAGAGAACATAGGAACTACATATCAATAGGCCATGACCACAAATTTTCATGACATGATGCACACATTTATGGAAGACTCTGTAGATGACCTTCTAGAAAATTCTCATACTCGTGAGGACCATCTGCCAATTTTAGACAAAATATTCACACGTCTAGAAGCATTCAAGGTTAGGCTAAATCCAAAGAAATGCACGTTTGGGGTGCAATTTGGAAAGCTCCTGGGTTATATTATCTCCACCAAAGGGATAGAGGTAGATCTGGAAAAGGTCCAAGATATTGTTCACATGCAACCTCCCAAGAACTAGCTTCATTCTCTACAAGGAAGACTTCACTATGACTAAAGGTTCATATCTTAGTTAGTTGAGAAATGTGTGCCTTTCACTAACCTTCTACACAATGACATAGTTTTTAAGTAGGACAATCAATGTCAAATAGACTTTGAGCTTCTCAAGAATTATCTAATGAATCAACCTATCTTGGTGCCTCCTATGCCACACAAATCTTTGTTGCTGTATATCTCCCTCATACAAAAATCAATAGGATCCCTCTTGCCATAGGAAAATGACCATGGAAAGGAACAAGCCATCTAGTACATCAGTCAAACCTTGGTTAACTATGAGCTCAATTAAAATTTCATTGAGAAGGCATGTATCACAATAGTTTTTGCTTCCAGAAAATTACACCACTAGCTCTTAACAAATCAAGTGAAACTAATAGCCAAAATTGATCCTCTCAAGTATCTCCTTAGAAAAACAATGTTAATAGGATGGTTAGCCAAACGGGTAGTGATTTTAAGTGAGTTTGACATAGAGTATGCTGATAGGAAGGCCTTAAAAAAACAAGCCATTGCAAATTAGTTGGTCGAGGCACCCCTAGAAAGAGTAAACCCCATCTTAGTAGATTTTTTGGATGCACACATCCTTTAGATGGATCTAGTTACATGGAAGTTTTATATTGAGGGATCATATACACATCATGGTTCAAGAGCATTAATTCTATTCATCACACCTTTAGGTGTAACCATACCAAAGTCATACAAACAGTTGTTCCCATGCATAGATAATATGGAAAAATATGAAACTTTAGTTCTTGGTCTTAAATTAGCCTTATAATGGAAATTAACGGTAATAGAGGTCTATGGAGATTCTCAATTAGTCATCAATCTAGTGAATGACATGCATCAGACCAAAGATAAAAAATTTCTACCTCACAAACAGTTGGTTGATACTCTCAAGGGATGCTTTGTTTAGATTACATTTGAGAGGATTCCTAGAGACAAGAATAGGGTGGTTGATGCTATGGCTACTTTGGCCTCTCTACTCTAGTTACTAGATCAACAAGAAATATATGAGTTCTTAGTAGAGGAGGTGGTTCAACTTGCATTTACTCAACTAGAATCCCACATCATTTTCCTTTTAAACACTCCTAACTTCCCTTGGTATGATTCCATTTTTGTCTACCTACATAATAAAATTATGCCTTCTAACTTATCCTGAAACCAAAAACAAAACTTTATCCAATAAACCTTATGTTACACATTGGTGGATGATACATTGTATAGGAAAGGTCTAGATGTAACTTTATTTAGATATCTAGAAACTAACAAGTCTATGTTTTCTCTACAAGAGGTGCATGTTGGTATTTGTATGTCACATTCTAGTGGTTTCACCCTAGCCAAAAAAGTCCTTAGAATGGGTTATTTTCTAGCCCTCAATGGAAAAGGATTCTATCAACTATGTCAAGACTTGTAAGAAGCGTCAGATCCATAACAACCTCATTCATTCTCCAACCCAAGAACTCAACCCACTAGCCACACCATGGCCCTTTTATCAATGGGATTTCAACTTGATTGGTGCAATTCACCCACCTTCCTCCAACAGACACAAATAGATTATTACAACAACTAAATACTTTATCAAATGGGTTGAAGTAGTACCACTCATAGACTCTATAGGAAAGAAAATCTCCTCATTTATCTTGATCCATATCATTTTTTTAGTTTGACATACCTCATGCCATCTTAATGAATAATGCCTTCTACTTCAAAAACTGAATAGTTGATGAGCTATGTGAAAATTTTCACATCATCCATCATTCATCATCAATTTACTATCCTCAGGGAAATGGCCAAGCAAAGGCCACCAATAAAAACATCATTAAAATCCTCAAAATAGCCATCAATGACACTGGTGGGGATTGGCATTTACAACTAAATCTTGCCCTATGGGCATATAGACCAAGTTTTCAAATGCCTATGGGTGCAACACCTTTCTCTTTGGTCTATGGCAATGGAGCAATTCTGCCTTTAGATTTTGAAATCCCATCTCTAAGAGGCACCCTCTTTGATTTCATTTCAAATGAAGAACATACAGTGGCCTAGTTAGAACAACTAGAATTGCTAGAAGAACATCAATGCATAACACATGAACATCTTAAATTTTATCGAGAGAGACTATCCAAACACTACAACAAGAAGTTGAAGCCTCATGTTTTCCAAAATGGAGATTTAGTCCTCTAAGAAAATTATGAAAATTAGGAAATGTGAGACAAGAAAGGAAAATGGGAGGCCAATTGGATTGGCCCTTATATCATCACATTATCTTTTGGGACAAGTACTTACAAACTTTCTGATTATGATGGAAAAGAACTAGCAGAACCCATCAACAATATCCATCTCAAATGTATCCATTTCTAAAACTTTGAAGAACTACCCCATATTTGAAAATATCAAAAAATAAATTAAAAAAATCCAAAACAATTAGAAAACATTCCCAAAAAAAGGAATTTGGTATAAAAAGAATGAGAGATACCACCATTAGTATAAAATGAGTGAGAGATAACACCTTTGGATTTCCTTAACAACACAAGTCCTTCAATAAGAAAAATACAATAGGACATGGCTACTACAACACTTTCCAAGCCAATTTTTTCTTGTTTGTGGCTTTTTTGTTTCATATCTCCACAATATCTGGCACAATTGAGTTAATTTTACACATACCCAATTGAGAAACACTTGTGGGTAATAGTTTAGTGGTTTCTTGGCATTAGAAACAATTCACAACAAAGACAACCATAAAAAATAGAAACAAAGGGAAGACAAATAACTCAAAGGAAACATGGAGTCTAATTATGTTTTAAGATATCATAGGCATGAATTACAGGAAAATTGGTCCACATCTCAAATATCTCACTACCAAAATTTCCCAATCTCTGTTTTAGCCTTCATAAATTCCATTTGTAGTCCCAAAAATCCATTTCACCTCCTTTATTCCAAATATAGCTCTCCAAGTTCCCTTTTAGCCTTCACAACCCACTTTTGGTCTCCTTAACTCTTTGCTCCAAAATGGCTCCAGTGATCTCCATATTCCATAAAATCTCACTTCCATCCTCCTTTTACTACCACCATATCCAAAATCATCAAAAATAGTGAAAAAATGTAAAAAATCATTAAAAAATATAGTAAAAAAAATCAACAAGTGAATTACAAAAAAAATAAATGAGCAATCACAAACATGCCACAAATCTTGTCTTTAATTAGACATAATTTATTTTTGTATTTTTCAATCCAATGATTCACTGATTTCATGTCGAGCTAGTGTCCATCTATAATTGTTGCTCCTTCAGGACAGGTTTGCATACCTTGACCATTTTTATATGAAAGCAATGGTGAGGCCCCCTACATTAAAAAATATTTTAATATTTTAATGCTTCTTTGTTGCCCTATTACTTCTAACAAATACAATAAAACAATGTGTCAATTAATTAAGAAGTAGCATTGTTATGTCTTGAAACATATCTCAGGGGGGTACAACATGGATCACTAAAGAATTCTTGCCTCTATCTCTCTCACAACAATATCACATAGGTTTTTCAACCATATTTATGTTGCACTCCATGATTTATCTAGCACCCTTCAACGAATATATCAATGCTATCCTGAAATGTCCTTATGATCTCATGACTCATCTTTATAATTTAAGGACATGTTAGTGATCTGAACACGATTTGGATTGTTGTAATTATCCATCACACTCTTTCAAAAATGACACATAATAAGTAAGCGTGCATTTGCAAGACCGCAATGCCCCCCACCTTTTTAGGCCCAAATTCCTTTTTCATGGTCCCATTATGCATTTTTAGGCCCAAACACCTTTTTCAAGGCCCCGTTTCACCTTTTCAGGCTCAAACACCTTTTTCAAGGCCCCTTTAGCACCTTTTTGGGCCCAAATGCCTTTTTTCAAGGCCCTGATAGTGCCTATTCAGGCCTTCCAAATACCTTTTTGGGTCCCCTACTACCTTTTTAGGCCATCAAAGCCTCTTATAGGCCCAAAATTCCTTTTCACTAGTACCGTAAGTATCCATCTTGGCAGACACCTAGAGAAAATTCCCAACTTTGGCCCTAAGCTTGTCTTTAAAGGCTATTAATATACATAGAATCTTACACACCAATTCCACTTGCAATTAATGGTTTAGTACTTTCTATCATTGAGAGCCCACATTGGCATTTGGGTACCACACATAAGTGAAGATTAATCTTCCTCTAAATATTCTATCATTCATGCTTTGTGGATATTGGAAACCTTCTAGATATTTATAAAAATACCAAAAATATTCAAATAATTTTAAAATTACCAAAAACATCCAAAATATATCAACAAAAATATAGAAAATAGAAATGACAATAATTATTTGACACTTTCAATCACATTGTCCATAAACACGAAATGAGTGCCAATCACCCTTTTTGCTTGCCATATAATTAACACACTTTTTGATTCTATTACTATAGCAAAAGCAATATTAAATTCAAAGTGACACATAATAGACCACTTGTTCTAGCCTCCCTTATGGAGGTGACAGGTGAGGATTTCCAGCTAGAGGCATTTCCCCTAGCCCAGTCCCAAAAAATGAGGCTCTTGGCATAGATCCCCCTCACAACCAAAGAACATTCATTGGTATTGGGAACCTCCCATTATGTAACTGTGTGATCAATAGTGGCATAAATTTTCTATCCAAGAACTGGGTCTCCCATCGTCACTCCAAGGGAATCAATTGATAACATAGCCCCATATAATAGGTAGCTTCTTGGTGTACTTGAATAGTACTTTGCATATCTGTGAACACATTATCCACCAGCTTATTTATACCCAACACAATAATCACTTGTTAAGCCATGTCTTGGTCCTATTGTATATGTTTAGTCACCATTCTCTAGTACTCCACATTCACTTTCATCTCACTTAGCCACTATTGTAACTGCCTCACCTTTAACTCATTAGCCACTAACCACTCTTGTAGGTATAATGAAATAGTGTTCATTTTTTACACTGCATCCTTAAAAGACTTTGACTGCACTTGTAATAACACTAGTTCATTTTACGTACTTTCCAATCTACTTGCACCATCCTCAAAAAATCTTGTAACCTTTTTGCCCACACTCACTTAGTCTAGATCCATGCATCATTTCCCTCCACTTTTGATCATTCCATATGCAGCTCAACTTCCAATGATCGTACTCATGCCCATTCTATATTTGCCACCGCTTGGAGCTATTTAGCTTTTTCTTGTGCTCTATCCTCACAAGTTTTATACATTAAACCCAAAAATAATGTGACTTCTTTTTTTGCGTTCTTTACCCAGATGCTCTCTATGGCCAAATTTTTTTGTAAATCCTCCACTTTGCTTGTTGTTTGCACTCCATCCTCCACCTCTAGTGGTGGCTTTATGGCACTCAATACACCCACCTCCTCTCTCATTGACCTTTGTCCCAGGATTCTAAGGCTAATAAACTATCTTTTTACACTTTTCACCTTACCCACACTGGTATCCTCTATTGCTCTCTGAGTTTTTCCCATGTTCCTCCTGGAGAATCCATCTCCTTTGCCTCTGTCACTGCTTTTGATATGTTTTTTGTCACCCCAGGAGGACTACTTTCCACCTATGTCATAGGATCATCATCTAGTTGCTCCTACAATGCTCATTGTGCTACACTCCCTAACAACATCATCAATGTTGATAAAGGAGTTTCTTCCACCCTAACTCCTGAACCCTGAGGTTGTTCTTATGCCAACCCTACATGACTCGAGTTGCCCTACTCACAAACTAGCGCTTGGAGCTTAGGTTGATACACTAGTTCACTTAACATATGCCAGGCATGCTTCACCCTCTATCCTTTCCTCACCCATCCTTCCTAGCTAACATCCCCCATGTTTGCCTCCTATTGTGACTAATTTGGTAAGCCCACCATGCTTTCAAATGCACACTTACTTTGCCTCTCAAACAAATGAAATTCCTAATAGTTTTGTTGCCTATCCCTTCACCATGCTTCCTTTTCTATGCGCATCACTCATCTATTTATGCCCATCACTCAACACGTACTATTATCTTGGCCACACATTCACTCCATGCAACCCACTGCGCTAGTACCAAGTACACTTTTCACTCTGTTCTAACATTATAGTGCCCTAATCCCCACTGACACATATCTTCCAACTCAATCACCATGCATTTTGTTGCATAATTTCCGCTAGAACACCCTGAAACTTGTTACCAAAATCCTACAACAACTTTATCCACAATGAATTGAACAAACTTGATATTATTGCGCACAACTGTCAACACTACTAGTCCACAAATAATGGCTTTTCTATTGTTAGGAGTTTCTAGTACCTCAATGATGTATTTGACTAGAGGTACTAGGATGAAGCAATGATCTTTTATTTTCTTTTGGTTTTTACTGTTATGATTCAGTGATCCTTTTATTGGTTTCTACTTGTAAGTTCCTCCTCTTGTTTGGAAGGCCATGTGTACCTTGACTAGTTTTGCATCACATCTCAAGTGAGGTTCTTTCTTTGAAATGTATCTATTTGCATGTTTGTTTCCATTTACTATGGAAATAACTTCTTTTCTTAATGATTATCATATCCTTCATTTACATCATTTTTTTCTCACCATGATTCTTGGCATGATAGATTATTCATATCACCATAGCTGACCTAGTGATAGTTGTACTATGCCACATTTTCATTAGGAACTCAATGATGACATTTAAATTGCATCTCTTTACAAAATGTGATAGTTAGTTGCATCCATCTAGTTTTCATTTTATCTTGGGTACCTTAAAAAAAATGGTTGGCACATAAATGGGGACTACACAAGAATACCTACACAACGTCATCCAACTGATCAGTAAAAAAACTAAGATACAACTATCAAATGGAAGACAACAACATCAACATCACAACATTTTAACACTCAAGTATTGTGGACTTTGTTTCATCACAACACCAACATTTTTCATAACACTTCATTATCCCATAATATCCATTCCACCTATTGCATCACATGACCTTTGAATCTCAAAAGTTTCAGTCACTATTTCCCTCATTACCTTGCACCTTATCATCTATTGTATTATGTGACCTTCAAATTTCAAAATTTTTGGTCACTATTTCCTCATCTCAAACATCTTTTTCTACCATTACCAATCATCTTCTATGCATTCGCTATTTCACACTCCTCATTGATGCCTCAAAGTTCCTTTGTGGCCTTCAAATCTCAAATGTTGAGTTGCATCTCTTTATCTCTTTTTATCATCTTTCTATAATGTTTCTCATTGCATTCTCATGTCATCTATTACATTTCATTATATTCCTTCTTATTTATCCTAAATCATTTGCATTTCATATTCATTTTATTTATTTTTATACCATTTCATATTCATTTTATTAGTTCACTTTCATTTTCCATTTTCACTCTTTTCTTTGCTTGTTTATTTACTCCTCATTTCATTATTATCATCTCATTTTCTCTCATTAACCCATCTTATTGCATTACATTTTCATTCTCATGTACATTATTATTTTGCTAATTCACTTTTCCTTACTTATTCATTTTTACATCATCATTATCTTTCATCACATATTAATTTTATTTCATCCACCCATTTCATTCATTTTTCTCATCATTTTTAGTTTATCTTCTTTCCATGACATCTTTTTATTAAAAAAACATTCATTATCATCTATTCCATTATCCTATTTTTCATGTTATTTCATTATATCACATTTCATTCATACATTTCATTTATATAATTCATCTCTCCATTCATTATCCATGTATCATGTCATTACATTAAGCATCTATCCACTACATTAATCATACACATAACTACATTAATCATCCACATTAAATCAAAATCTACAACTTTCGTATAAATAAAATCAAAAAATTGCATACATTCATTCATGACATTAGTATATAAAGTCCATGATAGAAAAGGTAGAAAAGTCAAAATATTAAAAAACTTGCATAATCGTACATCAAAAATATTGAATCATCATACATCAAAAGGTCATCATCATAAATGATACACATGATAAGCCAATAATTGAAATATAGCATGATACATAGACCACTCTTGTGTCTCACCACCTACATCATCTGTGTGTTTCTGATCAAGAGTTACCTAATCACTGGGGGCACTTATCCCATCTAATGGAGCTTGATTTTCTAGATCCATAAAATGTGTCCCAAGAATCACTGGGGGCACTTATCCCATCTAATGGAGCTTGATTTGCTAGATCCATAACATGTGTCCTAGGAATCACTGAGGCCACCTTACTAGTAGTCACCCCATCTATCCTCGATGGTGGTGGAGGTGGAAGACTCAGTGCCATCAAGGTTACAAATGCCTACACTCTACTAGTCAATGGGGTAATCTATGTCCCCATCAATCCAACCTATGTCTCCATGGAACTCATATGAGTCTCCATATCTATTGGCCCATCTGATCTCATTGGTAGTGGAATTGGAGCTAAAAAAACCTATGGATGCACCTATGGCTGCCCTTGTGGAAATGATCTCTATGCCACTATGATAGGAACATCTTCACATGGTCTCTATCTCTTCACGTATTGAACATCATCTGATAACATGGCCTTGGTATGAGCTAGCTTACCTATACTCAAATTAGTTGTCTTCCTACTCAGCCTTGCACTGCTACCTATGCCACCTCTCATCACCACCCCACCTCACCCATGAACATCTTTTGAAAACCCCTAGCCTTTGTACTTGGCCTTGCATAATAATCCTTTGTTGTGGTAATAATTCTACCCTACCTCAACCCACATACCTCCCTCGCACTCTAGATCCACCTCTAGCTTGGTCTCTAATCACGCCTCTCCCTCATCCACCATGACCATCATCCTCTCCCCCACTAGAATCCTCCTCTATCCCATATATCGGCTTTGCCAGATCTATGTACCTCAAAAAGGGATGCTCTCTAAATGATTGAGCATAATCTTCCTCCATCCTTGCATCTGCCTCCCCATCCTTGGAAACCCATACCTATGGAGTCTCTATCATTTGCGTAAATTCCTCTTGGTATGCCTCATACTCAAATGTTGAACCCCATATGGACCTCTGTACCTAAACTTGAGTATAATATGTCACTCCCTTAGGTATCCCCTATTGATGACAAAACTATTAGACTACCTAACTAAATAAGAATCTCTTAGTCAATGTAGGGATCCAACCAATAAAATATCGAGGAGCAAATAAATAGACCATATCATCATCATCCTCTACCCATGGCTCTATAAATTTGTAGGGTCTCCACACAACCTCATCGAGGTCATCCAACATACACTACCAGTACTCTGTCTTACCTAGTTGGGGTTGGACAATCACACTCAAATACACATAAATGAATGGCATATCATGTGGTTGTTGATGCACACATATCGGTTGGGTAATGGGAAGATGCTCCCATGTCCATATCTATAATAATACAACCCCTTTTGATAGTGAAGAAACCCCTGAATACACCATCTGATGTAAATCATGATACAAGTGGGATGATATACATCTCCCTCATGAAAATCTTTGTGGTTGATCAATCATATCTTGAATAATATGGCCCCATCCAATGAGGCATTCGCATCCTCACCTTAGGTGGTAGAAGAAACCCTCCTATCAATCTAGCTAACACCATAGGCAATGACTCATACTATAACATCTAGAACCATGGTACACTATCATCCCCAATTTTTTCATCCCCAAATACATCTCTGAGTGTTGTCCCATTGGTAGTCTAATCATAATAAACAAGATCCCCCATAGCAGGGATCCAAAGAATCTAGTATACATCCTTAGGTTTGATTATCATCTCTCATATAGGAATGTGAATGGTGTTGTGGTCCAAGTGCCACCACTCAGCGATGGCTATCAATAATCCTTTGTTCACTCAAAACTAAGGCATTTGTAGAAGGTATGTGAACCCACATCTATCAATCACTTGTTACTCAACCACTTCCAATCTACCTATAGACTCCAATGATCAAAGATATAATCCCTGAACCATGAGATTCACCCAGATACCTATTTCACCAAAGAACCAACTAATGACATTAGCTTTTTATCACAAATGATTATCCTACATGAATAAAAAATAGACACCTAATTATCCAACTAATGGTTCTATCTTGAACTTGTTATCTATTCTACTCTATATCTTGAGATGAACATGTTAGTTTTCCCTACTCTATATCTTAAGGAGGGCACTTTTTCCATCTATCCAATATCACTTGATTGATTCTACACATCACTTTGTGACCACATATTCCTTATTGTTTGACTCGTTATGAGAATTAGTCCCTAACATGACTCTAGGCTCCTCAATCCCACATCAGGATCTTGTCCTACCCTCTGAGAAATGCTATGCACATTTGAACCCAACTATCTAGTCATTCTACTATCAGACAAATCCTAATCTAGCCCTATACATTATTCAATGCACCAAAAGAATTGCAAGATTCCTTCGCACTATTTCATCAATCATATGCATTATTCAACAAGGCATTAGTGCTACAAAAATTAAATACACTATTACACTTATCACATGTGTTGTTCCCTAACAAATATGTGCTATTAGACTTTGAAAAGTCACTAGGTTCATCATATGCACTATCCTATTCCATGGATGCATTATGAAGAACAAAAGCATTATAGTCCCTACATATGTGCTACCAAAACAACACACCACTTATGAAAGTTCATTGCCTATGATCCATCTGCCTCAAAATGTATATGCACTATTATATGTTTCATATGTGCTAAAGCATGTTTTAAATGCACCATAGAATGCAAAAGCTCTACAAAACCCTATGTGTTGTTTCACTATGACAATACAATTTCAAATGTGTTATTCTACATTAGAGATGTGCTACTATAGGCTATGGATGTGCTAAAACAATTTAAATGTGTTAAAATAAACTTTGAATGTGCTCAAACATTAGATCTAAGAATTTATGGGGAAAATTTGTGCAAAAACCCTAAAAATTCATGCAAAAAAATCCAAAAATTTAAAATTACAAAGGATCTCAATGACTTACCCGGGCACCATAGTTGGTCACATGCTTATATCAGCTACCTCTCTTGTATCTATGCTCTCGTAATGGGACAACCATCCTCACTAGCTTAGAGCTCAGAGACAAAAAAGTGAAAAGGGAGTGTAATAATGAAATGTGTAAAAGGTCTTTTAACCTATTTAACCCTCCCTTGGGGCATTTTTTATGACATTTTTCAACATTCTATGCCCAAATTAATGCCTTATGACCCATCTCTTCAACTTAGGTATTATTCCATTTCAAGTCAAACATTTTTTCTAACCCCAATCTACTATCAAACTTTATCATCAACATTTTTCAAAAATTAAATTGGAATATTCCATATTGCTGATCATTTTTTCAAATTTAATTTATGAGGGGGCATTATAACCTACATCAAATTAAGGCATCACAATGTTCCAAACATCAAAAATGTTCTACCCTCGCCAATTTCAATGACAATCAAATAAATTGGGGCATTTAAGAAAAATATTCTGAACAAAGGATTTCAAACAATACAATATCAACAATCAGACATCATACCAACTTTGAATCAGACATCGTATCAATCTCAGCAATCAAACATCAATTCATCAATAATCAAGAAAACATCTTTGATTAGACACTCAAACAACAAAAACTAGCTACAAATAAGAAAATCAAGATAATCTTTGAACTAATATGCTTCACATATTAGCTCAAAGAGGGGCATTTATAAACACCCTAAAATTGGCAAAGACCTAAAACAATGAGAATTCTGATCATTCAATGAAAATTAAGGACATAATCAAATAACATAGGAAAATAATAGACTTTAAAAAGAGGAAAAATAATTCATAAAATCATAAAAATGAAATAAAAAGGAAAAAGGTAAATACAAAGTTTGAAAGTTAATGCAACATTTTAATAAATCTACAAAAGCCATTTTTTCTCTCAAAAGTGAAAATCCTCCTTATTGAAATTAAAATAATTGAAGAATCCTCATTTATCCTCACAAACTAAGTCTTTTGTATTTTTCCTCTTGGTGCCTTATGAGATATTTTTAGTTTCCCCATTACCCTTTGGTGAAAAGTAAAATTTTGATCCTTATCCCAACCCCCTCCTAAAATTCTATAAATAGGAGAAAAAATCAAGATCAAAGGGGCCCAAGTTTGTAGGCATCCATACTATAGTCACTTAGAGGTATCATTTAACATCATTGTTGTTGAGAATTAATGTCATTTTAGCTCTATTTTAGCATCATTTCAATATCTATTTAACATTTTTTAGAATTTTTTTAGTCTTATGCATGCACTTTAAGTGTTATTATCTTCATATAGTTGGCATTTCATATAGATCTCCTACAGACTTACCTAGATCTACATTAATAGCATACTCCCATTGCAAAATTGTCACTAAGATGCTGGTCTAAGAGAAATTTTAGTAGTTGTAGTTAAGAAAACCTGAGATGTTCATGGAGTCTTTATTTAATAGTTATTTCTTGGGTCTAAATTACTTTGTTGTTATTCCGATTGCACTCTGCACTAAGGTCTCATGAATACAAAATTCCACTGTGCACACCTTGAAAAAATAATTTTGATGAATTCTTGAAGAATGCTTTCTTGATGCGTAAAAATATTTCTTGGTATATCATGTATGAGATCTTATGCTTGATCATGTGTGTTGATGGATATGCATGAAATTCCTAATCCTCCTTATATACTAGTTTTTTAGGATTGAGAACAAAGTGGGTTGATTGGGGCATAGAATAAAATAATTTAAACTCTTGATACTTCTTGATCCCTAGAACCAAAATACCTCTAGGTATAGGCTGGCCAGGTCAACCTATATCTAAGGATATCTCAAGGAAAGGTGACCCAAATGTCTCAAGGAAAATGCAAAAATAATTAAGAAATAATGGAAGTGCCAGAGATATGAGAAAAAAGGTGATAAAATAGCACCTAAAGATCCATGCATAGAAATGATAGATGACCTAGAAATTGGATCCAATTTGAAAGAATAGAAAGAGATCAAAACCATACTAAGGAGGGATAAATGGTCTTAGAATAAAGTGTTTCCATTTTAAGAAGCTACACGTGCATATGATGACACTTTAGTTTTTCATTTCATTGATTCTCATGCAAACATTTCTTCATAACATCTCCTCCAAAAGGTAATATTTTCAAAGATAATGTTTATCAAGATTTAGTGATTCATGATGTTCCTAACATTGATGGACCCTTGGATAAGGACACATATTAATCCTTTCAAGAAAATTTTATACAATTGGATGATAAAATCCTTATTTCTCCTAATGATCAACCACTTCCTATGCATTTCATTGATATTCCTTCTATATATGAGGCCTTGATGAGTTATGTTTTTTCTTCTCTTAAGAGTACCTTAGAAGTGAAGGATCATATCCTTGACGCTTTTTCTTGTTCCTTCTAAGATACATCTCAAATAAAATTAGGTCTTGTTGAAAATAATAATAAAGATGACTTCCTTTTCACAAATCCAACCATAAAACATAAGGATCCTAATCAAAATGACACTATGGGTGGCCTATCAACTCTTCAAGATTGGGGAACCTTAGATATCACACCATTATTTTATAGCACAACCAATATCTTTGAAAATTAATTTTTTTTTTTAATGAGCATATGAATATTGAATGGTTCTCTTTTGATCCCCTCCCACCTAAAGGAAATTCTAATATGTTCAATACTTCCACTAAACATCTAGGTTTCCAACCCTCAAAACAATGAAATTATTCTATTTGTGTGTTTCACAAAATTCATTTCTATAAGAGTCATACATGTTATCATTTCTAACATAAATAATTCATTGCTTATGGTATGTATCAAATTAACTTTAGTGATGAGTGATATCTTTTTCATTATCATTCTACTTAGTATATCTACATCCTATTATGTCACTCCTCACTCTGTAAGATTTTCACGTTATCCTTTATGGACTCATTGTCCTACTTTGTAAGAAACATATTAGTCATTTACCTTGTCTCCTCACTTGGGGGGTAAGGGCTCTATATAAGTTTCCTATCTATATTATAAGATCAAATTTCTCTCTTTGTTGACCTTTTTCTCCTTTTATATTATGACATATTTTGTTGCATATATATATATATATATATATATAAGGATTAACATCTTGCGTGCAATCATATGTTTTCTTTACATGTCTAGTATAAATTGAAACCACTTAAGGAGGTAGTATGTGCCCTTCTCCTCTTTTATCTCTTATTTAATTCAATATCCCTTATGAACTTGTATTTTGTTATAGTCCGATGTTATTTCTTGCATGTATTTATTGTTTCATATAAGTATGAACATACCAAGTACATTTTATGCTTGCAAGTCCATCTTTATTCTGAAGTATCTTTCGTTTAGGACATATATTGAATATCCAATCTCATTTCTCTTGAGGACTTTTTTTTGTTCCTCTTGCAACCACTAAGTAGGTATAACATGATATCATTTCATAAATTTTTTTTAATCTTTATATGAATTTGAATTATTCTATGATGCATTTTGTTCAAGGAGAAAATGGAAGCATTCAATAAGATGTATATATCAAATGAGACTTTCACCCTAAATTTTTAAATATGAGGGAAAGAGGGGCTTCCAAGCATAACTCTCAATATAACTCAAGTTTGATTAGAAAGACCCACGTAAGATGAAGATATGCCAATATGAAACCCATATTAGACTAAGGAAATATGAAAAAAAGTCTCTTTAATGAAATTTTTTATTAGCCTTAGTTTTCTTATGTGAAATTAAATTGGTTAGGTTGAACTGAATGAAATATAGATTAGCCTTTTTAGGGTTAATTATTTAAATATAAGAGGTACAAGTGCAACCCTAATTACATAATAAATTAGATATGAAAAATAGATGGATGAGAAAGAATGCAACTTACCATGATAATATGAAATTGAAGACATCTTCAGATCCTAAAAGTAGTATTCTAGAAATAGCAAGAACAAAATAGAGACAAGATCTAGAAACATTAATCTAAGAGGAAAAAAATCCAAGGGGTGATATGTCCTAGGAAAATGTCAACTCATGTCGATATATACATCAAAATGAAGGGTATAGGTTATTTTTGGAGGTAAGCATCACCTTTGGTTGATGTATACCTAATCCTAAAAGTTTTGTGGATCCTAAGTTTTTTTGTAAAAGGGTTACTCACGTCCATATTTAAAACTTTGAGCATGAACCTACATATAAGAGAAAAATGGCTTTTCTTGTTGGGAGAGGGGTTTCCTTAGTAAAACCATAGGCAATAAATTAGCCTTAGTTTAAATGGAACGAAAATCATATAAGGAAAAAAGATAAACTTTAAATAATTCCCCTTACATGATGAAACCCTTGTTAGGAAGGATTTTGCAATTCTTGAGGTTTTTGATGTCAAATATTTAATGTGAATGTAGGACATCTCAATAAATGCAATGGACCTTGTGTTGGAAATACAATAGGGAAAGAAAACTCGGGGAAGGGGGGGAGGGGGGGTTGAATCGGTCCTTGAAAAATTTAACCATAATTTCATTCACCACACAACCATCTCACAATTTGCATGTAAACTAAAATAGCTAGCCAAACATATTCATCCATAGTATGAAATAAAATTACCTAGAAACTCTCCAATCAAAAGATAAAAATGGGGTGCAGATGACACCTGTTGGCTTCCCAATTAGATCAATAACTTGGTTCTAAGAACTCAACTTATGGATTGGACATCCAAAATGAGTAGTTATCTTTCTAACAGAGAAGGTTCATTTAAATTGTTAACCTGAGGACGTATACTTGAAACAAGTCTGCAAAGTATATGCACCATGAAACTCTCTAAGCTATTCTATCATTACAAAATATAAACTATAACAATGCTGGAAATAAATCTAGATACACAGTAATGGCTACAAGAAAATGCATAGTAGTGGCTGCAGGAACTGTATACTACAAACTACAACTATTCATATATGTCTGCATCTATATCAAATACTTCATTAGAATTTCAAATATATAAGATTATTGACTCCCTAACAACAATATATCAAGTGTCTCATCATTCCTTTAAACAAGGAAGAAATTTATTACAAAACTAATGACTAAGTGTGCTGATTTTTAGTTCCACATTTTCAGTAGTCCACTCAAACACATGGTTCTCCTTCATTATTATAAATTATATCAAACTCTTTTACCACATTGTGCTCCTCCTTTTTCAGCTTTCCAAATCAATAAGCCATTATTAATTTCATTAAGAATTGAGTAAGATATGCCTATTTTTCTAAAACTAACTTTTGACTTTTCTTCATTTCCTGCAATTGCTGATTATTGACAAATGTCAACTTGCTTCTCCTTCTTTCCAACTACACGAATGAATCAAATACCTCACAAAAAACATGTTAATCACCTCAAGATAATTATATTTCAATAATTGCCACTTATCATAATAAATCATCACAATTTAGCATTCACACATACAAATGCTAATCAATAAATCATTTATCATAGTTAATGCTTCATAAATCAAGTTAATGTATGGAAATGTCTTGGGAATATATTGAAACCAATGGCTAAAGTTTTATAGTAGATGAATATAAATATGGAATTTTATAGGCTCATCACCTTTCATGGATAATATAACTAGTTATGATGATCGAGTGCCTTGGAAATTTATCACTACCTAGAATGAATATAGAGTTTATATCAATGGGATCTCCTTTGGGATTAATTTTGAGGTTAATAGGCTCTCCACAAAGAGAAAAAAATGGAAACACATTAGTCGCATCTCTGACCAAGTCATCCTGATCTAGTTTTTATGGGCTCTCAAGGAACACCTAGTCAAGAAACAAGGTGCCTTTAGTTGTGAGCACTTTATGGATGTTTTACCTAAGTTGTGTGACATTGTAATGATATACTTTACTTATGAAGGTCACTATGGAGCTCTTTTATTTCTAGCACCTTCTGTTCCTTAACCATTTGAGAAATGAGGACTATATTTCCAACCCTTTTATCACATTCCTTGGAAAGTAAAATCACTAAAATTGTTGAAATGAAGGTGGAAGGAAAAATCCTCCAACAAGGCCTTATGTTCTTCTGCCCCTTTCCACCCTATTAATATTTTTTCCTAACTGTTTCTCGTCTTTTCCAACAATCACCCTCTAGCTCAACTCATGACTAGGAATTCCTCCCTCTCTTTGGGTCTAGCCACAAGTGTTGTGCCAAACAATTATTCAAGAATGCTAGTACTATTGAGGTCTCCCCTATTGTGTATTCCCATGTGTAGTCTAAGAGGAAAATGGTTAAAAACCCTACTCTTGAAATTCAAACCTAGAAAAAAGAAAAAAATGTCTATAATGTGAATTCATAGACTAAGATTTGTGTAACTCCTTGATGCTCTAACCAAATTTCCAAAGGGAAAGGTAAATGATCTATTAAAGAGCTCATTGAGGAGTCTAAGGACTCTAAGAAAGACTCGGAAAGTGGTTGCTGCTATAGGGTCTCTCAAAGTCCCAAAGATGACATATCCCTTGCTCCCTCTATCAATCTCTCCTCCCTCATCCCTTCCTCTCCCAATTTACAAGTGGTTGATGTTATTATTGAAGAGGTCTAGGCCATAGTTTCCCCTATTGAATATTTACATTGGATGCCCCTTCTAAAAATCAAGAATTGTAAGGGCATTTTGGGTAAATTTAACCTCTAGATTATCACACTTGAAGGAAACATCAAATAGATGCAAGAGGAAATTAAGGGTCTACATAATAGGTTGGATGATGTAATAAAAATTTCCCTAAAAAATATGCATGTTACCTCCTCCACCCTTTTTCTATTGCATGATAAGGATCTTGATGGGAAGATGCATGATGATGCTAACAATCAAGACTTGTTCAAATCCCTATTTGAGGAATGGGCCAATATCCTCTTATTCAATAAGCTAGGAAGGGACATGTGGTGTTTCTTCATGAGTGGTTTTTGTTTATGCTTTGGTATCCCTAGGGGTAGTTCTAGTAGTTTCACTTTTAGCTATAATACTCAATTTAAGTATTGTTGACATTGTCACGTGTGACATTGCTTAAATATTGTGTTTAAGAGTGATTGGTCATATAACTCTAGTTGGTGTTTAATTAGTTCTTTAATTATCATTTTTAATAGAGGCAGACTATGGATGTTATATATCTTCTACTTACTAGTTATTATAGTTGTGATTAATATGTTGTTAATTGGGTTCTTGTCTATTGTGAATTTCAACTTTGGGTAGCACCCATTTTTATTGCTTCTTTTATCAAAAATACAAGAAAATATTTGATGCAGGAGCATCCAGCGGTATAAGGGCAATCCTATGTCACCCAAAAAAAATGTACTTAGACTTAGTTTCTGTTTCATGTCTTTACATTTTTGGATACCCATTTGGGTCAAATAAAGGTTCCAACTCTCACAGTTCAACTATCAGTGTGCTAGAAAATCTCCAAAAAATAGGAGCATGCAATTTGGCCATCATTTTGGTGACCTAGAAGGTGTGAATTGGCCAGATGAATGTAATTGTGATTTAGAGCATTCCAGAAAAAGAATCAGGTCAAAAGGCCCCACGGTTTGAAAGTTATTGCAGTTTTTCGGGTTTTGGAGACCTCCTAAGAATGCTTCAAAGTCAAGTTAGGGGCATTAAATGACCTCAAAAAGGGTTGAAAAATGGGGGATGAGAAAAGCTGGTCCATAAGGCTATAGAGCACTTCGAGAGCTTTTCGAAAATGTAAACGGTTCGTCAATCGGAGCTACGGTTCAAAAGTTATGCCTCCCGAAAGTTTGGTTACCATTTCTGGATTCTTCTAGATTTGCACCGACTTCTAACACAGCTTTTGGAACCTTCTATTTGGTCGGTGGATACCTACTAGCACTTTCTAGAATCTACTCCTAGTCCTTAACCCTTCGGGGTCTATTTAAGGAGATTTCTGGCATTGTAAAAGGCAGTTCAGAGTGGAGTTTGAGAGGAGGAACTGAATGGAGAATTTATCTCCAGATTTATGCTATTGTAAGCCCTTAGGGAATGTTTTGAAGTTTATTTTTTTTGTATTTTTTGTACTAGCTTATTTTCTCAATTAATATAATTTCCCTTTTCTGTTGTGTCCATTTTGTTCTTGGGTTGTGTCCCCATCAAGTGGTATCAGAGCGGGTTTTCCTGAGTGTGTAGACAGAGCACCGACTGTGAGGCAGTTTGCACCAGGACTGTGTGGTTGTGGGTTCCAGTTAGAAGATGCCTCCATGAAGAGAGTGTGGCAGAAGGGCAAGAGCTATTAATCCTGAGGAGGTTAGAGCCCTCTAGAGGCAGGTACAAGCATTGCAAGAGGAGCTCCGTAGAGGAGAAAATGTTGCCGCAAGTGACAACAGCGAGGATGACAATGAAGAAGAAGTAATGGGACCAAAAGAGGAATTTGATGGGGAAGTTCTGAATCATGCAGAGGAAAGGCTTTTTAAGGCCATTACTGAGTTTGGGAAAAGACCCACAATTGAAGTGGCTGTACTTTCAAGAAATCTGAAACCAGATGAGTTGATCGATTGGATCAATGAACTGGAAGAATACTTTGAGTATGAGGATATCAGGGACCCAGATAGGGTTAAGTTTGCAAAGGCCAAACTGAAAGGCCATGCCAAAATCTGGTGGCAAGAGGTTCAATTGGAAAGAAATAGAAGAGATAAGGAGAAGATCACAAGATGGGATCGCATGGTGGACAAATTGAAGAAGCAGTTCATTCCTATGGACTACGAGCTTGATTTGTTTAAGAAGATGCATGGGTTAAAGCAAGCAGGAAGATCAATCCAAGAATATATAGAGGAATTTTACCAACTCTTTATTAGAGCGGGGCATGCAGAAGCAAATAAGGAGAAGGTTGCTCGTTATATCAGTGGGTTGCGACCTAGCATCCAGGAGGAATTAAGTCTGGTAAGAATGACCAGCATTGAAGAGGCATACCAGTTTTCCCTACGAGTCGAAGAGAAGCTGAATCAAAGGTTTGAAGGAAGACAAAGAGGGCGCGGTCAAGGAGGAAGGGGAAGCGGTAGATCATCTGGAGGCCGCAATGAAACCCAAAAGGAAAATGAAGATGTGGGTACTAGTAGGAACTAGAGGAATGAGGGTTTCAACCGCTCCCATGATCAAGACTTTGGAAATCAAAGAGGAAGAGGTAGAGGACATGGACAAGGAAGAGGAGGCTTCCGTGGTACCTATTTCCATTGCAATGAAGAAGGTCATCGTGCCTTTGAATGCCCTCAATGATAAGGAAGGATAGATAGGAGATCTGAGGGCCAAGCTAGGGTTGCTCATGTGGATGAGGATGCACAATCATCACATTCAAAAGATGCAGAAAGAGGAGAGACCTTGGTAAATGAAAGAGTCCTACTAAGTGGTGAGATTGAACTAGGACAACAGATGCAAGTGTGAGGATAAATGTTGTGACGTGATCATTGATGGTGGTAGCACTGATAACTTGGTATCAGAAGAGATGGTCTCTAAGCTGAAGCTCAAGAGGGAGAAACATCCCCAGCCCTATCGGATTGCTTGGGTAAAAGATGATCATAAGGTCCTGGTAAGTGAACAATGTTTAGTGAAATTCAAAATTGGGAGTTACCATGATGAAGTTCTCTGTGATGTTATTTCGATGGATGTTTGCCATCTATTATTGGGTAGACCATGGCAGTTTGATAGACATGCAGTACATGATGGACATGCAAACACATACTCTCTGACAAAGGATGGAGTTTGCCAAAAATTGAAGCCCATGAAAAAGGAAGGTGAAAAGGTATGTAGCAGTGCTAGGATTTTTCTTGTTGATGGAAGGAAGTTTTTAGATGGCATGAAACATTAGCATATGTGCTATGCTTTGATTCCTAGGAAAGATAAAGAAGGTAGTAGTGAAATACCACTTGAAGTTTCAGATTTACTAGGGGAGTTTGGAGATATTATCTTTGATAATGTTCTAGATGGATTGCCACCAATAAGGAAAATCAGTCATCAGATAGATCTAATTCTAGGAGCTAGTTTGCCTAAAAAGGCTGCTCACAGGATGACTCCTACTGAAACAGAGGAGCTAAATAGATAGGTTCAGGAGCTGTTGAGGAAGGTCTTGATTCAAGAGAGAGCCTGAGTCCATGTGCAGTACCTGCAGTACTTACACCAAAGAAGGATGGAGAGTGGAGGATGTGTACAAATTCTCGAGCTATAAATAGGATCACCATCAAGTACCGGTTTCCTTTGCCAAGGATGGATGATCTTATGGACTGCTTGAGTGGAGCTCAGTACTTCACAAAGATAGATCTGAAGAGTGGTTATCACAAGATACGAATTCGAGAAGGAGATGAGTGGAAAATAGCCTTCAAGACCAAGGAGGGTCTTTATGAGTGGTTAGTCATGCCCTTTGGATTGACGAATTCCCCAAGCACCTTCATGCGGCTCATGAATGAGGTACTTAAGAAGTTCTTGGAAAAATTTGTTATTTTCTATTTGGATGATATTTTAATTTTCAGCAAGACTTTGGAAGAATATTTATTGCATATTCGTAGTGTCCTTGAAAGGCTAAGGGAAGAGAAACTATTAATTAATTTGAAGAAGTGTAACTTTGCAAAAAGGGAGTTAGTCTATTTGGGGTTTTTTATATCACCTGAAGGTCTCAAAATGGATTTGAAGAAGGTAAAAGCCATCTGTGAATGGCCTACTCCAAGGTCTTCTACTGAGGTAAGATCATTTCATGGTCTGGTTAGTTTTTACAGGAAGTTTATTAAGAATTTCAGTGGCATATGTGCACCACTAACTGATACAATAAGAGGGGGTAGAACAAAGTTCAAATGGACTGTAGCAGCTGGGAGAAGTTTTGAATTGCTGAAGAAGAAGGTAACAGAACAACCTGTGTTGGCACTTCTAGATTTTAGAAAGGTTTTCCAGGTAGATTGTGATGCTAGTGGCAGCGCTATTGGGGCTGTATTAAGAAAAGAAGGTAAGCCTATTGCATATTTTAGTGAAAAATTGAATGATGCAAAGAAGAAGTATTTTGTTTATGATCAGGAGTTCTATGCAATAGTTTAGGCCTTAAAGAAATGGAGGCATTATTTATTGCCAAAGGAATTTGTTTTGTATACTACTCATCAGGCATTACAGTACCCGAATAGCCAAGGTAAATTGAATCAGAGGCATATGAAGTGGGTAGAGTTCTTGCAGAGCTATACATTTGTGTTGAAGCATAGAAGTGGAAAATCTAACAGGGTTTCATATGCACTAAGTAGGAGACAGTTGTTGCTTACAGTAATGTAGGTTGAAGTAGTTGGGTTTGATGAACTCAAGAATTTGTACCTTGAGGATCCTGATTTTGCTGAAGCATGGAAAGCTTGTAAAGAACTTGTTGCTGTAGATAGAACCAAGTGGTTAGACTATTTCATTCAGGATGGCATGTTGTTCAAGGGTAGTCAATTGTGCATTCCAAGAAGTTCCATGAGGGAAAATATGATTAAGGAGAAACACAGTGGAGGGATGGCAAGACATTTTGGTTGAGATAAGACCATTTCCATTCTTAGAGAACATTATTTTTGGCCTCAAATTTTACAGGGTGTGAAGAATTTTGTACAGAGTTGCTAGGTTTTTCAAGTTGCCAAGGGGTTTAGTCACAATACTGGCCTATATCAGCCATTGCTTGTTCCATCAAGGCCATGGGAGGACATAAGTATGGATTTTGTTCTTGGATTGCCGAGGACACAAAGGGGTAATGACTCAGTATTCGTGGTGGTTGATAGGTTCTCCAAAATGGCACATTTCATTCCATGCTACAAAACTCATGATGCTGTCCATATTGCAGACTTGTTTTTCAAAGAGGTGGTAAGACTACATGGTCTTCCAAGGAGTATAGTTTCTGATAGAGATACTAAATTTGTGGGGTATTTCTGGAGGAAATTATGGAAAAAGTTGAGAACAGACTTCAAATTCAGTTCCACGCATCACCCACAAACTGACGGCCAAACATAAGTGGTAAACAGAAGTCTGGGCAATTTGTTGAGATGTTTAGTTGGGGATAAGCCCAAGGGATGGGATTTGATTCTACCACAGGAAGATTTTTCTTATAATAACTCTATAAATAGGAGTACTAGAAAATCACCATTCCAAATTGTATATGGGAATAGCCCAAGGACTGCACCAGAGCTGAGGAAGATAGAACACGGGGAGAGGATGAGTGCTGAAGCTGAGGAATTTGCTGAACATATCAAGCATCTACATGAGGAGGTTCAAGCACACATTACCAAGATGAATCAAGAGTATAAAGCTAGGGCTGATCAAAGGAGAAGACATAAGGAATTCCAAGTAGGAGATTTAGTCATGGTGCACTTACGAAAATAAATATTTCCAGCCGGTACTTACAACAAGCTGAAAATGAAGAAATTTGGCCCCTGCAAAATTTTGAAGAAACATGACTCAGGAAATTCATATGAGGTGGAGCTGCCAGATGGTATTCAGATTTCTCCCATTTTCAACATTGCAGATTTAACATAATATCATGATGATGGTGCAAATGAGGAGCTGGTGTTAGAGCCATGTCTAATTCCTGCTTCTAAAAAGGAGGAGATAGAAGACATTCTAGATCATCGTGTGGGTAGGAGTACCAAAAATAGGCAGTATGAAGAGTATTTGGTCAAATGGAAAGGACGGCCGATCGAGGACTCAACTTGGATTTCAGCAGCTGAGGTTTCCCATTTGGGATTTCCTCTACCATCCATAAAGTGACAGGGTCACTTTTCAATCTACCCTGGGTGTCTGATGCAAGAGCATCCAGAGGTATAAGGGCAATCCTGTGTCACCCAAAAAAAATGTACTTAGACTTAGTTTCTGTTTCATGTCTTTACATTTTTGGATACCCATTTGGGTCAAATAAAGGTTCCAACTCTCACAGTTCAACTATCAGTGTGCTAGAAAATCCAAAAAAAAAAGGAGCATGCAATTTGGCCATCATTTTGGTGACCTAGAAGGTGTGAATTGGCCAGATGAATGTAATTGTGATTTAGAGCATTCTAGAAAAAGAATCAGGTCAAAAGGCCCCACGGTTTGAAAGTTATTGCAGTTTTTTGGGTTTTGGAGACCTCCTAAGAATGCTTCAAAGTCAAGTTAGGGGCATTAAATGACCTTGAAAAGGGTCAAAAAATGGGGTATGAGAAAAGCTGGTCAATAGGGCTATAGAGTGCTTCGAGATCTTTTCGAAAATGTAAACGGTTCATCAATCAGAGCTACGGTTCAAAAGTTATGCCTCCCGAAAGTTTGGTTACCATTTTTGGATTCTTCTAGATTTGCACCGACTTCTAACGCAGCTTTTGGAACCTTCTATTTGGTCGGTGGACGCCTACTAGCACTTTCTAGAATCTACTCCTAGTCCTTAACCCTCTGGGATCTATTTAAGGAGATTTCTAACATTGTAAAAGGTAGTTCGGAGTGGAGTTTGGGAGGAGGAACTGAAAGGAGAATTTATCTCTAGATTTATGCTATTGTAAGCCCTTAGGGCATGTTTTGAAGTTTATTTTCTCTGTACTATTTGTACTAGCTTATTTTCTCAGTTAATATAATTTCCCTTTTCTATTGTGTCCATTCTGTTCTTGGGTTGTGTCCCCATCAATATTCTATTTCAATCCTTATCTCTCCAAATAAAATCTAAGCCTGTATTGTGTTACTCCATGACATGTAACATTAGCCTATCCCTTGGGAGCTCATTGCCATGCATGATCTTTTTTTTTGGTAGCACAATAGATCCTCTTTTCTATTATTCCTACACTTGGGGGGGGGGAGCGAGGGAGTCATATCCATATTTCTTATTTTCTCAAGGATCTTGTTTTCCCTCATTAAATGTTATTTGTTTATCATGCAATATCCAATCTTACATCATTTGCTATTGGTTTCCATGGTAGATAAATCCCTTACCTTGGAGCCTAAAAATATTTTTACGCTTCACAAGGATTCTTTTTTCTTCTTTCATAGTATCTCATTTTATTCTTCCCTTCTATGGTCTTATAACAATTATGACCTCTTTGGATTGGATTGGGTGTTTCTTAAGGATACTATCTTGATGTTGAAATTTCTTTATCCCTATTCATCACTTCCTTAAGATGCCAAAATAGTAACTCATTTTTCCATCTTAAGATATGGATGGGACGGGCATACATAGCCTCCCTATTGGATATTTTTGTGTTCATTTCAAGCATGGCATAAATTTACTCTCTTTTTACATATTTTAGATTAGCTGACCAACATAGCGCAACTTGCTAGACCTTTTGACCTATCCTAGAATATACACAAATCAACCTCATGATATAAGAGTACTATATCAAGGGGTTGTATGCATGAAAAGTTTCTAGAAGGTTCAAAGTTTTGTAGGATTGATTATCAAGCATAAAACCCCACTATGAAATTCAATTCTATATTTTTATAGGATTGACTATTGGGCATATAGTCCTTCTAGCCCATTAGATCAATTTTTTTTTTGTATCTTTGACTACTGAGCACAAAAACCTACTAGTCTATTTAGTCCTATCTCCTTGGTGGGGTTCACAATAAGGAAGACAAACCTTATTAGGCGAGTCAAACTTTCTCTCTCTCACACACACACATAGTTGCATCTCTCTTATTATGATTTTGGGATTTGACAAAGACTCAACACAGATACACACACATAGTTGCATCTCTCTTATTATGATTTTGGAATTTGACAAAGATTCAAGTCTCTTGGTGGTTTGATAGTTTCTTTGTCTCATTGATTATGGTAATGTCATCTCTTTCTTTTGATCTACTTTACAAAAAGCATGAGTTAGGCTCATACTCCTACTAAAGTGGGGGAAAAATGTACCATATTAAAATGGAAGTACACATCATTTAAGAATTTGTCTCCTACCCTTTACCAAATTTATGGTCCATGGATTTAGTTATGCTTGAACGACTTGATTTCCTATTCTAATTCAAACATAGACCCCGAGATCTCCTTGGGTATAGGTCAACCTAAGTTGGCCTACACTTAGTATATGTTAGCCCAAGTTTACATGTAATTAGTATAGGTTGACCCAAGTTGACCTATACCTAGTATAGGTTGACCCAATTTAGCATGTAGACCCAGATCAACCTATACCTAGGAACAAAATAATTACGGATCCCATGTCCTCTCAAATATTGTAATTTTTTTTTTATGCCTCGTTTGGGTCTCTTTCTTTTTTATCTTAAAAAATAGAATACATATCATTATGTATATGCATAAGAAGACACATAAGGAATTCATGATACTTCAATGATAAAGCACATTGGCATTTGAAGCATTCAAGGATTCATTAAGAGCATTTCCTCTTCAAGATCTAGCATTCATTGTTGATCATTAAGGGATGATATCTACATTGTATCCATTGCATTAATTCCTCTTCTTCTTCCTTAAATATGATATACATTCATGGATCCATGAGTTGATATTAACAAGATGTTAATATCATATTGGTTTCAACATATGAGTGACAATATACTTAAGTAATTTACTTAGTTCATGCCAAACAAGTAATGTATGTCGAACAAGAGATATTCAGTATGTTCCAAGTAACTAGTAAGCCTTGAGTCACTCAAAGTGCCAAGAAGATAGTGAGTGTTGAGGTATTCAGATGTCGAGTGATCAATTAATGTTGAGTCATTCAGAGATCAAGTTACAACATTGAAGAGATAGTGGATGCCGAGCATCAGACACTTCAAGTGCCAAGTAATATAGTTTTGACATAGTTATTTGTAATGACACAAATTACTATGCAAATCATTTTGGGTTTGACTTGAGGATTTTTTTGTGATCCTAAATGATAATGATGAACCATTATTGAGAATACCTATGCAATACATGCAACCAATCAAAAAAAGGGAAGGATTAAGTGACAATATGGGTGAATCAAAATTGTTGATTCATACCTAACCCTAAGTCACCTAGGTCTTCTTAAGGAGGGATAACCCTAAACATTTTAAGAAAGTAGAAGAAGAAAAGAGAGAAGTTTGCATGCCTAAATAGAGCATTCATGGTGATAAAGGTATTGTGCATTGAGACACATTGTAGAATTATTTAGGGGAGAATAGAGGATAGAAGGTTAAAGGACAGGAAAGATACATCTGATTAGTGAGGATCAAGTACACATTAGGAAAGAGGTGATCTATTATCTAGTAGCAGAGTTATAATTGAAGGATCATTGATGAGACATTATAAAAGGGAATTAGTTAAATATCTTAATAGGATATTGTAAATCCTTTAATAGGGTGCTTACTTCATTGTAAGTTAAAGTCCTTTAACAAGGCACACATCTAGCAGGGTGTTGAAATCCTTTAATAAGGTAAGATCTAACAATCTTGTAAGCCTTTAACATGGTATGCCTTTGACAAGGTAGATCATGTTTCATGACTAAACATTGTAACCTTCATTGGATACACTTTATTATTGCAGTAGTGGAAATTTCTGGGTATCCTTCCCACCCTAGTTTTACCTTCTCATTGGAGGGTTTCTAGGTAACCAAATATCTTATGTCATACATGTATTGAATTTTATTTTCTTTCATACTATGGACGAATATGTTTAGCAAGCTATTTCAGTTTACATGCAAATTGTGAGATGGTTGTGTGGTGAATGAATTTATGGTTAAAGTTTTGAAGGACTAATTCAACCCACTCCCAGATTTTACTTTCCCTATTGTATTTCCAAAAATTGGTATTTGAGCCAAGGTTCTCTGGAAAGGAAAGCTTTGTAACCTTGAGCAAAGATCTTGAATATGAAAGTCTATAATTAAGGAAAGACTATTGAGAAATAAAAGGTTGAAATACATCCTGCCCTACATTAGTTGGATGAAGCAAGAGATGAGTTGAAGCAATCATTGAAGAGAAGAAAAGAGATAGTTATTGAAGAGAATGTCACACATTACCAAGAGATTGACACTACTAGATTATTTGTAGATGGAAACACAAGTAAATTTGATGAACTAGTTGCAGATATAATTGAAAAGAATGAGGCCCTAATTGAAGAGGTTAGAAATACCAAGATAGAACAAGAATTCCAATTAGTATTGCTATGTGAAGTGACCAAGCAGAAAAAAAAAAGTTGAAGAAGAAATAGTCATGATTGAAGATGACAAAAGGGTACTAACCAATAGACTAGAAGAGAAGACATCGGAGCTGAATAGGATTGCTCACATGCAACTAGAAACATAGACTCAAATGATGATTGCCAATCATGAATAGATTGGAAAATATATTGAGAACACAACACTGAAGTTGTAGAATGAACAACTAAAAAATGATCTAAATAGAGAAAAATAGTTTGCTAAAAGCTTCAACAGACCTAGTGAAGCTATCAAGTATTTTGAGCAACTAATGAGATCTCCTAGATCCAACATTGATACTACTAGATTGGGCTACACTAGTACTAAAAGAATCATCTAAAAGTGGAAAACAAAGGAATATATTGGAAAATATATTGAGAACACAACACTGAAGTTGTAGAATGAACAACTAAGAAATGATCTAAATAGAGAAAAATAGTTTTCTAAAAGCTTCAACAGACCTAGTGAAGCTATCAAGTATTTTGAGCAACTAATGAGATCTCCTAGATCCAACATTGATACTACTAGATTGGGCTACACTAGTACTAAAAGAATCATCTAAAAGTGGAAAACAAAGGAATATCAATGGTAAAAAATCCAAGCCTACTTGTCATAATTGTAGTAAGATAGGTCATACTACTAATGTTTGCAGGAGCAAGACTGCAAATGAAAATCTGAAGAAAAAATTCATGGGTCACTACCACAAGTGCAACAAGAAAGGACATTAGGCACATGAATGTAGAACCAAGACCATAAGCACACAAATATTTGAAGGATACTACTATAACTGTCAAAAGTATGGACATAGAGCATGTGAGTGCAAAACCAAGCCCAAGTAGTCATCAAAAAAGAAGACAAAGGTAAAGCACAATGGAAACTTTTACAATTGGGATTATAATAGAAGGTATACCTATCACTATTGTCAAGAGTATGGAAATTTTCTTAGGAACCACAGAACACATTTCAGAAGTGATTATAGTAAATGGTCAAGTTAAACTACATGTTTTAGTTGCTTGAAGATTGGTCACATAAGAAGACACTATCCAACAAAGTCAAAGGAACCAAGCAATGAGTTCAAAAAAGGAAAAGGAAAGGAATATGTTGAAGAAGTCAAAGTAAAAATGAACAAGACATGGAAGAAGAAGGAAGATTGCAACACATCAAGTTCAGATGGGATCACTTTATCCAATGGATCAAGTTATCACACCATCCCCAACTAAGCAATTAAGAGGTATGTATGGGATTGATATTTCAAAGTTCAATTATACATCAGTTCCAAGGATTGAGTTTTGAAAAGATCATACATGCATGAAGTAAGGTGCAAAGTATTGAATAGAACTTAGAAGTAATCCTTAAGTTTTCATGTTGTTGCCGAGTATGAAAAGTTTCATCATGGTTGCTGAGTGAAATCTAGTTAATGTCAAGCTATCATAAGTGATAGCATTGACCAAGCTTGTAGTTTTTGCTAAGCGTAAAGAAAAACTACATGGAAGTCAAGTGAGTTGAAATTTCTATTCAAGCCGAGATTATAGTTGTGTAAGTATTGAACATTAATTGCAAAGTTATAAGGTCTATATGATTGATTTTTAACTCATTTGATATCATTCAAATTTGGAGAGAGAATGAAGAGATTGAGGAGAATTGGAATAAATGATTTAGGCATCTACAAATTGAATTCAACCACTAATCGACACCATTCATCAAATTTGTGAAGGTATTTATTATGTGCCAAGCTAGACTGTTTGAGTTTGTGCAAACACTAGATATTAAATATGGCATCTAGTTCTTCTACTAAGGTCAAAGAGGGAAAGGAAGTTTCAAATGTTCCATTAATCAAAAATGAGATTAGATAACCAAATTTCAAGTCAATTCCTAACATCACTTATAAACAAGACCCATTTGGTGTGTTATCCATGATACCACCACAAGTCTTAATGATTCAAGATGTGAGATGCTATTACACATGCAAGGTGGGTAGCATAGGCGACATGGAAATCAAAGACCTATATGGAAAACTATGTGAAAATGGAATACTAAAGGAGGAATACAATATTGTAGAAAAAAAGGATTAACTCATGCCCTAGATTTCCCCAACATTTTAAAGACAAAGTGGATAAATTTTTTTAAAGAAAAATTCATGACAATTTTGTATGGTTAGAAGATGGACCTATCAAGATTAATAAGAAGATTATGTAGAGAGTAATACGGTATAACCCTAGATAGACCCAAAACCATGAGAAGTGATGCAAAATAGGTTATTGAGCAAAACACATGAGTAGTATGGAACAAGAGAGGAATGACAATTGATACCATCATAGATCCCCTAATTACTTTTGGAGTAAGGATTATTGCGTACAAATTCTTTCAATCAAGAAAGTTGAATAGTGTACGATGTATTGATGTTGATGTAGGCTACAAGATAGTAAAGAAGGATCACACTTATGACCTTGTTGAGCTATAGTTGCAACAACTGTCAGAAAACTTGGGAGCCACAATGAAAACCAAGAGTGCACAATGCAAGTTTGGTTCAATACTTGTATGTATATTTTTCTATGTATAGAACACATTTCCTTCCTTTGGTAAAGTAGCCTGGAAACAAATAGATCAGTTTTAGTACAAATAGGTGAATTCATTGAGCAAATAGGAGAGAATTTTGAGTCTATTATGACTAGTTACTTTGAAGACTTTAACAAGTCAATGAAAAAAAGACATAGGATTCTAGTGTCACTAGTTGAGACACATTTTAATGATGTTTTCTTTCTAGCTGATACTAATTTCACATATGTTCAAGCTAATGTTCCAAGGGTGAGATGACTTAGACATCTAGGATATGAGATTAATGTGGATGAGGCATTTGCAACAATTATAACTTTTCTTGCAAAAGAAGTAGATAATAAGGCTATTTCCTTTGGTATTTATGATGTTGCAAAAACAAAGATAACTATGGACCTGAAGACAACATCAATAATAAGAAAGAAGAAAAAAATTGATAAGAAGCTTTAAAAAAATATGGTAAAGAAGTAGAGGAAGATGAAGAAGAGGAAGACAATGAAGATGTTGACGAAGAAGATATCCCTACTCAAGAACCACTGGCCCTAACCCAAGGTCAAGGAGAAGATAAAGGTGAAGAGGAATTTTTTCTTGAAGAAGGTGCCAAGGGAGAAGAAGCCAGTGAAGCACCTATAGCCATAGAGAAGAAGAAGAGGAAAGTTAAAGCTCTAGCAATCAGCAAACCAAAGAAGGTTATAAAACCTAAGCCTACAATTCTAGCTACAAGAACCAACACAAGAGCTATTGCTAAGAAAGCTCAAGAAGTGGCAAAGCCAAAAGAAAAGAGGGCCATGAAAGCTATACAAGATAATTAGTATGAGAAGAGACAAAGGAAAAAATACATTGCTCCAACTAAAACAGATGAGGAGAGGAAAAAATCTACTGATAATAACCAATTCAAAGTGGTGAGTCATAGTCCTTCTTCTGATTTGGATAATCTATGTGAAAATATAAAGAATGATGCAGATTTGAGTGGATTTTCACATATTGAATTTGATAAGCTTGGAAAGCTAGAAATGGATAAGGTAGAAGAGTCAGTATATGCCATGAAAAAAACATTTAAGATGACTCCAAATGAGGTTGCCGATTCTCTACCAAAGAACATATATGATAGAGTTGAGGTAGGTGATGAAAAAGGTAAACAAGAAGTAACTGAGGTTACTAAAGTTGATACTAGGAAAGATGCACATGTGGAAGGCACTAAGATGAATGTAGATATAAAGGCAATAGCTAAAGATGAGAAAACAATAGAATAGAGTATACTGAATATATAGATGTCGAGTGCAAGTCCACAACATGTGACAAAAGTAGACATTGAAATTATAAAGATTAAGGATGTTTTTGACAATGTGACTCAGAACATCAATCCCCTAATAGAGGAGCATAAGCAGAAGATACTGGCTGATTCCACCACCAAGGAACAATTATGTAGTCATCTTATGTTGGTGATTGTGGATGAGATTGAGAAGGAAAAATTGGCATTTGCAAGGGAGAAAAATCAAGCATTATCAAGTGCCCCCTCTCAATATATAAAGGTATAATCTACCATGCATATAATAGTATACCATAGGAAGGACATCATGCCTTCATATATCCGCACCAAGGTACGTACAATTTCAATTATTTAAAAAGAAAGGACACTAGTTCAAATAGGTCAAGAAGCCAGACTTGCACCTTCACCACAAGCACAAGGCAGAAAAGAGATCAAAGAGAAGGATAAGGATAAAGACAAAGAGTCAGTATTGACTACAAAGCTAGAGGAGCAATTAGCAATACAAACACTAGTTACTTTTCCAACAACTGCTACTCCTCCAAGTTAAGAAATTCACAAGCTAAGTGTAGAAGCTACACCACTGCAATCATCAAGGCCTAGTCCTAGTACATCCAAGGTAGATTAGGTTACATCATTTGGTGATGTCAACTTGGATGAAGTGATTGTTACCAAAGTTTGACTAGAATAATCACTATTAAGCAAATGAGAATACTACAAGATAAATGTGCATGGAAAAAGAATCAAGAACTACTTAGAAGGGAGCATAGGAAGAAGAAAACATTTCAAGACATCAAAGATATATTTCTTGATGCATTCAGCCTACCACCACCTGAAGAAGATAAGCCTTCATGGGGTAGTTGGTAAACATTGTAGAACCCATCAATGATGTAGACCTGGATTCCAATGTAAAATTACTTGAATGGTCTAAAAGAAAATTCCAAGGAAAAGTCAATGCAAAGATATCAAGTGCTATTTCACTTAGTCAAGTTGAGCTAGCAACCAAGATTGAAAGTGTAAAGAAAGTCTTAGATAATATTTTCTCACTTTACACCAAGTTGTGTGATACAACTCTATTCACACAAGAAGTGCATTGCCATATAATACAATTTGGAGGGAGATATGAAGAGCATAGGTACAACTCTACATAATTCTCCAGTTGAGAGTTAGAAGAAATTCAAGAATTTGATGAATTCCCAAGGTCAATTGGCAGCCCTGCATGTTGAAGATGCAAATATTTAGGCTACACTCATCAGGATCCAATCCATGCCGACCCCACACATGGAAATACTTAAAAAGGAGCTAGCCTTTGTAGAGACATTAATGCAGAAAGACCCCCATATTTCTATACTTGAAGGCTTATTTCATCTTGTTATCAAGTTATCCATCCAAATCAAGTAATTGGAGGTAGCTTGTGATAATTGGGATGCAACTTTGAAGATAATACTTGAAGTCCATAAAAATTTCTTGGATAAACACATAATTTGTGTATAACCCATGTCATAAGTGTCAAAAGGGGAAGAATAAATGAAGGGAGAGAATGAAGAAAGGAGGAGAATGAATGAAAGGAGAGATAAGTTTTGGGGGAGATGAAACAGAGACAAAGTGATCACAATAGATCTACTTAGCAGGAGTATTCAGTTTTAGTTCAAAATGCACAATAGAATTATCAACTCAGGGGGAGTTATTAAATTTTGAGGTATGACTGATGAGTTATAAGTTTTGCAAAATTTTGAACTTATTGGAATTTTGTATGTAAGACAAATACTAAATGGATATTATCTGAGTTATGCTTGAAAGGCTAAGGTTATTCATGCACGACCAAGTATTTTTCCACTCATGTCAACAGGGGAGATTGTTAATCTCAGATTGGTTTTGAAATATGAGTGGCAATATACTTAAATCATTTACTTAGTTCATGCGAAACAAGTAATGTATGTCGAGCACAAGTTGTTAGATAGTATATGTTGAGGAAGAGATATTCAATATGTGCTGAGCAATTAGTAAGAGTCGAGTCACTCAAAGTGCCAAGAAGATAGTAAGTACCGAGTCATTCAAATGTTGAGTGATCAATGGTTGCTGAGTCATTCAAAGGTTGAGTTACAACATTGAAGAGATAGTAAATGGTGAGCATTAGACACTTCAAGTGCTAAGTAATACAATTTTGACATAGTTGTTTGTAATGATATAAACTACTATGTAAACCATTTTAGAGCTGACTTGAGGATTGTTTTATGATCCTAGATGATAAGGATGAATCTTTATTGAGAATCAATATGTAGTACATGCATCCAATCAGAAAAAGGGAAGGATTAAGTGACAATATGGGTCAATCAGAATTGTTGATTCATACCTAACCCTAAGTCACCTAGCTCTTCTTAAGGAGGAAAAATCATAAATTTTTTATGAATGTAGAAGGAGAATAGAGAGAAGTTTTCATACACAAATAGAGCATTCATAGTGACTGAGGTATTCTGAATTGAGATACATTGTAGAATCAGTTAGAGGAGAACAAAGGACAGAAGGTTAAAGGAAATAAGAGATACATCTGACTAGTGAGGTTCAAGTACACATCAGGAAAGAGGTGATCTATTATCTAGTAGTAGAGTGCTAACCAAAGGATCATTACTGAGACATTCTAACAAGTGAATCAATTAAATCTCATAACAAAGTAGTCTTAATAGACTGTTGTAAATCCTTTAATAGGGTGCTTATTTCATTGTAAGTTAAATTCCTCTAACAAGGCACACTTCTAATATGGAGTTGAAATCCTTTAATAGGGTAAGATCTAACAATCTTGTAAGCCTTTAACCAGGAAAACCTTTCACATGGTAGATCATGTTTCATGATCAAACATTGTAACCTTCATTTGATACATTTGATAGACTTTATTACTACAATAGTGGAGATTTTTGGGTGTTGATGAGCCTATAAAATGCCATATTTATATTCATCTACTATAACACTTTAGCCATTGGTTTCAATACATTCCCAATCCATTTCCATACATTAACTTGATTTATGAAGCATTAACTATGATAAATGATTTATTGATTAGCATTTGTATGTGTAGCTAGTTAATGCTAAATTGTGATGATTTATTATGATAAGTGGTTATTATTGAAATATAATTATCTTGAGGTGATTAAAATGTTGTTTATGAGGTATTTGAGTCGTTCATGCAATTGGAAAGAAGGAGAAGTAGGTTGACACTTGTCAATAATCATCAATTGTAGGAAATGAAAAAAAGTCAAAAGTCAGTTTCAGAAAAATAGGCACATCTTACTCAATTCTTATTGAAATTAAGAATGTCTTATTGATCTGGAAAGCTGAAAAAGAAGGAGAAAAATGTGGTAAAAGGGTTTGATATAATTCATAATAATGAAGGAGAACCATGCATTTGAGTGGGCTGCTGAAAATGTGGAATTGAAAATTAGCACACTTAGTCATTAGTTTTGTAATAAATTTCTTCCTTGTTTAAAGTAATGATGAGACACTTGTTAGATTTTTTTTAGGGAGTCAATAATCTTATATATTCAAAACTATAATCAAGTATTTGATATAGATGCAGACATATATGAAAAGTTGTAGTTTGTATTATACAGTTCCTGTAGCCACTATTATGCAGTTTCCTACATCCATTACTATGTATTTAGATCTATTTCTAGCATTGTTATAGTTTATATTTTGCAATGATAGAATAGCTTAGAGAGTTTCATGGTGCATATACTTTTCAGACTTGTTTCAAGCATATGTCCTTGGGTTGAAAATTTGAATGAACCTTCTCTATTAGAAAGATAAATGCTCATTTTGGATGTCCAATCCATGAGTTGAATTCTTAGAACCAAGTTATTGATCTAATTGGGAAGCCAACAAAAGGGAGAATACCACATTCTTTCCAAATAAACATAACCATGTAGTCACTCTTATAATTTTCATCAGTTTTATATAGTTCAATTTTGTGATGATCACGCCCCATGGTCGAAGAAGAGTGGGAATGAAAAAACCAAAGAAAAAATTTCACCTAGAAGATTACCCAACATATATTAAACACAAGGCAAAGTAACTATAAGCTAAGAGGAAATAAGGTGTTTTTATAAATAAACCAAGGAAATTAATATCCCAAGCCCTTACCAAAGTATGAGTACATAGAGGAATGTGCCAACAATAATAAGGCTTAATGCAGTAAGTAGAAAAAACCTTATGAAAATCAAGGAAATCTATACAATCCTTGCATTACCATAATCCACTTTTGTAGTGTGGTTATATACTAAATACAGATTACACACATTTCAGAGTATGTAATCTTTACAATAGTACCGAGTAATCATGAGAAGTGTGTCATGAATTTCAAATTAGAATAGGTGACATCCATGGGGAGATCTTCGGTGTACCCATCCATTATTAGGATTAATCACAAACATAAATAACTATTACTTACAAATATAACCAATATCAAACAAAAATAAAATCACACAAAAGAGAACACAAGACTCAAGGATTTTAATGTGGTTCACCCAATCCCTGGGCTACGTCCACCAACAATAAGTCCAATATTATTATTATTATCTAGTGATTACAACCCACAATTCCTTATAGTTCAATACTGTTGCAAGAAGCTACAATATCATCATGCATTATGAAATCCTTAACCCTAAGTCTTTTTTATACAAGCTTTTGCCACTTACAATATTAGGGCTAGAATAAGTCGTCTAATAGAAAATAATAGTCGACACCTTTTACAATAGTGAGTCATTTTCTGGGGCATTGCCCTAGGATCCCACAAGGGGTGCTGCCCCCAAACCCCCATAGAAATAATCTAGGGAGAAACCACACCAAATAAACCTTTGAGTTTGATTAGGCTCATCACAACATTCATGCCTAAGATGAGGCCAAAAATACTAGCATGAATACATATCATTGTAAACATGAGTTGTGTTACACTCTTCCTAATGGATTAGGCATTGAGTGGATTCTGACAACCAATTAACATATTCCTAGCACCATAAGATTTCCAACCACAAATCAATAACTTAAAATGGAGTCTTCCACCAAATTCTCTTCTCTGTAAGTGTGCAACATATAGGTTTTCTCAAATCCTAGAATGAGGCATTTGATGTCCCTCAACGTGCTCTCCACCTTCCATCCAACTTGATATTTTCCATCAACTGCACCAATGATTACCTTTGAGTCACCTTCAACCTCAAGATACCTACTCCCAATGGAGAGGGAAAACTTAAGACCGTAGAGAAGAGCCATCCCTTTTGCTTGATTAGTCATGTGGTTGTGAAGGTGCAACATACAAAAATTTAACAAGACCATTGAAGTCTCACAAAATGCCACCCTTGGCTCTAACCCCATTATTAGCCACACCATCAAAATCAAGTTTAATCTAGATGGGTTTGGGGGGAAGCCATTTCTCGCTAAACATTTAGTGTTATCAAAACTATAAAACCCCTTCAAGAGGCTCTAGTCTTTAGCATTTTGAATATGTTTAAAAGCTAGGGGGAGGCTTTGGATCTTCAAATAGGAGACCAAGAGGTTCTCATGGAGAAGCTTTAGCCCAAGGTGTAACACAACATCAAAGGCCATTCAAAATCTCTAAAGATTGTGTTGTTAGATCTCTCTAGAGGCACTAGGAGATGTGAGGAGGAAGTTGTTACCAAAGGATTTGAATGAGTGGGTGTGAAGAGGGGGAATACCATGCCATGGTGATTTGTTGAATATCATAATTCATGGCCCACTATAAATTAAGCTTAACAAGAACCTATTTTTAAACATAGGAAGCAAACTCACAATGCAAGAAAAGGTGGTTAATAGTTTCCTCCTCTTTTTTATAGAGGATACATCTATTTGTAAGGCTAAAGCCTCTCTTAACAAGATTGTCAAGAGTCAAAATTTTATTGCGTACGATATCCCACTAGAAAAAATCAACCTTAGGTAGGAGTTGAGAATTCCAAACCTTAGTCCAATAGAACGGGTGGCTCATGTCCTTGATAAAGAGAGAGCAGGAAGACTTTATTAGAATTGACTAGGCTGAGTAGGAGGTTGAATAATTTTATTAGAACTCTCAATAATAGGAATTCTGATCTCTAGGAGTAAATCCATATGGCCCAAAGCAACCCTTCTCAAATTTGGCCCGTCTAACAACAAACCTAGAAGGTTCACCCATTTTCCATGGCCAAGATAAAACCATAGAACCAACTCGAGGGATGAGGATGTTTTTCAGGTGGTTGAACCTTTTAGTTTCCAGAGAGAAACTACCTAACCATTTATCTTTCTAGAACCTAAAGTCACTACCATTGCCAAGCTGCCAACATTGTCTTGAGAGCAAAAGACTTATGCATTTAAGAGTGCTAGACCAAATCTTGGATCCCTAGGGTAAGCTCTGAGCAATAAAGAGTTTGTTGAATCTCTCTATTGAGGTACTTAGCCTCTATAATTGTGCACTAATAAGCATCACCAAGGATAAGTTTCTAGTTGACTTTTGTCATCAAGGCCTTGTTCATGTTACTAATCCTTGAAATGTTGAGACCACCAAGATGTTGTTCATGTTGCTAATCATTGTGTTTAGGAGCCAAAACAATATCGGTATCATTCAATTGTCTACTTTATATGTTTATTGCGTAACAATTAATTTGATTTTAATAGTGTTTCTGATAAAATGGAGATATGTATTTATAGATAGCATGCCTTAATGTTTGTTCATTTGGTTTGAGGGCCAATATTTTTAGTTTTAAAGTTTCAATAAATGACCATCCCAAAAAAAATAAAATGTATCTTATGTCACTGGCACAAATGTTTGTTAGACCCACCATTATAGATGCAACATCCACTTCAAAGAAAAAAGTCAAAGAGTCAGGGGTTTAATTGTTGATTTAAAGTTACATTTAATATGAATTTACTCATACATCCAAAGTCGTTGACATTTCTAGAAATAAGCTCCTTGTATCTAAGATCTTTGAATTTTGTGGTAAGGAGATTTTCTTGAGTTTTGTCCACTTCTAGAAAGTGTGGTTGAAGATGTCAAACTAAGATTTAACATTATCATCAAAGGTACACATTGAAATGCATCATATTGTTAAAAAATATAATTAATAATTTTCAACATCAAAGAAGATAAAATGAACAATGAATTTAATTATTTTCAAAATGATTAATATGATATTATTTTTATACCTTTACATTAGATAAATCTGCATTATTTTATATTACTTTCAAATTTACTACTTTTTATTTGATTTTTTTAAAAAAAAAAAATTATTCCCAAAAAATTTATTAAGTATAAAATTATATTTTATGAATTTAGTATATTTGTAAGCTTGCTGTTGTCAACGGATTGCATTAAAATTTTAGTCATCTAGAACATGAATTGTCAATTTTTTAAAAAAAAATATTACAGTTTGTTCTAGAATCCAAACAAAGAGGCATATCCGTTCTGCAGGATTCCAGCATGGAATAACCAACCAGAGGAGAATTGACCAGCTTGGTCTGCTAATAAATATAATATGTAAATTGGAAAAGCAAAGATACAATGCACTTCAAAATATAAACACAAAGTCAATGTTGTAGACACATGTCTTGCTAATATGAACAACAAGAACAAAACAAATCTTAGTATCTTCTTAAAAAAGACGGCAAACTGAAACAGATAAAAAATATAATACTGGTTGGATTCTGGACTTGAAATATTAATGAACAAAAATCCCAATTATTCATTTATGTTCAATCCAAAAAAAAATGTACAATCCAAATGATAGAAGTCTCATGAATTCCTTATGTGGGATAATATGTGTGACAATTAAATGCGCAAGCTCTCTTAAATACTAGTTTTCGATAAATGAGAAATGCCCTCTCTATTCACATTGGCAAATGACAAATGCCCATCTCTGTAAAATGACTCTGTAAGCCTGTCTGTTAGAGCAATGGAGGAAAGAAGAAAGAACTACCATATATATACAGCAGTTGTCAGAGGAGTTCTTATTAAGAAATTGCTACCATCTTAGCTAAGAATCTTATAGAACACTGTTAAATCATGTTACAAATTTCAAGGAGACATGATGCATTTTTTTTTAAGAAACCGCCACCATTTCAATTAAGGATCTAACAAGAGGCTGTTCAGTCATGTCACGAATCCCTATGAGATACGACACATCTTTTTTTAGAAACGACTACCATTTCATTCAAGGATTTAACAAGACGCTGTCAAACCATGTCACAAAATCAAAAGAAATTATGATACATCTTTTCAAAAAATGAATGCCATTTTAGTCGAGGATCTAACATGACGCTGTCAAACCATGTCACAAAATCAAAAGAAATTATGATACATCTTTCCAAAAAATGAATGCCATTTCAGTCAAGGATCTAACATGACGCTGTCAAACCATGTCACAAAATCAAAAGAAGTTATGACACATCTTTCCAAAAAACTGCTACCATTTCAGCTGAGAATTTTACAAGAAACTGTTAAACCATGTCACGAATCCCTAAAAGATATGCTGAACACGTACTGACCATTACGTGTTGGTAGATCCAGTTAGGCATTCATAGAATAGAGGGGAAACAAAGGAAGCAACTTTGGTTCTCTCTTCTCACTAAGAGAAGAAGGCTGAAAGCAAAACTTTTGTTCTTCCTCCTCCAAATATGAGCTGTGACTTACAGATGGAGGGGTAGAATGGCTACAGTAGCTTGTTGATGAACAAGTGTGTGGATCAGCAGAAGTGATTGGGGGAGGAGGCAGAGCATTTGATGACATATCAGCAAGACCCAAATGAATCTCTCCCTTCTTATGAGCTTTTCTTCTCTGGTGCTTGAATTTCTGAGGAGTCACTTTGATCCCACTCTTCATACATCCATGGCTGATTCCACTTGAGGGTTTCATTGAATCTCTTGAAGGGCTTGTGAGAGGGAGCTTTTCCCCTTCTGAATCATCTGACACACCTGTAAGTTTATGAACAAGATCCTTGAAGCCATAGCTGTCTGTTTCCACAAAGGTGGTTGATACTAAAATTACTGTCTCCTTGAGCAATCTTGTCTCTTCAGAATAAGAAGCTTTCCCCATGATTTGGGATTTTTTCATGGTGATCTTCAGGCAAATTTTTTTCTTAAACTAGGAAAAAAAAACAACCTCAGACTCAAGAAAGCAGATCAGCAATGTTATCAATCTCCATGAAAGGGAAGCAATTTGAAAGAGGGCAATTTGAAGAAATGCGAAAAAAAATCTTCAAACTAGGAAAAAAAAAGGTCAGGTTCAAAAAACCAGATCAGCAATGTTATGAATCTCCATGGAAGGAAAAATATTGTTGAATTGGAGATTTGAATGCGGGCAATTTGAAGAAATCGAAATGACAAGACATCTATCTGAGAGAAAGTTCTATGCTGTGCCAAGTCTTCAACCATGGTCAAAAATCACGCAAAACGATAATGATAAAATAATTAGTCAAACTTGCGTGTAGATGTTATCAGAGAAAATGCCGGGGTTCGGTGGACTAGAAGACTTGTTAAGATCAAAGTAAACAATTTCTTCCTGTTGAATAACTCAACTTCTTCGTTATCTTGAATATTAATCAAAATTTAGTGATCTGTCGACCGTGAATAATTTTTCAAAATTACGTGATCTGTCTATGTTGAACACTATTCACAATTTGGTGATTTGTCCAGGTTCCCGTTTGTTACGGGCATGATCTCAATAATTTAAGATGTTTTTGCTCCTGATTTTTGTTAATCACGTGAAAAGTCAAACCTTGTTTTGTTTTTACATACTTTTAGGGTCTCTTTGGCTGATGGCATCACCAAATGTTCTGAATCTGACACAATTGGGTTTGTCGAGGGGAAAATTCAAATTCAAATATGAGTTAATTCTAATTTTAATTTTAATTGATAATTTCCATTCCAATTAAAAAATCCTCATTTCGGATCAAAATGGGAATTCAAAATTCATTTTTTGATTCTGATTTGATGCATCCAAATTGAGGAATAAATTTTTAAAGAATTTGTTCCACCTATTCCGGTTCAATTCGACCAAACAAACGGGCCCTTAGAGAATTTTCTACATGTATTTTTTTATAGATGTGTAAATCACGTCCCCCCTTCTAATTTTAGGTCTAGAGATAACTTTTATGGTTTGACAATGTTGGTGCATATAAATTATTCAATACCATATGTGTGGGGGAAAGACTTGAGCTTGAGATCTTATGCCTATCACAAAACGCTCTCATCAATATATTAATATATAATCTTATCTAAAGGCTTGTCAAGTTTTAATATATATGAGAACCTCAATGTCCAAAAGAGTCATCTTGTTACAATAGACTCAAATACAAATATTGAATAGAAAACAAGATGATTTGGTTAAGTGGAGAGTTAGTTTCTATTTTGGAACAATTAAGAATTTTAATAAAAGAGTTGTTGAAGTTACACAATGCAACATTCTTAATGTGTTAGTATATAATGGAGTTTAGAATGAATATACTTTTGTATATAGAGATAATTTTCCAATGATAAATTAGATAGTTTAGAAAACAAGAGGAATCAATAATAATATGGTAAAATGAGCATTAATGACTTAAACCCATAACTATATTGTATTATTATCTTAATCTAAATATTTGAAATTGATAGCCTCCTTTACTGTATCATTTCTCCCATCGTCATCTTCTCATCACAATTTCCCCCTCTAAAATTTTATACTAAAAACCCTATCACATTTTCATCTTATCTTCTACCTGTCGGCTCCTGATTGATAGGATGTCAACTACCTTGTAGATGCAAGATATACCTAGGGGATACCTAATTCCCATGACAAGTACACATTGTCAGACCTAAGCACGAACTGACAAAGACATCTTAGCTTTCTCCTCTTTGAACTTTGCAAGGTTTAGGTGGGCGTACCTAGGATTAATCTCACTTTCTACACAATAACACATTGACTCTTAATCCCAAATTAAGAAGACAATAGCCCCAAATTATTCTATCTTAGAGAAAAGAAAGGAATGAAAGATAGCTAATAATCCATCTCCAATGGTCTCCAAGCCAAGTGAGGGAAAGTCCTTTCAAATCCATAGCATATGATGCAAAAGCTCTGGGTGATAGTTTGCAGCTTGTCTTGCAAATTATTGTAATGAAGGCACCCATGTGAGTTAGCATATTGCACTTGTGAATTCTATGATTCCGCATTTGTAACACAAATAAGAAGTCCATATTTTGTTCTCACATTTGTTGTTGTTTCTTTGTTTTCTGTTATGGTTTATGTTATTAAGGGGAGCACCCTTCATCAATACTTTTCAATAAGTAAAATTAACCCCTCATGGAGCATGGGACATGACTCCTTCTTCTTATGGGCTTGGAGACTTAGAATCAAAGATTATTTCAAATAAAGCAGGAAAGAAACTCTATCTTTGTATCTAAAGTGATTTAAAAACAAAAAACAAAACGTGTGCACCCTCTTAGATCTACCATCACGGATGAAATAATCACGAATGCATGATAAAACATCCCTCCAAATAACCTTAATCTGGCTCAAGTTGTAGAAGTCACCACTCTTCTCTAGCTTTTTCTTCTCTTCCTCACTTTTTGGAACTTCTTGAAGGCAACATTCAAAATGTTGGTCTCCTTACTGAATTTAAGTCCCTCCATTGGAAGACCTGTAATCTTAGCAATAAATTCTTCAGATAGTTTCACAGTAACCCCATGTATCGTAACCCTATCTTCAATCCAATTTTTGAAAAAATACTCTGTAATGTGGGGCTTATACCCATGAAGCTTCTCAATATACGTCGTAACTTCCCTTTTTGCAGAATATCCCACACAACCAAATTCGCCTTCCATTACTTGTAATTATTCTTCCCTTTCTTTCTAGGTTCCCCTCCCATCTTGTATTCGGCTCTACACCTGCAACTAATCTGAGAAATGGAAACCAACAAGAAAAGTAAAGTGTATTTATTTCCAAGAAACTTTTAACCATGCATACGTGCCAAGTACATTCCATAATTGCACTATGGCACCTCCATGGGATACAAAAATAATTCGCCATAAAATCATCACTTCTAATCATAAATTCCTTAATCTTGAGTGATCTTTCCTTCGATAGCATGTGACAGATCATAATTAATAATTGTCGTCAGCTCATATTTCTTGCTTAGGTCATCTTACCAACTCATCCTTTTTCCTATAGACTGCTTGATTCGCAGTTCAACCAGTGGCTTTGTTAACTTTACGACAAATATGAGTAATAAAAATATTAACAAAATTGTTCATCAATTCTTTAATTTCCATTATATTGCCCTGAATACTCCAAGTTATCAGACTCTTATTATTCAACATGTTGACAATATTAAGAGAATCTCCTTCTAACCATAAATTTTGAAATCCAGATTCCATAGCCATCTTCACCATGAACAAAGCAATCGTAGCCTTAGCTTTATGACTAGTGAACTAGCCTATAGGTATTTCAATATCATCCACTACTCTACTATAGTGGTCTCTCAATACACCTCTATATCCTGCTTTTCTAGGACTCCCTTTAGCTCAACCATCAAAATTACCTTTAACCCATCCTAAAGGTGGAGATCTTCACTTCACATACTGTCTCTGATCATCCTGTTTAATTTTTGTACCTTTACCATTCATAGGATTACTTATTTTGGCTTTATCAAACATTTTCTCTAAGATTTGAAATTCTCTTTGATAGCTCTGATAATATTTTGACCCAAAACCCAATCCATAGTTTCCTTATTTTTGAAAATTCTATTGTTCCTTTCTTTCCAGAAACCCCACCAAAGATGGAGAAGAGATATCTCCCACAAAAAACCTGTATCCACATCGTTTGTAGGACATATCCAGCTTTGAAAAAATTGATCAATGCTATTATGCTGAACCCAATTGATATTCCAATAGCAAAGGAGATAACTTCAGACATTCAGGCTAAACCAATTGTTAGTGTTGTTGTTCAGTCACTATTGGAGACACTCTATTGTAGCTATTATTTCTCTGTGGTTTGGTTCATTGAGGAGTGTAAGTTTTGTTGGATTTGGTTGGCCAAATAATGCATTTAATGTGTGTTGAGTGACATGGATCAATCATAGGATGTGTAAGGATCCATTTAAGGTCTTAGTTCTTTTTCCTATGCACATTTAATGATTTGTGTAAGTTGACTTAAGGAATGTTATGTTTATTTGGGTTCTAGATGATTATATTTGCAACAGACTAATGTGGTCATACAAGTATATATGGAGGGTTTGGGTAGTGTTGTAGGTAGTAAGGGTTAATTCAATGAATCAGGAGTAGTCATCTAGAGAGTAGCTATGAGGAGAAATTTTTAGCAGAGCTAGTAGCTAAATGTGGGCTTAGGAAACAAGAAGATTGCTTGGTGGCTTGCAAGGAAAATTTTAGATCTTTCTTAGTGTTTCTATGAAATTGATGTGCTATTATAGATCTAGGCTAGCTAGGTTTTGTTTGGGTCTTGTGAGATGTTGTAAAACTACTACTATAATTTCTTTGTAATTGGCCATAATCGTAAAGGACTTACAGCCTAACACATTGCATGTAATCATTTGTTTATGAGTAAAAGGGTTAGATTTCTATCAGATCTTATTTTAAGTATTGTATTTTCATTGTGTAGTTATTTTTTAGGGGATTGGTCACCTCCTTTGGGGGTTTAATCAATATTGCACAGTGTCATGTGGTATCAAATTGAAGGTTTGATTTGGTTGGTGATTTGTGACAGTTTTTTTGAAGATCTTAGAAGATGCCTCTAAGAAGATTGGACCCTCGAGCAATTGTAGATCTCTATGATTTCATGGAGACTAAAATTTCAAAGAAGTTTATATTAGATTTTAGATCTAAGATGGAGTTAATGAAGAATGATATGGTCGTTGAGATCACGGGAGTTATAGCTGATGTATCAAGGAACATGGGTACGAATGGTTATGAGGAAGCTACTGAAGACTTTGAGGTTACTGGATCTACCAATGAGGATAAGACCAATTAGATGGAGAGATCTATGGAAGACATAGCTTCTTAATCAGATAGATCTAGATCTTGGTTGAAATTGAACAATTAGATAGAGTTTTCCGATTTCTTAAGAACTTTGAATCCTAAAGACCTGATTGATTAGATTAGTGAGTTGGAAGAATACTTTGAGTTAGAGAATCTTGGACATCTTCTCAAAGTGAGATTGGCATAGACTAAGTTAAAGGGACATGTTTCTTTATGGTGGAAAGAATTGGAGAGAGATAGAGAAGTAGAAGGTGAATTGAAAATCATTAGGTGGAGATTTATGGTGACAAAAATGAAGGCTAAGTTGATTCCTACTGATTATGAACCTGAATTGTTTAAGAGATTATAGAATCTGAAGTAGTAGGATATGACTATGACAGATTATATTGAGGAATTTACAAGTTGACTATTTAGTTTGGACATAGAGAAATTTCTAAGGAAAAGGTGGAAATATATATTAATGTTTTGAGATTCAATATTTAGGATGATATTGATATGTTGGAGATTGATTAAATTGAGGATGCTTATCAATATGATCTAAAGGTGGAAGATAAATTTAAGAGAAGTCGTCAAGATAATTCTCAAGGGAAGGAGAAGTAGCAACACTCAATGAAAGATAAACTGATTGCTAAAGATGAAATGAAACCTATTGAATAGAGGAGAAGAACAAGTAGAAGTAGATTTAAAGGTATTTTCTATCTAGATGTGATGAAGAAGGACATATATTGTTTGAATGTCCCAATGCTAATAGGAAGGTTGGTGATCAAAGAGTTTCTCTTGGCAATGAGAATGGGGACTTTTGTCACAAAAGTTTGTACCCTTGTCCAAAGTTTTTATCTAAGGACAACCTTGTGAAACATGGAAACAACCTCCAAGCTGTGCGACTTGAACTATGAAGTTGAATCTTTGGAGAAGGCCAACTTCCTTTTCTATAAGGGTGCACCTAACTACACTTGGAGAGGAAAAGGGAGAAGGAATGCATGAAATAAAATCTACCTATTCTAACCTAAAGGGGCAATGCACCAAAATAGAGTGTTTAAACTAATCTTTTCCCACACATGTACTTTTGAACCATCATGACACCAAAATATATATACATCCAGACTTATTTTAATCTATCAATCACATGTAGATCAAAAAACCCAAATAAATGACACAAGGAAGAAGAGAATTCACTTATATATCATTCATAGGCCAAAAAGAGATACAATCATGTAATATTGCAGATATCCACAATACACTAATGAGAGGCAAATAGGTCTTGCACAATACATCAATGGCTGAAGGAGATAAGGTAGAATGTCATATAAGTTTAGAAGCAAAGGGAATGTACAGTGAACTTGCAAAGCAATATCAGAGAAAACATAGAAGAGTCGACCTTTATAAAATTTTCAAAAATTTCCTTTATAGCTCAGGCATAATTGAGATATTTCTCACTGGGGTTATTCCAGAACCACTATCTTAAATGTTTCAAAGAACAATCATACAGATCTAGGAAAATCTGATCTTGGTACATATTCAAATACAATGAAATCCAATATTTTGCCAAAAACATAGCCTTGAGAAGATAGAATGATGCCATTAAATTACTTTGACCAAGTAGATGGATAAAATCAGAAATGGTGGAGTGTTTTCCCTCATTCACTAGATGTAGCATTCATTAGAAAGTGGTTGGAAATGATCATAAGATTGCGTCATGCAAGAAACCCTATCTTTCTTGCTTTTGGCTTGACAAATCAACAAATTCAAAATGTCAACTAAAATCTACAACCAAGATGGGCCACATGGGCTAATAATCTTATTTCATTTTTCCACCCCAACAAGTTCTCCATGTAGTTGACCATATCACCTACTAACCGTGCTAGCTTTCCAACTTAACTACGATGTCACATAATGGTTAGCTTTAACTGCACCTGCCAAATTGGGCCCACCTAGATATGTGGCAAGACCTTGCTATGTTGCTATAGCTAAAGGTCGATCATTTTCCCATAGTGACATAATTAGAGACATTGATCTTCCTCCATTTAATGGCTTCAGAGGTACACCCAATCTATCAGTGCACCAACCAATAGAAACATGGCCCCTTGCCAACTTGTCTGACACTAACCCACCACACCGTGGCCCACAAAAGGAATAGACCCACTTGCCACATGGCAACTCATCATTTTGTCGCTATGAATAAATATCAAGCAACTTCCTATAGCCAAAAAGTGACCAGCATTGATCTATTTGCATTAGATGGTGGTAGGTATAAATTGAGAACATGTGGCCCATGACCTAGACACGTTAGAGGCTTAGCCAATGAAGATTCCCCCATACACCATCTTAGTCTAACTCATCACCTTGTCACCCTACAACCCACTAAAGAATTTAGACCCAGACAGACACATGGCGCAACATCACTATGTTGCATGAATTAAAGCACTCATAGTTTTGCATAATGAAAAGGAAATGACCATAGATCTTAGGAAGATTGATGACTAGGAAGATTTATGATGAAATTTGCAGGAACTATCCCACAAGGAAAGGACCCACCATGTTACATCATAATATTAGCCAATGAGAAACTGACAAAATGCTAACGTGCTCTAAAAATTACCCTACTATTCTGACAGGAAAGTGGGGGCCACTGAGTTGGCACTATGTCACATAAAATAAAGGTCATGCAACTTTGCATAGCAACAAAGTGACCACCATGGATTTTCTTGCTTCAGATGAAAGGAGACAAAAACTAAGAACATGTGGTCCATGACCTTAACATGTTAAAAGCTTAACCAATCAAATGAATTAATTGGAAAAAAATTCCACCTTAGCACCTACCTAGCACCCTTCAGAATAGTTGGCCCCACATGTTCTTCAAGCATAAGATCAAAACCAAGAAAACTCTCCTTCATGACCTTATGAAAATTGACAGTTTCATAAGATCTCATGTCTTCACCCTTGGCCTTATGATCCTATGACATCCTTGATCTTACGATATCCTCTCACTTTCATAGCATTGTATCACTAACATTTCTCCCTCTTGATGCTACGGTTAAAGCTTTGACATAAGATCGCAAATGACCCCTTTAGTGTTTCCAACCACTCAACTGGCTTTTAAGCTTTTCTTTCTCCTTTCTTGATGCTATAACTCTCTGATCCTACGACATCCCAATCTTATGTGTTTGGCATAACATTGTAGACATTGAAATCCGCTTTCTTGACCTCTCAACCATATTGTAGCATCGAAGGACCCCACCTTTTGCTTTACCAATCCTACGATATATCATAGCATTGTGACCCTTTGAAAATTGCCCCACAATCTTAAAATGGACCCCTTGTCATAGCATCTTACCCTTATGATTTGGGTTTCTTGACCATACGATACCTTTTATGGAATTAAGTATTGAAGTGGCCATTTATTCTTTGAATTCAAAAGGGGTGATTTTGTTGGGAAGGAAAATTTGGTCAACAATTCTAGCAACTTAGAGGGGTTGCAAGCCAGCTATACATAGACCAGTGACCTGAAGCATTCATTGGGCTATAGAGTTGTGAAAAATGTGGATCCTATGCATCATGAAACCCTAATCCTACCTTTATGATAGAAAAACACTAAAAGTTCTACCTCTGACAATAAAACAAGAACTTTATAATTGAAACTAGGAAATAGAACTCTTTGCAACTTTTGCAAGACACATGTGCTTGTGCACTTTGAAAAAAAACAAGGAACAAGAAAGGAAACTATCCTAAACTATATACATGAAGTGCTCATCCTTTGTTAGAAGTAGGACTTAAGATATATTCCATGAACTAGAATAGGTAGAATTTCACCATTAGGCCTACTTAACTAAAAAGCATTGACCTGTTTGCAACTGGTAACAACATAGGGACCACTCCATAGTGTGTCAAATTTTGAGTGCCTCCCTAGTTTGGCCCTATCTGCATCCCATTTAACTAGATCACCTTCTCTAAAATTTTTGACCCTAGCCTTCCTGTCAAAACTCCTTTTCACCTATTTCTGATGTGCTTCTATATTCTGCATGACCTATTTCCTTTTCTCTTTTGGTTCAATCAATTCTACAATTCTTACTATCATGACATCATTTTCCATTAGCTCTGGCTAGTGATCTAGTTCTAGGGATTGAAACTCTAATGAAATTAGAAGCCTTGCTTCCTTGCCATATACCAACATAAAGGGTGAATTTCCTATGGCCCTCTTAGGTGTTATTCTATCAGCCCACAATGTTGTCATTAACTTTTGATGCCAACACCTTTAATTTTCCTCTATAGTCCTTTTCATAATCTTGATTAGGTTTTTGTTGGATGACTCAGCCAATCCATTTCCCTGAGGGTAGTAGTTTGAGGATGTGCTTAAGTAGATATTATGATCAACTGCCCATGCACAAATTTGAGCTCCTACAAAAGATTTTGCATTATCTAATATAATGGTTGAATGAGCACCAAAATTGGTCATGATTCTATCAAGAAATTCAATAATAGAAGATTCTATGGCATCCTTTAATTCTATTGCCTTTGTCCATCAGATAAAGTAATATGTAGCGGCTAAAATCCACTTGCAACTAGAGCTAGAACAAGGATTGATAGGGCCTATGAAATCCAATCCCCATTGAGAAAAAGGCTAGTCCACTTGAATGGGATGAATAGGAAGAGCTACAAGCTTTTTCTTACCAGAGAAGAAGGAACATTTTTCACACTTCCTTACATACTTATGACAATCATGAAACAAGGATGGCCAATAGTAACAAGCCCTCATGATCTTCATTGTAGTTGTCCTTGCTAAGAAATGGCCACCATCAGGACCATCATGAAGCTCTTTGATCATTCTTTTAGCTTGGTTTGTGTCAATGCATCTTAATAGGTCTCCATTGAAATCTCTCCTGAGAAGGATGCCATCAACTATGACATAAGGAATTGACTGCAACCTATACTATCTCCTTTTAGTTCTATCCAATCCTTAAGGGTATTCACTTCCTATCAATAAGGTCATCATTTCATCTATCCAACTCTTTGGATTATCATTTCTTGATTCTTGTTGTTCTGTCAATATCATGGCAACTTCCTCATCTAAATCTTGAGACAAATCATCTATTTGCACAATTCCTTCCCTCTTATCAACTTGGTAATCTGGATGTCAACATCATACTCCATCACCTTAGTGACCCATCTAACTCTCTTCTCACTAATTTCTTTGCTCAAAATAAAGTCCTTCACACTTGCATGAGGTATTAGCAAATGGATCTTGTTGTGTGACAGAAGGTGTTATAATTTCTTCAAAGCTCTTATGACTACAAGGGCTTGCTTCTCCACATAGCTATATTTGTCTTCACACTCTTTAAGCCCTTCACTAAAGAAGGCTATGGGCTGCTCTTCATTCTTATCATTTGCTTGAGTCAAGATAGCGAAAATGCTTAGCTCACCACCTAAGGCATACATAATGAAATCTTTTTCAAAATTTGAATTAATGAGAGTAGGGGATCAGGCTATGGCTGCTTTGATTTCTTCAAAACTTTCTTTCCCTTCCTTGGTCCACAAAAATATCATATTCTTCTTAAGCATGGTTGTAAGAGGTTTTACTATGGTAGCTAAATTAGGGATAAATCTTCTCATAGAATTTATCCTACCAAGAAAACTTTGTAGCCCTTTCTTATGTTTTGGAAAAGAGAGAGAAAGTATTACCTTTGTTCTCTCTAGATCAATGGTTAAACCATCTTTTGAAACAATGTGTCCTAATAATTTTCCTTAATTGGTAGCGAAGACACACTTGCTTGGGTTAAGGGATACCCCAAACTCTTTACACCTTATGAAAACTTGTCTAAGATGACCCAAATGATCTTCTACATTCTTTGAATACACTGTGATATCATCAAGCTAAACCAACACAAACTTTTCAGTCATGTTTTTGAAGGCCATCTCCATTTCCTTTTGAAACATGATACCTACATTCGTTAGCCCAAAAGGCATCTCACCATAAGCACATGTGCCCAACTTGGTAGTGAATGTTTTTTTGTATTTGTCAACCTCTTTGACCAGCACTTGATTGTAACTAGAGAATCCATCAAGAAATGAAAACCTCTTAGAACCACTAACCTTAGATAATATTTGTTCCATGGAAGGGATGGGATGATGATCCTTAAGGGAAGCTTGGTTTAGATCCCTAAAATTTACACACAATCTAATTTCTCCATTCTTCTTCCTAATAGGGACAAGGCTTGCTACCCATGATGAATGCTTTATAGGAAAAATTATATTGGCCTCAATCAATTTGGATAGCTCTTTTCTCATTAAGGGTTCAATTTTAGGATTCACTGGCCTTTGTCTTTGTCTTATTGGTTTGACATTATCAATTAAATCTATGGTATGCTAAAACAAACTTGGGCCAAAACCCTTCAAATAATCATATGTCCAAGCAATTACATCATTAAATTCTTGACATAGAAGAATAAAACTTTCTTGTTCAGTTTAGATCATAACTTCTTCATGTTCAAGATCTTTCCATTAGCAACCACAACTGGTGTATAATCATCTTTGTCAGCAGCTAAGTTCATGACTCTGCCTCTTGCTTGGTCATTAGGGTTGAAAACACTTTCTAGGGTAATTAGGCTCTTAGGAAATTTGTTGGAATTGAACTTGATGAGTTGATCTCTATGCTGGTCATGTAACCTAGACTGGTTTCTCCCCAAGAACTTTGCTTCATTCTGCAAGAAGCTTACAATTTGTTCATCAGATTAAAACACTTACGAATTGGTGGTGTTTTTAGGGATAGCAGGCCTAATCAACACCTTAATCTGTTGTTTCTTTCTAGCTTCAAGGCTCTTTGGCACATCATAAGTTGCACCCACTGTTGCAAGTTGATCAACATATCTATTCTCTTTTCTAGGGATGCTTTTAATAGTAAATGCATTGAAACTTTCAAGAAAATCCCATACTCTATGCTTGTAAGACTTGAGCAAACCATTCTTGGTGATATTTCTGATTTCTCACTTGATTAACCACCAACTGACTATCTCCATATACACTTAAGGCTTGAATTCCTCTTTTTTGAGCAAGTAGGAGACCTTGAATCAAGGATCCATACTCAGCCACATTATGAGTACAACTGTATTGGAGCCTAAAAGAGAAGTAGTACCTTTCTAGCATAGGATAAATCAACATCACATTGGCTCCTGATCCATTCTTATTTCTTGATCCATCAAAATACGTATTCCATATCCCACTCACATCTTCTTTGGTTTTCATAAGGTTAGGGACAAGAGAATTCTTTTCTGACACACAATATGTACCAAGACCTGTCTCAAGGGTTTTTGATATGAGATCAAATTGATATGCATTAGACCATTCATCTAAGAGAACATTAGGTATCTCTTCTAGAGAAGTGGCAGGCTAATTCACTATGTCATTCTCATCTATTTCTAGGATAGTACAATTCATATTGATGAGATTAGGGGTGTAGGGTTCAATATGATGGAGGGCTAGAGGCTCTACTCTAATTGAAGCTTTGGTCCCATATCTTGTTCTAAAAAACATATATGACCAATCAAAATATATGTAACCACCTATTTGGGTGATAAAGTCTCTTGAAAGATAGATGGCAAAGTGTGGCTCGACTTCAACAATTGATATATCTTGGACTATAGTACAACTAGGGCATGCATGTAGCACCATTTTCACATTCCTAAGGATCCCTATAGTCTTGACAGTACTACCATCCAACTATAATACATCCCTAACAATGGGTACACATTTCATTTCTAAAGCATCAGCAATGCAATTAGGCATCACTGAACTACTAGCCCCTGAATTGATCATGCAATTGTGGACTATTTTATCCCCTATAATTAGAGAAACATAAAATGGAGGAGGTCTTACATTTTCACTTGTTTCTACCTCCTTTGATGTCTGTACTAGGCTTGTAGGACTTTCCATGCTAGGTGGTTGGTCCTTTAGTTCAATGCTCTTTAATTCTTGTTGTAGTAACCTCTTCTGGATAGGTATAGCAGCAACAACATCCCACATAGAAATGTTTTCATTTGTCTTCATCATCTGATCTACTACATTGAATGATGCATTATGTGCTCTAGTAGAATATTTGGGAGCCACATTTGTAGGAGGTTGAGATAGAGCAACTTGGGGATCACTCACATCCTTTCTACTATTATTTTTCCTTTGTTGCTAAAAGGTATTTGATTAATCATTTACTACTTGTATATGAGGTATTGTATTTGAAGTCGAGGCCTAATTGGGGGTGGGGGGGCGTGCGAGGTGGTATAGCATCTTCAATGGCTCTCCTCTTGCTCCTAGTATTGTGAGCAATAGAATCTTGGTTTACATTACAATGTTCCTCCACTTGACAAGTCATAAAAGAACAATCCTCTAGTTACTGCAAACGGGAAGCATTAGTAGACTAAGAGGCATTATATTGTTTTCTGGTATATGGATCCTATGTAGTTACTGCTAGGAACTCTTCTACCTTCTGACACATATAGGAACCACATGAATAATTACAAGAAGGAAAAAAGTCTTAATCCTGAGCCAAATTGTTCTGAGGGACTTGAGCTTTGCTTTGATTTGTATTTAAAGTAGAAGCAAGACTATTTTTCGTATTCTGATGAAAAGAATTGTTCCCATAATTATGATTTGGAGGCCTACCATTGTTTGGAGTTTGATATTGCAATTGATGAGCCTTACTATCTTGAGATTTTTTCCTTTCCAACGTTACCACTTTGTTACCCAATTTTTGGACCACTGAGAGATTGTCCTCTAGCTTCCTTCCTTGGTCTCACACCTCCTTGCCAATTTTAGAGCCTTGATCATGCAATTTTTGATTACTTAACATAAGGGCCTGCATCATGTCTCTCAATTCTCTAAACTCACTTGAAGTTGTGGTGGCCACTGGGGGTATAGGAAGGGGTTGTGATATGGAGGATGTGGGAATAAGGGCCATTGCTAGTTGGAAATTTGGGATATCAAGGAAGAAGGGTATAGGAGGCCTTGGGGCTAACTTTCCTCCTTCAATATATTTTCTACCCTTATTGTAATTTCATAAGAATTAGGTAAAATTTCTCCTCCCATGGTTTGGATTGTAGTGGCAATGTCACTGTTAAAAGCTCTAAGGTAATGTAAGAAGGAATTACCATGGGTAGGCTTTAATAAATAGGCATTCTATCCCATGTCTTCTAAAATCTATAGTTAAAATTAGTCATTTTATAGTTGTCAATTGCTTTGAGAGTGATAGGTGATCACTTTTATCTTCAAAGTGCTTACATAATCTAGCTACCAACCCATCCCAAACAATAATAGAATTTTGAGCTAAACTTCTATACCATTGTAAGGCCTTCCCTTTTAAGGATGAAGCCAAAAGCCTAACAAAAACATCATCCTTAGATATACCATGAATATTACAAACATTTGCAACTTCTTGGATATGTTCTAAGGGAGAAATGGAAGTTTCACAAGTAAATTCAGGTATACTTTTGAGGGTTGGTACTGGTATGTCATGTCTTTGGCCCAATAAGACAAGACTTCCACCATTAAAGGTGGCAAAAGCATGAGCTCTAGGTTGTGCCATATGGAATAATGGTCTATTTATATGAGTAGATGACAACCTAGGTTGAGATCTAACAATAGGAGGAGTAGAGATGGATCTTGTAGGTGTATTTGTTATTATTTTACTCCTAACTGGTGATAAAGATACTCTAGTCTTTGTTCTTCTAGGATTTGAAAATGAGAGTTCTTGATACTAAAAATTACCTCTAGAAGATGCCCTTGTTTCAGCTTTGGGAATGAATCATTGCAACTCAGTTTGAACCAGATGTGAAGGGTGTAGAGTTACCAAGTGCTTTGTGGGAGGAGCCTCTTGAAGGCCTACAGCACTAAGGGCAACACTGTCTTCTTAGCATTAATCTTGAAGTCTTACTTTTGATACCAATAAACTTGAAATTTTCTAAATATTCTCCCACTAGGCATGCCAAAAACTATTGTCACAAAATTTTGCACCCTTGTCCAAAGTTTTTACCTAACGAAAACCTTATGAAACTTGGAAACAACCTCCAAGCTATGGGAATTGAACTATGAGGTTGAAAATCTAGAGAAGGCTGCCTTCCTTTGCTATTAGGGTGCACCTAACTACACTTGGAGAGGAAATGGGAGAAGGAATGCATGAAAGCAAATCTACCTATTCTAACCTAAATGGGTGATGCACCAAAATAGAATGTTCAAACTAATCTATGCCCATACATGCACTTTTGAACCATCATGACATTGAAAGATATACACATTCAGACTTATTTTAATCTATCATTCACATGTAAATTAGGAAACCCAAATAAATGACACAAGGAAGAAGAGAATTCACTTATATATCATTCATAGGCCAAAAAGAGATACAATCATGTAAGATTGCAGATATCCACAATACACTAATGAGAGGCAAACAAGTCTTTCACAATACATCAATGGCTAGAGGAGATAAGGTAGAATGTCATATAAATTTAGAGAAAAAGGGAATTTATAGTGAACTTGCAGAGCAATATTAGAGAAAACATAGAAGAGTCAACCTTTACAAAATTTACAAAAACTGCCCTTATTGTTTAGGCATAACTGAGATATTTCTCACTAGAGTTACTCCACAACCACTGTCTTAAATGTTTCAAAGAATAGTCATACAGATCTACAAAAATATGATCTTGGCACATATTCAAATACAATGAAATCCAATATTTTGCCAAAAGTAGAGCCTTGAGAATACAAAATGATGCCATTAAATTACTCTAACCAACTAGATGGATACAATCAGAAATGGTGGAGTGTTTTTTGTTGTTCAATGGACACAACATTCATTGGAAAGTGGTTGGAAATGATACTAAGATTGAATTGTGCAAGAAACCCTCTCTTTCTCACTTTGGCTTAATGAATTAGCAAAGTCAAAAAGTCAACTAAAATCTACAACCAAGATGGGCCATGTGGGCCAATAATCTTATTTCATTTTTCCACCGTAGCAAGGTCTCCACATGGTTGACCATGTCACCTACTAACCATGCCAACTTTCCAACTTAATCGCGATGTCACATAATGATTAGCTTTAACTGCACCTACCAAACTGGGCCTGCGAGGACAAGTGGCAAGACCTCGCTATGTCACTATAGCTAAAGGTCAATCATTTTCCTATAGTGACATAATGAAAGATGTCGATCTTCCTCCATCTGATGGCCTTAGAGGTAAACCCAACCTGTTAGTGCACTAACCAATAGAAACATGGCCCCTTGCCAACCTATTTGACACTAACCCACCACACCATGACCCAAAAAAGGAATGGACCCACTTGCTACATGGAAACTCATCACTTTGTCACTATGAATAAAAATTGAGCAACTTCCTATACCGACAAAGTGACCACAATTGATCTATTTGCATCGAACAAAGGCAGGTATAAACTGAGAACATGTGGCCCATGACCTAGACATGTCAAAGGCTTAGCCAATGTAGATTCCATCATATGCCATCTCAGTCTAACTCACTACCCTATCACCCTGTGGCCCACCAAAGAATTTAGACCCACATAGACACGTGGTGTGACATCACTATGTTGCATGAATTAAAGTGCTCACAATTTTTCATAGTGACAAGGTGATGATCATGGATCCTAGGAAGATTGATGACTGGGAAGATGCACATTGAACTTTATAGGAAATGGCCCACAAGGAAAGGACCCACCATGCTACATCATAATATTAGCTAGTGAGAAACCAACAAAATGCTAACATGCTCTAACAACTGCCTGACTATTCTGACAGGAAGGTGGGGGCCATCGAGCTGTCACTATGTCACATGAAATAAAGGTCATGTAACTCTGCATAGTGATAAAGTGACCACCATGGATCTACTTGCATTAGACAGTAGGAGATGGAAATTAAGAACATGTGGCCCACAAACTTAACATGTCAAAAGCTTGGCCAATAAAAATGAAGCAATTGGAACAAAATTTCACCTCTATAGCTATCTGGTGCCCTTTAGAATAGCTAGCCCCACATGTTCTTCAAGCATAAGATCAGAACCAAGAAAAATCTCCTTTACAACTTTATGAAAATTGGTAGCTTTGTAAGATCTCATGTCTTCACCCTTGGCCTTATGATCCTATGACATCCCTGATCTTATGATATCCTTTGACTTTTGTAGCATCATATCACTAACATTTCTCCCTCTTAATGCTATGGTTAAGGCTTTGTCGTAACATCACAAATAACACCTTTAGGGCTTCCAACCATTCGACTGGCTTTTAAGCTTTTCTTTCTCCTTTCATAATGCTATGACCCTTTGATCCTACAACATCCCGATCTTACACATCTGGCATAACATCATAGACCTTAAAATTCACTTTCTTGACCTCTTGACCATATCGTAGCATCAAAGGACCCCACCTTTTACTTTACTAATCCTATGATATATCATGACATCGTGACCCTTTGAAAATTTCCCCATGATCTTATGATGGACCCCTTGTTGTAGCATCTTACCCTTATGATTTGGGTTTCCCGACCATATGATACCTTATTTTATGGCATTAAATATTGAAGTGGTTTTTTATCCTTTGAATTCAAAAGGGGTGATTTTGGTGAGAAGGCAAATTTGGTCAATAGGAACATGGTGAATGAGCCTAAGGTAGAAGAAAGCTTTCTAGTTTGACAAGTATTATTTGGTAAGAGGATGTTAGAACATTGTATGAGAAGGAATTTATTCAGGGCTTGATGTAAGTCTAGAGGTAACTTACAAAATATTTAATGGAATGTTACCATACAAATGGATTTACAAATAAGACTATTAGTTCCACTCGGTTAAGAGATTTTTTGCTATAATGGTTAGAGAGTAATAGTGAAATGATATGTTAGGTTTGCACTACCTTTCTTTTTTAGATCTCTATGTTGCTCAATATATTTCCTCTCTTTTCCTCTTTCTTATTTCTAATCCCTTCTATCTAAAAAAATTACTTGCACATCAACTTTGCACCTCTCTTGCTTGATCTTCACAATGCACTTATGTTGAATTATCCTTATGGATATCACTTTCTTTTTCAACTTGATTAGAAATAATGAAAATTATGTTCATCCCTTAAATAGATATTCTTTTCTATTCCTCTAGAATCTTCTAGGTTTTGTCACTTAATCACAATCATCAAATCTTCATCAGGTTTAGATTCATTGAATCTAGACACTCAAGTAATATACTTCCACCTTGAAATTTGTGCTCTAAACCAAATTGTCAAATTTGCTTCATCAAATCTTTGTTGAATTTCTCCAACCATTGATCTCATAACTAACTTCATCCTCATCTTCAAAACTTCTTGAACAATATTTATTTTTATCTCATGTTAGCCTTAGATTAATTTTTTCCCAAACTATTCCTTCCTTGTCACACTCGGTTAACAGTGCATCTTGCTCAAGATCAACACTTTACTTGGTTAACAATATAATTGCTCAGTTGATACTACACATCTTCACTTCTTCATCAAGTACTGAGTGACAACTATATTAACTCAATAAATATTGTGGTTCTATTGGAATATTACGATAGGTAGGATGCTAGGAGGGTGGGGGTGAATTAGTATCCTCTAAAATATTCAACCTTGAACAAAGTTAACAATTTCCTTTCTCTTATATAACTTGGAAATCACATAACATTTACCACGATACTTGTAAATAAAAATAACTTAACTAATCCAACATGAATCAACCATAAACTCATAAACTTAAACTCATTAACACACAAAAAAAGTATTTGGTTATGAAGAAGCTATTGGTCAGAGGGAAAACTGTAGTGGGGATGGTACCCAGAAATCCATCAATACTATAGTAAGAGGATGCATTATTAGGGCTACAATATTTTGTCACTTTTGGTGACTTTCTTTGTTAAGAGTATACAATCAGATCTACTAGGATCTACCTTCTTCAATGGTTTTACAAAACTATTATAAGTGTGTACTCGGATAAGAGATCTACATAAAATATTGTTAGATATACCTTCTTCAAAGATTTAAACTACTACAATAATTAGAAAGTAGTAGCAAATGATCTTTATGATAGAAACTTACTTTTCTCAATTTTTTGTCCCCTTGTATAACTAATTTACAATTCCTCTTTATACATCTTGAATCTCTAACCTTTGATATCTAAACAACACTTTCCTTTTTCATAAACTTTTCTTTCTTGTTTCAAAAGTCCTCTCAACAATGACATAAATCTATTTTAGTTAGGTCCTTTTATAGTTTCCTTTTTCCTCTTCGATCTCTAACCTAATTAGGGTTTAGGAAGCCTCTCAAACACATCCTTGATCACAATCAATGATCTAGAATAATCCACCATTCTAAATTTTCCTTTTAAAATATTTTTGTTGGTCTTTTCTACCTTGAAATCATAAAATAATCAAAACATATTCTTCAAGAAATATTTTTAAATCTTTTCCTTAAACTATGTAAATTGGGTTTCCCACTTTGTATGATCATTTCACATTAGATTTGAGCTAAATCAAACTTGTATATAGCTTACATTCTACTCACTGAATACTCTATTTTTCATTATGTCACTTGGTCATGTCTATACTTGATATTCTCAATGAGGTTTTCTACTTGACAAGTGTAGAATAGCTCGGTGAGTACTAAGCTCTCAGTAAAAACTATACATTTATCCTTCTCTTCATTGCTTAGGCAGTATAGTGACTCAGTTACTATGTTCACTTCTTCTCTTCTATCTTTTTTTGACACTAATACACAACATAATTATTTATGGGAGTAACATTCTCCCCCCTTTGACATTAGTGCAAAAATATTATGCTTCAAAATAACTTGAAAATAATTTCAAACTTTCCCTATACATATGCTTCCTTAGTATTACTTATTTTTCAAAATATTTTTAGAAACTTCTTTTGTTTGTAGTATTAACTCCTTAAAACTCCTTACATAATCATAATACATATAAAAAACATAGCATTTCCTTTCCCCCTATTTTGACACTGATATTAGAATAATAAAATGAGAATACTTACTTTGAATGTAATCTAATGTGGTCAAGAAACTCCTTGTTATTCTTTAGCATAATACTCATCATGTTGCCTCAATTTGTCCTTATCAATTCAATTTCCTAGTTCTCAATCATCATCTTGAATGATGGATCTATCACGTGTTCTACAATGGATAAGCTTAGGAAAGCAACTAGATTTTTATAAATTTCAACATGATTATGCATACTGTCAAGATGAGGTGATAACAATGCTTGAATATCATTTATTTCTGCACTCATTTTTCTCTCTTCCTTTATATCACATGTGAGAGATGGAATATCACACAATTTCATAAACAAATTAATAACATTTTGTGCAATCACCTCTAGTTCAGTAACATAAGCGTATAATGCCACTTGTTGGATTGCAATGTTAGTAGAGACTTTCTCTAATACCTTGTTTTCGAATTTCTTCTCCACTCTCTACAACAACTTTGATTGTGTATCAATAACTATATCATTGAGCTTATCAACAATTTGTACAATTTGACCCAATATAGGTACTTTTTCATTCAACATGATGTTAGGCACAACTTTGTAGAATATATCTTTCACATCATACAATACTTGTTTCTTCTTGTGCTCCTTTCTTAGCCTTTCTTTCTTAGTTTTCCTTTCACATAATTTGATATATATAGCCATTTTCTCTTCATCCAAAGTATTAGGATCCCATGTTGGTTTATCAATTACTCTATCTAATGTTACAATATTGGATTTGATTTCCTATGACTCCTTCTTTTTCCTCATTTTCTTTCCTTATGTTTTAATATGACTTGTACTCGAGATACTTGTACTTGTATAGGTACTAGAGATTTAACTCTTGATCAATTTTTTTAGTTCCTTCATATTGCTTTTTTTTCCTCTTTCTTATCACCTAGATCAATATTAGGAATATTATAATTTGTAGTGGTGGAACTTGAGGCATCTCTTCAAATTGTTTTAGTGTAGCAACATTTGCATCACTTTTCTTCTTGTTCTTCTCTTGTGATACCTCTTTTTGACACTTGGTAACATGTTGTGTAATAACTATGAGTTAATAAAAATTTTTTTTGTTAACCTTGGATAATGATAAATCTTTTGGCTTTCTTACTAAAGAATCTAATTTTCCTTGTCCAATAATTTCCTCACTTATAGGTTTGTGGTTTGGTGCTCCATCACCTTTATCAAACTTATCTACATTAGACTCAATTGAGTCTCCTTGTAAGTATGCATTGAGATCAACTTCACTTTCATCCTTCTTCTTAGTATCTACATTGTCTTTCTTTTCCTCTATGTTATCTCTCCTTTGTGTTGTTTGAGCCTATTTCTCCATGTCAATATCTTTTTGATCTTAATCTATAATTATAGGAATAGTATCAATAAGTATATGTAATGAACCAATAGATACATCATTATCATTTTGTGGTTCTTTTCCTATCTCAAACATAAGTTATGGTTTGATTTGTTTAATTATAGGTGCATATCCTAGTATATGATAAAATGATGGCTCGATAGATATAGGACCTTCATCCTTATGCTCAGTTCTACTTGTAAAATCTTCATCTTTCTTCAATCTTTTAGTTGGGTCTTCATCTTGTGTATCTTCTATGGTTACTATATCTTCTTTTCCAATCACACTAGTCACCATGTTGTGTACTTCAAGTGCAATATTGTGGTCACAATATTCTTCTTGATTATCCAATTATATATGGTCGGGGTTATCTTCTTTAGTTTCCTCCTTGACATATTTGATGTTATAAATTTTCTTCCACATCATCTCTCCATCTATATCAAAAATTTGTAATTATCCAAACAAAACATATATAACTCTTGCCTTTTGAACAAATCTATTAATATACTTTTTCGTTGCTTCATTAATTTCAATTACATAAAACTCAAAAATTAATGTAGATAATGAACTTTAAATTCTTCCATCTATTATCAATCTTCTCATATAGCTCATCAGGTATCATATTTCCTATTTCTAGGGGTGTCAATTTGAATTTTATCATTATTGTAGTCAATGTCTCCTCGATCTTGAATTTTTCGGCATCATTTATCTTATCATACTTAACAAATGTAAAAGTAGAAATACCTACATGATCTTTAATAATTTTAGCCATTTCACCAATAGTTTGAGGCCTTTTATGCACAAAAACTTGAACATGACTTGCTTCATCAAATCTAGTTCTTTCATTGTCCTCAACTTCTTCATCATTATCTTTGAGAATTAACCATTGTCTTATTTTTTTGGTTTTAGGTTCTATCTTACTTGATGACTCAAACACTTCCTTTCTGTTTTGATGTATCTTAACTTGTAGGTAATTTGTATTGGTAATTTTGACTATACCTTTCTTCAATGGTACTGTTATTGTTTGAGTTTCTCGGGATCTTGATCTAGTATTATTTGGACTAGTGGGGATAGCTAAATGTTTTTTCTTACCTTTCTTTTTATGTGGTTCTACAAAAACAATTTATTTTCCTTTTTCTTCTTCTCTAGTTGCATCTTCACCCTTATCTTCAATGATCATCAAGGGTTGATTGTCTTCTCTTGCACCAACTGCATTTTCTAAATCATCAATAATTTTCTTGGATTTCTTCTTAAGCTTGGCGGAAATTATTTCCATTTTTATCTTCTCTTATATTCTTCATATGTCCCAAATACTTGGGCTTCCTTATCAACAAGCTCATTCAGTAAAGCTTCAATAGCATTGGTGGCCTGATCTATGTGTATCTCACAATCCATGGGTTCAAGCCATGCAAACCTATGATTCACTACTTTCACAATTGTATTATTAGTATCAATAAGAAATAAAATATCATCATGATATTTCTTGAGTAACTGTGGGGGTATTTTGTAACTTAGATTCATTCTTTCCTTGAAATTTTCAAAATATTAAGTCATAACACTATCTAAGTTGTTACCTAGTGTCTGAATAAACTCATTAATCTAATAGATACACACAGTGTCCATCTTCCAATTCACTTGTTCAATAGAGGGGAAATAATTTTTCATATAAGGAAAATGCATACCAATATTGAGCCAAATTTGCAAGTATTAGACCTTATAACCCTAATTGGCTTCATGTTCTCTCCAAGTTGCCTCACTTGTAATTTGGCTAAGTTATTTTATCACTTTTCTTCACAATTTTGTAGCCTAGGTCATCTGCTATGCATGACACACTTTTGGGTCTACTTGATTGAAATATTTAATTTTCCACAACATAAACTCCAAATTTATCTCCAGGTCTTCAATTGGTACAACCTCCAATCCTTGTTTATCCTATTGTGCTTTTGTGTTATTTTCAATTTCTTACTTGAAAGCCATACATATTTTTGTAACCATTTTTGTTATGGGATACCCTATGACCATGTGAATTATATCTTGTGTAATCTTAATTGGTTCATCTAGCCACATTTTCATATTGTGGACTTGGCTCAATACAATGTGAATCCATTCCACTTTAAATTCCTTCAGGAAATGAGGGGCATGAGTAAGACCCTTAGTCTCTGATGTTTGTATTCATTTTCCAATTTCCTATCTATACACAATTTTTCATACACTTCATGTACCTCATAATCACAAATTTCTCCAATTTTATAGTGATAATATTAATGGATGTCATTAAATAGTAAAACCATAGGTGGAATAGAGGATAATGTGCCCATCTTGATAGTTTGCATTGCAACTTTTGGATATAGCTCTTACATTAGCTCTTCACATACTTCATTCTGGATTAATTTCATATTATTTACCTTTGTATTTTTCTTCATGGTTGCAAAACTTGAAGCTATTGAAGTTGTTTAAGGTTTTAGCAATCAAATGCTCCAACTTTTTTGGTACACTTTGATTCTTCAACAAATTTGTATGTACAATATTTTGTAAATAACCATCCACAAAAATCTGTCAAATTTGCTCTTCACTCTCAAAATGTAGGGTAACCAAATAAATTGTTTTTCCTCTATTAAATATGAAAAAAGTTTCCTTTATTGCATATTAGGGAGAATTAAATTCTTCATACCCCATGTTAGGTTACAATTAATAAGCTTAGTCAAAACATCATTTCCATCACATGCTTGATTAGCATAGTAGAGTTGTCTCAAGCTTGGGTAACACACCATCTCTCTTTAAAATATTACTTTCTTGATCAACACTATACCTTTAGTTATTGACCATCTCGATGTGATTTGTCAACTTTTCCAAACTTTGAAACTCCATAAGTTGTCCTTGTACATCATACAATATGTAGATACAGAATTTCTCCCATTGTATTCTAAGAACTGATGTAAGATACATCAATAGTAGTGTAGTTTGATATCTTCTTCTAAGGTTTAGTTAGAAGTGGAAGCTTCACCTAATCCATTGGATGAGGTGTCATATTATTTTCCTTTGATGTCTTATTCTCTTCTTTCCTGTATATCCAATTCTTGTTCATTTGTTCATGAACTTCATCAATATTGACTTTTCCTATTCCTTTCGGATATTCCTCTTTAGGTGCTAACACTTGGCACCTAAAGTTATTTCTTAAGTAATCAAGCATGTGGCAGTGATAAAATGCCATTCTAGGATTCCTCCAATTTCTAGGTCTTCCTCTAAAGTGAAAGTAGCAATATGACCATAATTTACACATGTAGTGCAAAAATAACATGTATTATAATCCTAAATGAGTGTATTACCTTTCTTTCTCAGTATTGAGATAGATTTCATATGTGATCTATAATCCTATTACTTGTGTCCAAATTTAGTGCAAGTATAATAGTATCCATTGAATGCATACTTCGTAGGGAACTAATTGAACTTGTATCTACATTCATATGGTTGGTGACCATACTTTTTGCAAGTATAACAATATCCATCAAACTTGCGAGTAACATTGGGCTTACTAGTTTTTCTCTTATAGACATTCACCATGTGTCCATGATTTCACAATGATAGCATGTAGGCTTCTTTGGATTTGGATTGGTGTACACACTCCTCTATTCATCTTTTTTGAATGATTATCCTTTCTTGGTAATAGAATAATTGGTTTGGCCTAGTCTATACATATATCTTGGTCGCCTTTGTCCTATAAGTTGTTCATCCAGTATCTTGATACTTTCCTTTGATCTCTTTAGTATCACATTTGTTTCTTTCTCAAATTTTAGTTCACTCTTCATCTTCTCATTTGCATTCCTTAGTTCCACAATATCTTCCATCTTCCTACCAATCTCATGATTTTCACTAAGTAGTTGATTCACCATATCATAGTGATTTTGTGTCATTCTTGTGATTTCTTCATCCTTACCATATAGTATTGCAGTGATTTGTCTATTTTCTTCTTCAATGATTTACTTGTCATTCTCATATTTTCTCTTTTATTCTAGTACTTTACACATCTTGGTGTTGGAAATATTCAAAATATGATAGGTTATTGAGAGGGGAGGGGTGAATTAGTAACTTCAAAACTTTAAACAATTCAAAACTTTAATCATTCATCATTCATTCATCTAATCTATTGCATAAATGAGAAATCAAACATCCATAACACATGTACACAGTGATTTAGTAACCCAGAAACCTTCCAAATAGAAAGTAAAATTGGGGTAGGAATGATATCCACAAAACTTCGTTACTGCAGTATGAAGTTGGCCAGTTAAGGCTTGCATTGACCACTTTTGGTGATCTGCCCTATTAGGAGCATAAAGGACTGCTAGGTCCACCTTGTTAGAGGATTTACAAACATACACTTAAGTATGCACTCTATTAGGAGATTTATACAAAGATTGTTAAGTCTACCCTATTAAAGGATTTACAAAACTGATTCAGCTGTTAGGATGAAATAGTGGATCTACTTACAAACTTGATTTTTTGATTAGATCCTTGTTGTATTGATCACCTTTTGTGACTGATAAGTCTTTATAGCTCCTTGTAGACCTTGCTGAATACTCTGATCTTCTGCTAATTCATTTTCATTCTTCTCAAAACATTGCATTTCTCTCTTGATACTTTTTCACATCACATACTCATTCTTACTCTCTTTGCAAATGATATAATACATTACATATATACCATTCCAACCATTACAATTTCAAGGTTAGCTATAACACAGGTGAACAAAATATTACTGAGTCGGCCAAACAGTAAATAACTTGAGTTCATTGAACTGACTCAGTGACCTTCTGATACTCAGTGTCCACTGCATTACTCTGCATCATCATGCACTCAGTAGAAGTGAAGGCTTGGTCCATACTAATCACCTGATGTAGTTTTGAATTTGGTAACCATTGGAGACTCAATAGATTTAGTGTCACTCAGTAAAAACTGAATCTTTTGTTTACCTTGCTTTCACTCAGTAAACACTACGCTTGCATCACTTGGTAGACACTATGCTTTTATCACTTGGTAGGCACTGTGCTTTTATCACTCAGTAAACACTATGCTTTTATCACTCGGTAGGCACTGTGCTTTCATCACTTGATAAACACTGTGAAGTTCGGTGAACACTATAAACTCGATAGACACTACTGGATTGCACATTCACTTGGTAGCTATGCCAAACTCAATTAACACTTGAATTCTCGGTGTGAACTGTGAAGCTCGGTTAACACTTAGAATGCTCGGTGTGAACTGCAAAGCTTGGTTAACACTTAGAATGTTCGGTGTGAACCACGAAGCTCGGTGTAAAATACTTAAGTGATGAATGTACAAGGTAACCACTAAATGATCGGTATACATTGTAGACTGAGTGATGAGCTCGGTAGCTATATTGATACAGATAAGTGTTGTCACTAATGGCAATAATAACTTAATGCCAACACCCAGTATACTGTATCTCTTGTTCTATTTTTAGTGACTTTATCTTCTCAGCGAGGTTATGATTTTTCTCTAGTAGATTAGCTATAGAAACATCATATTCTTTAAACATGTTTCCATCAAATAGTCCTTGAATCACCTTTCCCCAATATGATGTTTTATTGGTTTGTTGATAATTTTATTTCCTTTATTCAATGTCCTCTTTAGTTTGTCTTTCATCTCATTGATTTGGTTAATGGCCATCCTTAATTATATCTTTTGATTTTCAATAGTCTTGTCAAGTCTATACCTCTCCAAGACTTAGATCTTTACCCTTAAGTGGTAAAACCTAAACAATAAGAAATCTATGAACTAATACCAATTGTTAGAATAGTAGGAAAGGGAGGATGTTGAGAGGAGTTGGGGGTGAATTAGTATCCTCTAAAACTTTCAACCTTGAACAAATTCAACAATTTCCTTTCTCTTCTACAACTAGGTAATCACATAACATTTATCAAAATACTTGTAAATGAATTTAATACAACTAATCTAATATGCATCAACCATAAACTCATAACACATAAAAAAAGTATTTGGTTACGCAGAGACCCTTAGTTAGAGGGAAAATTGTGGTGTAGATAGCACCCACATATCCTTCACTATTTTAGTAAGAGGATGGCTTGTCAGGTTTATAATATTTTGTCACTTTTGGTGACTTACTTTGTTAAGAGTATACAATAAAATCTCATAGGATATACTTTCTTTAAGGGTTTTACAACATTCTAAGTGTGCAGTTGGTTAAGAGATTTAAACTACTACAATGATTAATAAATAGCAACAATGATTTCAACTACTACAATGATTTATTAAGTATCAATAAATGATTTGTATGATAGAAAATTAATTTTCTTGATTAGATCTCACTTCTTCTCAACTATTTATCACATCCTATAATTGATTTACAATTCCTCTTTACACTACTTGAATCTTTTACTTGTGATATATGAACAACACTTTCCTCTATCATAGAATTTCCTTTCTTGCTTCAAAACTCCTCTCAATAGAAACACAAATCTATTATAGTTATGTCCTTTTATTGTTTCATTTTTCCTCTTTGATCTGTAACCTAATTAGGGTTTAGGAACCCTCTAGAATACATCCTTGATCAAAATCAGCAATCTAGAATAATCAACCATTCTATATTTTCCTTTTCTATATTTTTGTTGGTCTTTTCTATCTTGAAGTCATAAAACAATCAAAACACATTCTTCAAGAAATATTTTCAAGTCTTTTCCTTGAACTTTGTGAATTAGGTTTCCTGCATGATCATTTTACATTAGATTTTGTGCCAAATCAAACTTGCATTTAGCTTCTATTCTACTTAGTGAATACTATATTTTGTATGTTGTCACTTGCTTTTGTTTTTTCTTGATGATCTTTATCTAGCTTGGTGAGGTCTTCTATTTGATGATTTTAGAATAGCTTGGTGAGTAGTGAGCTCTTGGTAATAAATATACGCTTATCGTTCTCTTTATTTATTAGGAAGTATAGTTAATTGGTTACTATGTTAAATTCTCTTCTATTTTTTTATACTATTAGAGTCTAAGTCATTCAAGTGCCGATCAAATACCATACACTAACCAACACTTACATCATCATTATACTTTCTTCAAATCCTCTTCATCAATCAAATAATATGAAACTCTACTAAATCAACATAATCTCTAACCAATTAAGGCTTGAAATCAATGACAACATAATAACTAATATGACTCTTTCACATATATTAACATCATTATCACTTGGGGCTAAGACTACCACTAGAGTCTAAAATTTTTTATGTTATCCTTGACTCACCTTGGGGCCATTATTCATTTGCCTTACCACTATATCCTCCTTTTTGGCCTCTAGTATCTTTGCCTCTACCTCTACCTCTACTACTTGAGTCTTGCTTCTTCTTACTCTTGTCTTCCACTTTAACGGCTAGCTGATAACATGTGTGAGCTATTTTAGGGCTCAAGGGATTATTCTTCTCCTATATATTCCATCTTAATCCATTCAAATAACTATCTACCTTGATGCTCTCATATTCTTGCACCTTATAACTTAGGCACAACTTTTGGAACTCCTCTATACATGTATTCACATCCAACTCTCTTTATCTAATATTTTTCCATTTCTTCTGAAATTGTATCTTGTAATATTTTGGAAAATAAGTTTCTTTAACCTTATCTACCATTCCCTTCCATGTAGCTATAGGGGTTTTACCTTCCTTTTTCCTCTCTTCTTGCATAAATTTCCACCATATCAGGGATGATCCCCTTATTCTAGACATTACCACCTTCACCTTTTGAGGCTTACTTATGTCCTCACATTCAAAATTATTTTCCATGCCTTCAATCAATTCATCACTACCGCTGGGTCCATTTTCTCACTAAAAAAGTTTGGAAATAGATAATACAGAGGGGGAGGGGAGATGGATTGATATTCTACAAACTTTTTCCCACAATTGAATATTGTTAATTACTTTACAACATGCATATGAAAGTAAACCAACAATGTTGAATAGTAAATAAATCCATACACAAAGAGAACTCATAACACCATATTTTGTTAACTAGGGAAACCTTGGCCAACAGAAAACCCCAGTAGGGATTGTACCCACAAAATGATCCAATAAACAAAATAATCCTATTAAGGATATTGACCCTATTAGGAGTCTATGAAATACATATGGTGTCTTGGTCCTTGTTAGATAACTAGGCCTTGTTAACAGATTCAACCTTGTTAGGAGTTGGTATTGCAAAATTTATGCAAGATGAGCCCACTACTCAAACATGCAATTATACAATGTAGTTCTTATATACAAAAGAGATAGATACAAAAACCTCTTTACTGTTGACTATTGTGCTTCACATATCTTTGATATTATATTATCATTCATATCATGTAGCCTTCACAGAAGTTCACATATCACATACATAGTTCACATTCGCACACAGAACTTCACAATTTATGATTTCTTACTTATACCTTTCCTTTCTAAAAAAATCTGTCTACTTGGCCTTAGTGATTTCACATGGTTGAATAAATACAAAATTATCTCATGGTAAATTAGGGTTAGCATCTAGGTTGTTGTCCCTAATTAGTTAAGAAATTATTTTGTTCCCAAAATAATTCCTCCACCCGTAATTACCACTTTTCTACCATGCTCTATTTTGCTTTGTTCATTAACTTTACAAGTAAATCTATTATATCTTATTATGTACTAACCATACCATATTTCACACTTAAACACATCATTAGGACACTCTTTACTACCTTTCCTTAATTGCACATGTGCCAAATGTCATTTTGTTACCCATAAAAAATGACACTATTCATGTGTTGATAGCAAAAATTTCTTGTACTTAGACAAATTTATGTCTCTGAATATAGGATCTTTAGTTAGACAAATTTATGTCTTTGAATATAGGATCTTTAGTTGTACATTCTACCAATGCATCCTAAGATATATGTTTCCATAAACGAAAACCATAATTCATCCTAATTATCTATATTGGCATTGATGGAAACATATGAGAAAATTGTTTGATGGGGCTACTAAGGGCAACCCTAGAAAACCTGGGTGTGGAGGAATTGTAAGGGATCATATAGGTAATGCTATTTATGCTATAGCTATTCCTATTGGTATTTCAATTAGTCACAGAGCTGAAGCCATAGCTACCCTTCATACCATGAGATTGGCTATGAAAATTGGAAACAAGTACCTTTGGATGGAAGGTGATTCTTTGAACATAATTAATATGCTCAATGACAAAACCCCAAGTACTTGGACTATAGAAAATAGCATAATGGAAATCAAAGCCTTAATGGCTAATTTTGAAAAAGTCATCTTTTCACATTCTTATTGTAAAGGCAATGTCATTGCTAATTGGATTGCTAACAAGGTTGGGCAAGGGGATAGTACATTGAGTTGGCATACTGACCTCAGTTCAAACATGGATTTAAAATTTCTCATTAAATATGATGGTACATATGTGATGGAGGGAAATATCTTCCAAGATTAGTAATTTAATTATTATTAAAAGTGGGCCTATGGAGGGGTGTGTTACAATCCCAAGAATGTAATTTAATGCCATTATTAGCTGGATGTGGCATGAAGAAAGATTAATTAATTCCTTGTTAACTTTAGCGAGTATTTTAGCTTTCTTCAATTTGTCTTTTTTACTAGGTTTTGCTTCTTTGTCCAGCTTAAGAGAAACTCTTTGTTTGAATATGGGGGGAGAGCCGAGGAAACAAGAACCCAAAAAGTACAAATACTGGAAGGGTAAAGCTTCTGTATGGAAAATTCTTGAGAAAGGTGACTCCTTACCTAGAGTGTTTGCATGGTTTCAAACCACATGTTATTGAGGCTTTCTTTAAGAACTAGTTTGAAGAAGGGGTTACTTTGCATGGGGTCACAACCCATTTCATAGAGGATTTTATTGCTGAAGTGACTAGTCTCCAAAGGATGGTTTGAAATTTAGCAAGGAAACAACCATCTCCAATGTTGCCTTCAAAAAGTTCCCAAAAACTGAGGAGGAAGAGCAAAAGCTAGAGAAGAATGGGGACTTCTATGAGCTGAACCAGATCAAGGTAATTTGGAGGGAGGTTTTGTCTTGTATTCATGAATATTTTATCTTAGGTGGAAGATCCAAATGAGTCCACAAGTTCCATTTTGTTTTTTCTAAACCACTTTCGATATAAAAATAGGATTTCTTTTCCTTTCTATTTGAGATTTTCATTATTACAAAGCCTACATGTCCATAAGAAGAAAGATATTGGTCCCATCCTTCATGAAGGCCTTATTCTCTTGATTGAGAATTACTACAAGAAAAAGGTTATAGTTGTTTCCCCAATTTTAGAGAGGAAAAGGGGGTCGGTGAGTGAATCTCAGCCTAGAAAGGGCAATACGGATGTCAGGCAGAGTGTGAAAAACAAATTAATGATTAAGCATACCCCCCAAGAAAATGAAGAGGAAATAACTGAATCTTTTGATAAAAATGAGGATAAAAATGTGGAGACTGAGGAAGACACAAAGATGGGGGATATTAGTTCAAATCTGGGGGGTTATCCTACTAGTAAAGATGATACTGGGAAGAATGATGAGGTTGAAAGTCTAGATAAAAATGAAGGGTTGGATAATATTGGTGATGAGGATATAAACCAGGATGCAGTTGGAGAGGAAAATGTGGAGGAGGAGTTAGGTAAGGAGAAAGATTTAGGAAAAGAAGAAGCTAAGGGTATGGAGCACCCTAAGGATAAGAAGATGGATGACTCAATTATAGGGGCTGCACTTCCCTTCCTTGATACTGCTAAGATGAAATCCAACTCCTCTCTTTGTGGAGACTCCTAGATTTATAATGAGATTATGAAACTAAAGAAAAATTTGGGTAAAGTGTAGAAGGACCATGAGAATGTCTGGGCCAAACTTGAGTTGCTAGAAACCTAGGTGGGAAATATACCTAGAAAATTGAAGGAATATGGACAAGATTTCAACACCTAATCAAGGAAAGTGGCAACAAAATGGAGCAAGTGACTTCCAGTCTGTGTGTGGCTATGAAAAGCTTAGGGAAGAAGACTAACGAGGTTGTGTCTCCTAGAGGACCAAGTAAAAGGACTGGATTAAACTCATAGACGAAGGCTCCTGAGGATGTTGTTGGCATTGGTCTTACCCTTGTTGATACTATTCTTAGTATAGTTGATGTGGGTAAGGAGGTTGCTAAGATAATCAAGGAACTGTAGTACTAGTCTGGTTTCTTTTCATTTATGTTGTCTTCATTTTGAAAACTTTGTAAACTTGCAGGTTCCAGGTCCTTGTAAAAGTTGGTCACGTTTTCTGGTCACATTATGTGGTTTCAGGTCCCTGTAAAACCTAATTTTGTGATGCTGGAGCATCCAGAGGTATAAGGGCAATCTTGTGTCACCCAAAAAAATATACTTAGACTTAGTTTCTGTTTCATGTGTTTTCATTTCTGGATGCCCATTTGGGTCAAATAAAGGTTTCAACTCTCACAGTTCCACTATTAGTGTTTTGGGTTAGAGTTTTTAATCACCTTGGGATACATGTAAATGCCAAAAAAAATAGGAGTATGTAATTGAGCCATCATTTTGGTAAAATAGAAGGTGTAAATTGGTCAGATGATTGTAATTATAATTTAGGGCATTCCAGAAAAAGAATCAGGTCAAAAGGCCCCACTGTTTGAAAGTTATTGCAGTTTTTCAATTTCTGGAGACCTCCTAAGAATGCTTCAAAGTTAGGTTAGGGGAATTAAATGACCTCAAATAGGGCCAAAAAATGGGGGATGAGTGAAGCTTGTTCATAGGGCTATAGATCGCTTCAAGAGATTTCCAAAATTGTAAACGGTTCGTCAATTAGAGCTATGGTTCAAAAGTTATGGCTCCCGAAAGTTCGGTTACCATTTCTGGATTCTTCTAATTTTGTGCCGACTTCTAATGCAACTTCTAGAGCCTTCTATTTGGTTGGTGGATGCCAACTAGCACTTTCTAGAATGTACTCCTAATCCTTAACCCTTTGAGGTCCATTTAAGGATATTTTGGCATTGTAAAAGGCAGTTCGGAGTGGAGTTTGAGAGGAGGTACTGAAAGGAGAAATTATCTCTAGATTTATGCTATTGTAAGCCCTTAGGGCATGTTTTAAAGTCTATTTTCTCTATACAGAATGTAATAGCATATTTACATAGTTAATACAATTTTCCCCTTTCTTGTTGTGTCCATTCTATGCTTGGGTTGTGTCCCCATCAAGTGGTATCAGAGTTGGTTTTCTTGAGTGTGTAGATAGAGTGCCGACTGTGAGGCAGTTTGCACCAGGTTTATGTGGTTGTGGGTTTGAGGTAAGAAGATGCCTCCATGAAGAGAGTGTGGTGGAAGTGCTGGAGCTATTAATCTTGAGGAGGTTAGAGCCCTCCAAAGGCAGGTACAAGTGTTGCAGGAGGAACTCCATAGAGGAACAAATGTTACTGCAGGTGACAAAAGTGAGGATGATAATGAAGAAGAAGAAATTGGACCAGAAGGGGAGGTTGACAGAGAAGTTCTGAATCAAATAGAGGAGAGGCTTTTTAGAGCCATTACTAACTTTGGGAAAAGACCTACAATTGATGTGGGTATATTTTTAGCAAATTTGAAACCAGATGAGTTGATCAACAGGATTAATGAGCTGGAAGAGTACTTTGAGTATGAGGATATTAGGGATCTAGATAGGGTTAAGTTTGCAAAGGCCAAACTAAAAGGACATGCCAAAATCTGGTGGCAAGAGGTTCAATTGGAAAGAAATGGAAGAGGAAAGGAGAAAATCACAAGGTGGGATCGCATGGTGGACAAACTAAAGAAGTAGTTCATTCCTGTTGACTACGAGATTGATTTGTTTAAGAAGATGCATGGGTTAAAGCAAGCAGGAAAATTAGTCTAGGAATATACAGAGGAGTTTTATCAAATTTTGATTAGAGTAGGGCATACAAAAGCAAATAAGGAGAAGGTTGCTCATTATATCAGTGGGTTGCGACCTAGCATCCAGGAGGAATTAAGTCTAGTAAGAATGACCAGTGTTGAAGAGGCATACTAGTTTGCCTTGTGAGTTGAAGAGAAGTTGAATAAAAGGTTTGAAGGGAGACAAAGAGGGCACGATCAAGGAGGAAGGGGTAGTAGTAGGTCATCTGGATATTTAAATGTAACCCAAAAGAAAAATGAAGATGTGGGTACTAGCAGGAACTAGAGGAATGAGGGTTTCAACCGCTCCCATGATCAAGACTTTGAAAATCAAAGAGGAAGAGGTAGAGGATGTGGACAAGGAAGAAGAGGCTTCCATGGTACCTATTTCCATTGCAATGAAGAAGGTCATCGTGCCTTTGAATGCCCTCAATGACAAGGAAGGACAGATAGGAGAGCTAAGGGTCAAGCTAGGGTTGCTCATGTGGATGAGGATGCACAATCATCACATTCAAAGGATGCAAAAAGAGGAGAGACTTTAGTAAATGAAAAGGTCCTACTAAGTGGTGAGATTGAACAAGGAAAAAGGAGGAGTTTATTCCATACCAGGTACAAGTGTGAGGATAAATGTTGTGATGTGATCATTGATGGTGGTAGCACTGATAACTTAGTATCAGAGGAGATGGTCTCTAAGCTGAAGCTCAAAAGGGAGAAACACCCCTAGCCCTATTAGATTGCTTGGGTGAAAGATGATCATAAGGTCCTGGTAAGTAAACAATGTTTAGTGAAGTTCAAAATTGGGAGTTACCATGATGAAGTTCTCTGTGATGTTATTCCAATGGATGTTTGCCATCTATTGTTGGGTAGACCGTGGTAGTTTGATAGGCATGCAGTACATGATGGTCATGCAAAAACATACTCTCTAACAAAGGATGGAGTTCGCCCCAAACTAAAGCCCATGAAAAAAGAAGGCAAAAAGGTATGTAGTAGTGCTAGGATTTGTCTCATTGATGGAAGGAAGTTTTTAGATGGCATGAAACATCAGTGTATGTGCTATGCTTTGATTCCTAGGAAAGATAAAGAAAGTAGTAGTGAAATACCACTTGATATTTGAGATTTACTAGGTGAGTTTGGAGATATCATCTCTGATAATGTTCTAGAAGGATTGCCACTGGTAAGGAAAATTAGTCATTAGATAGATTTAATCCCAGGAGCTAGTTTGCCTAACAAGAATGCTCATAGGATAACTCCTACTGAAACTGAGGAGCTAAATAGATGGGTCCAGGAGCTATTAAGTAAGGGCTTGATTCAGGAGAGCCTGAGTCCATTTGCAGTACTTACAATATTGGCACCAAAGAAGTATGGAGAGTGGAGAATGTGTATAGACTCTCAAGCTATCAATAGGATAACCATCAAGTATCAATTTCCTTTGCCAAGAATGGATGATCTTATGGACTGCTTGAGTGGAGCTTAGTACTTCACAAAGATAGATCTCAAGAGTGGCTATCATTAGATATAGATACGAGAAGGAGATGAGTGGAAAACTGCCTTCAAGACTAAGGAGGGTCTTTATGAGTGGTTAGTCATGCCCTTTGGATTGACAAATGCCCCAAGCACCTTCATTCGGCTTATTAATGAGGTACTTAAGAAGTTCTTGGGAAAATTTGTTATTGTCTATTTGGATGATATTTTAATTTTCAGCAAGAATTTGGAAGAACATTTATTGCATATTCGTAGTGTTCTTGAGACGTTGAGGAAAGAGAAACTATTAATTAATCTAAAAAAGTGTACCTTTGCTAAAAAGGAATTAGTCTACTTGGGGTTTGTTATATCACCTGAAGGTCTCAAAATAGATCCAGAGAAGGTAAAAGCCATCTTGGAATGGCCTACTCCAAGGTCTGCTACTGAGGTAAGATCATTTCATGGTCTGGTTAGTTTTTACAGGAAGTTCATTAAAAATTTCAGTGGCATTTGTGCAGCCCTGACTGACACAATAAGAGGGGATAGAAAAGAGTTCAAATGGACTGTGGAAGCTGCGAGAAGTTTTGAAATGCTGAAGAAGAAGGTGACATAACAACCTGTGTTGGCACTTCCAAATTTTACAAAGGTTTTCTAGGTGGATTTTGATGCTAGTGGTAGTGCTATTGGTGTTGTATTAAGCCAAGAAGGTAAGCTTTTTGCATATTTTAATGAAAAATTGAATGATGCAAAAAATAAGTATTCTATTTATGATCAAGAGTTCTATGCAATAGTTTAGGCCTTAAAGAAATGGAGACATTATTTATTGCCAAAGGAATTTGTTCTATATACTGATCACTAGGCATTATAATACCTAAATAGCCAAGGTAAATTGAATCAGAGGCATATGAAGTGGGTAGAGTTCTTGCAGAGCTATACATTTGTGTTGAAGCATAGAAGTGGAAAATCTAACAGGGTTGCAAATGCACTAAGTAGGAGATAGTTGTTGCTTACAGTAACACATGTTGAAGTAGTAGGGTTTGATGAACTCAAGAATCTATACCCCGAGGATCTTGATTTTGCTGAATCGTGGAAATCTTGTAAAGGGCCTGTTACTATAGATAGAACCAAGTGGCTAGACTATTTGATTTAGGATGGTATGTTGTTCAAGGGTAGTCAATTGTGTGTTCCAAGGAGTTCCGTGAGGGAAAATATGGTTAAAGAGAAACATATTGGAGGGATGGCAGGACATTTTGGTTGAGATAAGACCATTTCCATTCTCAAAGAACATTATTTTTGGCCTCAAATGTCATAGGATGTGAAGAAGTTTGTATAGAGTTGCTAGGTTTGTCAAGTGGCCAAGGGATTTAGTCACAATACTGGACTATATCAGCCATTTCCTGTTCCATCAAAGCCATGGGAGGACATAAGTATGGATTTTGTTCTTGGATTGCCAAGGAGACAAAGGGGTAATGACTCAATATTTGTGGTGGTTGATAGGTTCTCCAAAATGGCACATTTCATTCCATGCCATAAAACTCATGATGCTATCCATATTGCAGACTTGTTTTTCAGAGAGGTGGTAAGACTACATGGTCTCCCAAGGAGTATAATTTCTGATAGAGATACTAAATTTGTGGGGTATTTCTGGAGAACATTGTGGAAGAAGTTGAGAACAAACTTGAAGTTCAGTTCTACACATCACCCGCAGACTGATGGATAGACTGAAGTGGTAAATAGAAGTCTAGGTAATTTACTGAGATGTTTAGTTGGGGATAAGCCCAAGGGGTGGGATTTGATTCTACCACAAGCATAGTTTTCTTACAATAACTCTATAAATAGGAGTACTGGTAGATCACCATTCCAAATTGTATATGGAAGTAGCCCAAGGACTGCACTTGAATTGAGGAAGATAGAGCAAGGGGAGAGGACAAGTGCTGAAGCTGAAGAATTTGCTGAACATATCAAGCGTCTACATGAGGAGTTCTAGGCATACATTACAAAGATGAACCAATAGTATAAAGCTAGGGCTGATCAAAGGAGAAGACATAAGGAATTCCAAGTAGGGGATCTAGTCATGGTACACTTAAGAAAGGAGATATTTCTAGTCGGTACTTACAACAAGCTAAAAATGAAGAAATTTGGCCCCTGCAAAATTTTGAAGAAACATGACTCAAGAAATGCATATGAAGTAGAGTTACCAGATGGAATTTACATTTCTCCTATTTTCAACATTGCAGACTTAACAGAGTATCATGATGATGGTGCAGATGAGGAGCTGATGTTAGAGCCATGTCCAATTCCTACTTCTAAGAAGCAGGAGATAGAGGAGATTTTGGATAGTCGTGTGGGTAGGAGTACTAGAAATAGGCAGTATGAGGAGTATCTGGTCAAGTGGAAAGGATGACCGATAGAGGACTTAACTTGGATATTAGCAGCTGAGGTTTCCCATTTGGGATTTCCTCTACCATTCATAAAGTGACAGGGTCACTTTTCAATCTACCCTGGGTGTCTGATGTAGAAGCATCCAGAGGTATAAGGGAAATCTTGTGTCACCCAAAAAAATGTACTTAAACTTAGTTTCTATTTTATGTGTTTTTATTTTTGGATACCCATTTGGGTCAAATAAAGGTTCCAACTCTCATAGTTCCACTATTAGTGTTTTGGGTTAGATTTTTTAATCACCTTGGAATATGTGTAAATGCCAAAAAAATAGGAGTATGTAATTGAGCCATCATTTTTGTGAACTAGAAGGTGTAAACTAGTCGAATGATTGTAATTATAATTTAGAGCATTCCAAAAAAAGAATCAGGTCAAAAGGCCCCACAGTTTGAAAGTTATTGCAGTTTTTCAATTTTTGGAGACCTCCTAAGAATGGTTCAAAGTTAGGTTAGGGGCATTAAATGACCTTGAACATGGCTGAAAAATTGGGGATGAGTGAAGCTTGTCCATAGGGCTATAAAGCACTTTGAGAACTTTCTGAAATTGTAAATAGTTCGTCAATCGGAGCTACGATTCAAAAGTTATGCCTCCTAGAAGTTCGGTTACCATTTTTGGATTCTTCTAATTTTGGGCCGACTTCTAATGCGACTTCTAGAGCCTTTTATTTGGTCGGTGGATGTCAACTAGCACTTTCTAGAATGTACTCCTAATCCTTAACCCTTTGGGGTCTATTTAAGGACATTTCTGGCATTGTAAAAGGTAGTTTGGAGTGGAGTTTGAGAGGAGGTACTGAAAGGAGAAATTATCTCTAGATTTATGCTATTGTAAGCCCTTAAGGCATGTTTTGAAGTTTATTTTCTCTGTTCTGAATGTAATAGCATATTTACATAGTTAATAAAATTTTCCCCTTTCTTTTTGTGTCCATTTTGTGCTTGGGTTGTGTCCCCATCATTTTGTCTTTATTTTTTGGGTTTAAGGAGTGTGTTCTCCTGGTTTTCTTAGTTGAATATCTTTTCTATTGTTCAGGGTTTCGAGTCCCTTAAAAGTCTATTTTTACCTTAATCTAAAACATATCAAAAAATTGGCTAAGTCACAAAATGTAATAAAAAAAAAAGCTTCTTCCAAATCGACCTTCAAAACTTTACAAAATTTCAAAATTCAAAATTTGTGGATCATTACATTTATAACCATCTTTCTTTATATATCCTAATACAATAAATACTACTCCCCCTTAGTATATTACTATTACTCTATACAATTTCATGTATTCTTCTCCTCATATAATTTTCTTGTATTCTTCTCCCCCTTTGACATCAATGACAAAGGTATTAGAACTTATATAGATGTAAATTTTTTTAGTTCATTACCTCTTCTCTAGGCTGATAGATGAGAGATACAATTTACAAAAATTACTATCAGACTTCAAATTCTTCTCCCATGTGTAATTTACTCCCTCTGATATGTTGAGGAGAGCACACAACCCATAAGATGCAATCTCCACTGCATTTAAGTCTGAATATATGAATTTATCAAATGGTGTCTTTGATGCAAGACAATCCTCTAACTGCTTCTCAATTGTGCTAACCTTTAGTGAAAAATGTTCTCTTAGAAGTGAGAACTTTTTGGTGATCTTTTCTTTGCTGAATTCTAATAGACTTATTTCATTAGAAGTCTTGTTGACTTGTGTTTCAATTCCTTCAATCTTGACACTAGGGTGGATGAGCCATTCTACCAATGGCTTGACTTCATCATGTTTTTTCCTTAGCTCCTCATCAATGTCCTTGGTTAAAATAAAGGACATGGCACATTTGACATATAATTCATTGCCTTCAAGTATGCATCTTCTCAATTCCTTGATGCAAGCATCAAGAGCTCCTAAGTCATTTGTGATGTTTAGACACACTCTATCAAACATTTGGGCATCATGGTTCACTTGGGTCTACACTGCTACTACCTTTGGCAAGTTTTTGAATTCAACATCAAATGCATGAATCACTACCTTAGCTCTATCCTCTAGATTAGGATCTAATGATTTCACTATCAGCATGTTTTGTAACTTTTCAATTACATCTATAAGAGTTTTTTGTAAGCTCTTTACTTGTTTGTTCTTGCAGATAATCTTGTTTGGAAATCACATCAATTCTATTTGATCATCATCATCTAAACTTGTTAGTGTATCTAAGGTAAGAGATGTTCTTGGTGGACTCACCTTCTCATCCTCCTCTTCTTTTTTCTTTGTTTGTTCTTCTTCTTCCTTTTTCTTTTCCTCATCCTCTTTCTCCTTCTCATCTTCCTTCCTCTTGATTTATTTGTCCTCTTTCCTCTTCTTTTACTCTTATTCCTTCTTTTTCTTCTCTTCTTCTTCTTGCCTCTTCTTCTTCTCTACTTCCTACTTCCTTTTATTTTCTTCTTCTTCTTTCCTCTTCTTCTCTTTTTACTCACTCTTCTTTTTCTCCTCTTCTTCCAATTTCTTCTTTTTTTGTTCTTCCTCCTTCTCATTCTCTTCCTTCCTTCTCTTAACTTCTTCTTTCTTTTTCTTTCTTTCTTCTTCTTCCTTCTTTCTCTTCTCTTCTTCTACATTTTCTTCTTCTTTAGAGCTAGAGTATCCAGTTATATTGCCAAAAATGTTCGGCTCAAGATCCTTAAAAGGATCTTCTGCAATGTTAATTGTAACCTTGGTAGAACCAAATTTCATGGTGTTAGATCCAATTGAGATCTGCAAAGATAATCATGTAATCTTGCTTTCCTTGACTTCTATTACTAATAAGGCTGGTGTACTTTGCTCAACAAACATAGCGATTTCTCCCCCTAACTTTGTGCTCTTCTCTATAATTTTGGGTACATAAATCATGTATTTGCACTGGCTTCTTATGTCTCTTTGTTTACCTCTTCATAATTTTCTCCCATCAAAAGAATAGCTCTTCTTTTGTTTCTCAATAAGGGCTCAACACCCTTCCTTATCCTACTCATGACATCGTAATCACTAACTTCACAAAGTTTCTTTATTAGATTTTTGTTAACCATACTTGCCTCCTGCCAAAAATTTGAATTCAAATACTTGAGCCCACCCAACAGTCACTTTCCATATTTCAAAATACCATGGAAATACACAAATAAATGAAATAAAACCTTAATGTATTTCCTTGTTTCTAAGTGACTATGCACTTTAATGTTTCTACTTGCTTGCAATTCCCTCACCGTCAGATCTTTCATGATCTATGGTGGGCGCTTTCCTACTTTCTCAAAATGCACTACCTTTACCTAATGTGGGCAAGCCCCTTCGTGACACATAGCTAATAATGACATCATGCATCCATTCTTCTCAAAGCTAATAAATGAATTCTCTTTCATGGCACTTGTCAGAGCACGTGGGTTTGAAAAGGTGATACTCTATTTGTGCAACAAGATCCATTATCTAACGCAAACAAATCTACAGTGGGCACTTCCCCGCATTATGAAGATGCAAGGATGTTAAGGAATGCAGGAAAGTGCCTCACTTCCATGTGTCTTTGTGAGGTCAAGTTGATTTCATAAGCCATAAGGTGATGCCAGGTGGGGCCAGGTCATACTAAGGTGTATGCTAAATAGTTCGTGGGCCCAGAAGTATTAAGGGTAGGCATAGTATAATGAAGATCTTTCATGATTTTTGATCTAATGGAGATCAATGATCAGCACTTTCCCACATTATGAAGATGCAAGGTAATTAAAAAATGTGGGAAAGCACCTGAAGAACACGTGTCCTTATGGGTCCAGCTAAGGCATTAATAGTTAAGGCTAAAAGTTATGTGACATCGCAGTTAAGTTGGGAAGGTGGCTCAGTTAATTGAAAAGATGTGGTCAACCACGTGGAGAATTTATGGGGTGGCAAAATGAAATGAAATTATTGGCCCGTGTGGCCCATTTTGGTTGCAAGATTCAGTTGACTTTTGACTTTGCTGATTGATGAATCAAAAATGAAGGAAATTGAGTTTTTTTGCATGATTTGATCCTCACGATCAATTCCAACTACTGTCGAATGAATGCTTCTTGGTAAAAATATTTTTCATAGTAGAATTTGCCCAGTGGAGTGTGTGGCAAACTATTCACAACAATTGGAGAGGCCCTTGATATGCGGCCTTCCTTTGCATTTAGAGGGGCAACTCCCTCATATGATATAATTTTAAAAAGATTTTCAAATAAGGAATCTAAAAACTTTTAAAGATTAGGAGAAAGTCATTTAAGATGAATGCACCACATGCCTTCACAACCTTCTTTAGTAAACAAGATTGATAACAATGGTGATCAAGAACTACGCTTGAAAGCAACCAGTATTATCAAGCACATTCATTAACATTCATAAACACTCGCATAATACCATGAGATTGTTTACTACAAGACATAAAAATTTTGATTTCAGTATAGGAAACACAAAACACATCTCATTTCATTTCCTTGCACCAAGAAGACAAAAGAGATTTTCAATTTCAGAGATAAAAAGTGTACATACTTTCCAAAATTTATACTACAATCAAAATTTCAGCATAGTGTTCTCTTATTTTTAAAACTAAAAAGTCCCTTTACAAAGCTAAAATATGTCCTTATATAGACATAGATGTTAATAACTACCTCTTCGTGGTTAATAACCAACTCCAAAATGAGTGATTTTGGGGAGGTTAATTAACCTCAAATAAAAATGACCACTGATTGAAATGTATAGCTTGGAACATGTCTTCAGATGGTCAAATCACTGACTTGTTGTGTTACTTGATAAGACTCTTCTTCATGACATTGCCAAGTTGGACATATTGAGTATGGACAAAGAAATAATCTTTCAAAACATCAATTGTTCATGTACTGACTGTAATCTAAATAGTGATACTACAATCCTGACTCCCCATGCCTATTGCTCTCTTTTCCCTTTCTCTTGTTTTACCATTTGAAGATCTGGATGATATGTTTGACCCTTCTCTCTCATCAAATGAATGGGACCTATATGAAACCATCTGCCTATCCCAATGTGCTGACCTAGAATCAAAGGTTTTAAAATCTTTTCGTAAAGAGGCAGTAGAGTTATGGGGTCTTTGGGCTGTCAATTGGCAGGGTGCCTTCTATCCATGGAAGAGGAAGGCACCAAGGCCCTTGAGCTATTTTCTCTATCCAAATGTCTCCTACTACCAAAGGAGAAAGAACCCTTTGAAATTAACTCCATACAACCATGGGATTAGGTGCTAGTGGAAATAGGGCTTGTCTCTGAGGAGGAGCTAGAACTATCTACTGCCAGACCTTGTGCATAGTCTAATCTCCCAAGATTATCTGATATTATTGGTTTGTCATTTCCTCATAACTGTCACCATAAAATCATATATTCATAGGTTAGGTTATCCATTTGATTGATTTAATCATAGAACCTTCAATAATTTAGGGTGAATTTGGCAATTCTCTATATTCATTGCAACATTAGAGAATGACTGCAATACCTTTTGGCTTCAAAACTAGAAAGCTTCCACATCGAGAACCATACTTCACCGAGGCTGACTCAAATTATATTCTTGGGGTATCATTCAATATTCATTCACTTTTCATTATTGGTGAATTCTCAGATTCATCATCCTTGGGCTTCGTCTTATTCAATTTCACATTTAATTTCTCTTAAGACATTATGGAGTTCAATGTTCGATGCTAAACCATACTGCAAAATGCCAAATTACCTCTCTGCTCAACATTGATCCTAGGATTTCATTAGACACTCTTGCAATCATTGACGAAGCTAACATGAAGTTGGAATTCACAGGCCTTTGGAGGTCATTAACATTTTGTTGAACCTATGGCGCACCTCTTTCATACACCTTGGAATTCCTAGCTCAATGATTTTATCGATAAAGTGCATATGCTAGGATTGGGAAAATCCCATCATATGGAAGTGATTGGCCTTGCTCTGCACAAATGCATTGTAGCATCCTCTATTCATTATATTACAAGGCTTGATAACTTCATTCAAACAACCGCATCAAGCTTGGCTACATCATAAACATCATAGTCACTTCGTACAGTGATGTTCATACCTTCAATATCAGATAGATTCTTCAATCAAGATCCGCATGGGTTCTTGGGACTTTCTGCATTTGTTTCTATATAACATGGTTGTCTCAGTAGGGTTCAAATATTGAGGCTTTTACAATATTTTAAACATCTTTCATCAACATCAGGTGGGTTCATCTTGCCATGAAGACATTTGACACTTCCTACCTTGGGGCCCAATGCCTTGATCATTAATTGAATCCTTCCTTAATATCTGCACAAGACTACCTCTGCACTTTCTAGTTCATATGCTTGACCATGAAATCCCTCCTTTGTGCTTGAAGTATTGTGCCTTGCTCCAATATATTCCCGAACCATAACTTGGAGTGAATATTAGGTTACTACACATCACATATAATGGACACAGGGGATGGCTTTAAATCCCATATTTTCCATTGATGAGCTTGCGACAAACTATGATCTCAAAGTCATTCTCCCATTTGTGCAAATCCCTACTTCAATTTTGATCGTGTTCTATGGTGGGAAATCTTCGTTTGAGAAGTTCTATCAAGGACACACATCGGACATATCACTAGCATTCTATCAAACACTTGTATGTCGTGCTGCATTTTTCATCCAATGGGAACACCGTGCGTAGTTGTGAGAGTGTATAATTAGCAGAGTTTGAGGTCGATATTAAAGAGTAAGGGGTATTATGAAATCCCAACCTCATTCTAACTCCTTGGATAATTTCTATCCATACATTGGTGGTGGTTAGGCTATTTTGATGATAAATGCATTTTTCCTATTACCTCTGCACTTGACGGTGGATACATTCATGTTTACTTGAAGCCCAATTTAGACATTGTTGGTAAATAGATTGAAAATTTACACTCTCAACAACAAAATCTCCAAGCATTTCAAAATTATTTGTGAACACAACTATTTTTTGGCCATCCTTTTCCATTTCCTCCACCTTAAGATCAACCAGGCGCAATATCCACACTTGTCTTTTAGATGATCTTACTTCTAGTTATTAACCTTAATCAGTTCAACAAAGAAGGTCAATTATTGTCTTAGAGAGGTTAAGAAAAACATGTTTTGGACATTATAATTAACCTTTTGAGAGGTTAATGGTTAGGAAAAATGTGTTTTTGGGGGTTATCATTAGCCTTTTGAGAGGTTAATGGTTAGGAAAAATGTGTTTTTGGGGTTATCATTAACCTTTTGAGAGGTTAATGGTTAATGATAGACTGGAAAACATGCATTTTGGGTCTCTCCATTAACCTACAATAACCTGAGGCTTAGAAGTCATATTTTAAAAATTTCAAGTGCCGTGTGGAGCTAGTAACGAGCCGGAGACATCAAGATTTAGAAACTCACAAAAGCTCAGAGATAAAATTGCCAATTTAAAGCTTAAAACTAGGCAAGTTTCAAAAATTAATTGAGGCTTATAAAATTGAAACAATTTTATAATTGGGCAACAATGTTGAACCCAGTAAATAGTAGGAGAACACTCCACCACCCCAGTTTATCCATCTACTTGGTTAGAATGGTTTAATGGCGTTGTTTCTGTCAGGGCCCTATTTCAAAAAAATATCAGATTTCATTGTATCTGAATCTACACCTACATCAGATTTTCTCTAAATCTCTAAAAAGACTTAATGGTAGTGGTTGTGGAGTAACTTTAGTTAGAGAACATCTCAGTTATGCCTAAGCTATAAAGGCAATTTTTGTAGATTTTGTTGAGGTCGACTCTTCTCTATTTTCTTTGATATTGCTCTGCAATTTCACTATCTCCTTTAGCCATTGATGTGAAGTGCAAGAACTACTTGCCTCTCATTGGTGTATTGTAGATATCTACAATCTTGCATGACTATATCTCGTTTGGCCTATGAATGGTATATAAGTGAATCCTCTCTTTCCTTGTGTCATTCATTTGGGTTTTTATGATCCGCATGTGATTGTTAGATTAAAACAAGTCTGGATGTGTATATCTTTTGGTGTCATGATGGTTCAATAGTGCATGTATGGGTAGAGATTGGTTTGAACACTCTATTGGTGCATCGCCCTCCTTAGGTTAGAATAGGTAGATTTGCTTCTATGCATTTCTTCTCCCTTTTTCTCTCCTTAGGTGCACCCTGATAGTAAAGGAAGCTAGCCTTCTCCAGAGACTCAACCTCACAGTTTAATTCTCATAGCTTGGAGGTTGTTTCCATGTTTCACAAGGTTGCCCTTAGGTAAAAACTTTGGATAAGGGTGCAAACTTTTGTGACAATAGTTTTTGTCATGCCTAGTGGGACTGTATTCAAAAAATTTCAAGTCTATTGGTGTCAAAAGCTAGATTTTAAGATTAATATTGAGGAGATAGTATTGGCTTCAGTGTTCAAGCCTTTAAGGGATTCATTCTTCAAGTACTTGGTGACTCTGAGCTTCAAATACATCTAGTTCCAGACCAAAGTTGTAGTAATTCATGCCCAAAGCTGAAACAAGGGCATCTTCTAGAGGTAAATTTCAGTACCAAGAGCTTTCATTTTCAAATCCTAGAAGAAGGAAGACTAGAGTATCTTTATCACCAATTAGGAGTGCAATAGTAACAAATACACCTGCAAGATCCATCTCTACTCCTCCTGCTATTAGATCTCAACCTAGATTGCCATCAACACATATCAATAGATCACTTGTCTGTATGGCACAACCTAGAGCTCATGCTTTTTCCACCTTTAATGGTGGAAGTCCTCTTTTATTGGCCCAAAGACATGACATACCAATAGCTACACTAAAAAGTATACGTGAATTTACTAGTGAAACTTCTATCTCTCCCTTAGAACACATTCAAGAATTTGCAAATATCTGCAATATCCATGGTATTACAGAAGATGATGTTCCTGTTAGGCTTCTAGCCTCATCCTTGAAAGGAAAAGCACTACAATGGTATAGAGGTTTGGCTCATGGTTCTATAGCAAATTGGGATGGATTAGGAGTAGGACTATGCAAACACTTTGAGGACAAAAGTGACCATTTGTCACTTTTAGAATAGTTGACTACTATAAAAAGAGCACCCCATGAATGTATGACTGATTTCAACTATAGATTTCAAAAGACATGGGACAGAATACCTACTTCAGTAAAGCCTACCCCTGGTAATGCCTTCTTGCATTACCTCAGAGCTTTTAATAGTGACATTGCCACTACAATCCAAACTATGGAAGGAGATAGCTTGCCTAATGCTTACGACATAGTAATAAAGTTAGAAAACATCCTAATACAAGGAGGTAAGCTAGCTCCAAGGCCTCCTATGCCTTTCTTCCTTGATGTTCCAAATCACCAACCAGCAATGGCTCCTCTTCCCACAACTTCCACATCACAATCCCTTGCTCTATTCACTCAAGCTTCCACATCTTCAATTGGAATAGATGAAATCAAGGAGATGATGTAATATATGATGTTGAACATAGAGAACATAGATAAAAGATTGCAAGGCCAAGAGAAGAAGTTTGAGGATAGCTTCTCTATGATGCAGAAAGTGAGCAACAAGGTAGTGACTTTAGAGAGACAACAAACTCAAGGTAGTAATGCTCATCAATTGCAATAGCAAACTCTGAATAGTGGTAGACCTCCAAATCATAATAATGGGAACAATTATTCTGATGAAAATAGGTAGAATAGCCATGCTTCAACCTCAAATGTAAACCAAAGTAGGGCCATGGTTCCTCAAAACAACATGGCCCAAGATCAGGATTTTTGTCCCTCCTGTAACTTCTCCTATGCCCATTGCATGTTTCAGAAGGCTAAATCTTATTTGGCTTTGACCATCCAAGAGCCTACAATAGGAAAATCATACAAGGAGGACCAATTTAAAGATGCCTCATATATGCAAGAACAAGGTGATTACTCCTTTATGAATCATCAGGTGGAGGAACATTGTAATGTAAAATAAGATTCCATTGCTCACAACACTAGGAGAAAAAGAAGAGCTATTTGAAGATGCTATCCCTCCTCCTCCCAATCATGCCTCAACTTCAAATGCAATACCTCATGAACAAGTAGTAAATCATCAATAAAATACCTTTCAGCAGCAAAGGCAAAATAATGGCAAAAAGGATGTAAGTGATACTTAGGTTGTTCCATCTCAACCTCCTACAAATGTAGCTCCCAAGGCTTCTACCAAAGTACCTACTACACCATTCAGTGTGGTAGAACAAATGAAGAATAAAAATGTGAATATTTCCATGTGGGATGTTGTTTCTACTATACCCATACAAAAGAGGTTGTTGCAGCAAGAATTGGAAAGTGTTGAACCAAAGGGTCAGCCACCCAGCATGGAAAGTGCCACAAGCCTAGTACAGCCATCAAAGGAGGTAGAAACAAGTAAAAAGGTTAGACCCCCTCCATTTTATGTTTCTCTAATTATAGGGGGTAAACTAGTCCACAATTTCATGATTGATTCAGGGGCTAGTAGTTAAGTGATGCCTAGGTGTGTTGCTGATGTTTTGGAAATGAAATATGAGCCCATTGTTAGAGATGTATTATAGTTGGATGGTAGTACTGTCAAGACTGTAGGGATCCTTAGGAATGTGGAAATAGCCCTGCATGCATGCCTTGGTTGTACTGTAACTCAAGATATATCTGTTGTTGAAGTCAAAGTACATTTTGCCATCTGTCTGTAAAGAAACTTCACTACCCAAATAGGTGGTTACATATCTTCTGATTGGTCAATAATGCCTTTTAGAACAAGATATGGGACCCAAGCTTCAATCAAAGTAGAGCCTCTAGCCCTCCATCATACTAAACCCTACACCCCTAATTTCATCAACATGAATTGCACTATCCTAGAAATGGATGAGAATGACATAATGAATGAGCCTACTAATTCTCTAGCAGAGATACCTAATTTTCTCTTAGCTTAATGGGCTAATGCATATCAATTTGATCCTATGTTAAAAACCCTTGAGATAGGCCTCAGTGCATATTGTATATTAGAGAAGGATGCTCTAGTTCCCAATCTTGTGGAAATTAAAGAAGATGTGAGTGATATATGGAGTATGTACTTTGATGGATCAAGTAATAAGAATCGATCAGGGGTTGATGTGATGTTGATTTCTCCTACACAAGTAAGGTATTACTTCTCCTTTAGGCTCTAGTTCAGTTGCACTAATAATCTGGCCGAGTATGAATCCTTGATTTAGGGTCTCCTACTTGCTTAGAAAAGAGGAATTCAAGCCTTAAATGTATACTGAGATAGTGAGTTGGTGGTCAATCAAGTGAGAAATCATAATATCACCAAGAACAATTTTCTCAAGTCTTATAAACATAGGGTATGGGATTTGCTTGAGGGTTTCGATGTATTTAATATTCAAAGCATCCCTAGAAAATAAAATAGATATGCTAATAGACTTGCAGCAATAGGTGGATCTCATGATGTGCTAGGGAATCTTGAGGAGAAGAAGAAGCAAAGAATCAAAATGGTAGCAAGGCTTGCCATCCTGGACAACAACATCCATTGGCAAGTGTTTGAATCTGATGAACAAATTGTAAGCTTCTTGTAGAATGAAGCAGAATTTTTAGATAGAAACCAATCGAGACTGTAGGATCAGTATGGTGATCAAATCATTAATATTAGTTGCAAAAACTTGCCTAAGGGTCTCATTACCTTAGAGAGTGTTTTCAATCTTGATGACTAAGCAAGAGGTAGAGTCATGAACCTAGCTACTAATGAAGACAATCACACCCCAGTCATGGTTGCTAATGAAAAATTCTTAAACATGGGGAAGATATGTTTTGAGATTGAGAAAGAAAGTTTTATTCATCTATGTCAAGAATTTAATGATTTATTTGCTTGGATGTATGATGATTTGAAGGGTTTTGATCCAAGGTTGTTTTAGCATACCATAGATTTAATTGATAATGTCAAACCAATAAGACAAAAATAGAGGCCAGTGAATCCCAAAATTGAGCCCTTAATGAGAAAAGAGCTATCCAAATTGATTGAGGCCAATATAATTTTCCCCATCAAGCACTCGTCATGGGTAGAAAACCTTGTCCCTGTTAGGAAGAAGAATGGAGAAATTAGATTGTGTGTGGATTTTAGCGACCTTAACCAAGCTTCCCTTAAAGATCACCATCCTCTCTCTTCCATGGAGTAGATTTTGTCCAAGGTCAATGGTTCAAAGAGGTTTTAATTTCTTGATGGATTTTTTGGCTACAATTAAGTGCTGGTCAAAGAGTCTGATAGGTACAAGACTGCATTTACCACCAAATGGGGTACCTATGCTTCTTGTAAGATACCATTTGGACTAACCAATGTAGGTGCTACATTTTAGAAGGCAATGGAGATGGCCTTCAAAGACGTGATTGAAAAGTTTGTATTAGTTTACCTTGATGATATCACAGTGTATTCAAAGAATGTAGAAGATCATTTTGATCATTTGAGACAGGTGTTCTTAAGGTGTAGAGAGTTTGGGGTTTCCCTTAACCCAAGCAAGTGTGTCTTTGCTACCAATCAAGGAAAATTATTAGGACACATTGTATCTGAGGATGGTTTAACCATTGATCCTAAAAGAACAAAAGCAATACTTGCTCTCTCTCTTCCTAAACATAAGAAAGGGTTGCAAAGTTTCCTTGGTAGGATAAATTTTGTGAGAAGATTTATCCCTAATCTTGCTACCATGGTAAAACCCCTTACGACTATGCTCAAGAAAATTATGGTCCTTGCATGGACCAAGAAAGGGAAGAATTTTTTTGAAGAGATCAAGGTAGCCATAGCCTCAGCCCCTACTCTCATTAATCCAAATTTTGAAAAGGATTTCATCCTTTATGCCCTAGGTGGCAAGTCAAGTATTTCCATTGTCTTGACTCAAACAAATGATAAAGATGAAGAGCATCCCATAGCCTTCTTTAGTGAAGGGCTTAAAGAGTATGAAAACAAATACAACTATGTAGAGAAGTAAGCCCTTGATATCATCAGAGCTTTAAAGAAATTTAGACACCTCATGTCTCATAATAAAATTCATTTGTTAGTATCCCATGTGAGTGTGAAGGATTTCCTTTTGAGAAAAGATATTAGTGAGAAGAGAGCTGGTTGGATTACTAAAGTAATGGAATATGATGTTCAAATCTAGATCACCAAGTTGGTAAGAGGGAGGGGGTTGTGTAAATAGATGATAACATATCAGGAATCAAATGAGGAAGTCGCTATGATACTAATAGAAAAATAAGAGACAAGAAATGATGACCCAAGGAATTTGATGGATAATATGAGGAATTTCTTATTAGGCAACGAATATCCTCAAGGATTAGATAGAACTAAAAGGAGATAGTATAGATTACAGTCAATTCCTTATGTCATAGTTGACAGTATCCTTTTAAAGAAAGATTTTAATGGAGCCCTATTAAGATGCATTGACATAGACCAAGCTGAAAAAATGATTAAAGAACTTCATGATGGTCCTGATGATGTTCACTTCTCAGCAAGGACAACTGCAATGAAGATCATGAGGGCTAGTTACTACTGGCCATCCCTATTCTATGATTGTCATAGGTATGTGAGGAAGTGTGAAAAATGCGCCTTCTTCTCTAGTAAGCAAAAGCTTGCAACTCTTTCTTTTCATCCCATTCAGGTGGACCAACCTTTTGCTCAATGGGGATTGGATTTCATAAGCCCTATCAATCCTTCTTCTAGTTCTGGTCACAAATGGATTTTAGTTGCTATAGATTACTTCACCAGATGGACAAGGGCAGTTGCATTGAAGGATGCCACAAAATGTTTAGTTGTTGAGTTCCTTGATGGAATTGTGACTAGGTTTGGTTCCCCTTCAACCAATATTTTAGATAATGCAAAATCTTTTGTAGGAGCTCAAATTTGTGCATGGGTAGTTAACCATAATATCTACTTGATAAAATCCTCAAACTACTATCCTCAAGGCCTGATTAGGATTATGAAAAGAACTATAGAGGATAACTAGAGGTGTTGGCATCAAAAGTTGAGGACTGCACTATGGGCTAATAGAATAACAGCTAAGAGGTCAATAGGAAATTCACCATTTATGTTGGTATATGGTAGAGAAGCAAGGCTTTCAATTTCATTAGAATTCCCATCCCTAGAACTAGCTCATCAGCTGGAGCTAATTGAAGATGATGCCATGATAGTGAGAATGGCAGAGTTGATGGAGCTGGAAGAGAAAAGAGGTCAGGCCATGTAGACCCTAGAAACACATCAGCAGCAGGTGAAAGGGAGCTTTGACAAGAAGGCTAGGGTCAGAATCTTTAGAGAAGGTGATTTGGTTTTGAAATGGGATGTAGATAGGGAAAAGCCAAGGAGACACTCAAAATTTGATGCACTATGGAGTGGTCCCTATGTGATTGTAAGTTGCAAGCAAGATAATGCTTTTCAATTAAGCAAACCTAGTGGTGAAATTTTGCCTCTCCCATTCAATGGGATCTATCTCAAACCATATTTTTGATAGGGGTTGAGGTTTCATGTACATAGGTAGCTTAGTTTTCTTCCTATTGGTTTTTGGCTTTCCAAGAAGTGCACGAGCACATGTATTTTGCTGAGTTTGTAGAGGAGCAGAGACAAAGCTTTCAGTGTTTTACTACCGCAGAGGTAGAGTTAGGGTTTTATAATGCACGAGATCCACCTTTTTTATGACTCTATTGCCTAATGGATGAATAAGGTTACTAGTCATATGCATAGCTAGCTTGCGTCTCCTCTGAGTCACTAGAAATGTTAACCATATTTTCCTCCCGACAAAAAATTGAATTCAAATACTTGAGCCCACCCAATGGTCACTTTCCATATTTAAGTATTCAAAATGCCATGGAAATATGCAAATAAATGAAATAAAACCTTAATGTATTTCCTTTTTTCTAAGTGATTGTGCACTTTAATGTTTCTACTTGCTCGCAATTCCCTCATCATCAAATCTTTCATGATCTACAGTGGGCACTTTCCTGCTTTCTCAAAATGGACTACCTTTACCCAATGCGGGAAAGCCCCTTCGTGACACAACACTGATAATGACATCATGCATCCATTCTTCTCAAAGGTAATAAATGAATTCTCTATCATGGCACTTGTTAGAGCACGTGGGTTTGAAAAGTTTGATACTTTGTTTGTGTAGCAAGATCCACTATCCGATGCAAACAAATCTACAGTGGGCGCTTCCCCACATTATGAAGATGCAAGGATGTTAAGGAATGCAGGCAAGCAACTTGCTTCTATGTGTCTTTGTGAGGTTAGGTTTATTTCATAAGCCACAAGGTGATGCAAGGTGGGGCCAAGTCATATTGAGGTGTATGCTAAATAGTTCATGGGCCCAGAAGTATTAAGGGTAGGCATAGTATAATGAAGATCTTTCATGATCGTTGATCTTATGGAGATCAACAATCAATGCTTTCTCGAATTATGAAGATGCAAGGTAATTAAACAATGCGGGAAAGTGCCTAAAGGACATGTGTCCTTATGGGTCCAGCTAAGGCATTAACAGTTAAGGCTGACAATTATGTGACATCACGGTTAAGTTGGGAAGGTGGCTTAGTTAATTGAGAAGATGTGGTCAACCCCATGGAGACTTTACGAGGTGGCAAAATGAAATGAAATTATTGGCCTACATGGCCCATTTTGGTTGCAGGATTCAGTTGACTTTTGACTTTGCTGATTGATGAGCCCAAAATGAAGGAAATTAAGTTTTTTTGCACGATTTGATCCTCATGATCAATTCCAACTACTCTCAAATGAATTTTGAACCTGTTAAACAATATGAGAACACTCCACCACCCCAATTTATCCATCTACTTGCTCAGAATGGTTTAATGGTGTCATTTCAATCAGGGCCTTGTTTTAACAAAATATGAGATTACATTGTATCCGAGTCTGTGCCCATATTAAATTTTCTCCAAATTTCTAAAGAGACTTAATGGTAGTGGTTGTGGAGTAACTTTAGTTAGAGAACATCTCAGTTATGCCTAAGCTATAAAGGAAAATTTTTTAGATTTTGTTGAGGTCAACTCTTCTCTATTTTCTCTAATATTGCTTTGCAATTTCACTATAAATCCCCTTTGCCTCTGAATTGTATGACATTCTTATCTCCTTTAGCCATTGATGTGAAGTGCAAGAACTACTTGCCTCTCATTGGTGTATTGTAGATATCTACAATCTTGCATGACTGTATCTCTTTTGGCCTATGAATGGTATATAAGTGAATCCTCTCTTTCCTTGTGTCATTCATCTGGGTTTTTTTGATCTGCATGTGATTGTTAGATTAAAGCAAGTCTAGATGTGTATATCTTTTGGTGTCATGATGGTTAAATAGTGCATGCATGGGTAGAGATTGGTTTGAACACTCTATTTTTGGTGCATCACCCTCAGGTTAGAATAGGTAGATTTTCTTATATGCATTCCTTCTCCCTTTTCCTCTCCAAGAGTAGTTAGGTGCACCCTGATAGTAAAGGAAGCTAACCTTCTCTAGAGACTCAACCTCATAGTTCAAGTCCCACATCTTGGAGGTTATTTCCATGTTTCACAAGGTTTTCCTTAGGTAAACACTTTGGACAAGGGTGCAAACTTTTGTGACAACAATTTTCTTTGATTTTCTTGTCTTCTTTAACAACAACTCTTCTTCTATTGATCAATCTATTATACAAATCTTGTGGTATATTCCTCTACATGTCTTAAAATATTTTGTTCCTCATAACCATATTTCTTCCTACAACATTTTATAATTGTAATCTATCCATGTTGCTATACATACTATGATACTTATTTAATTACACAAAATTGTCATCTTTAATTATTTGGACATTTAAATTATCTACCTTTGGCTTCCAAGGCTTCTTCCTAGGGAATGTCCTTGCTTCTCCAACTACTTTTTCTTTTGATTTTTCCTCTATCTCTTCTTTATCTTTTGAGTCATCAGACTCATCTAATTCAACCATCTGCAATGTCTTTCTTCTCTTTATAGGTCTCCTTGACAATTTCTTAGTCCTCTTATTACTAGGTGACTCAATCTCCTTTGTTTTACCTTGGTGAGTCTCTCTGATTTTCTTGTGGCCAGAGGAATGACTAATTTGACATTAGTGATTGTGGCTTCCTCTTCATTAATCTTCTTAGCTGGTTGTACAATAGTGGGTTGTACTTGTGCTATTGTGGCATAATCAATAGTAGGTATATATGCAGTAGATCTTGCTACAATTACTTCTTCTATAGGTCTTGCCACTGCAAGGGGTGTGGCTACCAATATCTCTATTTGTCCACTTGCCTTCATTTCCAAGTCAATCCCTTTAACTTCATTGAATTCCTCACTAGTCATGAAAGATTCCTTCAAGATGGCTTCTATCTTTTTTTCTACCTTTTTCTTAATGTCTTTTCTATAAAGTTCACTGTGAACTTCTTTCATCTTCTCATCATAAGTACCTCATCTAGGGCATTCCTTGTCCGTATCAGACTCTAGGATGATCTGCACATATCTTTCTATAAGATCTTCACTCATTTCATACCCCATAGGGTATGTGAACTTAATTCTAGGTTCAACTACTTCCATACATGTGACATCAGTTTGAACCATGAAGTTCATATATGATCCTTATACTTCTCTACTAGTGATGGAGGGATTATGAATCTCTTCTTCATCTAAGATTGGAAACTCTTCATCATTTTGGTTATATCTTCTATGATTCTTTCCTCTATTGCCTACTATAATGATAAGTGATTAAGTTCATTGTACACTTGTTTACATTCCATATATGGTCTCGCATAACTGGAAACTTTCTGATAACTTGAAAGAATAGGTGAGTTATTAGTGATTCAAATATAAAAACTATATTCTTTATCCTTTTCAATTTCTCTATGTTGTCAAGTAACTATTGCTTCACAATTAGACATAGATTTATCTTTTCCCTTTTCACTATCATCAAATATATTGCATAGATGAAATGAGCAGGTACATAGTTCAACCTTGAAGTATGGTGCATCTTATAAACTATAATTTTGTGGATGATTATTACATCATCTTCCTTAATCAAATAAATTCTCATGTTTCTTTCATCTAACTTGGTCTTTAGGTTGGTTTCAACCAATTTATTAAAATTATTTTCATTTACTAGATTGCTCCCTTCATTGCTTAATCTAGTTATCCTATGGATCATGTCATAGTCAATCATGACAGGGACGTCTCCTACCCAAAATATTCCTTCATGGATTCTTCTCAAGATTATTCTACTTCATTCATGGTTATCAAACTCTATATAGAACACATGCCTAATAATATTCAGTTCTTCCAAATGCTAGAAACCTTGCTTCAAGGATAAGTCATTGATACATGCCACATCCAAATCCTTGTGAATATCATTGTCACCAATAGTATCAAACTTGTAGTGAATGTATGCTCTTACATCCTCTACATGAAATACATTCAAAGAAACTTGCAAAAATTCTCCCAAAGGATCATCTTCTAGTGATACAAACAGATGTTTCTTGAACTTATACTATGGTCACTTACTAACATCACTTATAGATGGATTTTCCATCTTAATTGATTCAAAGATTTGAAAAACACAATTAAAAACTCCAAAAGAATACCTAAAATTTAGATAACTAGGGTTTTTTTACTTTGCACTTGTAAATTATTCAAATTCATCTTTACTTCACTATCAAATTGCTCTCAATTTATTCTTAATTCTTCAAATGATCGAATGGTACTCACAGTCTTGTTTACATCCTTTAAATCTCTTCAAATTGAACTTCACATTGATTGCACAACTACTCAATTTGTAAAAGATGCTATATGTTAAACATTAAACTTGTTTTAATTCATACAACCTCATACGATCTCCAAATCATTTGCGCTCTTAACTAGAGCTTTCTTACAATTTGTTAATCCTTTTACCAACTTCTCAATGTCTAACTCGATCTCTTATTTGTGTTCTATCTTTCTTGTGCTCTATCTTTGACTAGATGAATCACACACAATAGGTTTTTTCAATCTCTCATTAGGTGCATCAAAATATTGTTCTTCTAAAACCACATATGAACTTGATGGATCATTTTCCTTCACATATACTTCTTTGAACTCTTCAACATTCTCTTGAGTGCTTCTTTTTTACTACTATTGCTACTAGCATTCCTTCTATCACTTTTGTTGTTGTTTCTCCTGTAGTTAGGGTTCTTGTTGATGTTCCTCATATCCATTTAGAAAAATCTTGCAATGCAACCAAATTTATTACATAACTAACATACATGTGCACTCCTTCTTTGTTTAGGTCCATTCTAATTGACTGGTGCTCTACAATTACTCGTAATGTGTCCAAAGGTGTTACACTTATAATGCACAATATTTCTCCTTGTCCCATTATCTCATTCTTCTTCATTATATATGCTTGAGGATCTCCTTTTTTCATTGCCTATGGGGTTAGTATCCCTAAATATTCTATTATTGCCATTATTACTATCAAACTTAGCTTTCCTACAATATACTTCTTTATGTCCAAAACTATGACAATTATAATTATAGAAATTAGAAATAGGTTTGAAAGACTTACATGTGCAATCTCTCTTCATATGACCAACTTCATTACATGTAAATCATATATCTACCTTTGGATTCATATCTTACTTCTTTAGGTGGTTCAACTTGCTCTATTTTTTTAGGTTCACCACATTTCTCAGGTTGACTTACTTGCTCAACTTATTTAGCAAATTTATTAGATTTACTTCGCTCAATTTCATTCTAATCATTCTTCTTAAGTTTGGGGCTTTCAAAAAATGGATTTGACTCTTTTCTAGCTTCAACTTTCTTTGTTGATTTTTCTCAAATAAGATATCCAAGACCTATCTTATCATAGGACGATCTCAGATAAAATAGCTATTCATCATTTTTCTCACTACTAGCATATAACTTCTCTGACTATTGCTTTGCATGAGTCAATTCTCCTTTCACAATAGTGTTGTACTTCTCAAATTTTGCATGCTCTATTTTGATAGAATCTAATTCATATGTCACTTGATTCAGATGGGATCTTAGATCTACATTCTCAGATTTTAGATTTGATTCAATCTCACTATCTTCTTTCTTCAAGTTTAACTTTAGTTCAACAATCTTTAACTCATGTTTCAAAATCTCATTTTCTTTCTTTAGGGTTCCTACCTTATCACTGTCACTAGTCTACTCTCTAGGCTCTTTTCTAGATTTGAGATATCAATCTTATATTTTAGTCTTCCAATGTAATCTTTTGCATCTTCATACCATTCTTTCAGGTTGTCTCTTTCTTCATTGAGAAGATTAATTTGTTCAAGGGATTCTTCAAGATTCCTCTTTAGTTGTCCCATATCCATAGGGATCTTTCTCAAGCTGTTAAGCCTCCTTTGAGTAACTAGGATCTGATACCAATTGTTAGAAATAGATAATACTTTGGGGGGGGGGGGGTGTGTTCAATCAATATTATACAAACTTTTTCCCACAACTGAATATTGTTAATTACTTTAAAACATGCATATGAAAGTAAACAAACAATGCTGAATAGTAAATAAATTCATACACAAAGATAACTCATAACACCATTTTTTTTAAACTAGGGAAACCCTAGCCAATGGAGAACCCTGGTGGAGATGGTACCCACAAAATGATCTAGTAAAAAAAAGAATCATATTAAGGATATTGACCCTATTAGGAGTCTATGAAATACATATAGTGTCTCAGTCCTTGTTAGAGTACTAGGCCTTGTTAAAAGCCTCAACCTTGTTAGGAGTTGGTACTACAAAATATATGCAAGATGAGCCCACTGCTCAAACATGCTATTATACAATGTAGTTCTTATATACAAAAGAAATAGATACAAAAACCTCTTTATTGCCAACTATTGTACTTTGCATATGTCTAAGCTTACATCAAAATTTGCATCACATAGCCTTCACATAAGTTCACATATCACATACATAGTTCACATTCACACACACAACTTCGCAAGTTATGATTTTTCACTTATACTTTTCCTTTTTACAAAACTTTGTTTAGTCGGCCTTAATGCTTCCACACGTTTGACGAAATAAAAATTAGATCAGGCTAACTTAGGGTTAACATCTATTATGTTTTCCCTAATTAGTTAATAAATTATTTTTTCCCAAAACAATTCCTCAACCCATAATTACCACTTTTTTGGCATGCCTTATTTTGCTATGTTCACTGTCTTTACTAGTAAATATGTTATATCTTATTTCGCACTAACTATACCATACTACACACTTAGCCACATCACCAAGATACTATGTACTACCTATCCTTAACTATGCATGTGTCAAATTTCATTCTATTATCCATACACAATGACACTATTCATGTGTTGATAGAAAAATTGTCTTATACTTAGACAATTTTATGTCTCTAACTGTAGGATCTTTAGTTGTACATTCTACCATCTCATTTAGAGATATATGTTTCCATAAATGACAAACTTAATTCATCCTAATTAGCCATATTTCCAACAAAAGGGGTATTCCTTTAAGTGTCTTTATACCCAAGGCTTTGATTTCTTTGAGAAAGGGCTATTCTTTCTTCACAGGGTCAAGTGTAGGGACTTCATCTTATACTACCACTTATTTCCCTCTATCTCCTATTCCCTTTACTTTCTAACTGAATTCTTATGTCTTTATCTCAACTTTGCCAAGTTTTTTTTTCAATGAATGCTAACTTCTCCTTATGATTATATTCTCAAACTTCATGGACCATCTTAGCTAACTCTACATTGGTTAACATGGTTGTTTCACCAATTGATTCCAAATCTAACATGTGCTATGCTCTGGCCCAAATCTTTAAGGGATATGATACCAAATTGATAGGGAGGCTCCTATCATAGAGTCATCTTCACTCTATACTAAGGTCACTTCCTAGACCTTCTAGAGTTTACTCCTTAACCCTAACCTTCAAAGAACTCTCACAAATATTCTTCTACTCACAAGGGCCTCTCTATAAATGAAAATAAAACTCTTTCCTTGAAGTCACTAGGATAATTTCATCAAAAAATCTACCACGATCATATCAACCACTTTTTAGGGATGTATTAATTTTAAACTTATCATTCCAATCATACTTAATGCCAATTTGCAAGTTCTTAATGTACGTTTACTATCAATTCCAAGAGTCAGTAGTTTAAGGGCTAGTAGCCCCTTTGATCTCCAATTTGGCCTCCTATTTGGGGTTTTCTTCAATAAATTAAAAAAATTATTCACAAGACACCTAAAAAATCCCCATTCTAGATACCCATTTTAAAGTTCTTTCAAATTTCTATGGTTTCTCATCTTTAAGTTGTGTATAGTATGAAACCTAGTTCGAGCAATTTTATAAAGGAAATAGGTTGCCTACAAATTTTCAATGGGTCAAAACCTTTAATGGATTCATGAACCCCTATGCTCAATTTCAAAGGTTCTTTAAAATCTATGTAACAGTTCCAAAACAATAAACCACTACTACCAATCCACCCCTACAATTTTCCATCCATTGTTTAGTCTTGTTCCTAACTAGGAAACTATTTATCTCACCTAGGAAAAGCTCTTACAAATAACAAACTGCATTATAAGACCTCCAAAAAAAGGAATAAAAATATTATTGATTCTATTATCTATCCTCAAATGGCCATGCAATTCCCATGGTGAGGATTCAAGCTAGAGTCATTGATTCCCCAACTACTCTGTACAAGCCGATGGACTAGCTGGAAGTAAACAATTTTGATCTACCTCAACAAAATAATTGGAAAATCATACTAATGTACAAGTAGCAAGAAAACAAAGTACTCTAACTAATCACATAAAAAATAATGAAGTTTCAATCCATGAAATGTAAATTGCTTCAATTGCAAGTTAGATTGTGAGTAATGTATTAAGAAAATACAATCTATTTGTTATTGATCTTGTCTCAAAACTTCAACCAACCTCTTCGATTGAGTTTTGGAGGGAATAAATAGTTCTCTCCTCCAATCTCATGTAGTTGGGTTCCATAAGCAACTTATTTCCAAAAGATGTAACCACCATACCAAAATTTGTCATGCAACTTTGCAAAGTTGTAAAAGTTGTCATGATAACTTTTTGTCAATATGAACAACTTTGCACTTCCTTGTGACAACATGACTCCAACCTATTTAGAATGACTCAAAACCATCCCTCAAACCCAACTAACATAAATTTTACATATACTAAGTAGTTTGAAGCCATTTTTCTCATTGGCCCTATTTGGCAACCTTGAGAACTTTTGGCCAACTAGTCCTAACTTTGTGCCAAACTAACATTGCTTCACATATTGACAAACAAAACTACACTACTCCCTAGACCCCTTTAAGGTTGTTATTTCACCCATGATTTGGATAGGATCATTATAAGAAAATTGCATTGGTTTTGGAGACAAACCCTAGGTGCTCCTATGCCACCTCCCCACCAGGGTTTTCCCTTTGATCAAGGGTTTCCCCTACTCAACAAATCATTATATTATATGAAATTTTTAAAAATAAAAATAAAAATAATGAATCATTGTTTTAATTGTTAGAGTTCAAATTTAAATTTAATTGGTCACAATTGGTTAACCCCTCCACCCCACCCTCTTGTTTGTGTGTACTTTACTTCTTAACATTTGTATCTTATTTACCACTTAAATTCAATTCATATTTTTGTCAACTTATTCATATCAACCATGTAATAGAAAATATGAAGTAAAATGATCAACTAAAACAAAGACATCACATACACAAGTGAATACCATATATGTATCATTGAAATTCCAAATGGCAAAAACCATAAAGAGGGTTAATTCTCTATATTATATAAGTTATAGTATATTACAAGTGCTCATTGCATGGTACATTGCCAGCGAACTTAATTCCAAAGGGATCACTACCAAAAGTAGAATATGTAAACAAAATGAACATTTACAATTGCATTTGACATATGCACACATTAGTTCCTTTATAGTTCAAAATACAAACTTAGCACACTTCATTTACACATCAATTATAATTATCCTTTTTTGCCACATATCGCTATATGCCCCTTCACAATCCACATTATTTTTCTACACTCTCCTTAAATGGTGCATAAACCATCTATATATGAAGTCCAATCAAATTCCATTTCGGCCAAACATGATTCATCAAGTAGTTGGCTAAGATTATTCATTATATGTTACATGCAAAGTATAATGTACACTTTACTTCCATGAGTTAGCCAACACACAATAATTATCGATACTAACTTAAGAATACACATTTCACCGAAACTTTAACTTTGTACTAAAATAATAAGACCAAAATAAATCATGTAGAGAAATGCATAAATACTAATGATATGTCATGTTCTTGAGGTATAAAGCATCTAGAAAAAAAAACAATCTGACCAAAGAACTAAAACTTGTGAAATGTTGAATATAAAAGCATAATAAATACCTCAACATACTATCAAAGACTCATACCCATGTGTGTGAATGTTGAGCAATACAAACAAAAACAATATCAACATTATCACTTGCATTTTGAAAGTCTTAGGAAAATAACTCAAGAGATGTATGTTGACATCAATAACAATCAAGATGACATAGTGCATGACCACAACATTCTCCTTTATCAATGACAAACCTACAATACTTATGACTATTCAAATATGGTGTTTATTGTTAAAAACTCATTTTGAAAGGAGATGGAAAAATGGATACAAATCAATTTCACAAATTTTCAAAAATAAACAAACAAATTAGAATCTATACAAATTCTTGATAGTTTAGTGGTGTAATGGAATTTGGAGACTTTTTCCAAAACGTTTGTTTTGATGCCAAATTTGGCTAAAAAGTATAACACAGTATTATATGACCACCTAGACTTCTACAACAGACTATAGCACCATAAAATAGAACAAAACAATGAACACTAACTATATATATATATATATAAGCACATAAAAGAACTTAAAACATAATTCTAATAAAAAGCACATATACAAACTTATATCATTAAAATACACATCCATATGAGTTGGTGCAAACATTGAAACACTAATTCCATTCCACCACTAATCAAAACCTTAAATATCAATCCTAAAAACTATTCAAATTGCACTTAATTTCAATTATTTTAAATGATTAAAATTTCATTGACACCCAAAAGAATACTTAAAATGGTCAACATAGAGGGAACATTCTTTTTCAAATGCTTGTATAATTAATTAATAATTAAAGAATATTCAATTGTGAAAGTTTTAAGAGTCTTAACTACTATCTTAACTGCTATAGTAGGCATATTAGGTGCTCATAGTTATGCGCTTTTGTCACTCACAATGCTCACTATTTTATGTTTCTTAAAAATTATTTGTTGAGAATTTATAGGCTTCAATGATGGTGAAAGCTTCCAACGAAAGTTTCACATATCTTTCTTTATTAGCAATCTTTTCAAGTTATTTTTTAAATTGAATTTTAAAAAACAATGATTTTGTTTAGAGGAAGTGCATTATATGATTGAAATCAATTCATTTGAAAGGGTGTCACTTTTAATAAAAAAATATGAAATAATGGATTGTCATATTCAACGTCACCCAATACGTGCAATCCAATTTACTACTATAAACAAAGTGTTCACTTTTTTAAGCCCATAACCTATAGATTTGAAGAAGTCTCAATGCTGAAAATCTTAAAAAGATGTTGTTTTACGCTACAATGGCAACTTAGAGTAAGTCTATTTTTAGTCTATAATATTTTAAAACATTTTATAGCATTTTCTAAGGCATAAAGTTCAATCTAGTTTAGATTTAAATATAAGGGTTGAAAGGTTTAGTAACATAGGAGTAGAGTTTTTTTTTTCCTCTCTTAAATTAAGCCGTGATATATATATATATATATATATATATATATAATGAAAATGACTAGAATTAGACATTTGGATATGGATCAATAATATGAATGATATGATAAAATAATATAAAGATTGTTTCTTTTGCAGATGATGTTAGAATCGAAATTTTAAGTTCATAATAATATTATCACAATTTTAATGGTTTTGACAATTGGTAATTTTATAAGAAATTTAGTAACAATGAATAACATATTATTCATCAGTTATACAATTTTTTCTAAAGTAATATAAGTTTTTTTTAGATAGTTAGGAATATAATATGTTATAATTTGACTATGAATCTATTAGAATTACATAAGGTTAAACATATTGTGCATGTTAATGTGTTTGCAATGGAATGAAGTAACGAATTTAGATGTGATTTAGATGTTTAATTGACAACTCAAACATAATGCACACATCCATAATATAGCAACACCATGATTTTTATCAAGGAAACAGTATCAAGGGAAAAAACATGGTGGGGATGAACTAATGAATTATTTTGTAAAAAGTAATACCCTATTAAGGGATTTAGTACAAAAGGTATGCACTTATTTACATACATACAACCTAGAGCTCCTTGCTCAAAGTACACTACACAAGGTACACTACCTTACACAATTAAGGATTTATGATCAAGGAATAAACTAATGAGCAACATCAAATATGCTTCTACAATCCCAACATAACAAAAAAATTCCTTATTGTTATTCCATTCTCTTCCAACTATTCCTTCACATATGTATCATCTCATACTGAAGTATTCTTCAAAGCCTTTGCATTGTTCATGTTCTAGTAAACTTAGTATTTTTTTTCCCTTTAGATCTTAAGTAACCATTGGTGAAGCTAAGAGACCTTAGGAAATATGCAATGTATCCTTCAATGAAACCATACAAGCTATAACACAATCTCTCTTGTCAATGTTAATCACCTACTTTGACATTGATGAAAACACTTAGTGAAAAATGACTAAGTATCCAAACAGAAACCACCCGAGTTATCTTTCAAATCTATTATATGTCTACAATCCATACCAATGTTATATTAGTTTTTGGATTCAATTGGATTCAGGGGAAAGACTATGGTGGGGATGAACCAATAAATTATTTTGTAAAAAGTAATACCCTATTAAGGGATTTATTACAAAAGGTATGCACTTATTGACATACTTACAACCTAGAGCTCCTTGCTCAAAGTACAATACACAAGGTACACTACCTTACACAATTAAGGATTTATGATCAAGGAATAAACTAATGAGCAACATCAAATATGCTTGTACAATCCCAATATAACAAAAAAAATCCTTATTGTTATTCCATTCTCTTCCAACTCTTCATTCACATATTCAACATATTTTTCTATTACTATATTATCATTATTGATGCTTACACTCCTAGATCATCTCAAAAAATTGATCTTAACGAACTATCACTAACTTTCTCTTCATTGATTAGGCCAAAAGTAAATATAAGGTACAAGTTACATTGACCCAAAATGACACAATGATCTGTTAGGATCATTGATCGATCTAATTGTCATTATCATTATTCTTCCCTCTTTATTAGTAAATTGATACTCAAATTGACATAGCTATTTCAGCATTCATCATTATCTATTACATAACTAGGATATGATCAAATAGGTTTCTCTCATACTCCTCTTGAGATTGCACCATCATACTCATATGTATCATCTCATACTGAAGTATTCTCCAAAGCCTTTGCATTGTTCATGTTCTAGTAAACTTAGTCTTTTTTTCCCTTTAGATCTTAAGTAACCATTGGTGAAGCTAAGAGACCTTAGGAAATATGCAATGTCTCCTTCAATAACAACATACAAGCTATAACACATTGTCTCTTGTCAATGTTAATCTCCCACTTTGACATTGATGAAAACATTAGTGAAAAATGACTAAGTATTGAAACAAAAACCACCAAAGTTATCTTTCAAATCTATTATATGTCTACAATCCATACCAATGGTATATCAATTTTTGGATTCAATTGTGAGGAGTTTTTTGTCATAAATATTTTAAATCACATTACATGATCCATGATCAATACATAGGAGAGATAAAAGGAACATAAGGTCATATTATGTTCCTTTTTTTCTCTCTCTCTCATATATCCTGATGATGAATCATGTAGTATGATCTGAAATGTTTATGACAAAAACTCTACATAATCAAATCTTGAAACTAATATAGCCAATTTATGTTTACCAAATTTATGTGCTCTCATTTCCACCCCACTACAATAGAAAGTGAAAAGTAGATGATGACAAATATAAAGAACATTTCTTTTATAGAAAGTGACATTTCCATCCCACAATGATTTGGTCAAACCTATGACTAGTTAATTCCTTCTATTTCCAACTCAAGGAAAATCACTAGTAGCATTAAAACTAACTACTTCTTTTATCACTTAGCTATTTTGTATGATTTATCCAACTGCATGAACTGATCATGAATCCTTTTCATTACAATATGTTCCATTTTGCCTCTAAAAAACTATAGAAGTCCACAACTTGCTCAATTTTATTTATTTGTAAGACATTGTATTTGTTGACAAGTTGGCTAACATAAGTATCTGGATGTTGTCATTTATGAAAACACTATATATAGTTAAGTTTTCTCATTATGAAGATATATGTTGATATGGTAGAGTGATACAATTGCCTAAGTATAGAAAAAGAAAATATGGTATGGTAAGATTGTTTTTATTAGAGAGATTCACTAGAAGTAGATAGACAATTGTAATTTTGTGATATGGTAGAATGAGGAGTCTATTTTCTGTGTGTGTGTTCTTATGTCAGTGTGCCAATTAGCACTTGTTTGGATGAAAAATCAATTAATAGTTTGTTATCATAGAAGCAGAGCACACGGGACAAATTTGTTATTTTGGCTATGACATTGAATCAACTTGTCCATTCAAGGGCTTTAAAATATAGGGATGACATCCTAGATATTAACCCTCATTATATATTAATAATATATTTTGGAAATGTGTAAGAAAATTATTCAGGCCAACTAGACAGAGAGTTAAAGAAAAGGGTATAAAGGAAGGATTTTTGGTCTACAAAGAAGCCAATGATTATGCTATGTTATGATCTTGTAATCTATGAGCTTTGTTTCTATTGGATATATTGTGTTTTGATGATCAAAGATTGTATATAGGCATGATAAAATGTAAGGAACAATAAAGGACTAATAAGATATTGATGTTGGAAATATAAGAGTAACTAAGAGGGGAGGGGTGAACCAATTACCACAAAAATAAATCCCAAATCCCTTAGATGTCAGCATAAATCAAACTTTGTGAAAACTCAACACATAGACAAAATGTTGTAACTCAGTAAACACTGAAATAGCTCGGTAAATGATTAACATGAAAATATTAAGATATTATCTGTGGTTAATATTACTTTAACTTAGTTGTAGACACATAAGAGAAATAGCATGAACATAGTTGACACAAAGATTTAATGTGGAAACCCAATTTGGGAAAAACCACTAATTACAACTAGTTACTAATTTTCACTCTTTTGAAGTAAGTCCTATTAGGAGTCAACCTTGTTAAAGGTTACAAAATACACTATTAGGAATGTCCCTATTAAAGGATTTAATCACCATGTTAGGAGTGGCCTTGTTAGAGGTCTTTAGACAATTCAGTAGAAATGCCACCTTGTTAGAAAATTTACAAATAGTTATTAGGCTAACTCTATTAAGAGATTTAAATCACTACTACAATGGTTAGAGAGTACAATGAGATGACCTAATTTATGATGCAACTGAATTGCTAATTATAGATTTCAATTTTGGCTTGTATGCTTGATCCTTCCTGATTGAATGTATCTTTGCATCTGAACAAGGATATTCTTCTTATCCTTCCAATTCACTTCCTCTTAGCATCATCAAATCTTCAATTATGTTCCACTCACTCTTCTTTTTCTGATCCTAAACTTGACCTTATATTTATATCTTATACAATGTCAAGTCAGCTTGAATACAACTTAAAATAATTAATATTCATCTTCTCAGTTAGCTCAAACCAATAGACAATTAAATTGAACTCAATATGCCAAAGCAAGAAAATCCTTTGTTGGCCAACCCTGCTTGGTAGATACTGACTCAAAGTGATTTTCCTATGTTAACAAAATGAACTTGGTTAACATTGCATATTCACAAAGTTTCTTTGGTAACCAAGTGAACTCAATTAACACTAGTTCAATCCAACATTTCCTTCATTAACCGAGTGAGCTCGGTTAACACTCAACTTTTGTAAACTTTCCTTCATCAATCGAGTGAACTTAGTAGATGCTATCTTCTAAACTAGGCAAACTCTAGAATGCTTGGCAAACACAGAAAATTGTCTTCAAAGCCCGAGTGAGCTCAACATACATTGAATAGTAATGATTTGACATTTTGTGTAACATCAAAGACAATACACAATTAATCAATTATTTCCAACTATTGAAGATATCTGTATAATCATCTTTTGGTATTTCTGTATACAACTTGTAAAGTTGTATATTGTTGTAGTACAATCAACACATTTTGTAATACAACATCTAATAGGGTTGAGACCTCTAACAAGGTCAAAGTCCTTCAGCAAGGAAGAATACATTATATGTATGTAATAAACTCCTAACAGGCTCAAAACCTTATACAAGGTACTTTTGATTAGTGTTTCACTTTGTGGATACCATCCCCACCAGGGTTTTCCCTTGGCCAGGGTTTCCCTACTTAATAGAATATGGTATTATGAGTTTCCTTTTGGGATGCTTGCTATTACCATTCAGTTTAATTGTTTATGCACATCTATGGTTTATTCATGATATCCATAATTGGGGAAAATATTAGAATTAGAGGGACAAAAATAAAAATTACATGCAAACACATCTAATATTAGAAAATAATAAAGCACACATAAGAGAACATAAGACATAAAGATTTAACATGGTTCACCCAATCCTTGGGCTACATCTAGCAATAGTGAGTCTAATATTCTCATTATTTAGTTATTACAACCTAATTACAATCTACAATCCCTTACAACTCAATACTACAACAAGAAGCTACTATCTCATCACACATTATGAAATCCCTAACCCTAAGCCATTTTATACAATCTCTTTTTTGCTTACAAAATTAGGGCTAGAATAAGTACAACATGTCAACCCCTAGAAAAGTAGCTAATAAAATAGCCCCAAAATTTTTTTTTAGGGGGATATGCCCCCAAACCCTCACTTGGGCCTAGCATGGACCCAAACCCTGACAAGGATACATGGTGAGTATACAATACTTTCCTAATTAGTCACCATAATCTAACAATCTCCCACTTGGTGGCCAATTGGGTTCTACACTAAAAACTATCTCCCACTTGGTGATTGATCAGGTTCTACACTGAACAACAACCTCCAACTTGGTGATTGATCTTGTATCAATACCACTACTACATGAAGCTCCCACTAGATTAAATCACCCTAGAATCAATTGTTCCTTTATTATTTTCAAATTAGATGACCAACCAAAACCAAAGAGGAGTTCATCTTCTCCCTTGTCACTACCTCTTTCAACATATTTGTTGGATTAATATTTGTATGTATCTTTTCCATCTTTAACCCTCCATTATCTTAAATTTAACAAATAAAATGGTACCAAAATTGTATATGTTTAGCCTTTAAAAGTAAAGAAACATTATTGGCAAGATGAAGGGGACTCTAACTATGTATATACAAATAGCTATCTCTATGTAAATGTCCCAAATCTTCTATGAAGAATTGAATCCATATCATCTCCTTGTCTTCCTCTATAAGAGAAACATATTCTTCCTCTATAGTGGATAAAGCATTCACCTTCTATAACTAAGAAATCTAACTCACTATTGTCCCATGACCAACAATAAATATATATCTTGTAGTACTCTACATGGCATCTAGATCCCCTACCAAGTTTGAGTCAACATAGCCTTGTAAATCAGTAATAGAGCCCCCAAAATATAAAAAATTAATGGATGTTCCTCTCAGATATCCGAGAGTCCATTTAACTGCATTTAACTGCTCACTCTTAGGATGACTCATATACTTGCTAACAACTCCCACCACACATATGATATCTAGCCTAGTACATACCATATCATACATCAAGCTTCCTACAACTAAAGAATAATTTACCTTGGATATTTTATCCTCCTCTTCCCATGTCTTTGGACACATCTCCTTAGTCAATTTCAAATGACTAGGGAAAGGTGTGCTGACAACTTCGACATTCTCCATAGAGAAACATTGCAACATAGAGATAGAGTCAATTTCACTTTTTTCCTCTCTCTGCAAATTTTCATATGAAAAAATTGTCGCCCTCAAATCCTTTTTAGGAAAAAAATGTGCTAATTATTGTTTCAACCCCTTAATGTGATCCATGTTAGACCCAACTACAAGCATATCATCAACATATAAACATAAAATAATATATTTGTCATCATCCTAACTCTTAAAATAGACACAAGGGTTAGAATGATACCAAGTATAACCATGCCTATTCATAAAACTGTCAAATTTAAGATACCATTTCCAAGGTACTTGTTTCAAGCCATATAAACTTTTCTTCAATCTGCACACTAAATTCTCCTTACCTTTGACCTCAAATCCTTGTGGTTGTTCTAGATACATATTTCTTCATCCAAATCACCATGAGAAAAAGTTATTTTAACATCAAGTAGCTCCAAATGCAACTCTTTAGTAGCCATAATACTTAGAATAGTACAAATAGAAGTCATTTTAATAATAGGAGGAAATATCTCATCAGAATTGATTCCCTTTTTGTGTGCAAATTATTTTACAACTAACTTGGCTTTAAATATTTTCTTACCTCCATTCTCTTCTTTTAGCCTATAAACAAGAAACTTACATAAATCCCATATCTAATATTTTAGCAAGGAATCTATTTCTTCTATCATTGCATACTTCCACTAATCTTTGTATCCACTTGCATAGCTTCATCATAACATTTTGATTCACTTGCATCTATTAATAAAATAGAGTATAAAGAGGGATAAAATATTTCTAGAGGTCTACTTAGCCTTCTTGATTGTCTAATATTCCCTAAGATTTGTGGTACTTGTTGTTGTTGTTGCAGAGCATAAGGAATTGCTAGAACATAACCTTTTGGAGTATCATCCAATACTACATAATCATTTTCTTTCTTGTCATACTATTGCACAGATCTTTATACAACACTTCCTCATTGAATATGACATCCCCACTTCTTAAAATTTTTAATTTTCAAAATCTCAAAGCCTATAACTAAACTCATTAATGAAATATCTAAAATATATACATTTCTTATATTTAGCTTCCATCTTGGTTCTTTTGTCAATTATAGTATGTGCAAATGCTTCACAATTGAAGGTTTCAAGTAAAGATTAACTCATTGTCTTACCCATCCATGATTCCTTCTAAAATACCACAACCCAAAGGAGTGTAGAGGGATATCTATTGATAAAAAAATATAGCATTATTGACATCCTCTTCCCACGTGTTTAAGGAAAGTCCAACATACAACCTCATACTCCTTGTACACTCTATTAATGTTTTGTTCATGTGTTCAACTACTCTATTTTCTTATGGAGTCCTTGGAAAAATTTTCTATCTACAAGTACCATTGGTAGAAAAATAATATTCAAATTATTTATTATAATACTCACCATCATTATCAAATTTGAGATATTTTAGGTTTTTACCAGTCTCATTCTCAACCAAGCATTTCTATTTCTTAAAAGTTTGAAATACATTAGATTTTTGTCTAAGGTAATAAATCCATACTTTGCTAGTTGCATCATCAATGAATTTAACATAATAATGAGATCCACCAAGGGAAGATACATGATCTAGTCCCCAAACATTTGTATGTACAAGCTCTAATTTCTTATCTTTCTTTTCCTTCCCACTCTTCATAAAACTAATTCTCTTTTGTTTTCCATTAACACAACTTTCACAAAAATTGATATTGACACATTTTAGACATAGTAAAACTTTATTTGAATGAAGTAATTTTATACATTTCTCACTCATGTGCCCAAGTATGTTGTTCTATAGTTTGGTTTCAAAATCTACAATAACATTATTTCTTCTCTCTCCTCAACTCTAACAATTGTTCTTGAACATTCTTTTTTTTTCAATTAATTAAAGTAGAAGGAATAGTATGAGTTGTACAAAGATATAAGGTTCCTACTCTTACACCTTTTTCTACCAATAACAAACCTTCTAAAACTTTCCAATTTCTATCATTAAGAGTGACTGTGAAACCCTCATGACCCAGTTGCCCTACTGAAATTAAATTCCTACTCAACTTTGGAACATGTCTTACCTCTTGTAGTAGCCAATGATTCTCATTCTGCAACTTAATCTTAATTTTCCTCTTTCTAACAATTTGATAGGGTTTATTATCCCCTAAATAAATAGGCCCAAATCCCCCTTAGACATAATCAAGAAAATTTATCATTATGGGGAGTAGTGTGAAATGAAGCTTCTGAATCTAAAACCATGAATCATCAACATTTACTAAGGAAGAAAAACATCCTCTTTGTATTAATTACTTACCACATTTTCCTCCTTATGGCTTTCTTCTTTGTCTCCTTCATTGTTTTTTTTAAGGTCAAAAACCTTTCTTCTTATGCCTTGGTTTTCTACAGTACCATAAATCTCTTGGTCCCCTAGATTAAGACCTATTTTCCTCTTGATTTCCCATGTTTCCTATAATTTTTTCGTCTCTCATTTGTTCTTCCTTTTCTTTGTGTGTTCAAGACAATTCCTGATGTAGATCCACTTGACATTTTTCTACCGGTTTACTCACTCTAAATAACGCTAACAACATCATCAAATTTTTGGGAATTAGAACCAAAAATAGATTACTCACAACCATTACCAAGCCATTCCATCTTTCAAAAAAATAACATAGAATCAAGAGAGCCCTAATTTCATCATCAAAATTAACACTTACAAAAGATAACTAATTGTTATCCATATTAAAATCATTTAAATGTTCAAAAATAAATCCACCATCTAGCATTTTCATATTAAATAAACACTTCATTGAAATACCTTGTTTGAAGTAGAAAACTTTTCATGCAACTTTGTTAGGGTTTGCATCAACTCTTTTGTCATCTTTTATTTTACAATATTAAATATTGAATGCCACCAATTTTTCTAGGCATAAAAAATTACTTCTAAGTTTATTTCTATTCAAAATATCCCAATTTTCTTTTGACATATTTCCATCTTTCTTTTCCTTTCTTCCTAATGGCCACCACAAATCCTTTTGATAAAGGCAATACTCGATCTACATTTCCCATAACTAAAAGTTTTGCCTATTAAACTTCTGAACCTTCACTATAGAGGATTATTAAAAAAACCTTTTTCTGATAACACTTTTTAGGATTAGGAGGAAAAAACTAATGATCACATGTAATTATAATGAATAAAAAAAAAAAAAAGAACATAGAAGAGAACACAAGACACAAAGATTTAACATGATTCACTCAATCCTTGGCCTATGTCCACTAATACTGAGTCTAATATTCTTATTGTCTAGTGATTACAACCTATTTATAATCTGCAATCTCTTAAAACTAAATATTGTCACAAGAAGCTACTATCTCATCACTTATGAAATCCCCAACCCTAAGCCTTTTCATACAAGATTTTTGCTTCTTATAAAATTAGGGCTAGAATAATTATAAAATGTCAGCCCCCAAAATAGTGACTGATAAAATAGCCCCAAAACTATTTTTCTCTAGGGATACACCCCTAAACCCCCCCTTAGGGCTTGGAGCAACTCGATCCCAAACTCCAGTGAGGATACATGGTGAATATACAATACTTCCATGATCAGTCACTATAAGATAACAAAAAAAAAGTGTTGGAATACTGATTCACCCCCCCACCCTAGTATTCCATATTATATTGAAGTGATGCGAATTTAATGGCAAAAAACCTAAATGTGATATGACATGCATTGGATATGTTGAAGGAGAGTCTTCTAAAGGATCAAACATTAAAATAGAACATGGATTGTTAACAACTAGCTATATGAAGATATGTAAATATTGTCATTAATGGCAACACATGATATACATGCTTGTAGTAAACCTCAGAAATAAAGATACTTAGCATTTTGGCACTCAAAAAATTGTCTAAGTATGGAAATGGTTTACAACAAAGTATTATTTTGTGTATAACTTGTTTATATGATGTTATTCCTAAGAGAGAAGATATATAACAATAATATAGATGTTGATAATGATGTGTATAACCTTTGACATTAGTATAGATAGTATGAAAGAAAGATATTTATGATGTATAGAACATTAGAATGAAAGGTAAAGGAATTGTTCTATTTATAAAATAATTACTTGACCAATTAGGGATGGCATCTTAGATGTTTACTCTAAGTTGGAAAAGTTCATTTTGGCCTTAGCCAAACTAGCAACAATTTTTGAAAAGGCAAGGTATTTATGCAAAGACATCTTGCGAGATTTTTGTGTAGTAACATGTGAAATTTGTGAATGCAAAGTTTTGTATCATATACAGAAGCAAATTTTGATAACCTGATTTTGTGATTAGAGATTGAGATGAGGTTAGAGATCAATCAAAAGAAGCTACAACATCCATACTTTTGTATTTGAGGAATTGTAATTACTAGTTTTGGTAGTGAGTTCTTCTTGTAATTGGAAGTGCATGTTTAGGCAGTGAGCTCTTCTTGCACTCATTGTACCACAACTCCTAATAGGGTTAGAATCTAATAATAAGGATTCAAAGTCTCCTCATAGGGACTCATGTACTAAATAAGTTTATAGAATCCTAATAGGGTCCATCCTCTAACAAGGAACATTTATATTAGTACATCATCTAGTGGGTATCATCCCCACTAGGGGTTTTTCCTTGGCTAGGGTTTCCCTAGTTAAAAAAATATAGTGTTATGAGTTCTCTCTATGCATGGTTAATTTTACTATTCAACATTACTTTTTTAATTTCTTAGGCATGGTTCAAAGTAATTGATAATATCTAGTTGGTAACAAAAGTTTGTAGAATAATGATTCACCACACCTCTCAGTACTTCCTATTTCTAACAATTGGTATCAAAGCATAATTACTCAGAAGATACCTAACAACTTGAGTAAGATCCCTATGGATATGGAATAGTTGATGAAGAACTTTGAGGAGGCACTTGAACAAATTGATCTCCTTATAGAGGAAAGAGATAAGCTGAAAGATAGATATGAAGACCCCAAAGTATACATTGGACAACTGAAGGATAAGATTGAACATCTCAAATCCAAGCCTAAATCTACTGAATCTAAAAATAGTGATGATGAATATTCAAAACTAAAGAAAAAGTACAAGATCTTAAAGCATGAATTGAAGATTACCAATCTAAAGTTGACTTTGAAGAATGATCCTAGTAAAGTTGAATCTGATTTGAAGACTAAAAATTCAGATCTTAGAGTGAATCTAGCAAAGATGACATTTGAATTTGAAACATTAAAAGTAGATCATGAAGAACTTTATAAGTACAACACTATTGTGAAAGGATAACTAACTCAGTGCAAGATACATCTTGAAAAGCTTTATTCTAGCAGAGAAAAGCTTGATGAATCAATGTCAGTACAAAGACCTACCTATGATAAGACTAGTCTTGGTTACCTATTTAAGTGGATTAGATCTAAAAGAAAAATATAAATTTGATGATAAGATTAAATCTAGAAAATCTTCTAATAAATCTAAAGAAGTTGAACTAGAGAAAGGAGCTAAGAAATTGGATGAACATAAGAAAGTGGAATCTTGTTAGAAATGGAAAAAGAAATCTGTAAATAAGTAATACTAGGAAAGAATCTAAGTGAGTAAATGCATGAAAAGATATTACCATAAAATCGGAGAGAGAAAGCTTCAAGCTCCAACACCATGAGACAAGATATTTGGAAAGGGGAAAGCAAAGAAAACCCCTTGTGACATTATGAATGAGGCATCAAAAGCCTAAGAAGGAAGAGAGAGAGAGATAGAGAGCAATGCTCATACAATAATTGAGAAGAGGAAGAAACCTCATTGTTGTAGAATGAGAGAAGAGGGTCATCTCTTAAATAGAGATGAGAGAGAGGAGTTAGAATGTAACTCCCATGTCTATGAATGCCACCATTCATATGTGTGTGAGGCCAAGTGTGAGATTCCTCTTAAGGAGGAATAATCTAAAATTAGAAATTACAATATATATTTGTCCTCACATATTCCACTAGATGACAAAATAAGATGTAGTGGAAAAAGGAAAAAAAAGAAATATATTAGGATACCTTGGCTTATATCCTAATATATTATAACAATAAAGAAAGGAGTTCTAACCTTGGTTTATAAATACACCAAGGAAAGATTACAACTTCTAACACCCCCCTTTAATCTTTACTTGGGGTAATTACATTAAAGGGTATTAAACCCAAATTTACAAAAATCTGCAACTTAATCTTCAATATGAAGTAATTTGATTGTCTTCAAGCCATATGGTACATTTGCAGATCCAAGAGAAGTACATGAGTCCTTTGAATGTGATCAAGTGGAAGCATAGACACATCTTCATATGTGGAAAACCAAGAAGGTTCCTTGATGGATCACCTGAAAAAAAAACAACAAGACAAATATCCACAAGTAGAATGCCATCATATATGCAAATTTAAAATCCTTTTGAATAAGGATAATAAAAGTCTCATAGAGAAACAATGAGTAAAACATGTTACCACAAAACAATGGAGATAACCTGATATCAAGATAAAGTATATGCTCAAAAAATTGTCAACAAGGACAAATTGAGTAAAAAACTTGATCAATGCTCTCATGAAAAGAATATTATACTGATGCACAAATGACCACAGACAAGGCCAACTAATGATACTTGCATCAATCTTGCATCAATCACGTGGATATAGACAGTCCACTTAATGAATCATCCCACTGCAAGTTAATGGGTGATCAATCCATAACATGCATGACTCACGATCTAAGCAATAAAGTATGCAGATCATTATCACATTAATATATGAAAATAAAGTAAAAAGAGAGACATGCTGATCAAATTAGAATTATCAGAATTTGTTAGGATAATCAAAAGAATGGAGTATGAGGGTGTAACAACATATTGCCTTCAAATTGGATCAAATCATCTGAATTTGGAGAGAAAACTCCAATAATAACATCCTCTTCATTGAGGAACAAAAATGGAACAACATGGAGGGAAATTCCATAAAAATATTATCCTATCAAAATGGAACAGATAGGATTAAATGGAGGGAAACTCCATATAAAATGAGTGCATACCAATATAGGATGGAGGTATACTCCATGGGCCAGATAAAGAAACTATGTATCAGTTATACTGAGGGGACCTACATAGTTAACCTTGAAAAAATTGGCTCCCTATGCAACTCAAAACATATAAATCATGTAGATCAATGGTATAAAACCATAAAGTGCCAACACGGGCATAGAACAATGCTATAAAAGCATAAAAGTGCAACTATGGTTACATCACAATATCAAAATGAAGGCAAATGTGTAAGATTACTCATAATCCAATTAAGTAAAATGATTTAATGAAGATCAACTAAAGATAGATATTAGGTATAAAACTCCATTAAGGGTAAACATGGGTATGAAAATTATAATAGCTTGTATATTTATCTTGGTATATATGTGTGCACCCATATATACTGAAATAAATATACGAAAATAGATTGGTTAAAAAAAAATAATCACCTTTCCATACTTAATATTTTGGAAAGTCAATTTATAAAAAGTCACAATATTTACCTTGGTTCAAAAATATAACCTCAAAGTAATAAGAACATAAAATCATGGGGCAAGAAAAGAGCTCCCCATTTTTCGCATACTATGCCTTCAACATTGGAAGTGAGTCAGAAAGAATTTTTTGAAATAAAATATTAAAAAAACTGAGTAATTAATGATAGAGGTAAGATGTGGCAGATAAGAATATACTAAAAAGAGTTAAAAAAAATTTTCTAAAAAAAGCTTGAGAGATAGAATATTACACTTGTCTGATAATGAATGATTACCTGCCAAAAATAGGTTGACAAGAGGCAATAATAAAAATAAATGATACTCCTGTCAAGAGCTAAAAAAATCTTGCATGAACAGACAAAAAAAATGTTACTAAAAATAATAGTTTTCAGAATAGTAAAGATAAGTTATTGCTGCCAATCTTGGCATGATAAACCAAAAATAGTAGAGGCTGCCCTTTGAGCCGCTGCAGACAGGAAGCATGGCGCTGACGCTGAGCATTGGCGGAAGGAGGCTGCCCGACTTGAGAATGAATGTGCTTTGTATCTCTATGACAGAGATCTCTATGGGGGCCACTAATGAGAAGGCCATTGTTTTCCACACTGGTTGGGTTTCAATAGGGAAATCTAAGTTGGACGGTGCTCAACTGCATCTTAATGTCAGAGCAGAGCCTGATCTTGGCTTTGTGTTTCAGTGCGATGGGGAAGTTGCATCCTGCCCTAAGATTCTTCAAATTCAAGGCAACATTAGATAGCCAATTTCAGATTCAATTAATGAGCATTACAGTAACCAAAGCCACCAACTGGCCAACACAAACATTCTGCAACATGCAGCAGTGAGACCAGTAAATGCAACGACTCACGTACAAGAAAAATGGATCCGTTCAAAAGAGTTCCACCAATAAATGAGGAATTAATTGGCATGTAAGGGCAGAGAGAAATATAGACAATTCAAAATATGCTTTTGCAGCAGATCTGACTAAGTTGGCAGCGTGTCTTCCCATGGAGATGGGCAGCGCATGAAAGCAATTATTACTCCTTTCAATCCTCGCAATATTTCAGAGCACAATAAGCTTTGCGTTTCGTCCTTTGGCAAGATTCGAACCTCGGTTCTGCTCGACATTTGGACTGTTCGAAATTATAGCAAGAGAGATCAAGGTGACGCAATCGACCATAAAACGTGTTCATTCTAATTCAAGGGCATAGTTTGTGATACAGTTAGCATATCAATTGTTCTTAATGAGGATGGAAGCATTGCAGAGCATAACATAGAGGTCTCTATAATTAGACCTACATATGTGATGCAATCTGGTATGGAGTATCATGGTTCTGCACCAGATTAGATTCAACAATTTGTTGTTGCGGGCAGAGGAGTTGTTCATATCCCTTTTCTCATGTTTGGCAGTCTTAATAACCCACATGGAAATTTTCCCTCACAAGCAAAGCAGGTGATCCAGCAACAAGGTTTTCAAGCTTTTGATCCATTAGAAAATCCCAATCCTTCTAATGCTAATATAGAATAGAAGGTGCATGTGGCTCAAGAAGGATGTACGGATGAGGATGTTAATGCAGTTGGAGATCGTGGTGACAAAAAATGAAAGGCCAACAGATGGCCGAGGGAAGAAACTCTTGCACTCTTGAGAATTCGTGCTGAAATGGATGCCAATTTGAAGGATTCAACTGTGAAAGGACCAGTGTGGGAATCAGTCTCCCGAAAGCTTGCAGAGCTTGGATTCTATAGAAGCGCAAAGAAATGTAAGGAGAAAATTTGAGAATGTGAACAAATACTACAAGAAGACCAAGGACGGAAGAATCTAAAAAATAATCCTGGTAACTCTACTTCTGTACAGATAGAGGAAATCAGCTTGAAAGCCTGTGCCATGACCCAGAGAGTACCCTGCTGGGGTGGTGAGGTAAATAATAGCAGCCATAGCATGTTTTATGTAAATAAGTCCAGGATATGGGACCATGACGAGCGCAACGAGATGGTAGACCAGTTCCATTAAGGAAGCGTGGCTGCAGCAAAAATATTTGAAGAAGCAGGGCTAGGGATACGGCCTTTGAGCTCAATTTTTGGTGTGAACAAGAAGCAATTGGTGGACGATGCGCGTAAAGCTCTGTATACCTCCAAGATCTGTAGTTACACCCAGGGAATGAATCTTCTGAGGGTTAAGAGCATCGATGGGGTGGGAAAATCAGTTTATTCCGGTTACGTTACTTCCTCTGGCAAAGGCCTCCAGTGCCCGATGGGTTCTATTCAACCCCGCCAAGCTCCACGACATCAGCAACGACAAATTTGTTAAGCACCCAGCTGCAATTGCCGTTATTCTATGAATGAAGATCCCTAAATTGATCTCGCACGGAAATGAAAGAAAAAGAAGGGGATTGAACAAATGGGTATCTAAAAAAAACATCAAATCTTCTTCCACCATTAGCCCTGATTATGAGAGTGATGAAATAGTGGTAATGCCTATAACTTAAGAGTTATGGCAGCTAAGAGTTATGATTGGCGCCCGAAACTTCAAGTAGGAGGCTCCTGCGCCTAGATTTTTTAACCTTCAAAATATTGTTAATAAAAAAACCTTTGAATAAATAGATTTTAAAACAATGTTCAGGGGAAAATCCTTTGAAACCACGGCTGATCAGGAAAAAAGTAGACTAAGATATGAATTTGATCAGGAAAAAATGACGCCAGGGCCTCCAAAACAAACCCTGAAATAACAACATGATCGCAGGAAGGATGGAGGAGGAAGAACCAGTCTCCATCAAAACCGATCAAAGAATAGTATGGGGATAAAATTCAAGATCCAACATAGTGGGATTCAAATTTTCTCAGAAATTTAGTTAAAGTTTAAAAAACTTAAAGTATGCATGCAGTGACAAACTAATAAACCTGATTGCATAAAGAAAACCGATCTTTGTCAGAGCATAATAATAAATAAATGATATGAAGTAATATTTTGTTGTTTTGGTGGCACGCCTTCCAAAACAAAAAAATTGAAGCGTTTATAGGAAAATCCTTTGGCGGCAAGCCTTCCAAAGGGGGTTATATGAAAATTACTAGAAAATAAGAAGTAACCTGCATAGATTAGAGCAAACAAAAGTTAAACGGGTTTGGCGGTAAACCAGCCAAATCCAAAGAAAAAATTCAATTTCTTCCATCTTAAAAAGACTAAAGAAGAAAGTAGTGAAATCTCTCTCAAGAGTCTCCTTCGAATCGTACCTTCATGCAAACACTTAAAACAAAGATTAAACTGCTCTGATACCATGTTAGAAATGGAAAAAGAAATCTGTAAATAAGTAATACCAGGAAAGAATCTAAGTGAGTAAATGCATGAAAAGATATTACCATAAAATCGGAGAGAGAAAGCTTCAAGCTCCAACACCATGAGACAAGATATTTGGAAAGGGGAAAGCAAAGAAAACCCCTTGTGACATTATGAATGAGGCATCAAAAGCCTAAGAAGGAAGAGAGAGAGAGATAGAGAGCAATGCTCATACAATAATTGAGAAGAGGAAGAAACCTCATTGTTGTAGAATGAGAGAAGAGGGTCATCTCTTAAATAGAGATGAGAGAGAGGAGTTAGAATGTAACTCCCATGTCTATGAATGCCACCATTCATATGTGTGTGAGGCCAAGTGTGAGATTCCTCTTAAGGAGGAATAATCTAAAATTAGAAATTACAATATATATTTGTCCTCACATATTCCACTAGATGACAAAATAAGATGTAGTGGAAAAAGGACAAAAAAGAAATATATTAGGATACCTTGGCTTATATCCTAATATATTATAACAATAAAGAAAGGAGTTCTAACCTTGGTTTATAAATACACCAAGGAAAGATTACAACTTCTAACAAATCTCTTAAGGAAACTAGGTATGAATTTAGAGGTAAGTATTTTTCATGCAATGAAATAGGTCATATGAAAACAAATTGTACAAATAAGTCATTTAATCATCTTACAAATTTTTATTGTCATAATTGTCATGGTATGGGTTATAAAGAAATTGATTGTAAGAAGCCTAAATATGATAATGTTAAAAGGAATAGTGGAATGTCTGGAAATACCAATCCTATAGATAGAAGAAGATCTAATGAGAGGACATCAAGAGAAAGAAAGCAAACCATGTGTTATAAGTGTAACAACTTTGGACACATAGCCTAGAACTATCAAACACATATCAATCAATAGAATCCTAGAAGTAGAACCCCAGTATGCCAGTTAAGCAACAATGTTGAACATACAACAAACTACTGCATAATGGATAGAAGAACAATGGAAGAAATTTTGGAAATGATAGAAGGAATAATGAAAGAAACCTCAAAAATATAAGCAATAACGGAAGAAAATTTGGAAATGATAGAAGGAATCATGAAAGTAACTCCAGAATTAAAAAAGGTAATGAAGTTCAAAGAAATGTAGTTAATGAACTTCAAGAAGAACTTGATGAGGAATTTGTAAAGGAATTAACCACTGGATCTAAAGGAAAGTCAGTTGATTTAGAGAAGGGAAAATTGAAGTTAGGAATCAAGTTTGATTCAACCAAGTTGAATTGAGCTTTTTCATAGCACCAAAATTTGAAACTTCTTTTAGAGACTGAGTAATTATGAGTAGTGAGGTTGAGAGAAGATGTATCTAGAAGAGGTGAGATTGTAGCTAAGCCTGCCTTCAATTTGGAGCTTATTAGAACTAGTTACAAAGGAAATAAGAATTACTATTATAACCCAAAAAGTTTATTTTTTGACAGAAGATGAAATCTATGGTTTCACAAAAAATTTCATGAAGAAAAGTTTTGTGGAGCATTATCATGATGAAAGGAAGGTATGATTAACCTTAGGTAGCATTTGAAGATTAGATAGATGATTTTCAGTAGATATTTGATTTCTGAATGAAATTGATAACTTTTTCAATTTGGCAAAGTACACAATTAATGCAAGTTCAAGTTGGATAAATAGAGTAAAAACTTGATTATTTTGACATTGTGATCATCTCAAAAGCTTAGAGCACTCATAAGTGATTTGACAAGGCAAATTTGAGAAAAACCCTACTTTAGAAAAAGGTATTTTATCATTTTTTGCACAAAATTCTTTGATAAATTTATATTTTGTGAAATCACTGGTATGTTAGTAGTTCATAATGTTAAGGATAATGAGAGACCCAAGTTGAAGGTTACACCTATAAAACCCCTAGAAGGAAGCCTTAATTTGGCTCTATCAACAACTCTGAACAATGTAGTATATTTGGAAGACGTAGGAAGTTATTTAACTAGCAAGTTTGAAACCATTGGAAGTGAGTTTATGAACAAGTATATGGAAATTTTTTCAACCATGATATGAGTATGAAGCCTAGATTTGAACATCTAAAGGATTTGGACTTATTCAGATAACATTTCTACTGTGAACTTGATAACGTAGAATGGACCCAGATCATATTGAGCAGAATTCATAATGGGAAGTTTTGGATGGGAGACAATGTAGTTGACATTTCTTCCAACCTTATTCATGAGGTTACTAGTCTTAACAAACAAGGCAATGTACCTATTAGTGAGAAATTAGTTAAGAAAAAGGTTGAAAGTTATACTAAGGAGTTTATAATGGTAAAGCAATGGTGAAATGCACCATCAGACAACATGATGTGAGATTCTTGAGCCAAATCATTGTATATTCTATTTGTGCAAGTTCTAAGAGTGATGAATTGTCAACATGATTTATCTATGCAACCTACAAGATTTATGTTGAGAAAGAACAAGTGAATTTGAGTGAGATTTTGATTAGTACAACTCCTTGAGAATCTGGAGAAGATTAAGAGAACTAAGAATGGTGTATTCAGATTTTAGTCACTAATCAATTACATTTTCTTTCATGTACTCAAAATATTTCCATTTCTATCAATTACAAAGGTTATGAGTAGTGAAAGATGTACTATAAATAAGATAACAAATGTATGTAGAAGGCATCCTCCAGACAAAATCTTAGACGATGAAAACGTAATTATGAGAATATTCTAGAATGAGATGAAATAGAGATTCAAAATTGCACCTACAATTGTTGATAGATTTGAGGATGATATATGTTTTATGGTAGATAATGACCTAAAATATATTGAAGTAGTAGAACCTCTAGAAATATATCTTGATCCCTTGGGTTATGAATTGAGTGGTGATGTAGCTATTGGTTACATTGATCTATTGTTGAACTTTGGAAAGGACCAAGCATCTTATAGATTTTGAACATGTGAGGATATAACTTAATCAGCTTACAAGGCATCCTTGGAGAAAGCATCTCATAAGAAGATTGAGACTATAATGAAGAAATCATTAGTTGAGGCTAGTATGTCAAAAGGTGAATCACAAGTAGTTAGGCATACTATCTTGAGACTAAAGAAAATTGGTGAACAATGTGTGATGTATGTAACACCTCTATTAGTTGGATAAGCATTAGGTATATTTTATTGCAGTGACTCGTATAGAATAAATTATTCCATATACTGTTGTATCAGTCGAGCAACAAAGTGAAGCCAAAAGGAAGTTTGAAAGGTTAGTAGAAGTTAAGACTCATAAGTCAAAGAGAGTTAAGCAACTAGCTACCAGACCTTAGAAAAGGAAGAACAAATTGTTGACAATTGAAGATTCTAGTGAAGAAGATAATGAGGAACAACAAGTTAAAATGATAGAAAAGGTTATTGTTTCTAAATAGTCAAGAAGATATCAAGGAACTCCAAAGATGTCAACAAGATGGAAAGGTATTGTACATCAAATGTACTTTATCTCATAGGTTGACTAAAGTTTTGGACAATAAGATGGAAGGGAATTTGAGTGAGCTAGAAGCTTTAACAAGTTAGTTAGATCAACCCTCTAGCATAGTTGATAATTTTGAAGGACAAGTTTCCATTGTTCACACCGACATCAAGAAACTACAACTTGAGAAAGAGCTAATTTTGAGAAGAGTATCAGATTTCAAAGAATCTATTGCTTTGAAGCTATCATCTATTGAGAGACAATTGGAGGAATGTGTCAAAGAAAAGGACACTTATTCCAATTTCATATACTCTGATCTTAATGTAGTTAAGATTGCATCATATGCCTTATATGGAATTCTCACTATAGGTAAAGTAGTAAAGAACACATAGGAGAAAGGTATGGATAGTCTAAAGGAAAATTTTTGTGATCATATAAAGATGATATTAGCTTGAGGCAATGAGATATAAATTTTGATAGTTTTTGATAGCAGATAGACAAAACTTTTTGATAGCTTTTGGACATTTTGACCTTTTCCATTGATGTTAAAGGGGGAGAAGTTGTATGCAAAAATTGTAAGTAAGTCATGCATTATTTAGTCATGTTCAAAGAGGGATAATTTGTAGGATGAAGCATTTGTAATAGATAGTGAGTATAGTAATGTTGTAAGTTTTGGTAAAGTTTATGATACTTAGCCAAATTTCTTACTTTGTTGCCATCAATGCCAAAGGGGGAGATTTTTGACAATTGGCTATATGTAGATATGTAAATTTTTTCATTAATGTAAACACATGATGTACATGCTTGTAGTAAACCTTATAAATAAAGATACTTAGGTTTTTGGTAGTCATAAAATTCTCTAAGTATGGAAATGGTTTACAATAAAGTATTGTTTTGTATCTAACTTGTTTATATGATGTTATTCCTAAGAAATAAGATATATGGGAACATTATACATGTTGGTGATGATGTGTATAACCTTAGATATTAGTACAAAAGTATGAAATAAAGATATTTAAGATGTACAGAGCATAAGAATGAAAGGTAAAGGAATTTTTTTTTTTACAAAACAATTATTTGATCAATTAGGGATGACATCCTAGATGTTTACTCTAAGTTGGAAAAGTTTATTTTGGTCTTAGTAAACATAGCAGCAATTTTTGAAAGTGCATGGTATTTATACAAAGACATCTTGCAAGATTATTGTGTAGTAACATGCAAAATTTGTGAATGTGAAGTTTTGCATCATATATAGAAGTGAATTTTGATAACCTAATTTTGTGATCTGAGATCAAGCTGAGGTGAGAGATTAGTTGAAAGAAGGTATAGGATCCATACTTCTATATTCAAGGAACTTTAATCATAGGTTTGGGCAGTGAGCTCTTATTGCACTCATTGTACTACAACTCCTAATAGGGTTGGAATCTACTAATAGGGATTCAAAGTCTCCTAATAGGGAATCGCATGTACTAAATGAGTTTATAGACTCCTAAAAAGGTCCATCCTCTAACAATGAACATTTATTTAGTACATCATCTAGTAGGTATCATCCCCACTAGTGTTTTTCATTGGCTAGGGTTTTCCAAGTTAAAAAAATACGGTGTTATGAGTTTGTTAGTCTCAGAATGGTTTTGACATTTGAGTGCCAACACACTTAACCACTTTCTACATTGAAGCTGAGTACACTATGTATGTCGAGTCAAAATTCCACCAGGTGCCAAGTGATCTTTAGGTGCCAAGCAATCTTTAGGTGCAGAGTGAAGATCAAGTGCCGAGTGACTTCAGGTGTCGAGCACGATACAAGTGCTAAGTAATATATAGGTGCTGAGTCACAGATGATGCCAAGTACAATAGAATCACTACAGGAGTTGAGTGAGCTAGTTTCTTATATGTGTTGAGCATGAGGAATTGGAAAGTGCTGAGTAATACAGAATGTGCATATGAGATTAAAGAGGCACAAACTCAAATGTAAACTATTTTTATGGCCGACATATGATGAATCTCGAAGGATCTAAGTGATAAGAATGAATCTTTTGTATTTCCTATGCAATCTACATGCAACCAATACGAAAAATGGAGAAGGCATGCAACCAATAATGAAAGTACAAGGAATGAGTAGGAAATAAAGATTCAATATGGATCATAGATCCATACCTAACCTTAAGTATTTGAAAGTCTTTATAAGGAAGATGAAATCTCATTTTGAAGATGAGAGAAAAGAAGTGTATGAGGAAGACATAGTAAAACTCAGAGTAAAGAGTGAAAGGACTTAGAGGAAGAGAGCAACAATTAGATATTTAGTTGATCAGAACAAAGCAAGGGATACAAACAGATATTAGATTTTAGAGAATCAAGATCAAAAAGAGCAGATCAAGTGCCTAAATTCAGCAATTAAGGATTATAACCTATCTAGTTTATTATACCTAATACTCTCTAGGAATTCTATTATAAAGGAAATCCTATGTTGATAGGTTAGCTTAATAGCTAGGTTGTAGATCCTTTGAAGAGGTGATTAAATCCTTTAACCAGGTCACTATTGATACAGTATAAAGCCTTTAATAGGGTAGGCCTTTCACAGGGTAGATCATCAGAAGTGGTCAAAACAATTATTGTTGCAGTGATTTTGTGGGTATCATCCCCACCCTACTTTTACCTTCTTATTCCTAGAGGGTATCTGGGTTACCAAAATCTAGTATTATGTGTTGTTGATACATGTGTTTACTTTATGTTTATTTCATATGTTTACATGCATGGAATTTACTTTTAGTTAAAAGTTTTAATGATTAAAGTGTAATAATTTTGATTCACCCCCCACCTCTCAGAAGCATTCTTCCCATTTGAATATTTTAACAATTAGTATCAGAGCCTAGGTTCTCACAAGGAGAAGCCTAATAGCTTGGAGAAAAAGGTTAGAAGATGGAGGTCTTCAAACTTGAGAAGATAATAGAAAATCAAGTGATTGATGTTCACCTCGCTCTACACAAATTGGAGGAAGCCAGAGAAGAATTACAAAAATCTTTGAAAAGAAGGAAGGATATAGCCATAGCTGAAAATGATATAAACTACAAGGAGATTGATATCACAAAAGTGTTTGCCAATGGTGATACTAAAGAGTTTGATGCAACAATAGCAGAACTGATGGAAAAGAATAGATCTCAAGTAGAAGAAATCAGAACCTTGAAGATTGAACAAGAATCACAAGCCATAATGCTTTGTGAAGTGACTAAACAAAGGAAAAGAGTTATTGAAGAAAAAGCCATGATAGAAGATGACAAGAGAAATCTTACAAATAGATAGGAGGAAAAGACAATTGAGTTTGAAAGAATCTCAAACATGCAGCTAGAAACCTTAAGCCAGATGATGAATGCACATCATGAGCTGAATATGAAGGATATTGAGATCTCTACACTGAAGATGCAAAATGAACAATTGCAGAATGACTTGAGAAGAGAAAAGGAAAATTTTGAGAGTTTCAACAAACCCAATGAAGCCATCAAGTAATCTGAGTAGTTACTAAAATCCCTAAGGTCCAGTAATGACACTCAAGGATTAGGATATACTAGCACTGAAGAAGGAGAGCCATCCAAGATTGTAGAAGAAAGGAACAACAAAGGTAAGAACACAAAACCTACCTATCATTTCTATGGTAAGAAAGGACACACTTCTAATGTGTGTAGGAGCAATAATGCCCATCAGCATGATAACCCTAAGAGTGCAATCTATTTTCATAAGTGCAAGAAGCAAGGGCATCAAGCACATGAATGCAAAACTAGGATTATCAAGACACCAAGATTTGAAGGTCACTGCTACAATTGCAAGAAGTATGGACATAGAGCCTTTGAATGCATATCAAAGCCCATGTGGACATTAAATCAACCAAAAAATACAAAAGGCAATGGAAATCACTACTGTTGGGATTACAACACCAGGTATAGCTATCATTACTATTAGGAATATGGACATGTTCCTAAAAATTGCATAAGGACACATTTTAGAGGAAACTATAGCAGATGGTTGAATCAAACCACATGTTTCAGTTGCTTGAAGACTGGTCATATCAGTAGGAATTTCCCAACAAGGTCTAAGGCACCAAGTTCTGAGTTCAACAAAGGGAAGGCAAAGGTAGGCATTGAACACATCAGAGGAGAGATGAATAAGACATGGAAGAAGAAAAATGAGTGCAACACATCAAGTGAAGGGATCACTTCACCCAATGGGTCAAGTGATCACACTTCATCAAAATGAGCATGAATAAGGTGTATGGGATTGATATAAAAAGTTATATCATACACCAGTCCCAAGACAAAGAAGTATTGCAAAGAAGAAATCAGCATAAGCAAAGATGCCAAGTCAAAATTTGAAGTTCTTGCAAATACTATTGATTCATCCTCAAATGTCGAGTAAAGCCCCAATGTATGTCGAGTTGCTAATAGCGACTGAATTGATGGTTGATGCCAAGTTCAGAAATGTCAATTGAAGTTGAGTCATGTTGAAACCTTCAAGTGCCGAGTTTACAGCTGTACAAGCACTAAGCATTTAATCCTATGTTTTGAAGGGTATAAGGTCAAGTTTTGATCATTTATTGCCATTCAAATGCAAAGCAAAGATGAGAAGAGCGTAGGAGAGATCAAAGAACTGCATCAAATCCATTTACACAGATTTCAACAATGATTCATCATAAATTTTATTGATCAAAGGTATTTATAAGGTGCCGAGCTACGCAATGTTAAAGTTTTAATCTTTTAAAACCCTAGATTGGTATAATGGCTTCTAGTTCTAAGAACCCCAAGGGAAAAGAAGGTCATGAGGTTCAGCTAGTTAGTAATGAGGTTAAGCAAACCAAATTTAGGCCAATTCCAGAAGTCACCTACAAAAATGACCCTGCTAGCACATTATCCATTATTCCATCCAAAATAGTCATGGTGCAGGATGTACAAAAGTGTTATAAATGCAAAATTGGCACCATAGGTGATCTTGAAATATTCCAAGCCTATGAAAAACTATGTGAGATCAAGATTGTGAAGGATGAATTCCAGATAGTCAAGAGAAAGGGTTTGACCAATGCCCTAGTTTACCCTATAGGATTCAAAACTGAATGGATACGAATTGTTTTAAGCAAAATTCACGATGGATGTTTTTGGCTAGAACAAGGTCCAGTAAAGATTACAAAAAGGATAGTGCATAGGGTTATAGGTTTCCCAACCCTAGATTGCACTAAGACCTTGCACAGTGATTCCAAAGAGATCATTGAAAAGAATACAGGTGCAAAATGGAATAAGAGGGGTATGAATATTGATACTATCGCTGATCCTCTTCTAGACTTTTCTATGAGAATAATATCCCACAAATTCTATCAATCCAGTAGATTGAATAGCATGCCATGCATAGTTGTTGATGTAGCCTACAAACTGGTAAAGAGAGATCACACATATGATCTGTTAGAACTTTTCTTGCAACAAATAAATGAAAACCTAGGAGCAATAAGGAGAACAAAAGGTGCTCAATGAAAATTTGGTTCAATTCTTATGTGTATATTCTTCTATATTATGGAAGAGTTTCATTATATAGGAAAGGTAAATTGGAATCCTAACAAAACTATAATTACACAAATTAATGAGTTTATTGATCAGATGGGTGACAACTTTGAATCCCATATGACAAGCTATTTTGAGGATTTCAAGAAATCCATGAAGCAAAGGGTAAGAATACCAGTTTCCTTAGTGGAAAGACATATCAATGACATATGCTTCTTAGTTTATATCAATTTCACCTATATCCAAGTAGTAGTTCCAAGAACTAGATGTGGATGAAGCACTAGCAACAATCACTGCATTGCTTGCAGAGGAAACATACAAGTCTGCCAAGCCTTTTGGCACATATGATGTTGTTAAATCCAAAATAGAAATAGAGTTAAAGACTACCTCCATAATGAAGAAGAAAGATAAATTGGTGAAAAAAAAAAGAAGAAATTTGGTGAAGGAATTGAGGCTGAAGCAGAAGAAGAAGAAGAAGAAGATGATGATAATATTGAGGATGAACAAGGGAAAGGCCCAATGGAATTGACTCTAGGGCTAGGTGAAGATAAGGAGGAAGGTGTTGAGGAAGAAGAAGCTAAGGAAGCACCAACCCAAGTTGAGCCAAAGAAAAGAAAGGAAACATTACAACCTCCAGCCCAACCCAAAGCAAAGAAGGGTGTTAAGCCAACTCAAGCCAAGTCACAGATACTAGTCACAAGGGCTACCACAAGGGCATCTTCACAAAAGGCCAATGAACAAATCAAAGAGAAGAAGAAGGCCATTGAACAGACTAGTGAAGTGCTGAGAAAAAGAAGAAAATATGTAGCACAACCATATTGTGATGAGAAGGAGAGAACAGAGTCAGAAGATATCAGCCAATTTAGAGTGGTAAGTCATCCTCCCAAATCAGCCATAGATAAAATTTGTGAAAATATTAAGAATGTAGATTTTACTGATTTGAAAAGCATTGATTTAAACAAGCTAAGTAAAGAAGAGTAAAACAAAATAGAGGAATCAGTATATGCCATGATGGCTAGATTCAAGTATACAGCTCTAGAGCTAGACAATACCATGCCTAGAGAATTATATGAGATAATTGAAAACAAATGGAATTATTGTCTAAAAATTGAAAAGGAGATAAGAGAATCTACCTTAGCACAGGTGATGCCTAACCTAACAAGAGGTCAATTAACAAAGGCTAATAAGAAATATAGTGGCAATTTCACACCAAAGTATAGAGCCTTTAGTATCTTGCAAAACAAGATTGAAAATTGTTGTCAGTAAGTCAACAAAAATATGGAAGTTGATATATGGTTTAACTACTGTCAAGGATGGAGAAGAAGATCCCCTTGAGGGACAAAACATTGATCAAGAAGATAAGGCAGAGCCTAGTAAAGAAGAGAAGGTAGAAGAAAAGGTTATAGAAAAAGGAGAAGAAGAGAAGAAGGAAGAAGAAAAGAAAGATGGAGAGGAGAAAGAAAAAGGTGAGGAGGAGGAGACAAAAAAATAAGATGAAATGACAACAATTGAGTAGGAGCAGCAACAAGACCAGAGTGTGCAAGACACACAAATGCCACCTTCTAGCCCTCCTCATGTAACCATCACACCTGTAGACACTATAACTATAAAGGATGTTCCTGACATTTCTACTTAGAACATCAATCCTTTAACTATATAAGATCTCAAAAAGATCCTTGACCAATCCACGCAACAAGCAAAATTATTTACAAATCTAGTATTGGTCAGTATGGATGAATTACAAAAGGTCATAGCTGCCACAATTAGAGATAAGGTAAATACACAAGAACCACCTTCCATCATCTCTAAAGCTACTAGTGGTCAACTTCAAATGCAAATAGTTTTTTCTTCAAGAATAGTTGACACCATAGTGCAGAAGCTGAGTGCAGCAGGAGACAAAGAAATAGAACAAATAGGACAGACTATTACATCTGATCCTACATCACAAACATAAGGTGTACTTCCTCACATGTCTATAACCAAACAAGGTAGTAGATAGGAGGAGAAGGAAGCAAAGAAAACCCCGAAAGAGTAGGAGGCAATACAAACATTGATAAATTTTCCTACCGCGGGAACTCCTTCGAAATAGCCAAGCAATGATGCAATGCCACTGCAAATGTCAGCACCAAGATCAAGTACTACAAAAGTTGCAAGGGTGCTTCACTATGGAGACCCTGAATTAGATGAGGAGATAGTCATACCTAGTTATGACTCCAAAACAATAAGCATTGATCAAATCACTGAGGTATAAGAAGCATTGAATAGAAGAAAGAGGCAAGAGCTACTCATGAAGGAATATAAACAAAAGAAAACATTACATGAGATTAAGGACATCTTTATGGATTCCTTCAGCTTGTAGTCACCAGATGAGACAAAGCATATAATGGAACAATTGTCAAATATTGTTGACCAGGTGACAAATGAAGAGAAAGAAACTACTGCAAAACTTATGGAATGGTCTAAAAGGAAATTCCCAGGGAAAGTAAATGAGAAAATATACAGTGAAATTGCATGTTCCTAGGTTGAATTGGAAAAAATGATTGACAAAGTGAAAAAGGTACTTGAGAGTATATTCTCATTGTACAAAAAGTTGTGTGACTTTTCATACTTCACACAGGAGACAAGCCAAAGAATAATGAGCCTAGAGAGAAATCTGAAGATTTCAAGCATGTAACTACCAAAAAATCTAGTTCAAAGTGATAAGAACTTTAATCAAATGCTTCACACCCATAAAGAAGTAGCTGTGTTGATAGAAGAAGAGGCCACCATCAAGGCCAAACTGATACAGCTCCAATCTTCCATTACCCCACATTTGGAAGTACTCCATAAAGAACAAGCCTATGCTGAAATTGTTCTCAAGAAAGATCCTAATCTTTCTACTTTAGATGGACTTGTTCACCTTGCTACAGAGATTGCCATCCAACACAAGTCATTGGAAATTGCTTTGCATAATTGGGATGTAGCTCTCAAGATGATTATGGAGGTAAATAGTGCATTTTTGAAAAAATATGGTCTTAACCCTTAGTACCCTTTGACATTTGTATCAAAAAGGGGGAGATATAATAAGAAGAAATATAATAAGGGAGATATAAAAAAGGGGGAGATACATTGTATAACACAGGGATAGAGTACAGAAACAGGGCACAACTAAAGAGTATTAGATATATCAAAATTTTGGTTACAGGAATAGATGGCACAATTAGCTTAGGGGGAGTTATAAGAATCTTAAGGTCAGATAAATAATGCTTAGTTAAGTGTTTTTGATACTCATGTCAAAGGGGGAGATTGTTAGTCTCAAAATGGTTTTGACATTTGAGTGTCAACATACTTAACCACTTTCTACATTGAAGCTGAGCACACTGTGTATGCCAAGTTAGAATTCCAATGGGTGTTGAGTGATCTTCAGGCGCCGAGCAATCTTTAGGTGCCAAGTGAAGATAAAGTGCCAAGTGACTTTAGGTGCTGAGCATGATACAAGTGCCAAGTAATATATAGGTGTCGAGTCACATATGATGCCGAGCAGGATAGAATCACTATAGGAGATGAGTGAGCTAGTTTCTTATATGTGTCGAGCATTAGGAATTGGAAAGTCCTGAGTAATATAGAATGTACATATGAGATTGAAAAGGCACAAACTCAGATGTAAACTATTTTTATGGCCAACATATGATGAATCTTGAAGGATCTAAGTGATAAGATCAAATCTTTTGTATTTCCTATGCAATCTACATGTAGCCAATAAGAAAAATGGAGAAAGCATGCAACCAAGAATGAAAGTGCAAGGAATGAGAAGGAAGTAAAGATTCAATATGGATCATAGATTCATACCTAACCTTAAGTATTCGAAAGTCTTTATAAGGAAGATGAAATCTGATTTTGAAGATGAGATAAAAGAAGTGTATGAGGAAAACATAGCAAAATTCAGAGTGAAGAGTGAAAGGACTTAGAGGAAGAGATCAACAATTAGATATTTAGTTGATTAGAACAAAGCAAGGGATACGAACAAATATTAGATTTTAGAGAATCAAGATCAAAGAGAGCAGATCAAGTGCCTAAATTCAGCAATCAAGGATTGTAAGCTATCAGGTTTATTATACCTAATACTCTCTAGCAATTGTATTAGAAAGGAAATCTTATGTTGATAGGTTAGCTTAATAGCTAGGTTGTAGATCCTTTGAAGAGGTGATTAAATCCTTTAATAGGGTGACACTTAATGAAAAGTTTTTGTGTATCCTTTAACCAGGTCACTATTGATATAGTGTAAAGCCTTTAACAGGGTAGGCCTTTCACAAGGTAGACCATCAGAAGTGGTCAAAACAATTATTGCTGCAGTGATTTTGTGAGTATCATCCCCACCCAGTTTTACTTTCTTATTCCTGGAGGGTTTCTGGGTTACCAAAATCTAGTATTATGTGTTTTTGATGCATGTGTTTACGTCATGTTTATTTCATATGTTTACATGCATGCAATTTACTTTCAGCTAAAATTTTTAATGGATAAAGTGTAATACTTCTGATTCACACCCCTCCCCCCCTCTCAGAAGCATTCTTCCCATTTGAGTATTCTAACAGAGTTCTCTTTATGCATGGTTACTTTAACTATTCAACATTACTTGTTTACTTTCTTATGCATGGTTCAAAGTAATTAATAATATCTAGTTGGCAACAAAAGTTTGTAGAATATTAGTTCATCCCCCTTAGTATTCCCTATTTCTAACAATTGGTATCAGAGCACAGTTACTTAGAAGAGACTTAACAGCTTGAATAAGATCCCTATGGATATGGAATGGTTGATGAAGACCTTGAAGAGACACTTGAACAAATTGATCTCCTTACCAAAGAAAGAGATAAGCTGAAAGATAGATACGAAGACTCCAAAGTATACATTGGACAACTGAAGGACAAGATTGACCATCTCAAATCCAAGCTTGAATCTACTAAATTTGAAACTAGTGATGATGAATATTTAGAACTAAAGATAGAGTACACAATCTTGGAGCATGAATTGAAGATTACCAATCTAAAGTTGAGTTTTAGGGATGATCCTAGCAAAGTTGAATCTAATTTGAAGATTGAAAATTAAGATCTTAGAGTAAATCTAGCAAAGAGGACATCTAAATTTGAAACATTAAAATGACATCATGAAGAACTTCATAAGTACAACACTATTGTGAAAGGTGAACTAACTCATCTAAATTTGAAACATTAGAAGGACATAATGAAGAACTTCATAAATACAACACTATTGTGAAAGGTGAACTAACTTAGTGCAAGCTATAGCTTGAAAATCTTTATTCTCGTAGAGAAAAGATTGATGAATCAATGGCAATACAAAGACCTACCTATGATATGACTAGTCTTGGTCACCTATTTAACATGTCTACAAAGAAACTTGAAAGTGAATCAAATCTAAAAGAAAAAGATAAATCTGATGATAAGATTGAATCTAGTCAATCTTTTGATCAGTCTAAAGAAGTTGAACCAAAGAAGGAAACTAAGAAATTAGATGAACCTAAGCAAGTGGAATCTCCTAAGGAAACTAGGTATAAATTTAGAGGTAAGTGTTTTTCATGTAATGAAATAGGTCATATGAAAAGAAATTTTACAAATAAGTCATTTAATCATGTTATGAATTTTTATTATAATTGCCATGGTATGGGTCATAAAGTAATTGATTGTAAGAAGCCTAACTATGATATGATAAAAGGAATAGAGGAATATTTAGAAATACTAACTCTGTAGATAGAAGAAGGTCTAATATGAGGACATCAAGAGAAAGAAGACCCTATGAAAAAAGAAAGTAGATCATGTGTTATAAGCGTAAAAATTTTGAACACATAGCTCAGAACTGTCAAGCACCTATTGGTCAACAAAATCCTAGAAGTAGGACCCTAGTATGCCAGTTATGCAACAACTTCAGACATACAACAAAGTACTATAGAATGGATAGAAGACACAATTTAAGAAATTTTGGAAATTATAGAAGGAATAATGAAACAAACTTTAGAAATAGAAGCAATAATGGAAGAAAATTTGGAAATGATAGAAGGAATCATGAAAGTAACTCCAAAACTAACAAGGATAATGAAGATCAAAGAAATGTAGTTAGTGAGCTTCAAGAAGAACTTGATGAGATAGTTGTAAAGGAATTAGCCATTGGATTTGAAGGAAAGTCAGTTGATGCAGAGAAAGGAAAATTGAAGTTAGGAATCAAGTTTGATTCAACCAAGTTGAATTGAGCTTGTTCACAACACTAGAATTTGAAATTATTTTAGAGATCAAATTATGAGTAGCGAGGTTGAAAGAAGATGTATCTAGAAGAGGTGAGATTGTAGCTAAGCTCGCTTGCAATTTGAAGCTTATTAGAACTAGTTACAAAGGAAATAAGAGTTACTATTATAATAGAGAAAGTTTATTATTTGATAGAAGATGAAATCTATGTTTTCAAAAAAAAATTGTGGAGCATTGTCATGATGAAAGGAAGGTATGATTGACCTCAAGTAGCATTTGACAATCAGACATATGATTTTGACTAGATATTTGATTTCTGAATGAAATTGACAGCTTTTTTTGATTTGGAAAAGTATGCAACTAATGCAAGTTTAAGTTAGATAAATAGAGTACAAACTTGATTATTTTGACATTGTGATTATCTTAAAAGCTTAGAGCACTTAGAAGTGATTTGACAAGGCTATTTTGAGAAAAATCCTACTTCAGAAAAAGGTATTTTATCATTTTTTGCACAAAATTTCTTTGATAAATTCATATTCGATGAAATCATGGTTATGTCAATAGTTCATAATGTTGAGGATTATGAGAGACCCAAGTTGAAGGTTACTTTAGTGAAACCCTTAGAAGGAAACCATAATTTGGCTCTATGAACAACTCTGAACAACATAGTATATTTGGAAGATGTAGGAAGTTATCTAACTAGAAAGTTTGAAACCATTGGAAGTGAGTTTATGAACAAGGATGTGGAATTTTTTTCAACCATGATATGACTATGAAGCCCATATTTGAACATCTAAAGGATTTGGACTTATTTAGATATCATTTCTACCATGAACTTGATAACAAAGAATGGACTTAGATCATATTGAGCAGAATTCATAATGAGAAATTTTGGATGGGAGAAAATATAGTTGACATTTCTACCAACATTTCTACCAACCTTATTCATGAAGTGACTAGTTTTAGAAAACAAGTCAATGTACCTAATTGTGAGAAATTAGTTAAGAAAAAGGTTGAAAGTTGTACTAAGATAGTTTATAATGGTAAGGCAATGGTTATCAACATCATTAGATAATATGTTGTGAGATTCTTGAGCATAATCATTGCATATTCTATTTATGCAAGTTCTAAGAGTGATGAGTTGTCAATGGGTTTTATCTATGTAGCCTACAAGATTTGTGTTGAGAAAGAACAAGTGAATTTGAGTGAGATTTTGAGAGTACAACTCCTTGAGAATCTAGAGAAGATTAAGAGAACTAAGAATGGTGTATTCAAATTTTAGTCACCAATCAATCACATTTTCTTTCATGTACTTAAAATATTTCTATTTATATTAGTTAGAGAGATTATGAGTAATGAAAGATGTACTATGGATAAGATAATAGATGCATGCAAAAGGAATCTTGTAGATAAAATCTTGGACAATAGGAACCTGATTATGAGAACATTCTAGAATGAGATGAAATAGAGATTCATAATTACACCTACAATTGTTGATAGATTTAAGGATGATATATGTTTTATGGTAGATACTGACTTAACACATATTGAATCATTAGAACCTTAGGAAACATGTCTTGATCCCTTTGGTTATGAATTGACTAATGATGTAGCTATTGGTTACATTGATCTACTATTGAACTTTGGAAAGGACCAAGCATCTTACAGATTTGGAACATATGAGGAGATAACTCAATCAGATTACTAGGAATTCTTAGAGAAAGAATCTCATAAGAAGATAGAGACTATAATGAAGAAAGCTTTAACTGAGGCCAATATGTTAGAAGGTGAATCATAGTCAATTTGGCATACTATCTCTAGACTAAAACAAATTGGTGAACAAGGTGTGATATATGTAGCACCTTTGTCAGTTTGGCAAGCATCAGATGTATCAGAGAACAAAGTATTCCATATGCTATTGTATTAGCCAAGAAATGTAGTGAACCCAAAAGGAAGTCTAAAAGGTTAGTAGAAGTTGAGACTCATAAGTTAAAGAGAGTTAAGCAACTAGCTACTAGACCTAAGAAAAGGAAGAAAACATTCAAAACTAGATGTTATGCATACAATAAGTATGGACACATGATGAAGGATTGCAAAGGTAATATTGATACAAATCACTTCATTGGATATTTTTTCAATTTCTTTATTTATGGACACAAATCACATGAATGAAAGAAGCCTGATCATAGATCAAATATGAGGAGAAATGAAATGACTAGCATGATAGATATAAAACCTTTGAGGATGAACAATATCATCAATAATGGAGTTATGTGCGACAAAATGAAACAATTTTAGATACATTACTAGATATTGAAGATTATAGATTAATTAGTTTGGACCGAGGTATGGGAATTTAGTTATTACATGTCATATTTTCAATAACTTGGTACATACTATTATATTGTGTAGATTTAATAGATTCATGTAAAACATGGGAACACCTAACGTTAGAAGGAACAATAATATTGGAAGATGAAATGTTAATACAAACATGGCACAATATAAGAATTGATAAATCATTTATGAGAGAAGCAAGTATGGTGAAAATAAAAGTATGGAAGGAGAAGACACAAGATTGTACAATGATCAAGGTAGATGCAACCCTATCACTAGGCCTTCTACCTGAGTTTTAATTTCTTTCATGGCTATAAGGGGAGTACTTTACTAGTAAATTATCAGACCCTAAAATTATATAATTAAGATATGCAAAGTTGGTTTTACATATCTTAGGCATAATAGAACCTAAATCTTAGTTTACATATGCAAAGTTAGAGGATTCAAAGATAGCTAAGTAAATTGGTGTATTCTATAAGTTTCATCATCTTTTTTCACTTTCACATATTGTATTTAATGCTAAAATGTTTTTGCAAGAATTTAAGGGAAAATTTAAGTTTATTCTTTATAATTTGAGTGTAGAGATAGGAAAAAGAGCTTGGAGTGTGATTGCAAGGTAAATTGGGAGCACTTATAGTAATTTTTTTGGATGCCCTAACAAAATTGTAAAAGAGGTATTTAGTCTATTGTGAAGTAAAGTGAAGCTTTCAGTTGCAGTTGTTTGTAAGGTTTGGTAGTCATGGATAAGCCATACCTTTATAAATTAAATGATAAGCCAAGATATTAGTTTAAAAAGAACCCTAGTTATCAATGGAAGATGACCCAAGTGGTGCATTTTTACTAACCCTATGAGGTTTACTGCACATAAGGGACATTAGGGCCTACATTCACTATAATTTATAGACAATTGGAGATTGATACAAAGGTCTAGGGCTAGGAAATGTTTACAATGATGATAAGTCACTGAAATATGATTTGCACATTTAGCCAACCTAAATATTGTGCACTATGTATATTATGATGGATTTGAGGAAAAAGAATGGATTAGAAATATTTTGAGAAAAATTCATGATGGTATATTCTAGATAGGTGACCAACCCAAAATAATAACAAAAGAACTAATACACCTAGTGACTAGCTTAGAAAATGTTGGTATAGTTTCGATAGCTACCAAGTCAATGCAAAATGAAGTAGAAACAAAATATAGGGACTAAGTGAAATAGAAGGGCTATGACATTATGAGACATAAGAAAGATATATGTGATATTAATTTCTAAGATACTTGGTTATAAGATTTACTACAACACATGACATAATTCAGTTCAAGCAAGAGTTATTAAAACTTCTTATAAGATGGTTGTAGATAAAGAATACTTTATTATATGCAAGATTTTTAGTCAATAGTTACTTGAAAATTTGAGAAGAATCAAACATGACAAAGCATCATCCATTCAGATTTAGATCACTAATCATACATATGCTCTTCCATATCATACAAAAATTTCCTAACAAGCACCCTAAAACATGGGTAAATGACAAATGTACTATGGAGCTTATCATTGATCACTACAACATGAAGTACAAAGGTGATGTCATAGAAGAAATATTTGGAAAGATCAAGAAATTTCAAAAGGATATGAAATAAGGATATAGGATTCCAAGGGAAGTAGTGGAAATTTATGTTGGAACTATTTATTTTATGATAGAGATTGATTACACACGTATGGAAAAATTTGAACCAAGAGAGATCTTCATACATTTTATTGTTTATGAAGTAACTCAAGAATTATTGGAAAGTTATGAAAGGTAATGATTGATTCACCCAAGGATACAACTTGTGAGAGTCTAGGAACTTACCCAAAGAAATCCAATTCAGATAGGGAACAACTATATGTTGTAGACTAACTGGCAATCAAATCAGTTGACAAAGTCAACAAGGTTTTGTCATTGTTGGCAATACTTAGGAAGAAAAGAAAAGTAGTAGTAAGGCATAACCTATAACACATGAAAATGTGCTATTATCACTCACATAAGTAGTCTAAGTCTAAGAATGTATGAGACTCCAAGAAAGATGAAGGAAAAGGTGATCCACTTAGACAATTGATGCTAAGTGGGAAAAGAAAAAGAAAATCTAGCATGGACATTGTGTTGAAAACTAAGAAAGAAAATCATGACTATCTAGCCATGAAGAGATTAAGAGTGTAGTCTATGCTATATTAAATGGCAAGGGGAGTAGAAATCAAGTAACAAGTAGAAGAATTTGAATTTGAATTCATACAAGCTAGAGAAAATTATTAAAGGTACATGACACCCATAATCCTATACTAAAACACAACATCTAATAGGAGTGACACATGTTTGCAATGGGAAGAGAAGCTATTAGTAAGGTGACAATTCAAATTTTGAATTCATAATTTGAGATTTCTAAATGAAGTTGAAAGAGGAATATAGGAGTTCGAATAAAAGGAGAAAAATTTAAATTTCCAAAGTTATTAACCATAGAGCTAGAGAGAGTCAAGCTAAGATGAATCTCAAAGAGGAGAAGAAGAGTGACAAGAGAGGTCATTTCCATAAAAATATTGTAAGAAGGAGCCTAAGAGAAGCCTTCAAGATAGAACAACACAAGGATGTCATGTGCAAGAGCTTGAAAATGCCAAGTGCACTAGTGATCAAAGTCTAAGGATTGTAAAGATAAGAGGAGGAAGAGCATAGTTGTAGACTGGTCAAAAGAGCCAATGAGAGATATACTTTGAGATAAACTAAGTAGCTGAAATGTTTCATCACTTTCCTATTATTTTCTTACCTTTGGAACAATAAAATCCAAATGAAGGTGGACCCTTGCAAGTTCTTTATATAAATACCCTAACATGGTGACACATTGACTTGTGTTCTAAATCCCTCTAACCAAGTTTCTCCTAATAGGATAAGATCCTAAATAGTCTTGTCTAAATCCCCTAACAAGGTGATACCTTACAATGTCATTGTAATCTTTAAATAGGGATAAACTCTTGACTGGGCACACTTTAGAAGAGTTCAAAATTTGTGAGGATCACCTCACACTACATGGATTTTACCCTAGTTGGGTTTCCACAAGATAAATATTGTGTTATGTGTTGTTATTTTAATATTTTATGTTTTTTTATGTTCAATGACCTATAACCTACACTAAACCACAAGTTGAAGTAAAGTGTGATTCAAAGTAAAAGGCTATAGCTAGTGAGTATACTAATTCACCCCCCCACCCCTCTTGATTACTTGATTTGTAGTTGGGACCATCAATTGGTATCACAACTTATTTCCTCAAGAGAAGAGAGTTTATGTTAGTGTCAATGTTGATGGTATTCCTTGGGAGGAGTATCCTAAGCATAGCTAGAACACTTGGGGAGATTGTTAGTATGATTGACATGTTGTATTCATGACTTTTTTTGTCATTGATGTCAACATAGTAGTCATTCTATGAAGACTGGCAGAGTAGAAGATAAAGATCGTGGTTGTACGGATAGTATTTTCATTATCTAGAGACACTCAGTTAAGGACATATTACATACTATGTCATAATAGAAAGGTCAAGTGCATGTAATATAAGTCAAAGAAATATGCAAGTTTTATGTTATATATAGAGAGAAATGTAGAGACAGAGTGCCTAGAAAGTAGTTTTTGATTATCCTATTATATCTTTGAATAGATATATAATCTAGAGATGCACATTTATATAGTGATAAAGGACAATCTAATGATGATGTTAGCAAGTTCACATGTCCAAGAGTTACATGTATAAGAAGTTGTATAGAGTGTGAACTGATAGTACTATATGGTTACAAAATAATTAATTATCTTATTATCATCCTATTATAATTAATTAGGAAAGCTTGAAGGCCGACTCAAGGAATTATTTTGGGGGCCTGATATAAAGGAAAGTATTTTCCTTGTTTGTAAGTATGAAGATGTATGAGAAGTTATCAAAGAAGTGAAAATAAGAGCAGAGTATTTGGTAAATGTGAGTAAGTGATCCAAGGGATTATTGGATGCAAATTTCATGATCTGGTATTGAGATCAAAAGGAGCAAAGGTCTAGTTGATAGGATAAAGAAAGAGGAAGGAGTAGTGCAATACAATTCTATTATTCTATAAGGAATAATATAGAGATCATTTGGATAGTGGGTTCATTGTCCTTTCCCTTAAAGCTATTTGGATAGTAGGTCCATCTTCCTTCCATAACTCCTAAGAGGGTTGGAATCTCCTAATAGGGATTCAAAGTCTCCTAATAGGGATTTATATGTACTAAATGTATTTCATAGACTCCTAATAGGGTCCATCCTCTAACAAGGAATATTTATAATAGTACATCAACCTATGGGTACCATTTGCACCCGGGGTTTCCCTCTAATCAAGGGTTTCCTTAGTTAACATATCTGATGTTATTGTGCATGAGTATCTTATTGTGGTTTCTATTTATACTTCTCATATGGTTAAGATTTAATAAGGTTGATAATTTTGATAATAGTTATATAACTAATTCACCATCCCCCCTCCCTCTCTTAGTTATATTGGTGGACTATATATTATAACAATTAATATCAGAGCTTCAGGTCCTTGAAGAGATTTCTTAACAACTTTGGGAGATCAATAGTGATTCTTTTTAGAAAGGATAGTTCTAAGTTTGATGGGGTCAACTATGATAGTTGGAAGGATAAGATGAAGACTCATCTATTGTCCATGGGCCTAGGATATTGGCTATTGATAAAAAGTAGCAAAATAATTGTGGAAGAAGAAAAGCTTGAATAATGTAGTGAAGAAGAAATAGATTTATTTATGTGTAAAATGAGAGACATAGAAGCCTTACTATTAACTCTTCCAGAGAATGAATATAGTCAGGTAAATAATATATTAACATCTTATGAAAAACTTTAGAATATACTTTTGAAGGAGATAAACATACAAAAAAGGGTAAGATTGCAGAATTGGATTTGTGCATTTCAAGATGCTAAAATGATGGAAGATGAATCTATAAGAAGCTTTATTGGTAGGACATTTGAAATTGTTGTAGGAATTAAATCATATGGTGGGACCAAAGAAGAAGATGAGATTTTGTAGAAGATCTTGAAAACTCTGAAACCACCATTAAAGGAAGTAGCACAAATGATTGAACTTTTGATACCTTATACTGAGAAGTTCTCTGCAAAAAATTTTCTTGGAATATTGGAAGTAACAGAAGCCGAATTGAGACAATCAAAAGAATTGACAAGAGTGTAGATAGATTTCAGTTCCTTGAGTGTTCATCCATCCCTAACTAGAAGTGAAAGCAGACATGGAGATTTTTTAGTAGTATTAGAACCAAATGGGATGAAGATAAGAAGATTGAAGAAGGTATATCCCTTCTTGTAAGGACATAACTAGATGGTAAGAATATTTTCAAATGTTGGACTTGTAATGAATTTGATCATTATGCATCTAAATATCCTAAAATAGAGAAAAAATTTAAGCCTAGAATATTTTTATATGTTAATGAAGATGAGAAACTTGATGAAAAAGTTCGAAGTGAAAGTGATGATGAGCTAGGATTCATAGCTATAAAGGAAGATGTTCTTGACATAGAAATTAGAGAAGATAAAGCTCTAGTTTCCCAAGTTGGAAATAAATCTAATTGGATAATGGATATTGGATGTTCACATCACATGATTGGTGATATGAACAAATTTGTTAAATTTAGAAATCATGTTGGAGGTATTGTTAGAGTTGGTAACAATGCAACCTATTACATTATAGGGATATGATCTGTTACTCTTAATGGAAAGACTAACACTGATGATGTTTAATTTTTTTATGGTTTAAAGCATAACTTGTTGAGTGTTGGATAGTTGGTGGATAAAGGTGTTGAATTTGATGAAAGATCAACTCCACAACTCCCAAGAATCACCTGCATGCAAACACCCATCACAGAAAGAAAGAAGCAAAAACTATGGAGGTTGGAATTTTTAAATCCATAGATGAGACATTATTGATGAGAAAAAAGAGAGTTTTCTATTATCAAAAGTGATTTGGTTAATAATTACAAAGAGAGATCATCCTTATAAAGGAGATGAAAACCCTAAAAAGGTATAACCTAGGTTACATCATACTAATTAATAAAAGAATTAATTATTAGATGCTAAAGTTTAGCTTAAGAAAATTAGAGTTAATTAGGAAATATCTAATTACTCTAATACCCCCCCTTAAGATAAACTTAGGGAGTAACTAAAAACCTAGAAACTACTATAGAAAGTAGATTTGGGTCCTTCACAAAGTATGATAAGGTACCCAAGCACAACCAAATCTCTACAAAGAGGAGAAATAGAGAAAGCCACAAGGGAAAAGCCCTACTTCAAAAAGAGATGAAAAACATGTTGAAAGAAACTAGTGAAGGATTGAAGAAGCCTCCAAACTAGGGAATGTCCTAGAAGATAAGAGCAAAAAATGATCATGAAGAACACCATTGAAGCATGTAGAAACTGCAAAGCTCTGTCAAAAGTAATAGTTGATATGAAGAACCTCCACTAAAATAGAACCTAACCAGGTCAAGAAGACTATAATCTGCATCAAATTAGGAGAAACACAAAGACAAAAAACTAAACTCAAAGATATAGATGGCATGAAACACCAAAGCATGAAGAATTGATCAATCAAACATGAAAGGTTGCAACCAAAGTAGGAATGAAAAGAAGAGTGTCTATATGGTAAATGGTCCATCTCACCAAAATTCATAGGTACTTTGCTAATACATTTTCCTAGTACATAGGAACAAATACTAAATGTATAGCTCAGCCCATTGAACCAAGCAAGTATGAGAACAATAGAAGAACCCCCTATAATGGAGAAAATGGTAAGATGATAGGAAAATAGAAAAATGGTCCAAAAGAACTACATATCAAGGAACCAAAATCAAGATGAAAAAAAGAATACACATTTGTGTACTAAGGTGATCAATCTCAAACATGTCATAGAAGGGAAGCTCACTAGACAAAGGAAGATGAAAAAAAAGGTAGAACATCAACTCCCCATGGCACTTTAATCATGAATAGTGCATGTATAATAAGGCATAAGATATAGTGAATCCCAAGAATACAATAATTTGCATAAGTATCCTCAAATGACACTACTTAAATCAGAAGGCAAAATAAGGCAATAATACTTAAATAAAATAAAAAAGATGAAATATGGCACTTTATCTTAGTGCGTTTTCAAGAATTCCTACAAATGATGTCTAAATAGACCAAAAGAGACATAAAAATAATACAATAGATAGTACAATTCATGATAAATCATCTAAAGCAACAAAATTGATCTTCGAATAATATCAACCAAGATATCCACTAGAATACAAAAATGAAAAAGACAGAATAGAATGTGCTTGGATCATAATCTGGAAAAACAACCAACATCACTAGAAAGACCTTTCCAACAATATAAATAATTCACAATTCAGAGATTGGATGCTCAAGATATGTCTCCTAGAGTGAAAAACTGTACCCTTGACTTTGATAGAAGAAAAAGCCATAAAAAAGGATCACAATTGAAAATAAGCTATACCACTATGATAGGCTCAGGACCATTTAATAGAGTCTGTATGCCTAAGATATGAGAAAAAATGCAAAGGGAGGTCCAAACAGAGCTAGAAGAGGTGACAAGATATGTTGATGCAATACTAACATGGTGTTGATGTTAGCAAGTGAGAAGCCCAACTTTGATGGTCAAATGACCATTGAGCTAAACAAATAAAAGAAAAATGACCCCTACTAGAAAAAATATCTAGTTGTTCTAGAAACATGTGCTAAGCAAATAGTCGATGCCAAAAAAAAATCTGGTGGCCAAGTAATCATGAGTTTGAAAAAATTGGATGTGGGAGAATAATAAAAAATTAAAACTCCCCTATTAATCTTTAAAAAATATCATGCCATGCTTAAAAAAAACTATAGTCCCCATGAAAAATGTGCCACTGATTATGTAGGTATGATTAGCTGACTAGAGTGAAATTAATTTTAAAAGTTGATCCCAATAAATCATGGGCACGAGACTGAATCTACTATACTGCAAACTAGATTGAACTAGGACTAAGGCATATTACAGGGTTCCAAAGATAAAAACACATGTAGATCCACATTTAAACTCCAAAAAAGGCCACACATAACATAAATATTTGGGCATAGACAATGACAAGCATGTGCAATGGAAAGGATGGAGGGCCTGTGAATGATGACATTAGAGGGGGTTAGTCCAAACCTCCTAGTCTCATAAAAATTGCCAATAAAGGTCTCCAAACCACCCATAGTCCCAAAAACCACCATTAGAATTGGTAAGAAAATATCCAAAGATGAGGGAGACTACAAGTAGCTAATGTGGAGGAATCATACACCAAAATATCATGCCAATAAACTTTTTCTAGCTAAGCCCATTCAATCAAATAAACCTTGTGCTTCATGCCATGCAAAAATAGGTTGCTAAGCTTGGAGAGGACTATCGTCAAAGTGCCATTATCTTTGCATTGATCATCTATGCACCATCAAAATTGTTAGTGCCAATAAGCCACTATCAAAGGCGGTACCATCAAAAGCTATATACCTAAATTGAAACCAACAATCCATCATGAGCCAAAAACTACCATAAATAAAGAGGCTAGAGAATCTCACAACCCACAAAATGTTGCCTTTCAAAATAAATGTCTCCAAACAATACCCAACCAGCTAAAATTCTTGCTAAAGATCATAAAAGTTCTAGCCAAATATGCATGAATTGAATTAAAAATACACGAGGGCAATGCAAAATCTATGACAACCAAAAAAGGTGGTCCACCGATCATGCCACGAGGCCATTGACCAATGGCCAATTCCAAAAAATCATTAAGAAAAGCACTTGGAATGTGTAAGAATGCACTACCCAAGGTGATTTTTGTATGTTTGTCAAGAAGAAAATCCACATACATGGGGAACAGTCACTAGTAGGGCTCAATCATAGAGTGCGGTTGTTCACACAAAATGGAGTTTGTTGACATTCATTAGAGCATGGGTGTACGAAGGAAATTGGAAGGGGCACTTCCAAAGACATTTTTCAACCTCCCAAATACAAAATTGACAAGAAAAAAAATCACCACCTCATTTTGTGTGCCCAGGTCAATGAAAATGGTCTGGGCACAAATATTTTTTTTCCTTAGATTTCAATAGCATCCAAAAAGGATGTATTTTATATGGAAATAGGGATTTTTGAGCACTTTAAGTTGAATAGTGATGTTTGTTTGAGCTCAATGTGCTCCAAAAAATAGGTCCTCCCCAAATCCAATACAAAATCCTCTAAAAGCCACATATCTAAAAATTGATGCCAAATCTCTCACAAACAAAATAGAGGCATGAAGATTTAAAGCTCTAATACCATGTTGAAGTTGATGAAAGATCAACCCCAGAGCTCCCAAGAATCACCTAAATGCAAAAATCTATCACAAAAAGTGAGAAGTAAAAGATATGGAGGCTAGAATTACCAGATCCATAGATGAGACATTCTTGATGAGCAAAAAAAGAGATTGCTATTATCAAAAGTGAATTGGTTAATAATTACAGAGAGAGATCATCCTTATAAAGGAGATCAAAACCCTAAAAAGGTCTATCCTAGGTCATGTTGGGCCCATTTACCGTTGCACCAAAAGCCATGACTGTTAGTGAACATGGAACACCACATAATTAACCACCTGTGGGCAGGGGAGCGCATCGCATCACCCAACAATCTCCCCCTCGACACGCATACCAGGTGCTTATGCGGGTCGGGAAGGCACCGGGGAGATTTGAACCCATGACCAAGCCAAAACAAGGCTCTGATACCAATTGTGGGGCCCATTTACCGTTGCACCAAAAGCCATGACTGTTAGTGAACATGGAACACCACATAATTAACCACCTGTGGGCAGGAGAGCGCGTCGCATCACCCAACAGGTCACATCATGATAATTAATAAAATAATTAATTATTAGATGCCTAAAGTTTAGCTTAAGCAAATTAGAGTTAATTAGGAAATATCTAATTACTCTAATAAAAGGTTATCAGTTGCAATTCACTGAAAAGACCTGCATTATCAAAGATAAAGATGGAAAGTTAATTGGAATAGGTACAAGATCTAGAGGTAATGTATTTCAATTGAATCCCATTGAGATGACATGTTTGGTTTCTAAAGTGGATAATAGTTGGTTATGGCATAGGAGGTTTTGTCATATAAACTTTGATAACATTGTGAAGGTTAATAGCACATTTGTAGTTAGAGATCTACCTAAGATAATTAAGCCTACTAATGTTGTCTATAAAGAATGTATCATGGCTAAGTAGAAGAAGGTATCATTTCCTAGTAATAAGTTCACCACTATAGAGAAGTTGGAGATTGTTCACACAGATTTGAGTGGCCCTACCAGGACAAGAGGATTCTATGGAGAAAGATATTTTATGATTTTTTTTGATGACTTCACTAAAATGATGTGGGTAACATCTCTTGAAGAGAAATCTGAAGCATTTGAGAAGTTTAAGATATTCAAGAATAGAGTCAAGAATAAATCCATTGTTAAGATAAAATGTTTGAGATCTAATAGACGAAGAGAATTCACCTCTAGAGAGTTTAACATGTTTTGTAAAGAGAATGGAATTAAGAGATAGTTATCTTCACCCAAGACTCTTGAGTAGAATGGAATAATAGAAAAAATAGATTAGTATTAGAAGTAGCAAGACCAATGTTGTTTGAGAATGATGTATCCAAGACATTATGGAGAGAAGTGGTCAATATGATAGTATACACCATGAACAAAGTACAGATCATAAAAGGTATGAACAAGACACCTTATGAATTATGGTTTGGTCATACACATTTAGTAAAGTATTTTAGAAGTTTTAGAAGTAAGTGTTATATAAAGAGAGATGATGATGTGGTAAGTTTGATCCAAGAAGTGATGAAGGTATGTTTCTTTGTTATTCATTGAAAAGTAAATCTTACAGATGTTTTAATCATAGAACCAAGACAATTGTTGAATGTGCAAATGTAAAAATTGATGAAAAGTTTGGAATTAAGGAAAAGATGATGGATTACAATTATGATGAAGAAGAATAAACTTTTAGAGAAAATGTTGAAGTATTTTTTGAGACCAACAATGATCTATAGAATGATGTGCAAATTGTTGAGCAAAGAGGAGAATAGAGATCTAAACCAAGAGAAGAGATAAGAGTTGAGTTAGCAACTCCTACCTCTAACAAGAACTTGACAAAGAATCACCCCTAGAGAAAATAAATATAAGAAAAGACAAATGAGTGGTGAAAAAGGAATAGAGTTAATGAGAAAATATGTTTGATTTCTCAAGTTGGACCTAAGAGTACAACTGAAGCATATAAAGATGATAATTGGATTCAAGAAATAAAGGATGAATTATATTAGATTGTGAAGAATGATACATGGGAATTAGTTCCTTTACCTAAAGACAAGAATGTTATAGGAACCAAATGGGTATTCAAAAATATGATGAATGAAAAAGGTGAATTTGTTAGAAAAAACCTAGACTTTCATGCAAAGGATATTCATGGAAAGAAGGAATAGACTATGAGGAGACATATGCCCTTGTAGCCAAAATGGAAGCAGTAAGAATGTTCTTGGCTTATGTAGCAAATACGAAAGTCAAAGTGTATTAGATGGATGCCAAATTGGCTTTGCTGAATGGAGAACTTGAGGAAGAGGTATACATTGAGAAGCCAAAAGGTTTCCCTCTAATGGAAGAATAGGATATAGTTTGCATATTAAAGAAAGCTTTGTATAGTCAAAAGAAAGCATCTACAACCTGATATGCAAGGTTGGACAAGTATTTGTAAGAACTTGGATTTACTAAAGGTACAGTAAATAGTGACTTGTATTTGAAATAAATTGAGAAGGGTTTTGATAATTGTAATATTTGTTGATGGTAGTATAATTTTTGGAGGTAATGATGAAGCTAGTGATAAGTTTTTTGAAGAAATTAAAAATGAATTTGAAATGAGTATGATAGGAGAGATGAAGTTCTTTCTTTGTTTGTAGATTTTGAAAAACAATGATGGCATTTTCATTTCACAAGCTAAGTATTTGAAAGACTTGTTGAAGAGATTTGGCTTGGAAATTTGTAAGGCTATTGGTACATCAATAATAACTGGTCATAAGTTATCTAGCAAATGAGACATCTATAATTTAGTAGAAGTATAGATCCATGATTTGAGGTATGTAATATCTGACTCACACTAGACCAAATATAAAAAGTGTTGTTGGGATTGTAGCTAGATTTCAAGTTGGTCCTAAGGAGTATCATTATGTATTAGTAAAGAGAATATTTAGATATTTGAAAGGAACATCTGATTATGGGATATGGTATGACAGATCAATTGACTTCACTCTATGTGCTTATACTGATGCAGATTGGGCAAGCAATATGGATAACAAAAAACATACTAGTGTCAGAGCATTATTTCTTGTAGGAATATTGGTTTCTTGGTTAATTAAGAAACAAGATTGTATTTTGAAAAGTATAGCTAAGGTAGAATATGTAGTAGCAGAAAATAATTACAATCAAGTCATATGGATAAAGAAAATGTTGAATGATACTGGGATAGGATTATTAGAATCTATTGTCATATATTGTGATAACACAAGTACAGTAAGTATGTCTAAGAATCCTATATTTAATTCTATGACTAAGCATATATCTATTAAGTATCATGTTTTGAGAGAGAAGGTAGCAAAAAAAATCAGATTGGAGTATGTTAGTACTAAAGAACATATTACAAATTGTTGACATTAAGGACAATTTGTCTATCAGTGACTCAACACTTAGTCAAAATGGTTACATTGCTACCAACCTTATCATTGAGTTTACAGTGTTAACCAAGTGATTTAGGTGTTCCCAAGCCAAGTAGTTAGAATACGGTTTCTATCGAGAACTTGAGTTAGTTTGTAGTGTTTTCCAAGCTACACAATGCTTATCGAGCTTTAGAGACAAAGTTTGGTGCAAACTGAGCATAGAAGAGGCTACTGAGCCACTAAGTGGAAATGAGGAAGATTGAAGTGTTAAAAAAGCTCTATAGCATTAACCAACCTCTATAATGACTACCAAGCTCATAGTGTTAATAATGTGAATCTAGTGTTGACCGAGTTATGCAGTGTCAACCAAGTGATTTAGTAGTTACTAATTTTCTCAGTGTTTACTGAGTCACATATTGCTGAACAAGTTTGAGTTACTTGAAAGTGATTAGTATGGACTGAGCTTCAAGTTCAACTAAGTGCCAAAGTTTTCTAAGCATTGAAAATGTTTGTCATTTATCAAAACATCATTGTGTTTGTCTTCTGAACTTGAGTTACAATAGTTGGGCCAACTTTGTGAATTATGATAAATTGGTATAATAGATGACTCTAGTAAGTTGTGATTTGGATTGCTATATCTGTAATATATTATATCATATCCATATATGTCATATTGAAGAAGATTATGAAGTTCATAAGTGTGAATTGAAGAAGGCTACAAACAGTAAAAGGGGCAACAAGATTTATCTATCACAACCAAGTGATCATTCCAATATAAGGAATCTCAACTAGAAAATCATAGTTTTAGATCAGAGATTAGCCACTCGTTCATCCTAATAGGTACATTAGTCAAATCCTTTAATAGGGTAGACTTAAATTTTTTTTTCTAAATCTCTTAACCAAGTGCATACTTCATTGTATGTGTGTAAATCCTTTAATAAGGTGGATGTTATAGTTCTTATTGCTCCTGATAGGGAAGATCACCAAAAGTGATCAATTATAAGCGTTAATAGGTTAACTTTATACTACAATACTGAAGCTTGTGGGTACCATCCCCACCCCAATTTTACTTTCTAATTGGAAGGTTTGTAAGTCACTATATCTTGTATCAAAGTGTTATGAATGTTTTATTTCTTTCATTCTTTCATGCATGCAATTAGATTAAAATATTATATGAAGGATTAATTGGTGAAGATAAAGTTTTATTGGTTCTTGATTCACCCTTCCCCTCTTAGTAACTTTTCTTACCTTACATTTCCAAAAATTGGTATCAGAGTGTTTGGTTCTCACATTAGAAGTTTAACAACTTGAAAAAAGATCAAAGGCAATGGAGGTATACAACCTAGATAAGGCTATTGAAAATGAAAATTTGGATCTAGAATTGGTGATTGGACAAATCAAGAAAGAAAAGGAGAAAATCTCTCAGTCATTGAAAAGAAGGAAAGATCTTGCTGTACAAATGAATGATAATCTCTACACTAAAGAAAGAATTGAAAACATATGTCTAGAAAGAAATTTAGATGAAGTTGATAAGCAACCAAAGACCTATTACTCTTCAAGAAGAAGTCAAAAAGCTAAAAAGAGAACAAGAAATTCAATCAATCAGATTATGTGAAGTCATGGAAGAAAAAGACAAACCCAAAGAAGAGACAAAAGAAAAGAACAATGAAATTCAACAACTATCCCTTCAACAAGAAAACTTTATTGATCAACTCACTAATTAAAATGAAAAGCTTATGAATCTAAGATTAGAGAATGAAAGACTATAGAATGATCTCATCATTGAAAAGAAAACCTATGAAAGCATGAATCAATTGAATGAACAAAGTCAGTATAGATACAAAGGCAAAACTAGAATAGGATATATAGAAGAAGGTGAATCATCTTAGCAAGGGGCTCAAAATAATAAAATACCTACTTGCAATCATTGTGATAAGGTAGGTCATACATCAAACAAATGTTGGAGTAATGGAAAACCAAAATTCAATGGAAAGTGTTACAGTTGCAATAAGCATGGTCATAGAGAAAGTGAATGTAAAGAATTGTTGGAATACTTTAGAATAACTAAGGGGGGGGGGGGGGGGGGGGGGGGGGTTGAATCATTTATCCAAGGTCCATATATATAAATAAAACATTTCACAACTTAGTGAACACATAAAACATTATTCATCATGCATGCATCCATAAGATTATGCAATCCCTTAAAACTTGTAGGTTAGTGTTAAATAAACTTACAGAAATGTAAACATGAAACATAGTAGATTCATCAACACAATTGACACAATGATTTATGTGGTAACCCAATTTGGGAAAAACCACGAGTAACATGCTACTCTTTTCACTCTTCTAAAGCGATGCCCTATGAAAGGTCAACCTTATTAAAGGTTACAATAGACACTATTAAATGTGACCCTGTTAAAGGATTTCAATCACTCTATTAAGAATGAGCCTTGTTAGATGACTTTAGACCATTCACTTGGAATGTCATCTAGTTAAAGGATTTAGAAATGACTGTTAGGTCAACCTTAATCCAAATAATTTACCCTAAACTGATACAATTGTTAGAGAGTAACAACAAGGCTTTGATTTGATAAAACTTACAACTTCATTTGGAGATTATAGATCTCTATTCAGTCCTCAATTTTCTTGGAATTCATACTTTGTAGCTCTGATAGCTTGTTCACCCTTGAAGCATTCATCTCCTTAAGCCTTCTTTCTTAACATGCCATTGCAAACTCTTCTCTTAGGTCACTTGATGAAGAAAAACCCTTGACTCCTTATCTCCCTTAGGTTCTCACACATGAAAACCTTGCTTCATGACCATCCATTCCTATAAGTAGGAAATTAAGATCTTTTCCCACTCATTCTCCACAATCCAATTTAGGTTTTGGATGGACTAGGTAGGATACAATGTATCTACCTCATATCTCATATCTCTTCCAGAAGATTCTCCTAGAATCCACTTTGAATTCACTTAAAAATAGCTTACCTTGAATTTTGTGCCACTAGCTCATCAACCTTATCTTCCACCTAGTTTACATAATCCAAGAATACAAACTTATTTGCTCATATTCATTAAATTCACAATCTTTTAAATAATGCAAAGCTCAACATTATCAAGCTTTTGATGCTAGACACATACTACATTGCTCGACATCCACTATGAAATTACTCAGTATGAACTTAAAGTTTACTGGTGCTCAACATCAACCAAAATTTACTCAACATCCACTATTCTACTTGGCATACACTAGACTAAACTTTTACTTGGATCCAACTAATTTTTTGCTTAGCTTTCTCTATCTTTTCTCGGCACCTACTATTAACTTGGTCAAGCTTGGTAGAAAAACTTTGTGTAACTTGTTCTTCTAAACTTTCTTAGTGTAACTAGCCTTTGTAACCTTAGGTAGATTATCAATACATCATGTCATCATTGTCTTAACTAACTCTTGTACTTCATTACATAATCATAACTCAACCTTTCCTCTAGGTGCTATTGTTACATCTTTTGATGAAATCCTCTTAATCAATCAAATAAGTGATAGTACAAGTAAATCTTATAAGCATTTGTCTCAAATAGTAGGCTTGACATTAGTGATAAAACAATGATTGAAACACATAGTCTTCTTCAACAATCTCCCTCAAAAATGATCTTTTCAATCTATTCTCAACAAAGAGAAGCCAAAGTGTGAAGGTAAATGTGACAATTGCAAGAAAAAAGCACAGAAATCTTCAGAGTGTAAAACCAAGAAGTGGAACCTAGTAGAACCAATTGTAAAAACAATATTTGGATGCAATTACAATACATGGTGTAGACATTAATACTATGGTGAATTTTGGAACATTGGAGAAAACTATGTGAAACATCACATGAGGAAAATATATACTACAAAAATATTTTCTATTTGTACATCACTTGGACATCTTGCCAAGAAGTATATGAACACAAGTAGAATTGAAAATGAAAAGAAAGTGAAAGCTGACAATATAAAAAAACAAATGAGAGAGCAATGTGTACCAAAAATCTCCCAAGAATGCAAACCAAGATCATAAAGTGAACAACACCCAAGTCAATGAGCTGGGTGGCTCAATCATTTCAACTTAGTTCCTTGTGGAGATCACTATAATTGTGATTCAGAAAGATTCATCTAACATCAGTTTTAGTCAAAAAGAAGAAAAATCCATATTACTACTCAAGATGCATAGGGATCATCAAGCATGATAAAAAACAGGAGACCTTAGCAAGAAAGGTCAAGTCACAAGACCTTACTGAACAAGGTTGGGTCACAAGACCTTATCGAGCAAGGTTGGGTTGAATATTGTTTTAGACATAGAGTTGGTAGTTCCTACCAAGTGTTGGTGTCTCTACTAAGCTATATATGTCTCAGATCATTAAAGACTAAAGTGAGTGAAGGACAACCTATCACCATTTGAGTATGAAGTATGAGGTATTAATGGTGATCAAAAAGAGGAAATTTGTTAAAAGGAATAAATTGAATGCATTGATTCACCATGAATTTTATAGAGCATAGAGTGAAGAGAGAATTCAGAGCCCCCAAAAAATTTGAGCATTTATTATCAAATATTTTTTACATTTTTAGAAACCTTACCAAGAAATGACATCATTAAGAAGAAAAGTCAAGAAAGGTTCTAAAATGTTGGTTCATGGAGTCAACTACAAGGCACCTAATTTCAAGTTGAGTCCAAGAATTGCAAAAGCACTCAAAGCAACTGTGCACAGTCTCAAATTCCACCCAAGGTATTTCTTGTCCATGACATACATTCATTCTACCATTGTTCTATTCAGGAACTCAAAACCCTAGAGATGAATGAAGCATTCAATGAATTTTGTGTGGATGTGTATTGAAGCCCAAACATCAACATTTGGAAACCAAGGGTTTGACACATATTTCACATATGCCAAGAGATTTTCAAGTCAAATGGATTAGATTTATTCTAATTCATGTTCACAATGGGAAGTTATGGTTAGACCAACCTATTCAAATTACTAAGAAAATGATTCATAGAATCACTAGGCTTCCAATGCTAAACAATGAAAAGATGACCAAAACCCTAGGTCAAGTTGAATTGGCTAAGTGGAATTTTTCTAAGTGGGACAAAAGAGGCATGAATCTTAGTGGAGTAATAGACATGGAGCTAAAGTTTGGCATACACATGATTGCACACAAAATATATAGTTCTAGTTAATTGAATAGTGCATCATGCAAAGATCTTGATCTTGCATACAAGGTAGTGAAGAATAGTCTATCCTTCAACCTTGTTGAGTTGTTGTTGAACCATTTCAACAAGAATATGGAAAGAATCAAAGCGTCAAAGAATAACCCATGTAAGTTCAGTTCTCTTTTGACATGTTTATTCTTCTTTGTTCAATTTTTTTTCCCTTCAAAAGGTTCAGTAGTATGGAGGAAGGATGTTCCTATTTTGTATCAAATTAATGAATATATAGCATAAATGGGTAAGAGTTTTGACAACATAATGGATAGTTATTTTGAATCATTCAAATAGGAGATGTAAAATATGTTTAGGATCCCTAGGAGTCTTGTGGAAGAATATGAGAAGAATATATGTTTCATGGTTGACTTTGTCAAAGTATACATTTAGGCAATCAAACCTAGAGTAGCATGTGTTAAGCCTCTAGACTATGAGATTAACATTGATGACAGCAAGGATATTATTGAAGCTCTATTGAATGAGCCTATGGATCCTAAGGAAACCTATTTTGAAACATATGATGAAGAAAAGGAAAGAATTGAGCTTGAGATCAAGCTACCTCAAGTAGTAAGAAAATGAAGGAAGAGGATAGAAAAGTTAATTAAAAACACAAAGAAAGAAAGTTCTACTTGCATGCTGATAGAAGGCAAAGCAGATGATGTAGAAGATGATGATGAAGAGGATGAGGCAGAGGAATCTGAATCTAATAAGAAAGAACCTCCCAAGAAGAAGGGGAAGGTCATCATAACTAGACTTTCCAAATCCTCCCCTATTGTATTTACTAGAAGGGTAGCCAAATCTAAGAAGAACTTTAAGTTAGGTGAAGATGAAGCAAAGAAAATTGACTTCAAAAGATCTACACCTAGACTTTACGAAAGATTGAAGAAAATAGAAGAAGGAACTGGCATGGCATGTTTCAAATTTCTTCAATGTGAGATAAGGAATGAAGAAGAGAAAAGGAAGATTGAGGATACTATTGCAACTAAATTGGGAAAATGGAAGTATTCACTAGATGGACTCACACAACATATTCCTAATGAACTTATGAAGACACTAGTAAAACCTAGATGGGAAAATGCAAAGAACAATGTTAAGGACGTCTTTGAACAAACTCTGAGGCAACTCATGCCAAGTTCTAGTGAGAAGGAAATGAAGGAATACTTGAAGAAAAATGAGAAGAAGTTCACTCTCAAATTAAACACTTGCATGATATTGCTTAAGGATATTGAATCTACCATGAAGATGGCTATAACTACATGGAAGAACATCTACCATTTGCATAAACCCACTGACTTTTTTGTACATGTTGATGACAAGGAAGGTGAAGAAGAAGTAGAAATAAAATATGATGAGATAGATGATATCAATCTGGATGATAAGGAGGAAGAACAAGAAGCTACTAGAGGAAGGCTTCCAGAGATGCAAAGAATTGAGGAAACTGATGCAAAGAAAATTGCAGTAGCAATCATGGCCTCATTTCCTTACTCTTTGAGAAAAGCCTTAGTGAAATCAAGATCTAAGAAAGCTACTACCAAGTTGGTTGTGGATACCACTTCTATACTAAGCACCCAACCAATCTCTGGATCTATTCTATCAAGTGTTACATTGACTGAAGTGCCCATCACTTCATCTACTAAGTAGCAAGTTCCTCCATCATCAGGCTTGACTAAGCAATAATGAGGTATTCTTGTTGTTAGTGTCATTTCTACAATTTTTTCTAGGCCATAAATTTCTACAATTGTTTCTATTCCAAGTGTATCCATAGGTAGTACAATGGCAACTGATAACTAGTCTAAACTGAGCATTGAAGTCTTAGATAATGGTAAACAAATTGTTTGTACCATTCTAAAGGAAAAGGGTAAATAAGAAACATAAGTAATTGATCTAGATGAGGACATAGTTATTCCAAAATAGGATATCTCTACCCTTGCCCCTAATCAAATGGATACCATGGGTAAACTATAGAAGTAGAGAGCTAAGAAGCAGAATCTTAGAGAAGAAAATAAGAAAGAAAATCAAGTTCTTGAAGACATAAAGAGCATATTTATTGATGCTCTGAGTATTGAGGTTGATGGAAAACAACCCATTATGGACCAATTAGTAGAAATTGTCCACAAATATAATGAAGACTTGAATGGATAGGATAAAATGCTAAAAAAATATTTAAAAAAACTTGAGAATAGAGTGTTGGAACAAGTTTCTCAAAGAATTGCCATAGATCAAGTAGAGTTATCTACTATTCTTGGTTCAATAGAAACATCTATCAGTAATGTTGTTTCATTATTTGTCAACTTGAGTGACACATCTATAATCACAAAGAAGATCAAAGATAAACTATCCAAGATAGATGAAGATATGAAGGCAAGTGCACACCATCTATCACTTGACCCAAGTCATAGTTCTGTACATTACTCAAAGATTAGATATCTAAAAAATCTATAGGTAGAATTATTTAAAGAAGAAGCTATAATGAGGGCCACACTTGAAAAAATTTAGGAAGAAACACATTGCACATGAAAATTCACTCATCCATGATAATAACTTCTCCATAGCTGATCACATGATGGAATTATCAGTAGAAGTTTAGATTACATTACTGTTGGAATGTCCAAATGGGAAAAGTACTTTTGAGAGGGGGGGTGAATTAGAAGTACACTATTTTTATCCCTTCAAAACCTTAATAACATATAACTAAAATTAACATGCATGCAAGTAAACATATAAACAACCATAAAATGAAAGCATGCATCAGCACATAACACAAGAGATTTTGGTGACCCAGAAACCCTCCAAGAATAAGAAGGTAAAACTAGGGTGGGGATGACACCCACAAAAATTACTGCAGCAATGTGTTCAACCGCTTCTGATGGTTTGCCCTGTTAAAGGCCTACATTGTTAAAGGCTTTACACTGTGTCAATAGTGACCTGGTTATAGGATTTATAAACACTTACATGAAGTGTCACCCTGTTCAAGGATTTATAAAAGATTATTAAACCCACCTAATACATAGGATTTTCTTGACCTTCTCCAAAGGCTCTCCTACCTAGTTGTTAAGCTAACCTATCACCATAGGATTTCAACCTCTAATACAATTGTGAGAGAGTATTAGAACATTTGACCTGATTAAATGCAATCTCAAATTGCTAGGTTTAGGGACTTGATCTGCTCTTCCTCTGCTGATCTTTGCTAGATTTGATCTTCAAATATGTCCCCTATTTTTTTCTGATCAACTGGATGTATAAATATTGTCCTTTCCACTAATTAAGTCTTTCCTCTTCACACTAAATTTTTTCTATAATCTCCCCTTATGCTATTTTCTTCTACACATACAATAGTCATTCGTTCTCCTTATAAAGAATACGAAGACTTATGGTTAGGTATGGATCTACGATCCATATTGAATCTCAATTTTTTGCTCATACTTTTCATTTTTCTTATTGGTTGCATGCCTTCACTATTTTTTTGATTGGTTGCATGCAGATTGCATAGGGAATGTAAATGATTCATCCTTATCCTTTTTCTCCTTTGAAATTTGTCTAAGTCGGCTCCAAAAATGGTTCACATCTTAGTTTCTACAAATACAAACTCTTATGCTGATCCTATATTGCTCTGCACATGAAGTATTACTAATGTTTAGCACATACTATTTCTGGATTGCTCAGCATCAACTATGTTTCCTGGTTTGTTCAGCACCTGTTATATCCCATATCACTTGGCATATGTTGTTCTGAATTGCTTGGCATCTAAATGATTCTGTTACTCAACACATATTATTTTTGGATTGCTCAACACATGAACATTTCCTATATTACTCGACACATACTACACTGTGATTTTCTCAGCACTAAGTGTGACTCGACACCTATTGAAATTCTGGCTCAACATCTATTGTGTACTCGACATGTATGATGAAAATGGTTAAGTGTGTTGACACTCATTTGTCAATACTATTTATTTGACCAACAATCTCCCCCTTTGACATGAGTGTCAAAAACACTTAACTAAGCATTGGTGATCCTATCCTTAATGAGTACATTCTTTACTTGCTCAGCTTACATGCAAATTTTCAAAAATTGTGACTGGCAATATAACTTATGACTTCCCCTAAGTTGATTATGCCTTTAAAATTGAAATTCTATGCTAATGTGCCTGATCCTCTCTGTTCTTTGACCTATTTTTGCATTCTATTTCTACATTTTGAGCCTGTATGCCATGTGATTACCAAATTTTTACATCTCTCCTTCACTCCTTTATTCCTTGTCTCCCCCTTTTTGGCTATTTACAATCATTCCACTTTATTCTCAAAAGGAATGAAAGAGTGGAGTGAAAGAATGTAATAAAAAATGATCAAAATTTGTCAAAATTTGGTAATTACCCATAATATCTACATATCTCCTCCTTTGCTCATTACTCCCCCTATAATATATCTCCCCCCTTTTGACACTAATGTCAAAGGGTTCTATGGAGTAATACCATGTTTGACCAAAAATGAGCTGTTAACCTCCAGGAGTATCTTCAGAGCTACATCCCAGTTGTTTAATGCAATATCCAATGACTTGTGTTGGATTGCAAGCTCTGCTACTAGGTCCACAAGTCTTTCATGTGTAGAAAGATTGGGATCTTTCTTCAAAACTGTCTCTACATACATTTGCTCCTTGTGGAGTAACTCCAAGTAAGGGGTGATGGAAGATTTAATTTACATTAACTTGGCTTTTATATTAGCCCCCTCTACTAATAATACATCTAGTTCCCTTTGAGTGTGAAGCATATGAGAAAAATGCTTCTCACTTTGAGCTAGATTGGTAGGAATTTGCATGCTAGAAATCTTTAGATTTCTCTCCAAGCTCATTATTTTCTGGGTAGTCTCATGTGTGAAGTTTGAAAAATCACATAGTTTATTGTAAAGGGAGAATATGTTCCCAAGTACAATTTTAACTCTATCTATTTTTTTAGCCAGTCAACTTGTCCCAAAATGATATCATTTGATATCTTCTTATTGACCTTACCTTGAAACTTCTTCTTTGACCATTCCATTAGTTTTTCATTTGTATCATAGTCCTCATTTGTTACTTGATCAACTATATCTAATAGTTGCTCTATAATTGGTCTTGACTCATCTAGAGACTATAGGCTAAAGGCATCCATGAATATATACTTGATTTCATATAATGCTTGCCTATATTTGTAGTCCTTTCTAAGTGCCTCTTGTCTCCTTCTTCTATCCAATGCACTCTGAATTTCATTTATCTTCTCCTTAGTGAGAGTACGAGATTCATAGTAAGGTATTGTAATCTCTTCATCAAGCTCAAGAATTCCATAATGGAGTATGCTATCTACTTTTGTTGAGCTCAAGACTGGTGTTCTAATTTGCAATGCTAGTGTTTCAGTGCTCGGCTACTGAAGCATTTTTGTAGGAGTACCTATTTTGGGCAGTTCAACCAAAGTTTGTATTGCAGATTCCTCCTTATCTCTTGTCTCTTCTTTCTCTTTAGTTTGCTTCTCTTCTGTTGTCATTCTAGCTAAGGGTGTACCTATTGACTGTATTGATTTGCCTTTATCATCCCCTGCTGCTACACTTGGCTTTTGAAGTGCATCAGTAACTTCTTTTGGTGGAGATGGTGGAGAAAGAAATAGAAATCCAGTAGATTGTGTGGTCATAGGTGGTTCTTGTGTTTGCACCTTGACTTCCTTTGATTTCTCTACTACTTTTTGGAGTTAATCAACACTAACCAATATTGGGCTTGAACATAATCTATCTACTTGTGTTGATTGGTCAAGGATCTTTGCTAGATCCTCTATGATTAATGGATTGATGTTTTGACTAGAAGTATTAATAACATCCTTTATCTTGATTGTCTCTATAGGTGTGATGGTAGAATGAGGAGGGCTAGGAGGTGGCAGTTGAGTGTCTTGCACACTTTTTTGTTGTTGCTCATCTGTCCCATTTTCCTCTTCTTTCCTCATTTCCTCCTCCTTTTCTTCTTCATCCTTCTTTTCTTCCTCCACTTTCTTCTCTTCTAGCTTCTTCTCCTCTACCTTCTTCCTTCTTGCTTCTTTTATTTCTTTCATTTTGGCACTAGCTTCTGCCTTGTATTCTTCATCAAATACATCATTAATTTTCTTGTATATAATATTCCACACTTTTGTGGTTTTTCTCACAACCTCTTCAATTTTATTTTGTAGAATACTAAATGCCCTATATTTGGGAGAAAATCTACTATTGTGCCTTTTGAATACATTTTTTATTTGACTTTTAGTTAAATCAAGCAACATTCTTGCTAAGGTAGACTTGCTTATTTCTTTCTCAGTTTGCAGACAAAAATGCCACTTATCCTCTATAATCTTATATAATTCATTTGGAAATGAGCTATCCAATTAAAGAGATGTATGTTTATATTTTGCCATCATACTATAGATAGATTTCTCTATTTTATTTTGCTCATCTTATGTGAGCTTATTAAAATCTACATTCTTCAAATCATTCAAGTCACCATTCCTAATCTTAACACATAATTTGTCAATAGAAGATTGAGGTGGATGACTTACCACTTTAAACTAACTATGGTCTTCTGATTTTATCCTTTCTTCATTTGAATCAGGTTGAGCCACAAATTTTCTTCTTTTCTTTGGCTCTTCTTTAGTCTTCTCAGTGGATTTTTTTTTTTTCCCTCTTCTTTTGCCTTTTGTGTAGTAGCTCTTGTAGTAGCTCTAGTAGTAGGCTTCTTAGGTGCAGGCTTTGCCACTTTCTTTGGTTTGGGTTGAGGAGCAGGTGGTGCCTTTGCCTTTATTTTGGTGACTTTGGTTCTTATGGGTTCTTCCTTAGCTTCTTCTTCCTCTACACCTTCCTCTTCTTCTTCTCTTAAGCCTCATGTCAATTGTAGAGACTCTTGTTCAAGCTCATCTCCTTCATTATCATCTTCTTCTTTATCATCACTTATTTCCTCTACTTCTTCTGTAGTACCTGTCTGTCCAATATCTACCCCAAATTTCTTTTTGATCTTCTTGACTAATTTATCTTTCTTCTTCACTATTGTGGCTATTTTGAGGTCTATTACTACCCTTGATTTGACAACATCATGTGTTCCAAAGTTCTTTGTAGTTTTATCAATTTTCTTTGCAAGAAATATTGTAATAGTTGTTGATGCCTGATCCACATCAAGTTCATAGCCCAGTGGTCTAAGCCATCTGACTCTAGGAATGACTGCTTGTATGTAGGTATAGTCAATATCTATGAGAAAGAAAATGTCTTTTTCATGTTTCTCCACTAATGAGACTGGAATTCTCATTCTCTATTTCATGGATTATTTGAAATCTTTAAAATAATTGGTCATTTGGGCATCGAAGTTTTCACCCATTTGATCAATGAATCCATTTATTTGATCAATAATAGTCTTATTTGGATCCCATCTCACCTTGCCTATTGAGGGGAATTCTTTCATGACGTAGAAAAACATACAAATCAAAACTGAACCAAATTTGCACTGATCCCCTTTTGATTTCCTTATGGCTCCTAAGTTTTCATTGATTTGCTACATCATCAACTCTGCAAGATCATACATATGATCCTTTTTCACTAGCTTGTAGGCAACATCTACAGCTATGTAGGGTACACTGTTTAACCTATTGGATTGATTAAATTTGTGAGATATAATCCTTACATCAAAATCTAGTAGGGGGTCTTTGATGGTGTCAATTTTCATGCCCCTATTGTTCCACTTGGCACCAGTGTTTTTGTCAATTGCCTCCCTCTTATCACTCCTTAGGGTCTTGGGCCAATCTAGGGTTGGAATACCAGTAACCCTATGCATAGTTTTCTTTGTGAACTTTACTGGCCCTGTTTCTAACCAAAAAGCTCTGTCATGGATTCTACTTAACACAATGCATATCCATTCTGTTTTAAAGACAATAGGGAAAACTAGGGTTTTGGTTAGACCCTTCTTCTCAACTATGGAGAATTCATCTTTAAGTATCTCATTTTCACAGAGTTTATCAAATGCACTAAAAATCTCCAAATCTCCTATGGCTCTTATCTTATAGTTGTAGCATTTGAATACATTCTAAACCATTACTACTTTATCGAGAATCATGGATAGGACACTAGCAGGATCATTTTTGTAAGTGAGTTTAGGGATGGGTCTAAACTCTAGCTATCTAACTTCGTTTCTAACTAGTTGAATTTCCAAACCTTCCTTTCCTTTTGTAGACTTAGAGCTAGATGCCATTTCTAACTAAACTAGGGTTTACTATTTTAACAAACTTTTTCAAACTACGTAACTCAGTACTTGAATAAAATACTTGGTAAATCGATGAACAGAGTTGGGTTGCTATTAAATCGTTGCAAATCACTTTTTGTTCACTGAGAAATTTCTCAATCGCTCTGCTCATCTTTGCTCTTTGTTTGAATGATCAAAAAATAAATAATTTTCACCTTTATTAGGCTTGAAACCTAGCATTTATTGCATTCATTCTTATAACTATCACTCAACTTCCAAAGGATTTTCCAACTTAGCATCAACTCTATTTCATTCACTTGATAGCTACTAATCTTGTTAATTGCTCGGCAGCCACTATCAAGTCTTACTTGACAGCTACTATACTATTCATATGGGCATCTACTAGAGTTTTTTTACATAGCCAAATGTAACTCGGCATCATCTTCCAACTTTTATCCTTACATCTTAACTTATGTAGATTTCTTCTTTGGAGTGCTCCTATGTTCTTTTGGGCTGATGTATGATACATCTTTATATGTATCAGCCCCATGTGCCTTTCTGGTGCTTAATTTGATGAGGTGTGATCACTTGACCTCTTAGGTGAAGTGATCTCTCCTTTTGATGTTTTGCATTCACCTTTCTTCTACTATGTCTTCATATCTTCCTTGATGTGTTCCACATCAACTTTTTCTTTGCCCTTGTTAACTTCAGTTTTGGGTGCCTTGACCTTTGTTGGAAAGTTTGCGCTAACATGTCCAGTCTTCAAGAAACTAAAACAAGTAGTTTGACTCAACCATCTACTATAGTTCCCCTTGAAGTGTGTTCTTATGCAATTCTGAGGTAGATGACCATATTCCTGACAGTAGTGACAACTTTGCCTTGTATTATAGTCCCAATTGTAGTGATGTGCATGGTTGTTTCTCCTTGTATGTTGATTGGGTGTCCACATAGGCTTTGATCTACATTCAAATTCTCTATGTCCATATTTTTTGCAATTGTAGAAGTGATCCTCAAATCTTAGTGTCCTCATGGTCTTGGTTCTGCAATCTTGTGCTAAGTGTACTTGTTTTTTGCACTTGTGATAGAAATTTGTATTTGTAGGCTTATCATGCTAATGACTATTCTTGCTTCTACACACATTAGAGTTATGCCCCTTTTTACCACAGAAATGAAAAGTAGGTTTAGTGTTCTTACCTTTGTTGCTTCTTTCTTTTACAACCTTGGATGATTCTCCTTGCTCAGTGCTAATGTAGCCAAGGCCTGTAGTGTCATTACTAGCCCTTGGTGATTTTAGTAATTTCTCAAAGTACTTGATGGCCTCATTGGTTTTTTTGTAACTTTATGCTATTTCCTTTTCTCTCTTCAATTCATTCTACAATTGTTCATTCTATATCTTCAAGGTGGAGATCTCAATTTCCTTCATGTTTAGCTCATGATGAGCATTCATCATCTGGCTTAAGGTGTCTAACTGCATGTTTGAAATATTTTCAAATTCAATTATCTTCTCTTCCAACCTATTGATGAGATTTCTATTGTCATCTTCTACCATGGCCTTGTCTTCAATAGCTCTTTTCTTTTGTTCAAAAACTTCACAAAGCAATATGGCTTGTGATTCTTGTTCAAGCTTGAGTAATCTAATTTCTTTAGCTTGTGCTATATTTTTCTCCATTAATTCTAATATTGTTGCATCAAATTCCTTGAAGTCTCCATTGGTAAATACATGTGTGGTGTCAATCTCCTTGTAGTGTATGTCATTTTCAGCTATGGCTATCTCCTTTCTTCTTTTCAAAGATTTTCTCAGTTCCTTCCTAGCTTCCTCTACTTTGTGTAGAGATAGTTGATTGTCAATGATCTTCCCAAGTTTGAAGAATTTCATCTTCTGACCTTTTTCTCCAAGCTATTAGGCTTCTACTTGTGAGAACCAGAGCTCTGATACCAATTGTTGGAATCTTTAAATGGGAAGAGTACTTCTGAGAGGGGGGGTGAATCAGAAGTACACTATTTTTATCCTTTTAAACCCTTAATAACATATAACTAAAATTAACATGCATGCACGTAAACATATAAACAATCACAAAATGAAAGCATGCATCAAAAAATAACACAAGAGATTTTGGTGACCTAGAAACCCTCTAGGAATAAGAAGATAAAACTAGGGTGGGGATGACACCCACAAAAATTACTGTAGCAATGAGTTCAACTACTTCTGATGGTTTTCCCTGTTAAAAGCTTTACACTATGTCAATAGTGACTTGGTTAGAGGATTTATAAACACTTATATAAAGTGTCACCTTGTTAAAGGATTTACAAAAGGTTGTTAAACCCACCTAATATATAGGATTTTCTTGACCTTCTCCAAAGGCTCTCCTACCTAGCTATTAAGCTAGCCTATCACCATAGGATTTCAACCTCTAATACAATTGTGAGAGAGTATTAAAACATTTGACTTGATTAAATGCAATCTCAAATTGCTAGGTTCAAGCACTTGATCTGCTCTTCCTCTTCTGATCTTTACTAGATGTGATCTCTAGATATGTTCCCAGTTCTATTATGATCAACTGGATGTATAAATGTTGTCCTTTCCACTAAGTCTTTTCTCTTCACACTAATTTTTTTCTATAATCTCCCCTTATGCTATTTTCTTCCACACAAACAATGGTGCATTTTTTCTCCTTATAAAGAATGCGAAGACTTAGGATTAGGTATGGATCTATGATCCATATTGAATCTCAAATTCCCTCTCATACTTTGCATTTTTCTTATTGGTTGTATGTCATCACCATTTTTTTGATTGGTTGGATGCAGATTGCATAGGAATGTAAATAATTTATCCTTATCCTTTTTCTCCTTTGAAATTTGTCTAAGTTGGCTCCAAAAATGGTTCACATCTTAGTTTGTGCAAATACAAACTCTTATGCTAATCTTGCGTTGCTTGGCACATGAAGTATTACTAATTCTTGGCACATACTATTTCTGGATTGCTCAACATCAACTACATTTCCTAGTTTGCTCGGCACCTGTTATATCATGTATCACTCAACATATGTTGTTTTTAATTTCTCATTTTGGATCACTCAGCACATGAACATTTCCTATATTACTTGACACATACTACACTATGATCTACTCAGCACTAACTCTTACTCGACACCTATTGAAATTCTAGCTCAGCATCTATTGTGTACTTGACATGTATGATGAAAATGGTTAAGTGTGTTGACACTCATTTTTCAATACTATTTATTTGACAAACAATTACATGCAAATAAGGTGTTACAAGAGAATTGGGACAAGACTATGGTACTAATTTTGAAGGTACACTCTTAATTCTTATCACATTTTGGTATTAACATATAAATATTATACACCTTTGGAATCTATGTCCAAAAGGGGGAGAAATGAATATGTTTAATATAAAAAGGGGGAGAAGATATGGTATATTATACTCCATATGTATGTACATAGGAGATATATGTATGGGGAAGTAGTATAGTAGTATGAATATACTTGTATAGATAAGTAGAAAACATCTTTACAAAAGCAATTTTGAAAAAATAAAAAAAATAGAGTATGTTAGCAAGCCATTAGAGCTAGAATTCAAATCAAGTTGAAGACACATAATGATGATAAAGGAAGTTTTGAATTATAGTTTTGAATGATAAGATTCTTGTTTGGATAAATGTTTTTGTAACTAATCCCAAAGGGGGAGATTGTTGACATTAAGGTCAATTTATCTATCAGTGAATCAACACTTAGTCAAAATGGTTATATTTCTACCAAGATCTATAGTTGCTACTGAGCTTATAATTTATTTTTTAGTGTTAACTAAGTGATTCAGTTATTTCCAAGCCAAGTACTCTAAATATAGTGTCTATGAAGAACCTAAGTTAGTTTGCAATGTTTGCTAAGGTACAGAGTGCTTACCAAGCTTTAGAGACAAAGTTCATTGCAAACCAAGTGCAGCAGAGGCTACAAAGCTATTCAATGAAAGTGAAGAAGATAATTGTGTTAACCAAGCTCTATAGTATCTACCTATCTTGAAGTATTAACAATGTGAATCTATGGTTGACCAAGTCATGCAATTTCAATCAAGTAATTAAATAGCTACCAAGTTTCTCAGTATTCACCAAGTCACATAGTGTTGATTGAGTTCAAGCTACTTGGAAGTGATTAGTATGGACTGAGCTTCAAATTCAATTGAGTGCCAAATTTTTTTGAGCAATGATAGTGTTTTTCATGTATCAAAACATTACTGAGTTTGTCTTCCAAACCCAAGTTACAATAGTTGGGCTGACTTTGTGAATTATGATGAAACTGGTATTATAGCCAACTCTAGTAAGTTGTGATTTGGATTTGTATATATGTAATGCATTGAATCATATCCATATATTTCATATTGAATAATATTATGAAGTGCATAAGTGCAAATTGAAGAAGCCTACAGACAGTAAAATGGGTAGCAAAAATTTATCTATCACAATTAAGTGATCATTACAATGCAAGGATTCTTAACCAACAAATCAAAGTTGAAGATCAAAGATCAACCACTGGTTCATCCTAACAGGTGCATCAAACAATTTCTTTAGTTGGGTAGACTTAATAGTGTTTTTCTAAATCTCTTAATTGAGTGCATACTTCATTGTATGTTTATAAATCCTTTAACAAGGTGGACATCACAACCCTTATTTCTCCTAACATGGGAGATCACTAGAAGTGGTTAATTGTAAGCCTTAATAGTTTAAATTTATGCTATAGTACTAAAGCTTGTGGGTATCATCTTCACCCTAGTTTTACTTTCTAATTGGAAAGTTTTTTGGTCACCATATCTTGTGTCAAAGTGTTTTGAATGTTTTATTGCTTTCATTCTTTCATGCATGCAATTAGATCAAAATATTATATGAAAGATTAATCGGTGAAGTAAGATAATTTTTTATAGATTCTTGATTCACCCCTCCCCTCTCAATAACCTTACCTACTTTACATTTCCAACATAGATATCTTTATGAATTCCTTACCTAAAGATACATTTGAGTACTTGAGAGGTATGCTTGAGTTTATGCCCCTTCCTACTTTAGAGTAGATGGTGTAGAGATTGCATCAATTGAGTGGTACAAAGTACTATTGTTTAATAGGACTAAATGCTAATGCTTCTTGTATGGGGAGTATTTGTGATGAAAAGATTCATCAAGGACTCTTGGTAATTGGTCTTGTAATAGTGTCTTTAGATACTTGAGTTGGTAGAAGACTTGGAGAAGAGAATTGACATAATGAGGCCTTTTTTCATTGATGTCAATGGGGGAGATATGTACATGAAAAATATCTCTACTTTATGATAAGGGATATTTAGAAATATTCATGTATGCAAGGAGAAGGAATATCTCTATGGGGAGATATACAATATGAAGATTCTTGATGTATGGAAAAGAAGTTGAGAGTTGTTTAGTGTGTGAAAATTTAATACTAATCCTTAAGCATGCATAATAGAGTAGTTTTCTAGAGCATCTAAGATTTTATTGATGAAGAGGATTTGAAAAGATGAAAGCAGTAGTAGTAGCAATAGAGTATTGTTTGTTATTCTTGGAACCTAGATGTTTTTAATCTATGTTGCCATCAATGCCAAAGGGGGAGATTATTAGCACAAATATTGTTGGTATTCATTTGGGGGAGTATCTAAAGCATTACTAGAACACTTGGGGAGATTGTTATCATGATTGTGTTTGTCATTGATATCAACATAACAGTAATTCTATGAAGGTTGGCAGAGTAGTAGATAGAGATCATGGTTGTATGAATAGTGTTTTGATTATTTGGAGATAGGAGGTTAAGGACATGTTCCATACTATGTCCTAATAGTGAGGTCAAGTGAAAATTATCTAAGTTGAAGATATACATAAGTTATATTTTATTTGTAGAGAGAAGTGTAGAGATAGATTGCCTAGAAAATAGTTTTAGATGATCCTATCATATCTTCTAACAAAGATATAATGTGGAAATGGATAGTTACATAGTGATAAAGGACAACCTAATGATCATGTTAGCAAGTGTGCAAGTCCTGGAGTCACATGTGTGAGAATTTGTATAAACTATGAGTAGATAGTGCTATATGATTATGAAATAATTAATTATCTTATTGTGGCCCTATTGTAATTAATTGGTAAAACCTCAAGGCTGACTCAAGGAATTGTTTTGGGGACTTGGTATAAAGGAAAGTATTTTCCTTGTTTTAAAGGATGAATATTCATGTGAAGTGATCAAAGAAGTTTGAATAAAAGTAGGTTATTTGGTAAATGTAAATAAGTGATCCAAGGGATTATTGGATGTGAATTTTGTGATCTGATATTAAGATCAAAAGGAGAAGAGGTCTAGTTGATAGGATAGACAAAGAGGAAGGAGTAGTACAATATAATTCTATTATTTTACAAGGAATAATACAAAGATCATTTAGAAAATGGGTTTATTGGTCTTGCTCTTGAAGTTTTTTGATAGCGGGCTCATCTACATGTGTAGTTGAAGAAAGCTCTCTGATAGTGTCATGATGAAGTATGCCAATGCATAGATGTGTATGGACTACACGATGTGAGTTATGATTGAAATATGAGTACATATATTTGACAAAGAAGAATAGAGCATAGAAGAGAACTAAGTTGTATGACTTAAGGAATTATTTTGGTGACAAAATAATTACTAATTTAGGATGAGTTGTCTTTGTGGATGTTAATCCATAAGTTATTTTATATTATGTCAAGCATGTGAAGACATAAAAGCTGATAGAGCATAGATTTACTAATTTGTGAAGTATAAGTAGAGTTCTTATCTTGCATAGATAAGTGGTGTGATCTATGCAATATTTGGGATTCATGTGAAGTCGATGACATGATATGTGAACTACATTTGATGTATGATCAAAGCAAGTGTAAATTATAGAAGATAGAAAGTATTGTATTTATATCTATTCTTGTGAAGAACCCTATTGTATAAATGCATGTTAGGGAAATGAGTTCTTCTTGAATACATTGTATTTGACCTACCAACTCCTAATAGGGTCAATATCCTCAACAAGATTCTTTTGTTTCATGGATCATCTAGTGGGTATCATCCCCACTATGGTTTTCCCTTGGCCAATGTTTCCTTAATTAACAAATAATGGTGTTATGAGTTCTCCATGTATATGGTTATATTTACTATTCAACATTATCAATTTAATTTCATATGCAAGTTATAAAGTAATTAACAATATTCAGTTGTGGGCAAAAGTTTGTAGAATATTGATTCACCCCTATTGGTTTACTTTCATATGCAAGTTATAAAGTAATTAAAAATATTCAGTTGTGGGAATTTTTTTGTAGAATATTGACATATTAGCTATTTCTAATAGAAATATCAAGAAACAAGGAGTTAGCATGGAAGGTCAAATTAATGATGATATCTCTAATAGTAATAACTAGGAAGATCAACAAGATGATCAAAATGTGGAGGTAGATCAAGGACAACAAGACATAGACATATATCAATCTAAATTTCCATCTATGGTAAATGAAGAGAAATCTTAATTTCCCATAGCAGATGATTCTAATAAAGGTGATGATCAAACTACATTTCTACACCTTCAACACTTAGTACATCATTTCAATCACTATTGAAATGTGGAAATATTCATGAGTATATCACAAAGCTAGTCAAGTAAGATATGGATGAGGATATATTAATGAAAAATTCATTATTTTCTTATGCTAATGCCAAGGAGAGGCCAAAAAGAAGTTAGAGAAGCACAAGATGATACTTGAAAAGGCATTATACATATTGCAATGATCTTTACCTATTTTATCTAAAATACAAGGTACCAATGTTGTAGATGACTTGAATCATGTAATTAAATAATTTTATTCATATTTCACTATTTTAACTAAGACAAAAAGGATCAAAGCAAAACAAGAGTTTGAGTTTGCACAATCCCATATAATATATGTGAATATTATAAATGACATCATAATCATTGTTGAATGTATTAAAGACATTAGAGGATGTATTACTAAAGGAAGAAAGATGTGCATTGCATGTACAAGGTCACATCACTATGTAGAGGATGCCACAAAAATCATATGAGAATAGAAATGTAAGCTAGAATAGCTAGACACTAAGTTTGAGCAGAAGGATATGAGTGTGATTGAGATGGAAAAAAGAGTAAGTAAAACATTTGATGTTGTTTACACTTTACAACATGAGAAGATTTTTTTGGGGGGAGATTCTCTTTACTAGGGAACAACGTGACCCCAAAGTTAGATATGATACAAAAGGAGTTGGATACCCTAACAATAGCAAAGAAGTCATATGAAGATTTCACTCCTATGGACTTAATTGAATATAGATAGCTACATATACTATTTATGCAGTTACACAGATAGAAGAATCAGTCAAGAATACTTGGGATATTGAATGGGAATCCTCAAGAAGAACTTTTTTCAAATTGCACGAGGTTTTGGATTAGAGGATCTTCTTTTGGCACTATAATTTTAAATTTTTACTTGTATATAAGCAATTCCCCTTTGTCATTGATGTCAAAGGGGAGCTGGTAACCATGAAAAATAGATAAGAAAGGGGATCAAAAGATAGATAATATGTATAAAAGGAGAGTATACATACATTTATGTATAAGTAAGATAAAAAAATTAGTTGGTCACAAGTTCAACATTTTGAATTCTTTTGGACACTTAGGCAATCTTTCTAAGTTTTTCCATCAACGCCAGATGGGGAAATTATTGGGAAGTTAAATAAGGTAAGTATTTGCAATTTTTAATTTATGGAAATACTATGCACAGTTAATTTATCTTATTATGAAGATAGAGTTTAGATATGATAAGGTGATAAGATTTCCTAATTATAATGAAGGAAAATAGGGTACAATTAGATTATTTTCATCAACGATCTTTACTAGAAGAAGATATAGGGATGTAATATTAGGATATGGTAGAATGAAGATTCTACTTGATATATCTGTCTTCACTTATGTTAGTATGAAAATTAGCACATTTTTTGGATGAATAATTAGTTAACTATCTATTATTGCATAAATAGAGTAGACATGACATATTGGTTATTTTGGCTAGGGCATTGAATTGACTTGTCAATTCAATGGCTTAGAAATATAGGGAAAATATCCTAGATTTTGAACCTTACTTAGTAGATGTTAATAATATATTTTTGAAATGTGCAAGAAAGTTATTTAGGACGACTGAACATGGGGTTGAAGAAAAGGGTATAAAGGAAGGATTTTTAGTTAGAAAAGATGTCAATGATTATGTAATAATATGATTATACTATGTGAGACTTGTTTATATTGGATAGATTGTATTTTGATGATAAGAGTAGTGTAGAGAATGTATATGAGCATGATCAAATGCAAGGAATAAAAAAGGAGTAATCAGATAATGAAGATATCAATATAGTCATCTTTTGGTATTTCTCTATACTACTTGCAAAGTTGTATATTGTTGTGGTGTGATGGAGCTTCAAAAATATTGTTCTCCATAAGCAAATTACACCTCATTTTTCATGCTTTGGATGTGAAATGATGTGATATAATGATTTTTTAGAGTTTCAACTATGCAACAAAACAAGGATTCTAATTTTGCAAATTTAGAAATAAGGTGTCTTGGCTCCTCCAATTTCTGGATTTTGCTAAGAAATGAATGATAGTTCTCCAATTTTATAATTTCATGAAGTAGTGAATGACAGTTCTCTGATTTTGAAATTTTGTTGGGTATTGAAAATTAGTCATCGAATTTCATATTTTGCATCAAGAGGGATTTTTTTATTTTGATATTTTGATTTTACCTTGAGCATGGATTTTTTAGTCATATTTTTCCTACAACTTCTAACCACCTGATATGATGATTTCATGATTTCATTTCAGGATAAATTCTTCAAGACCATAATTGAAAAATTCAATATTTTGAAAGAAAATTTTTGTAGTACTATGACAAGACATGTGCATTAGAAGGCTAAGTATCTTTTCATCTTTCTTAAATTAACACTAAAATAGATGTGACAATTTATTTATGTTTGCGCATGCGAATAGCTAATTGAATTTAATGCATCACCTGACCATTTCTTAAAGGACATTATAAAGATGATTTCACCTATAAAATTCTTGTTGTGTAGGATTTTTTCTATTCTTTATTTTTGTAAGTCTAGGGATTATCTGCCATGGGGTTACTAATCTAGGCTTATAATGAAGAAAATGATCTAAAGCCAATCATGCAACCTTACTTATCACCGGCCTAGGAAGATGAGTTGGATATCCTAAATAGCATGTATTTGGCTAGATGTGAACTAAAAACAAGTTATGCCAATTATTTCAGTGATACTCATGAACTAGAACTTGAAGAAGATGGAGCCGAGATCCATGTCATCCTGGTTGAGTGTGATGACCTTCATGGGAACTATCACTTTGAAGAAATTCAAGATATTATATGAGAATATAGTTTTTTTTAATCTTCTTAAAATCTTTGTGATTGTAAATTTTGGTGACTAGTTGTAATTAGTTATTAGTTAGTTTTTTTTTAAAGGTCTCAAGCTTTTTGCACCCTACAGATTTCTATAAGAAAGGGTACCAGGACCTTAGATAGATATAAAAAATATAAAGATTAAAAAATTAATTTCTACAAAATGCATATATATAGTGTAGGGTAAATATTGGAACCAATCACATCCCAATCATACTCATTTTTAGAATCAATAAAAATACTCCGCTTCCTTTCAAAAGCATCAAAATTGATCATAAATATTTTCATCTGCAAACTATCTTCTTGGATTTATATTATTGTTGATAGATTGAAATAAGGGTAAATCCATGATAAGAAAAAACTATTAAGGGGTTATGTATAATTGGTCTTCATCATATTGAAGTCAAACTGAATTAAATAGAGTTTAAGGAATTTGAGTTCTCTATCCAAGAATTGATGGCAGTGTACATGTCTCTAAGAAATTTGACTTTTGCAATGAATATTATAATTGAATCTATTCTCCCATTAGAAAGGACTAGTCTTTTGATTTTTTCTAAAGAAAATTATAGTTTTGTGGAAGGTGATATTTTCTATCCTACTCATATATATATATATATATATATATATATATATATATATATATATATATATATATATATATATATATATATATATATATATATTTGTTTACCCATTAGTCATTCATTTTTAAAGCTCTTTCAAAACTTGACTTCTCCTTGAGTATATACTTTCCCTCTCAAGGATATCAACATAAAGTTTGCAATAGTTTCCTTAAATCTATTTTAGGGGTTAAAATAAAAGGTACACCCACCTAGGTCTATAGAGCCTAATGTGTGGAGATTGACTATAAAAGTCTTTAGTCTCCAATGTTGTCCAAAATTGTATTAAGATTCCCAACATCAAGCAGGAAGGCCTTGTAGTAATTCAACTGATAATTTTGAGAACCAATATATTGGCAACTCTAATGGAGTTGATTTCTCACAATTTCATTATGCATTTACACAAAAAGTTTAGTTTAGAAGACACATTTTCATGAATGATTAACTAATTGTGGTTGAAAAGAAGAAGAAGAATAGACATTTATCCCTGAAATTTATGGGGGGAAGAAGATTAGTTTATTCTAAAAAAAAAAAATCTTGAATACACTCCAAAGAAGAGGAGCATTAAGGAAAAAAAAGTTACTAACATTTCATTTACAAGATACAAGAAATTTGTTGACACAAAAAAAGAGTTTTATATTGATGACCAAGATAACAATGATTGAGGGGAAGAAAACCCATTTCAAAACATTCATTCATTTCTTAATAAGGAACAACTAGAAAATCTCCAAGTAGATGACACAATTGAAGAAGAAGGAGATGATGATGAGGATTTTCAAAAGCTTGCTAAGGTTCTATAAATTTTGTTGTGTCTAGATAAAGAACTAAGAGCTCTGAGGAAAGTACCAAATGAAATACTAGAAAAGGTAGGTTTCAAAAGGGACAAAATTGTGGATTCAAAACAAACAAGAGAAAAAGATGAGTCGTCTAAATACACCCTTCCTCATAAAAATAGAAATCATTCTTTAAATACTATACATAGGAATCATTTATATAATAAGGATGGAGAACCATGTCATGGTCCTAGTCAAAATAAAAATCAAAGGGATAGGACTGATCAAAATTGGAGCAAAATAAAAAATAAAAAATAATATGATAAATAATTAAAGGGGACAAAATTGTCACCATAAAGGAGTGAGGCCACCCATGATAATTGAGAGATATAAACAACGAGAATTCACTAGGATAGTTGGATATCCAAATTCCATATCAAATGATTTTAGGAAATCTATACCTAAATTTTTCAAGGAAGAACTTTAGTCTGCTAAAAACATATGTGATTAGTTTGAAAATTATTGTTGAAGAATTTGATGAACATAATGGAGATGTTTTTATGAAGTTATTTGTGCAATCATTAACTAGTGATGTTGTTGGATGGTAAAGAGCTCTCCCAAATAAATCTATATCAATTTGGCAAGAATTTGTGGATTTATTTCTTGAGCAATTTGGAAATCATATAGATACTTCTTTTGCTTCACATGAATTAACCAATATTAAGAAGAACACGAATGAATCGATATTTGAATTTAATAAAAGCTTTGAAATTTTTTTAAATAGGACTCCACAACATATTAGACCTTTTGAATCATTCTTAATAAATGTTTACCTTGGTACTTTTAAAATTAAAACTCACTATGAAATAAGGTCACATAGACCAAGCACTTTACAAGAAGCTTTTAGGTTTCAATGACAATTGAGAATGATAGAAAAGTTGTTGGTAAGATTTGAAAAAGAGATGACCCAAGGTTATTTGATCCTATGGGGGAGTATTTTAAAAACATGATTAGATCATTATCATGATGATATGTTACATTCATGACTGTGTTTGTCATGATGTCAACATAGTAGCTTTATGTGGTATCTGACAGAAGAACAATAGAAAGATCAAGTTGGTATGAATAGATCATCAAGAATTTTTAGTAGTGAGGTTAAAGGAAGATACTACTAAGTGTCTACTATATGTAACTAACCTTAAAAGAACAAGATATTAAGTCTGCAAGAAATTATGCAAGTTTTGGTGGAGTGTTCTAAGATAGAGTTTACAGAGGCATGTTCTGGTAAACTTGTTATATCTCTTAGAACTGTTGTTATTTTGAGAAGCCAAAGTGAAGAATGTGAAGAAGGCATGTTGGTGATGACATACCTAGGTTTTCTCATCATAATGTTACATGTACATAAATTTATTCAAGTTGCAAGGTAGAAGATTAATGTTTTTGATTAAGGAAAATAGGCTTTAAAAGGGCCCTAAAACTCCAAACATAGAAAATAAAGTCAACAGTTTAAATGAAAAAGGCCACCAAGAGCTTGAAAGTAAAAAAACAACTCCCTAAAACATAAAGCAAGAAAAAGCCAGGGAAGAGCACCAAAAACTAGGACAGGCCGCCAAAGGCCAGGGCAGATCAACCAATGTCTCTAAGTATCTCCACGACATTGATCTCAAGCTCAAACAACTTGCATGTCTCCTCCTTCATTTCCATAGTGTCTTGCTCAAGGGTGATGGTGTCTTTCTTTCTAGTGTTGGCCCTAGTTCTTTTACAAACACCTTCCTCCAGGGACTTGTCTTTCTAATTTATACCCTATTCCTTCTCCTTGCCGCTTTGATCCTCACCATGGTGGATGAGCCTCTTTATGTTGTCATGATACTTGAGGATGTTGAGGTTTTTCTTAGATATGCCCTGCAAGGTCTTCACCATATCCAGGGAGGTAGAGTTGAAAGCCTCCAACTTCTTCTTCATGCTGAGTTTATCCTCATTAACCCTATTCCTAAGGCTATAGGTCTCCCTTTCCAACTCATTGAGTCTATGTTTGAGATCGAGGATCTCATGGTAGAGCCATTTAGTTTTCTTGTAGCTTTCCACAGTGCTATTCTTAGCATTATTCAGCACATCCATCTCTGGGTTGTCCCTAGCAATGTTGCTAAGGATGCTCAAGGAAGGGTCTATACGTTCTTCTATCTGGATCTTGCCCTCCCCATTCTCATGAACCTGGGTATGGATAATCTCTCTCTTGATCCCCAAATTGGTAGTGATGTGGTCAAAATTTCTCTAGACCACCTTCATGTCCTTGCTAATGATGGAGCATCTATAGGTGGAAGTGCCCACATCATCATAACCTTGGTCAGGTTCCAAGTTAGGCTACTGCTCGTGCTTGTTCATCGAGTTCTCCTCCATCATCGCACTTCCCTCACCCTACTTCTCCTTATTGAATTCCTCCTTCTTCCTCTTATTCTTGGCTATCTCCATGGCTTCCTTGTCTCTGTTGGAAGGCACTTTGATAACAATCTTCTGCTTGTTCTTCCTACTATCTTTTCCTTTTTCAACCTTGGTCATCTCCTTGTCATCAACACTATCACCAGCAGTCTCCATGCCATTGTCCTATTCATTATACCCTTTTTCTGAAGAGGTATCTCTCCTAGTCTTAGGAGGAGTGGCAACCTCCTTGCTGAAATAGGGAGACTTTTCCATACTATTCTGAGGGGATTCGGGATCATCCAAATCCATGTACAACTCCACCTCCTCAGTCTCAGAGGGGGAGTAAATTTCATTAGTATCACCCAAATCCCTTTTAACCCTTTTTCCCTCTTTATTTTCCTTAATTTTCTTGCTTATTGTTTTAGACTTGAAATATTCATATTATAGTAAGAGCAGCCCTTCATGGAAAGCAGGGTTCATCATTTTCTTATCTTGAAATTGATGGATATTATCATTCATTTATGAATAGAGGTAAAAAGGAATGGAAATTATAACCCCATACCTAAAGTGGTTTAGCAACATGAAGTGGTAGGTGCAGATGCGATCAAACTTGGTGTTTAGAGTTATGTATTTGATAATAGCTCTCAACACAAACCTCCAAATGGGCTTGATAGACCTCGGGAGATAGTGGGTTCCACTTTTTGCTAGCTTTTTCTTCTCCTCCAAGTTTTTGGTGAACTCTATCACCACTTGCCCTGATATTTTGTGATCTCTATAATAAGTTTTCCTAGTAATGGGGATGCTAGTTAAAAGGCAAAAGATTAATGTTATCACTAAGTGTAATGTGTTCTTAATGTGGTCTTATAATAATTAATTGAGAAGGTGTAACAAATGACTCATGGAATTGTTTTGTGGATTTAGTATAAAGGAAAGAAATTTTCCTTTATCATGAAAGAAGAATATATGGATGAATGTGAATGATTTAAGAGCTTAATGTGAAGATAAGAAGAGCTGAGTGGAGTTGAGGGAAACTTCATTGTTGAGATTTTATTATGTGATCCAAAGTTTGATACTTGGATCCAAGGTTCGTGACCCAGTCTACAAGGTCTATCAGTGATTGGTCTAGTTGAAAAGATAAAGGAAGAAAGGTAAAGTACAATACACACAATTATCCTGCAAGAAATAGTTGAGAGATCAATTGGACAGTGAGTTTAGTAGTCTTTCCCTAGAACCTATTTCGACAGTGGGTCCTTCTATCTCCTATAACTCCTCATAGGGGCGGTACAACTCCTAAAAGGGTTGGAATATCCTAACAGGGATTCAAAGTCTCCTAACAGGGTCCATCTTCTAACAAGGAATATTTATATTAGTACATCATCTTGTGGGCATCATTACCACCAAGGTCTTCCATCTGATCAAGGGTTTCCCTAGTTAACATATTTGATGTAATTGTCTTTGTGCATCTTGTTATGGTTACTATTTACTTTGGTTGAATGGTTAAGTTTATTTAAGGTGGATAAATGTTTTAATTATTGGATAACTGATTCACCCCCCATCCACCCTCTCAGTTATCTTTGTGGACTATTGTTTCTAACAATTGGATTAGAGCATCAGGTCCTTGAAGATAAAGTTTACAAACTTTGGGAGATCAATGGAAAACATATTTAGAAAAGATAGTCTGAAGTTTGATGGAACAAATTATGACAGTTGGAAGGAAAAGATGAAGAAACATCTACTATGTATGGGTCTAGGATATTGGATCTTGAAAAAATCATCAAAGACAATCATTGTTGAGAAATATTTGGAAACTTGTACTAAGGAAGAAAGAGATCTTTTCATGTGCGACATGAGAGCTAGCGAAGCACTATTTTCTACACTTCCTAAAATCAAATACAACTAGGTAAAATCACTTGTTAATTCTCATTTGATTTGGAAAGCTTTGGAAAATATCTTTGAAGGAGATGAACATTCTAAGAAATTGAGGTTACAAATTTGAATTTGTGCATTTCAAGATGCTAAAATGATGGAAGATAAATCTAGAAGATGATGAGGTTATATGGAAGATATTGAAGAGCTTAACACCACCATTTAAGATAGTAGTTCAAATGATACAATTTTTGATATCTTGTACCAAAGATTTCACAAAAGAGATATTGCTTGGAGGACTTGAAGCAGTTGAGAATGAGCTTAGATAGTTTTGACAATTGACTAGAATTGAAACAACTTTTAGTGCCTTGAAAATTCAACCTAGTTTATCAAGGAGCACAAGTGCTAGAGGAGATTTTGCTAGTAGCAATAGATCTAATGAGGAAGAAAGAATTGAAGAAGGAGTAGCCCTTCTGGTAAGAAGAGAAAAAGATGGTAAGAAAATATTTAAATGTTGGACTTGTAATGAATATGGTTATTATCCATCTAAGTGTCCTAAAAGAAAGAAAAATTATAGAGGTCATTTCAAACCTATAAGAGATAGAGAGTATTCAAGTATGCAAATGAAGAAGATGATTTTGATGAACAAGTAGTAATTGTTATTGATGATGAAATTGGATTTGTAGCTATTAAAGAAGAAATTCTAGAGAAAATGGCTTTGGTAGCATAGTTTGAAAAGAAATCTGATTGGATAATTGATAGTGGTTGTTCACATCATATGACTAGTGATATGAATAAAATTTTCAACTTCAAAAGTCATGATGGAGGCATTGTTAGAGATGGAAACAATGCAACATGCCAAGTTAAAGGTATTAGATATATAACTCTTGATGGTAAGACTAACACTAAGGATATTTTTTTTTTTGATGGTTTGAAGCACAATCTTTTGAGTGTTGGACAACTAGTAGATAAAGGTTATTAGTTTTAGTTCATAGAGAAGACATGCATGATCAAAGAAAAAGATGGAAAGGTAATTGGAATAGGAACTAGATCTAGAGGTAAAGTATTTTAGTTGAATCCTATTGAAATGACATGTTTGGTTGCTAAGGTAGATGACAATTCGTATGACACAAGGAATTTTTTCATATAAACTTTGACAGTATTGTGAAGACTAGTAGTATGTTTGTAGTTAGAGATTTGCCTAAGATTGTATAGCCTACTAATACAATTTGCAAGGAGTGTGTTGTGGAAAAGCATAATAGAACTTCTTTTCCCAATAAGAAGTTTACTACTATAGCAAAATTGGAGATTGTACATATTGATCTTAGTGGTCCTATAGAGACTAAAGGATTCTATAGTGAAAGGTATTTCATGATTTTAGTTGATGACTTTTCTAGAATGATGTGGGTTACATTTCTTAAAGAAAAATTTGAGGCATTTGATAAGTCCAAGATATTCAAGAATAGAGTTAAGAATGAATCTGGTATGAAGATTAAATGTTTAAAATTAGGTAGATGAGGAGAGTTTACTTCAAATGAGTTTAACATCTTTTGTGAAGCTAATGGAATCAAAAGACAATTATTAGCTTTGAGAACCCCTCAACAAAATGGTATAGCAAAGAGAAGAAGAAAATCATTAACAAAAGCATCAAGAGCTATATTAGCTGAGAATAATGTATTCAAGATGTTTTGGAGAGAAGTTGTGAATACAACAACCTACACTATGAATAGAGTGCAAGTCAGGAAAGACACAAACAAGACCCCTTATGAACTATGGTTTGGTCACTCACCTATAGCTAAGTATTTTAAAATGTTTGGCAATAAGTATTGCAAACACCCAAAAATTTGCAAAGACTTGAATTAAACAATTTTGATCAATTAATGCAAATTAAGGAGGAAATCAGAAGAACACAACAAACTTCCTAATCAAAAATCACACTAGGTCATTAATCATCTATCAAATCAACAAGACCTAAATCAACTTTAAAAAGAGGAGAAAAACAATTCAAAATCATAAAATAAAATACAAAAAGGGATAAAGAAAAAGAAAAAACTTTTGAAGATAAATAGAATATTTATTAAATCAATAAAGTCATCTATTCTCACAAAAGTGAAAATCCCCCTTTTTAATTTAAAAGAATTAGAAAAATTCTCATTTATCCTCAAAACCAAGTTTGTTGGACTCTTCCTCCTGGTCCCTTATGAGATGTTTTAAATTTCACCTTCATCCACTAGTCAAAGGTAAAAATTGTGATTCTTACCCCAACCCATTCTGAAATCCTAAAAATAGGAGGGAAATCCAAGAGCTAAAGGACCCAAGTTTTAGGCATCTACACTATAGGCACATTCTGAGTTATCATTTTAGCATTATCATTCTAGCAAGTTCGTAGCATTTTAGCATTGTTTTCATGTTATTTAGTGTCATTTATTACATGTGTAGCTCATTACATGTCCATTTTGGTAGCATTCTAAGAGTTTTTTTCCCACATGTAATCTGCATTTTAGTCCTAGATCTTACATACATTCTTATAGATCAACATTTTAAGTATACTCCCATACTAGAACTATCAATGATATGCTGGTCTGAGAGCTTTCTTTGTGGTTGTAGTTAGGAAACATGATATGCTCATAGATTTTACATTATGAAAATGATATCTTGGGTTTAGTCTAGTTTGTTGTTATTTTATTTGCATTCTACATTAAAGTCTCATGAATACATGATTATACCATGTACAAGTGTTATATCAAAAGTGATGATGCTATTGGTAAGTTTGATGCTAGAAGTGACGAAGTTATGTTTCTTGGTTATTCATTGAAAAGAAAGGCTTATAGATGTTATAATCTAAGAACTAAGACTATTATAGAAAGTGCAAATGTGAGAGTTGATGAGACACTTAGGATACAAGAAAGAATAGTTGATTATAATTAAAATGATGAGAATGTTGTTACTAAACCAAGGAATGATGAAATATTATTTGAGAGTAATAATGATTTTTAGAATGAAGGAGAGCCAAGGAAGCAACAAAGATTGGAACCTTCAATAGAGCCAAGAGTAGAGATAACAACTCCTACTTTAGGTAAGAATATAACAAAGAATCATCCACTAAAGAAAATCATCAGAAGTAGAAATAAAGGTGTGATGAAAGAAGGAGAATTAATGAAGAACCATGTTTGATATCTCAAGTTGAATCTAAGAATGTAGATGAAGCATATAAAGATGACTAATGGAAGCAAGCTATGAAAGATGAATTGGATCAGATAATAAAGAATGAAACATGGGAATTGGTCCCCAGGCCAGTAGATAAAAATGTATAGGAACTAAATGGGTATTCAGAAACTAGTATGTAAAGATTACTCACAATAAGAAGGAATAGACTATGATGAGACCTATGTTTATGTGGCAAGAATAGAAGTAGTAAGGTTATTCTTAGCCTATGTAGCACATAAGAAATTCAAAGTATATTAGATGGATGTCAAGTCAGCATTTTTGAATGGAGAACTTGAAGAAGAGGTATACATAGAACAACTTGAAGGTTATCCTTTGACAAATGACAAGGGCATAGTATATAAACTAAAGAGAGCATTGTATGGCTTAATGGAGAAACCCAAAACTTGGTATGCAAGATTCGAGAAGCATTTGAAAAAACTTAGATATAACAAAGGTATGGCAGATAGTAATCTCTATTAGAAAGAAATTGAGGATGGATTAATGATCTTGGTAATATTTCTTAATGATATCATATTTCGAGGAAATGATGATGAAAGTGACAAGATTGCAAAATAAATGAAGAAGGATTTTGAAATGAGCATGATAGGAGAGATGAAATATTTTTTGGGATTAAAAATTGTGTAGGATAAAGGAGGAATCTTTATTTCTTACACTAAGTATTTGAAAGATTTACTGAAAAGGTTTGGTTTGGAAACATGTAAATCTGTTAGAACACCTATGGTAATTGGACATAAGTTATCTACAAACTATGAGACACCTATTGTTTAGTAGAAGAACTATAGATCTATGATCGAAGGACTGCAATATCTAACTCACACAAGGTCAAATATAGCAAATGCAATTGGAATTGTTGCAAGATTCCAAGCTGATCCTAGAGAAGCACATTTATGTAACTATAAAAAGGATATTTAGATACCTAAAAGGAATACCAAAATATAGATTGTGGTATGATAAATCTAATGATTTTACTCTATATTCTTATATTAATGTTTATTGGGCAGGCAGTATGGATGATAGAAAGAGCACCATTGGTGGAGCCTTCTTTTTTGGAGGAAGATTAGTTTCTTGGCTAAGAAAGAAGTAGGATTGTACCTCACAAAGTATAGTAGAAGTAGAATATGTTGTAGCAATAAAAAATTATAATCAAGTTATTTGGATGAAGTAGATGTTGAAGGATATAAGGATAGAATTCAGTGAACCTATTTTCATACATTGTGACAACACAAACATAGTAAATATATCTAAGAAAATAGTGTTGCATTCTAAGACCGAGCACATTTCTATCAAGTATCACATGTTGAGAGAGAAGTTACAAAAAAGGAAATTGGATTGGAGTATGTAAGCACTAAATATGAAATTGCAGATATTTTCACTAAGCCTCTTCCCAAAGAGACTTTTTAGCATTAGTGAGGTAAACTAAGGGTTATCCCCCTTCCTACATCAGAGTAGATGATGCAAGAGTGCATCAGTCTAGTGTAACAAAGCACTATTTTTTTCCTAGATTGAATGCTGATGCTTCTTATATGGGGGAGTATCTATGATGGATAGAGTCATCTAGGGCTCTTGTTGGATGTTGTTTTTGAATAGTTTCTTTGGACACTTGAGCTAGTCAGAGACAAATGTTGCAAAGTTTGATAGTTGCTGAAACCTTTGACATTGATGTCAATTGGGGATAAATATAGTATGAAAAAAATTTAGCATGAAATATAAGCACAACATAGGAGAATTATTGATGAAGAGGATTTGAAAACAAAGATTAATAGTCTTTTATAGTTGGTATTCTTGGAACTAGATGTTTTTCATATATGTTGCCATCAATGCCAAAGAGGGATATTGTTGGAAGCATGAATACTAATGATATTCATATAAGGGATTATTGTAGAAACATGATTAGATCATTATCATGATGATATGTTACATTCATGACTATGTTTCTCATTAATGTCAACATAGTAGTTTTCTATGGTATCTGACAGAAGAATAGTGAAAAGATCAAGTTGGTACGAATAGATCAAGGAGCATTTTTAGTAGCAGCATTAAAAAAAACATACTACTAAGTGTCTAGTATATGCATCTAACCTCAAAAGAAAAATATATTAAGTCTGGAAGAAGTTATGCAAGTTTTAGTGAAGAGTGTTTTGAGATAGAGTTTATAGAGGCATGTTCTAGTAAACTTGTTACATCTCTTAGTAGAGTTGTTATTCTGAGAAGCCATAGAAAAGGATGTGAAGAAGATATTTTGGTGATGACATGGCTAAGTTCACTCATCATAATGTTACATGTACAAAAAGTTATTTTAAGTTGCAAGGCAGAAGATTAATGTTATCACTAAGTGTAACGTGTTCTTAATGTGGTCCTATAATAATTAATTGAGAAGGAGTAATAGCCAACTTAGGGAATTGTTTTATGGATTCATTGTAAAGGAAGGACATTTTCATTTATCATGAAAGAAGTATATATGGATGAATATGAATGGTTGAAGAGTGAATTGCAAAGATAAGAAGAGCTAAGTAAAAGTGAAGGAAACTTCATTGCTGAGATTTTATTGTGTGATTTGAAGTTTGATACTTGGATCTGAGGTTCATGACCTAGTCTACAAGGTCTATCATTGATTGGTCTAGTTGATAGGATATTGGAATAAAGATAAAGTATAGTACACACAATTATTCTACAAGGAATAGTTGAGAGATTAGTTGGACAGTGAGTTTAGTGGTCTTGCCCAAAAAGATGTTTGGACAGTGGGTCCTTTTGTCTTCTACAATTCCTAGCAAGGTTGACACAACTCCTAATAGGGTTAGAATCTCCTAACAAGGATTCAAAGCCTTCTAATAGGGATTCATATGTACAAAATATTGTAATAGACTCCTAATAGGGTCCATCCTCTAACAAGGAATATTTATATTAGTAAATCATCTTGTGAGCATCATTCCCACTAGGGTTTTCCCTCTTATCAAGGGTTTTCCTAGCTAACATATCTAGTGTAATTGTCTATGTGCATCTTGTTATGGCTACTATTTACTTTGGTTGAATGGTTAAGTTTATTTAAGTTAGATAATTTTTTTAATTATTGGATAACTAATTCAAATCACCCCCCCTCCCCCTACCTTCTCTCAATTATCTTGGCGGACTATTGTTTCTAACAAAAATAACGTCACATAGACCAATCACTTTACGAGAAGCTTTTAAGGTTTCAATGAAAATTGAGAATGATAGAAAAGCTACAAGTAAGATTTGAAAAAATGATGCAGGAGCATCCTAGGTTGCCTTCTTATCCTGCTCATTTTTTTTCATTCTAAAATTTCTTCATGTGCCTAGTAGTCCTTCATGTGCATAGTAGTTCCTTCATGTGCCTAGTAGTCCTTCATGTGCCTAGCAGTTCCTTCATGTGCCTAGTAATCCTTCATGTTCCTAGCAGTTCCTTCATGTGCCTAGCAGTTCTTTCATGTGCCTAGTAGTCCTTCATGCGCCTAGCAGCTCCTTCATGTGCCTAGCAGTTCCTTCATGTGCCTAGCAATCCTTCATGTGCCTAGTAGTTCCTTCAAGTGCATAGCAATCCAATTTCCTTCATGTGCCAAGCATTGTTGTTTCCTTCATGTGCCTAGCAATCTAGTTTCCTTCATGTGCCTAGTAATCTAGTTTTCTTCATGTGCCAAGTTACTATAGCAATTCCTTCATGTGCCAAGTTACTGTAGCAATTCCTTCATGTGCTGAGTTACCTAGTGTATGCTGAGTGACACTTCATGTGCCGAGTTACCCAATGTATGCCAAGTGTTTTTTCATGTGTTGAGTTACCCAGTGTATGCCAAGTGGCAATATTTGGAAGTGATTTCTATGAGCTGACTTGCGAGATTTATTTCATTCATGACATTTATATTAAGATCTTTTCTTGGGATGAGTCTAGACCATTGTTGGGTTGGCCTTCCTCTTATGTAATGTTCTAGAATATTTTGTAAGCCATTTTGGCAAGTATATATATAGAGTTTTTGGCTTAGAGTTAGGTAAGTTTAAGAGAAGAAGATGAGAGAGCATAACTGAAAGTGTGAATTTGCAATTGGATATTTCAAGTTGAATGTATTTGCAATTGGTCATAACCTAGAAGGCCTTACAGCTGTGCATGTATGAAGATATTTTGATGAATTAGTAAAATTATTTCACTCTCCTTCCTCCTTTGGTTTTTTTCCCTTGTGTTGCTTCTATTGTGTTAACTCTTGCAGGGTGGTTTAGATAGCTAGTTGAGCCTTTGGCACTAGTTATTCATCCTTTGGCCTACATCAATTGGTATTAGAGCTTGAGGTTCATCCTTGCAAAGATTGGATTGTATAGAACCTTGATTCAAATTTGGTTGTAGGGTTGTAGATATATGGATTTGACCTATAACTTGCAGAGGGTTATGATCTTGAAGGAACCTAATTTGTAAAGATGGTTCGTGGTAGAAGAAATGTTGATGATGCAATATTGGATCAGTTGAGACAAATTACAGGTAGATTAGATGCTATGGAGATAACCCAGAGGAGAGGAGAACATCTTGATGATGTAAGTGATGATGAGGCAACAGCATCAAATCATAATCCAAAACTTGAAGAAGATCAAGACGAGGAAAGATTATTATGAGTGTTTTCAAGGGAAAATTCAAAGCCTGCTATAGAAGTTGTTCCCTATGATAGAAAATTGGATACCACTATTGTGTTGGATTGGATCTCTGATATGGAGAAGTTCTTTGTGTATGAAAACACTCCTGATAATAGAAAGGTGAATATTGCAATCACTAGGATGAAAGGTCATGCATCACTATGGTGGGAGCACTTGCAAACTGATAGACAAAGGAGAGGAAAGGAGAAGATTAGAACTTGGCCAAAGATGGTGAACAAGGTAAAGAACAACTTCCTCCTTGTTGATTACCAAGTTAGCCTATTGAGAAAGATGCAAAATTTGAAACAAAAGGACATGACTATGAAAGAATATATTGAAGAATTATATAGATTGGACATCAAATCTAGACATGTGGATGATGATGTTGAGAAAATTTCAAGGTACATTAATGGATTGAGATCTAGAATACAAGATGAAATAAGTTTTGTGGAGCTGGAAAGTGTAGAAGAAGCATATCAATATGCCTTGAAAGTTGAGGAGATCTTGACAAAGAAGCATGAACAAAGAATAAGAGGTAGAGGTGGTAGATTCCAGAGAGGAAGAGGTAGATCTTATGGAGAAAGTGGTAGATTTGACAATTCTATGAAGGATAAAGGCAAATTTGAATGGAAAAGTGGTAAATCTTATTGAGGAGGCACTAATTCTTACCAAGAAAGAGGTAATTCCTATTCTAGAGGTGGATTTCATGGTAATTATTTTAGATGTGGGAAAGAAGGGCATAGATCTTTTGAATGTAGATCCTCTGAAAGTGGATAGAATAATAGAAATTTTGTGATTCAAGAAGACATTTAGAGTTCACTAAGTGGACCTGAGGCTAGAGAAAATTTGATGGTGAGAAGAACCTTATGTAATATAGGAAGTGATGAGGAACCTGTTTGAAGGAGAAGTTTTTTCAAGACAAGATGTAAGATGGCTAGAAAATTTTGCAGAGTGATCATTGACAATGGAAGTTCTACAAATTTGGCATCAGAAGAGCTGGTTACAAAGTTGTAGTTGTAGAGGCTGAAACATCCCAAACCTTATCATGTTTCATGGATCAATGATGAGCATAAGATATTGGTAAGTGAGAAATGCCTTGTGAAATTCAAAATTGGACATTACTTTGATAAAATTTTGTGTGATATTATGCCCATGGATTGTTGTCATATTTTTTTGGCTAGACCTTGGCAATATGATATATATGCTATACATGATGGAAGATTAAATCAATATACCCTTTGGGTAAATGGGAAGAAACAAACATTGCTACCTTTGATTGAAAGCCTAGATGAGGTTAATTGTACTACTATAAAAATTTACAGGGTTAATGGGAAACAATTTGAAAAGGAATTGAAAAGGAATTAAGTCTATTTTGCTATAATTCCATGACAACTAAGTTTTTTCAATGGAGACCGAGTGTAAGAAAATGGTGTTAACCCGAGTGCCAGTTAGTGGTGATCGAGTGATAGATGGTAGTATTGATTAAGTGCCAGAAGAAATTGTAGATTTGCTAAATGAGTATAAAGACCTTATTATTGATGGTATTCCTGATGGTTTTCCTCTAGTAAGAAGTATAATCCATTTTATGGATCTGATTCCTGGAGGTAGTTTTCCAAACAAAGCAACATATAGATTGACACTTGCAGAGAATGAAGAACTTAACAGACAAGTGCATGAGTTGTTGCAAAAAGGTTTGATCAAAGAAAGCTTGAGTCCATGCGCTATACCTACTGTATTAGCACCTAAAAGGAATGAATAATAGGGAATGTGTACTAATTCCATAGCCATTAACAAGATAACAGTAAAATATAGGTTTCCTATGCTGGGGATGGATGACATAATGGATTGTTTGAGTGGAGCAAAGTATTTTACCAAGATTGATTTGAAGAGAAGCTATCATTAGATTAGAATTAGAGAAGGTGATGAATGGAAGACTGTTTTCAAGACAAAAGATGGTTTGTATGAATGGTTGGTTATGTCTTTTGGTTTGACTAATGCACCTAGTACTTTCATGAGGTTGATGAATGAAGTTCTAAAAATATTTTTGGGTAAGTTTGTGATTGTTTATTTGGATGATATTTTGATATTCAGTAAGACTAAGGAAGAACATCTTGAGCATATTAGACAAGTATTGTAGAGGTTGAAAGAAGAAAAGTTGTTGATTAATCTGAAAAAGTGTTCTTTTATGCAAGACAAGATTGTGTATTTGGGATTTGTGATTTTAGCTGATGGATTAAAGATGGATCCTAAAAAGGTTAAAGCAATTTTGAAATGGCCTACACCTGAGAATGTGAGTGAGGTAAGATCATTTCATGGTTTGGCTAGTTTTTACAGAAAGTTTATAAAGAATTTTAGTGTTGTTTGTAATGCTATGACTGAGACAATGAGAGGAGATAGAAAGGAATTCAAGTGGACACATGGAGCTGATAAGAGTTTTGAAACTTTGAAACAATAGGTTGCTGAATTACCTGTATTGGCTTTGCCTAATTTTAACAAAGCATTTCAAGTTGAATGTGATGCAAGTGGTAATGCAATAGGAGCTGTATTAAGTCAAGAAGGTAAGCCTATTGCTTTCTTTAGTGAAAAGTTGAATGATGCTAAAAGAAAATATTCAGTGTATGACCAAGAGTTTTATGCTATTGTTTATGCATTGAAGAAGTGGAGACATTATTTGATGCCTAAGGAGTTTGTGGTGTATACTGATCATAAAGCTTTACAATACTTGGGAAGTCAACATAAATTGAATCAAAGACATATGAAGTGGGTTGAGTACTTACAAAGTTTTAGATTTTTGATCAAGCATAAGAGTGGAGTTACTAATAGATTTGCTGATGCATTGAGTAGAAGACATTCTTTGTTGATTGAAATGAAGGTTGAAGTTCTTGGTTTTGATGAAATGGAAGTATTGTATGATGTTGATCCTAATTTTTCTAAGGTGTTGAGAAAGTGTAGAGCACAAAATCTAATAGATCACATAAGTATGATGAGTATTAAATTCAAGAAATTATGTTGTTCAAAGGTGTTTAGTTGTGTATTCCTAGAAGTTCTATGAGGTTGAATTTGATTAAGGAAAAACATAGTGGTGGATTAGCTAGACATTTTGGAATTGATAAGACATTGAGTTATCTAAAAGAGAAGTATTATTGGCCACAAATGTATAAGGATGTTCAAAAATTTGTAAAGAGTTATGGAGTTTGTCAAGTTGTAAAGGGAGTGAATCAAAATATTAGTTTGTATACACCTATTACTATTCTTGAGAAACCTTGGACTGACATTAGTATGGATTTTGTTCTTGGATTACCTAAGACAGTGAAGGGGTATGATTCCATATTTATTGTAGTGGATAGATTTTCTAAGATGGCTCATTTCATACCATGTAAGAAGACATCAGATGATGAGCATGTTGTTGAACTTTTCTTTAAAGAGATTGTGAGATTGCATGGATTACCAAGAAGTATTATTTTTGACACAGATAGTAAGTTTGTTGGCTACTTTTGGAAGAATTTGTGGAAGAAGATGGGTACTAAATTGAAGTTTAGTTCTACATTCCATCCACAAATAGATGGTCAAATAGAGGTTGTGAATAGAAGCTTGGGTAATTTGTTGAGATGTTTAGTTGGGAATAAGCTAAATAATTGGAAGATGGTATTCACACAAGCTGAATTTGCATGTAATAATTCTATGAATAGGAGTACAGGGAAGACACCTTTTGAGATTTTTACTAGAATGCATCCTAGAGGTATATCAAATTTGAGAGATGTTGTTGGTGAAGAAAAGAGAAGCACTATAGGAGAAGAATTTTCTAATTTTATGGAGTCTTTGCATAAGGAAGTGAAGTTGAGGTTGGAACAAAGTAATCAGAAGTATAAGGAGAATGTTGATCAGTCTAGAAGACACCGTGATTTTCAAGTTGGTGATAAGGTGATGGTTCATTTGAAGAAAGGAAGATTCTCAGTTAGAACATACAGTAAGTTGAAGATGAAGAAATTTGGACCTTGTAAGATCTTGAAGAAGTTTGACAGTGGTAATGCTTATGAAGTTGACTTACATAATGACATGGATATATCTCCTATATTCAATATTGCTGATTTGTATAAGTATCATGAGTTAGAGGATGAAGTTGTTGTATCAGATGATTATCCTAAGAAGTAGATTGAGGAAGTTGAATAGATATTAGATCAGAGAGTTGGCAAGAGTACAAGAGGAAAAGATTACTATGAATATTTGGTGAAGTGGAAGAATAGACCTATTGAAGATGCTTCATGGATTTCTCAATTTGAGGTGGATTCAGCTCAGGTTGGGACATCTCAATGATTCAGGAGAATCATTTCTTTCAAACCTAGTTGATTGATGCAGGAGCATCCTGGGTTGCTTTGTTATCTTGCTCATTTTTTTTTCATTCTGCAATTTTATCATGTGCCTAGTATTCCTTCATGTGCCTAGTAGTCCTTCATGTTCCTAGAAGTTCCTTCATGTGCCTAGTAGTCCTTCATATTCCTAGCAGTTCCTTCATGTGCCTAGCCGTCCTTCATGTGCCTAGTAGTTCCTTCATGTGCCTAGCAATCCAGTTTCCTTCATGTGCCTAGCACTACAATTTCCTTCATGTGCCTAGCAATCTAGTTTCCTTCATGTGCCTAGTAATCTATTTTTCTTCATGTGCCAAGTTACTATAGCAATTCCTTCATGTGTTAAGTTACCTAGTGTATGTCGAGTGACTCTTCGTGTACTCAGTTATCCAGTGTATGCTGAGTGTTTTTTCATGTGCCAAGTTACCCATTGTATGCTGAGTGTCAGTATTTGGACGTGATTTTTGTGAGCTAGCTTGTGGGATTTATTTTTTTCACAACATTTATATTAAGATCTTTTCTTGGGATGAGTCCAAACCATTGTTGGGTTGGCCTTCCTCTTATGTAATGTTTTAGAATGCTATAAGCTATTTTGGCAAGTATATATATAGAGTGTTTGGATTAGAGTTAGGTAAGTTTTAGAGAAGAAGATGAGAGAGTAGAATTGAAAGTGTGAATTTGCAGTTGGATATTTCAAGTTAAATGTATTTATAATTGGCTGTAACCCAGAAGGTCTTATAGCTGGGCATGTATGAAGATATCTTGACGAATCAATAAAAGTATTTCATCTCCTTCCTCCTTTAGTTTTTTTTCCTTGTGTTTCTTCTATTGTGTTAACTCTTGCAAGATGGTTTGGTTAGCTAGGTGAGCCTTTGGCCCTAGTTATTCATTCCTTGGCCTACGTCAAAAAGAGATGACCCAAGGCTATTTTATCCTAACAATCCTAAGCCATCCAAAGATGAATATAAGATTCATAAAATTTTGGGTATGATCAAAGACCTTCATGTTAGATATAATAAGAATGATTGGAAAAGGTCAAACAAGAATGGAAAACCTTATTTAAAACTAGATATATATAGATTGCAAGATATGCCTTATAATACATCCTAGAAAGATGTAGATCAATAAGAAATAATGGAACTCTTGATCCTTCAAAGAAAAATAATAATTACATGAAAATAGGTTCCTAGTGTGAGGCTTGTAAACTATCACATATCCCATAATAATGCTTGTTATCAAGAAGCATATTAGAATAATGAACTCACCTAGCGGATGATCAACAAATTGTAAAGACATTATCATCTAAACCATTCTAGGAAGAAGATGATTCATTTGAAGAAGAGAATATTACTAACACTTATACTAAAAGAATGAAGCAACAATATATTCAAAAAAATAATTCTAATGATGAGAGACCTATAAGTAGGATGACCATTGAAGAAGAAGGAGAGCCTGATTAATTGTAGTAGTAGAAAAAACAAGGAGTAATTGTAGATTAAGGAATATAACTATAAATCCAAATATAAGCAAGATGATTGAAGTTCTTACTCTGCATAAGAGAAGTAAGGATAATATCATGACCATAAATCAACAACAAAATGATCCTTAGGTAACTCACTCTTCATTAAATAAACAAATGATAAGTAATAGTTTATTTACTAATGCATTATCTCAATTGAAGGTTTTAGTATTTTTTATAAATAGTTTAAACTCAATAATATGGAAAAGAACTCTTAGATATTTTGTGTAAAACTAACAAAGAGGATTGTGTCAATTTTGGTGAGAATTGTGTTTTCTAGCTAGGGACAAACATCAATGGGAATGCCCCACAAGTGGACCCTTTTTACTTAACTTTGTTAATAAGAAAAAAATTAGTAAGGAATTGTGTTGTGGTTCCACAATGCATGTCCAATTTCCTAATGGAAATGGGGACCCCCTACTTTGAATTTTTTCTTTTTGGACTCCTAGTCTAGGATCCGAGCCATTTGGAGATTTCCCCTAGTCCTTGAGGTCATGTTCAAGTCTTGATAGAAGAATCTAAAGGTTGAAAATTTAAGAGAATTCAAAGAAAAAGCTAAGTATTAACAGTTTTGGTGCACTAGGCACACCATATGAGGTGCGCTAGTGTGCCCAAAGTTGGAGAAAAGACTTTTTGGGCACCCTATTTAAATGGGAGGGAACCCTCCCCTCCTCACCTTGTCTTTTTCTTTTCACGATGGTGTCTTCCTTCCTCCCTACACCAGATTTCCATCGCAGCTTCACATTGAGTCAAGGTGTGGACTCCTTGCTCCACATCTACCCCTTGCAAAATAGCTAACTTGGTGCACTAGTGTGCACCCAAAAATTTGAAAAAACACAAAACAAAGATAAGTCTTTAAAATGCATCCAAACTTGGTGCACACTAGCACACTTAAAACACTTTATGAAACATAAAAGGCTAAAAAAAAAGTTACAAATAACTCAAATTGAGATTGGGTGCGCATTAGCATACCTGTATAGGTACATTAACGTGCACCTAACCTGGTGTGCCAATTTTTTAATAGGCAATTTTAAATAGGTTTTCTAGTATTTTTAAAGCATCTAGTTTTTAGGGTTTTCTCTATATTAGGGTTTAATTAATTCATTTTTCTTCAATTCTAAACTAATGGATGTCCTCTTGTGTTGATATAATGGCATCTTCATTAGCTTCCTTGGGCAATAAAATAGCATTGAAACCCATTGTCTTCAAGTTCTAAGGTGTTCCAATAAAGTCATGTTTTCAAGAATCAGTAATCCCACCCCATGAAAGACTAAAATGGGAACCCAAGAGACAATCCTTCCAGGCTCAGGTAAAGGAAAAGTTGAGGAGAAATAAGCATAAGGTTAGAAAATCCATGAAAAACTTAATTTGGACACTTCACTTTGATGATTCCAAATGTAAATCAGGAGCTGGTGTAGGTATTGAGCTGATCAATTGTAGTTTAGATTTACTAATAATGTTGCAAAATATGAAGTGTTGATTCAAGGACTTCTTTTTCACTCAAGAAAGGAGTTATAACTCTTGTAGTTGAAGGAGATTCTCATTTGGTTATTCAACAAGTCAAATCATTATATTCCTACAATGATAAGAAGTTGCTTGCTTATAGGAAAAAGGTATGGTATTTATTGGATGATTTTGAGGCTTTGAACATAAAGTCTATTCCAAGAAGGAAAAACATGGTGGCAGATGCTCTTGCTATTTCAGCAAGTGCATTACAACTAGTTGAAAGAATGAAATTGAAATGATTTTTGGTTGAGTTGGTTGTTGCTCCATCTATTCTTGACAATATCAAAAACTTTCAAATCTTTTAGGATGATCATCATATACGGCCACTTTAAGGGACAAGAAATTGATGACACTCTAGATGAAAAACCTAAGGACAATGCACTTCAAGATGAAGATGGAATCCTAAATTTGAAAACTAATACTAATCCTAAGGGGATGATTGAGTTGGAGTGTACTTTTGATTATGATGAAATAGCATTTAATAAAAGGACCACTGCAAAGAAAGGGATCAAGGAATGTGATTTATACAATTTAGGTACGAATGATGATCCTAGAATGGTAAGGATTGGGAAAGTGTAAAATCCACAAGAAAGGGAAGACATGCTCAAATAACTTATAGAATATAAGGATTTCATTTCTTGGAGCTATGAAGAACTTAAGACATATGATCCTTAGATTAGTATGCATGATATTCCACTCAAACCTGATTCCAAACCTTTTCAACAGAGGTAAATACCCATTAAACCTATCCTCGAACCTCTGATAGTGACGGAAGTCAAGAAGTTATTAAATGCCAAGATTATTTTCCCCGTGCAACACCCTATGTGGGTGGCTAATTTAGTTCCTATATGAAAGAAGACTAGGGAGATTTGACTTTGTTTAGATTTTCGTAACTTGAACTTGGCATCTCAAAAGGGAAATTACCCATTACCCTCACTAGATGAGACCTTGCAAATTGTGAATGGTTTGAAGATGATGTCTTTCTTGGATGGATATTCAGGATATAATTAGTTAATGGTAGAAGAAGAGGATAGGCTAAATAAAACCTTTACGACCAAATGGGGAACCTTTGCTTATAGGAAAATTCCATTTGGACTTATTAATGCAGGGGCTACATTTCAATGAGCCATGGACAAAGCTTTTAAGGGATTGATGAATAAGTGTATAGTTATCTACATGGATGACTTAACTATCTTTTCAAAAGATTGAAGCACTCACATAGCCAATTTAAGACATGTATTCAACAAATGTCATAAATGCGATATATCTCTCAATCCCAAGAAATGTTCATTTGGGGTCACTAAAGGAAAGCTCCTAGGTAATATTATTTTTGAAGCTAGAATCTCCATTGATCTTGATAGAGTTGAGGCTATTTTGAAACTATTAGCTCCTCATAGTCAAGAAGAACTCAAGTCTTTCTTTGGAAAGATAAATTTTGTGCAAAAATTCATAAGCAAATTTGCAGATATAGTGTGTCCCCTTAATGATTTACTAAAAAATGGGGCTAAAATAGAATGGGTTCCAGAGGTAAAGAAATCATTTGAGGATATCAAAGTAGCCATTTCCATGTCTCTAGTACTAGTAAGTCCTAACTATGAGCTTCCCCTTATGATATTCCTTCACTTTAGAACATTCATGCACTAGGATCCTAACCTAGAAGAAGGAAAAGGAAGATGAAAGACCTATTGCTTTTATGAGTTTCCCTCTGAGAAATGCTTAGTTGAATTATTCCAACCTCAATAAACAATCTTTTTCTTTGATTAAAGTAGTAAAGAAGTTTTTGCATTACATACTAAGAAGCAAGGTGTATGTTGTTGTTCTCGATCTAGCAGTAAAGAGATTATTGATGCAAAATGAACTCAGTGAAAGACAAGGTAAATGGATGGTGATATTGCAAGAATTTGATTTAGAGATCCAACCCATGAGGTTAGTCAAAGGTTAAGGATTATCAAGGATGATAGCTAATAATCAAATTGGAGATGAAAAGAAATTCAAGTTTGACAATGAAACAAATGAGAATGACTAGAAGAAAATGATAATATCTCGAGTTGATATTGGTCAAGGTGCAGTGATAGATGTCTGGTACCAAGATATTGTTTACTATCTTCTACAAAATTAATGCCCTAGCTAGATGAATAGTTCACAACATAGAGGAATTAAAATGAAGTGTTAATCTTATATGCTACATGATAGAAAGTTGTACAAAAGGAACTACGAAGGAATCTACCTAAAGTGCTTAGGGCATGAGGAACCAAAGGAAGTTCTAGAATAGTTTCATGATAAGTATGGTATAGGGCATGGTTCGATAGAAGCAACTACTCATTTGATTTTAAGATCAGGTTATTTTTGGCCCATGATATTCAAAGATACTTTTTAGCATGTACTTATTCTTGTCATATTTGTTAAACTAGTGCTAATAGAGAAAGACACCCATCAATACTGTTACAACCAGTGTATGAGGTGCACCCCTTCACAAAGTGGGGGCTAGATTTCATTGGTCTAGTCAATCCACCATCATCAACTAGACACACTTTTATTCTCATAGCCACATAGTATTGTACGTGATGGACAAAATTTGAAACTTTTAGAAATTGCACTACTAAGGTGGTAATAGACTTCTTGGAAGAACACATTGTTACTAGATTTAGGATGCCATTCGCCTTAGCATGTGATAGCAAATAAATTTTTGCATCAATGTTCTTAACTCAATGGGCATTCAAAAATTAGGTTATTATCAAGTTCTCTTTGAATTATTACCCACAAAGAAATGGGGTAGCTAAGTCTACAAATAAGAACTTGATTGCAATGATAAGACAATTATTGAAAGAGAATCCTAAAGATTGGGATACACAACTCAAATATGCTCAATGGACAAATTGAGTGAGGGTTAAGAACACTTGGGGGACCTCTCCATATTTGCTCATTTATAGAAAAGAGCCAGTATTCCCACTTAACCTCAGGATTCCTATTTTGAAATTCATGAGTGGGTATGCTAAAGATGCTGACAAAGTACAAATCAGATTGATGAATCTTTTGGAGATGGACAAGAAACAGATAGTTGCATCAGAGCACATGGCTAAACATCAAGAAATCATCAAGAGATGGTTTGACAAGAGGGCCACAATAAAATCTTTTAGAATTTTTGACCTTGTTTTACTTTGGGATAAGAAAAAAGAAAAACCATGTAGCCATACTAAGTTTCAACACTTGTGGATTGGTCCTTATTAGATTGCTGAGATTCTTGGAGAAAATACTTTTAGGCTCAGTTCCTTGCAAGGGGAATTAGTTCCATTACTAGTCAATGGGCGAATTCTAAAACATTATTTTGAAGCCAAGAAGACCCAAAAAAAAATTTAAATTTTTTTTTAAAAAAAAGATTAGATAGATTTCATTTTTGCAAGTGTGTTTATTTTCCACATGTGTATTTTTTTTTCAGTTGTGTGTTTTCTTTCAGTCACATGTTTGTTTTCAAAGTTGTGTCAGTCACAATAGTAGGTGCACTTGAGATTTTTATCTTGACATGTCTTACTAACTACTCTTTTGGTTCTGATTTTAGGAAGAGGTATTTCTTTGTCAGAACATTTTGATGATCATGTGTCTTATACCACCTTAGGAATACATGTTACTTGCAGTAATAGGGGGACTTCTAGTCTTGAATTCAGGATTATAGACCAACAAGTTCTCAACACTTTACAAATTTAAAGATTAATTGTTTCAAGTGTTATCAAATTAGCATTGAAGATAGCAAGGGATGATTCAAACCCCAATTAGGTTCAAATGGAAGGGTCTTCTCAAAGGAATAACTAAGATCATTGTTTGGCGTAAGAATTTCCAAAAGTTCTAAAAGAGGAATGCAAGGGATGTTCACTAAAGATTGAATCCAAGAAATGACATCAATGTCTTAGCCACATAGTCTAATCATAGTGGAGATACAAAAGAAAAATAAAAAAGGAAAGAAAGGTGTTAAGACTAAAGGATTCTAAGAGATCTTAAAGGATAATTTGATAAATAGATACACATTTAGAATGAGCTTAAAAAATTGCTTCATGGAAGAATCAAATGGTGACATTATGACCTACATGGAGAAATTATTCAAAGGATTTCCCAAGAGTTTAAAAGAAAAGTGTCAGCCTACCAAGACCCCTTGAGTTGATTCTCTCATTTGGTCAAGCAAAGGATTGATAAACAACCTTTGTGGAGATTTATAATGGATGATCCAAATGAGGTGGAAGATTGTTTCCAAGTTGTTAGAAGATTTTGGTAGACTACACCCTGAGATGTTGAGGAAAATAAATACACAAAGCAGACACTAAGCTTGGAGGCCTTGGATCTTGAAGTGTTGACTGCAGAGTGACTTGAAATATGCTTGGAATGTTTAGAATTCAATTGGTTTTTGACTCATGATGCAGGAATTTTTGCTGATGAAGAAATTACTTTGTCATTCTTCATTTTGTTGGGGCTATTTTTTGTGGTTCCACAATGTACACCTCATTTCCTAACAAAAATGGGGACCCCCTACTTTGAATTTTCACTTTTTGGACTCCTAGTCTAGGATCCAAGTTATTTGGAGATCTCCCCTAGTCCCCGAGGTCATGTTTGAGTCTTGATAGAAGAACCCAAAGGTCAAAAATTTAAGAGAATTCAAAGAAAGAGCTAAGTATTAAGAGTTTTGGTGCAATAGGCACACCACATGAGGTGGGCTAGTGCACCCAAAGTTGGAGAAAATACTTTTTGAGTATTATTTAGGTGTAGCTACATAGTGCCACAACTGCACACCTGTACAGATGCACTGAGCTTTTGAAAATCTATTTAAATGGGAGAGAACCCTCCCCTCCTCACCTTGTCTTTTTCTTTTTTCATAATGGTGTCTTCCTTCCTCCCTAGAGCATCTTTCCATCATAGCTTCGCATTGAGGCAAGGTGTAGACTCCTTGATCCACATCTACCCCTTGCAAAATAGCTAACCCATTAGAAGAGGGGGTATGACAAAAAAAAATCAAAATGGAAAAGAAACAAGTGTGCGATAGCATGCCTAACTTGGTGCACTAGTGCACACCTAAAAGTTTGAAAAAACACAAAACAAAGATAAGTCTTTAAAATGCATCCAAACTTGGTGCACACTAGCACACCTAATTTGCTGCACTAGTGTGCACCTAAAACACTTTATGAAACATAAAAGGCTATTAAAAAAGTTACAAATAACTCAAACCTAGATTAGGTGCGCATTAGCACACCTGTACAGGTGTGTTAATGTAAACCTAACTTGGTGCACCATTTTATTTACAGGGGGTTTTAAACAAGTTTTCTAGTGTTTTCAAGGCATCTAGTTTTAGGGATTTTCTCTATATTAGGGTTTAATTAATTCATTTTTCTTCAATTCTGAACTAATGGGTGTCCTCTTATGTAGATATAATGGCATCTTCATCAGCTTCCTTGGTCAAGAAAATGGCATTGAAACCCATTGTCTTCAAGTTCCAAGGTTTTCAAACAAAGTAATTTTTTTAGAATGATAACTTAGAAATCAAAGATACAGAATTAAGACACAAAAAGTTAGGAGAATTACTAAAGATTTGTAAAAAACCCACCAAGAGGTCACAAATGGTCTCTTCTCTTATCAAATTATGACTTGTTAATACAACATCACATCCAGTGTCAGTATAATCTTTAGAGCTCATTATGACGCTTGTAGAGCACTTAGTCCTTGAGGAGAGAATGGTGAAGTGTTACAAGAGAAATTGTTCTTGATCTACACCCAAAGGTTATTGAGAAAGTATTCCATCTCCCCATGGCAGATCAGTTTATTAGGCTCACATATGAGCAAGTAGAAAGGTGGTATAGGGAGCATGTTGAGGAAGCCTCAGAGATCATTCAATCATTGTACCTCATAGAGAAGACTCCCTTAGGAAATAAAAATGGCAAAGTGGATGTGACTAGAGGATGATACATGATTGAAGACATTCAATATTCAATCATACTTTTGAGTAGAGTTATGGGTTTACTTGTGGCAGGACATTTGAATATCTTCATGGTGCATTTTATTGAAACAATCAAGAAAACAAAAATGCCACTAGATTGGGCTTCCACTTTGAGTTAGAATTCATGTGAGCAACTAGTAGCAACAAAGAGCCAAAGGAAGTTTTATATGATATCATACCTACTATACTTGTTAGCCATAAGAGCAATGGACTATCCAGGGCTATAGAAGAGAGGTATCATGGAAGATCCTAATACATGGCCATATATCATCTATCCTCAATTGGTGAAGAAGAGACTCTTAGAGTAGAGCAAAGAGTATAGAATTGTTAATGATGCATTTATATTCACTATAATCAAATTTATAGAAGGGGATTATGTGAATAGGTTATTAGATGATGCAGTGGTGCTAGAAAATAGTACTCAAAGCATACTACATTCAATTTAGAATGTTCACATATTTGAGAGTAGCAGGCACCACCATGAACCCCAAGAATCTCCCAAGGTACCCTTGTAACAGATTGATTCTGTTGGAGATTTCTTGACAAATCTTGTCTACCCATTATTGAGTTAGAAGGCAACATAAAAAATGTTGGACTTGGCCATTGGTTATAGAACCTTTTCAGGTAGATCAAAGACAAGATATCCCCTCTTTTGAGTGTAAATGGGATCTATATCCCTTGAAGAGTACAATTCTCCACGGCCATGTTTTGACAACATCAAGAGAGTACAATATTTAGTAAGCAAAACATTTACCCATGAAGAAGCTATGAAAGATCATTGGATGAATGCAACAAATGACTATGATATCTAAATAAGGAATTATTGTAGAATAACTTTGTATCTGGTAGAAAGGGCTTTAAAACTAAAGATTCCCTGGAAGATATTACAATAGGATTTTAAGGAGTTGCTTGATCCTCTATTCAAAAGGGATAGGATAGGTGATAGGCCTATTATGAATGTTGAGTTTAACAAGGGGGAGATTTCATATATTAACCATTGAGTGGGGAACATCATTAAAATGATGTAGGACTAGACCAAGAAACCATTCAAACTTGATCCAATACCTAGAATAGTAATCTTTCATGCACAAGCCCACCCAGCCAAAGGTAGAGGGAAGAAAGTCACCATCCCTTCCTTTGTAGCTCAGTCACTAGTGAGACCAAAAACAGTACATCAACTCAATAGGCCAATTGGTTATTATTGAGCTTAGAAGAGTGGAGGATGAGGTAAGAGGAAAAGTTCCCCTTGGAGAGTTGAGCTAGAAGATGGTGAAATCCTAGAACCTACTCTGCAAGGATAAGAAAATGTACAAGGGCTGGTAGATACTAGAGCTCCATAAGCCTAGGTTGATCCCCAAGTGCCCCTAGTTGTGCCCTAGGCAGAAGTTGAGATTCAAGAGGTCTCCTCACCTCATCAAATAGAACAAGCATCCCCTTCTACACCTAAAAAGGGAAGAAGGATTAAGACTAAAGGGTGATCAAGAAAGTAGTTCCTATCCCATCAATCTTGGAACCTATTCCTAAGGAAGATGAAGAGTAGGATGATGAGGATGATGTACCTTTGAGTAGGAGGACTAAGCTAGCTAGAGCCACTAAATAGGAGAGAAGAAGAAGTTCTACGATCGCACCCCCATTAATCCAAGAAGAACCTATATAGACTACTACATCAAAGGATGAAATGCAATAATGGATTAATGAGTAGGATGTTGAGGGGACTAATGTATTTAAGATGTCAAATTTTGATTTTATGCTTGTAGGCACTGAATTGGTTGGGGATAAGATCCAGAATACACCAACCAATGAACCTCAATAGGATGATTGGGATCAAATGCCACCATAGTCACAAGGTCCTAAAATTACTCCTTTATCCCTAGTACAAGCCACAATCATTGTAGATAAAGGCTTTGCTACTCCTCTACCACCAAATATAGAAGAAGAACAAATTTGAAAAGAGTGGGAGGAAGAGACAAAACAAGTTTCAACCAATGAGGTCTCCAGAGAAGGACAAATGGTTGAATATCCTCAACAAGCTTCCTAGGACACAGAGGTAAGAACTATGGGCTCCACCAAAATAGTGAATACAAAAGGAGAGCCATCATAGAGGGAGAAAACCCTAGAGAGGACTGATAAGGGAAAATGCATAGTTGAAATTACTCCTTCATCCTCAAAAGGCAGAACTTCGATGGAGTGAAACCCAAGATGGTTGTAGAAGGAAATGATAAGAAATAAAAAGAAATGATTTAATGCAGATGAAGAGGATATGATAGAATTAATTGAGGTTCTTCAAAAACCTAGTTCTGCATTGAAGGATGCAAGAGTATTAGCTTTTATCAATAGTGACTAGAACCAGGATTTATACGAGCAAGTGGCTATTCCTCCTCTTGGTACAAAAATAGAAGACTTGGATCCACAAGATTATCAAATTAGAGAAGTTATGCTTGGTAAGCCTACATTAGACATGGCTAAGTTGATGGTCACAATGGGAATGAAGGAAGTATTTAGGAGTTTAGAATAGGAAGGGGCAAAATTAGTAGCACTTCAAAGGAAAAATGAAATCCTCAAGGAATATTTAACCAAAGTTGTTGGTCCCTTGGATATTGAACACCCCAAAGATACTTTAAGTGTAGTAATTGAAAGAAGAGATAAGGGAGGGGTGTAATTAGATACATTTTTGAATGCCTATCAACACTGTTGGGAAAGTTTTGAGGTGAAAGGTGTTATTATAATCCAAGGAAATCTAAAGCTACTTCATGTTATGTAGAATGGTGTGGATAAAATGGTATCAATTTTGAATCAAGATTTCAATTTTATGGATGAAGCAAATACCTAGTGAAAGGATTTACAAGTGCTTAGGGCAATAAAGGGCTGGAGATATATAATTCTCATGGATGTATATACAGTGAAAGAATTAGATTTAATTGATGATTGGATAGAAAAGATAGCAGACAGTAATAAATTAATGGAATCATTACACGTGAAGATCCACCAGCTCAAGGACCAAGCCCAAGAGAAAATTTTGGAACAAGAGAAAATTTTGGAAGTAGAGAAATATTATAGCGATGCATTTTTGGACATTTTTGAAGACAATGAATGAGAGAAGTTGATACATATAGAGATAGTAGCCTAGAGATTCATAAATATTTTTGAAGAAATTTCTAATGATGAATATATTCAACAAGCATTTAGAACAGAAGAAGTCTTGCTAGAGCTAGATACCAAACTCAGGGATTTTGCTGAGACCTGTATATAGGTAGATAATTATAGGTAGAAGGTCAAAGATAAATATAATGCCTTAGATTTACCATATGTGGAAAAGGTCATTGATATTATTAATAAATTCAAGGGCAAGTACCCAAACATAGCTCTAGTATGAAGTGGGACAAAACCCAGAAGCCAGAATTTCATTTTTGATACTTAGTAAAATTTTGCATTTTTGAACCCTTAAGGTGCACTAGTGCACTGCTATGCCAGGTGCACTTATTCATTTTTTTTTGCAAAGTGTTGGAAGAATTTTGAAGTTAGAGATATGGAAGTGTGCTAATGTGCTTTCTTTTGAGGTTTTTTTTTCCAAAGGTATGCCGATAGTTAACTACCAGTTCCAAAATTAGAGCTTTCCAGGCATAGAAATGCATTCTAACAGAAATTTAACTTTGACAGAAACCCAATGAAGGTTGAGCTTCTATTTTTGACACTTCCAAACACTTCTACATGGACTAAAGTCTCTCTTATTCTTATTTTCTCATTATTTCTTTGTTTTATGACATGAAAAGGCTGATGCATCCAATTAATGATATAAAAATGGATGGAGTCCTACTAAGCACCAGTTAATTAGTTAGTTTGTATACAATTAGTTTGTTTTATTAAATTAGGAGCATATTATTTCATGAGGATATCTCTCACTCTCAACACAAATTGAGGAGATTATTTCTTATAAATATGGGATTGTAATATGTAATCATAGTGGCTATTATTTTGTAATAGTATTATGCTTTTGGTGCTCACATTTGGAGTATAGTGATTCTTGCTTAAATGTGTCATATTTTTGTGAATGTATGTTCATGGAATTATGATTGAGCCAAAATTTTATTGCATTATTTCTATTTATGTGATCTTTTAATTTTGGCATTTGCTACAATTTTACAAATTTTGCTAGCGTATCTAGTTCGAGAAGAGATCACCCATTTTGTTCTTGCATAACTTTTTGTCTCACATGAGCATACCTTTTATGGCCTTGTGATTTGATGAAAATTGAAATATCTTATGAATAATAAAATCTCATCGATGATTGCATTAGTGGAATTAAGGAAGCATTTCTCCTACTTTCATTGGTTACCCACCGATTTCTTCGAAAGCTCAACTCACAGATGTGTTGTTTTTGTAGCTTATGTCCATTAGGATTTTACTTTCATGTTATTTGATTAAGTTTCTTGTTACTATATCTTCATTATTTTATTTATTAACCCCTTGTTAGATTAGGAACTCATATTAATTACATTGTTAGATTGCATTCATTGAATTTTTTTTTTTTTAAGATATAGTTCTTTTGTGTGTTTATATTGAAGCAACGAATAGATTTTACATCATATCCAAGATCATCTAAACCAAAAAAGGCCTCCTTGTGAAAAAAAACATTTATCTTCAATTTAGCAGATTCCAGTAGATCACAAGATCACCCAAAACCTTGGAGTTGATCCCAGATTAACTTTTCAAGAGAGGAATTCGAAAGGATTCTTGCCATTAAGCATCATGCAAAATGACAGCTGAACAAATTGTATGGTGGATTCATGAGCATCTATGAACATAATCCATGTTGAAGTCATTAAAGAATTAGGATAAAAAGTGGACATCCCTTATGGGAATTTATATGTTATGGATAATAGATCAATACTTGTGGTAGGCATGGTTAAAAATGTTTACTTAAAATTTCCCTTATGTTGATGTTTGTTATAAAACAAATATTAGTGTAGTTGAATTTATTGCCTATTATAGTATATTTCTTTCAAGACAACGGTCAATTTTAGTTGGACACATAAAATTGGACTTCTCTTATGAAACTATCCCAATTAATGAAAAAATATCAAGACTAATAAAGAGCCAGGGTATGACTATCTTGTTGAAAATTTCCAGCCTAATAAAAGGGTAAATTTTTGCTAGACAGATATTAACAATTTCCATGTAAGAATGAGTAAGCCTATTCAAATTATATAAGACAAGGATGAAGTTCTTATATAGGAAGAAGATAATGAAATATGGAAAGTGCATGTTGATGGGGAATGTAGTAAAGAATGAAATGGAGCTTGAGTAGTTCTTACATCGCCATCAGGTAAAGTATTCAAGTGTACTTTATTTTTCAATTGTGAATGTACAAATAATATTGCTAAATATGGAGCTATGATTCTTGGTCTAACCATTGTCAAATTTCATAAAATAAAGTTACTTTTAGCATTTGGAGATTCAGAATTGATAATTTATCAAATTAGAGATAAATTTATGACATAAAACTCAAGGTTGAAAAGATATAGAAATAATGTGTGAGATTTATTAGTGTTCTTTTATGCATTATCAATCAACTAGATTGATAGGTCTAATAATTTTTCAGTTGATTTAATGCAAATTTTAGCTATAAAATTTTGATATTCCTTTGCAAGAAGTTATTCAAGTTTGTTGGTGTAAATAAGTATTTACTTATTACACTTTACTTAATTTACTTAGGTAAATGTATTATTTTATTATTTATTTATTTTAATGCATTATTTTATTATATTGCACTATTGTATTATTTATTTGGTGAGACACTTGGGAGTTTGCATACTTTTATGAGTTGTCATGTTGACAACACAAAAGTAAGAAACTCTAATTCAACATATGGTGTCTACAACATTGGAGTTTGCATAATTAACTTAGTTGTCATGTAGACAAGACAATTATTGACACTCCTATTTTAGCACATGGTGTCTACAACATTATTTTGTGTGCTACACCTTTGTAGGCTTATCCTCTAATCATCACACTTATTCCTATGCTTAATGGAGGACAACCCACTTCTCATGGACATGTGCTTGGTTGTATGACATATCACATTGTTGATTCTTATGCATTCTAGAAGCATTCCAAAGGCCTTTATATACAAGCACTTCTAGTGTACTTTCACATTGAATTGAATACATATTGATATTTTGATCATACTCTTTATGGTCTACTATTGTACTTGTGCTTGAGTTCTTTTATCTTGGGTGAATTTTTCCCTAAGGAAAATTCTTACATGGTATCAGAGCTATACCAAATTCTAACATAGTATCCTCTTTCCTAGTAGCATGTCAAATACCTTTGTCTCCCCAAACTTTTCTAATGCCTAGCACCACTGCCACTGCTCGTTGCCAAATTTTTTTTCCAAAACTCTATTTTTAAATCTATTCATGACCCAGCAACAATACTCCACTCCTTGTGTGACTCATGGATCCACCATAGTGATTCCCACCAATAGTAACAAACTATCCAAGCTTGTACCATGTGGTGTATAGTAGACCCAGACATGTCAAATAGCCTAGGCACCAGCTCCACTCACTCTAAACTATCCATGTGGACACAGTCCATGTCATGACAAGCACATGTGGCACTGCCACATTGGACCACCAAGCCACATCAGCAATCCATGCAAACTAGCCATGTAAGTGTCGTATGACTGCCACAACATCAATTTCCATATAGTTCCATATGGTCCAGTAAACTACCACATCACCCTTGGAGGCTATTTTTTTGCTGATGTCAACATTTCACAAGATCAAAATTGACAACTATTTAACCATCATTCCCTGCAATGGTTGTTTGACTATCAAATTTAAGCTTGCAATTTCCTACCCAAAACCCTCTCCAAATATAGTTCTGATTTGATAATCTAACTTTGAGAGACCATAACTCAGACATCTAGACTCAAAATCAGGGGCAATATTTTTTTGATTTTGGGTAGAATTTCTTGATATTTTAATGGTGTGTTCTTTACTAGTTTTGGTGCAAGGATTTGTCAAAAATTACTTTTTCGGTGATTGTACCTATTCAATCTTGCATTTTGCAACTTCAAATGCTTTGTATAGGCTCATCTAGACACATTTTTAGGTTCCATATTTTTTTTAAGTACATAATTTTTTTTCTACTTTCTAGATCTACATTTAGATTATATGGTTTCATGGACAAAAATCTCACTTTTAGACTTAGGGTCTTTTTTGCATTGTAATGCTTTGATTACTTTTCAAAATTGTTGTACATCTGAGCTACAATGCTTCATAACAAATTTAAGCCTCAAAAGGCAGTTGTATATAGAAAAATTAGAAGTCTACTTTGTATATTTTGACAAGTGGCCTATTGTACATGCACTGCATATAAGGTTTCAAAAGCATCTTTTTTGGGGGGTTCTTTTGATTGAGTGAAAAGGGGGGGTGTGTATTGTGTTTTTGTGTCTCTCTTGTGTGCTCTTTTCATTTTCTAGATCATGGGTTCACCTAAAGGTCCACTTCTAACTTAACACAATTATTCTACATGGAAAGATAGTGCATGGAGTATATTAATGGAAAAAGGTCTAAGTATTTATGTTGATGGTTTAATTGCAAAATCTACTAATGTCCTAGCACTCAATGATTGAAAAATTAAAGACCAACAATCTTTAGGAATTATAAGGAGTTGTATACATTGAGATCTCCTCTTCCACATTTTCAGTTTCAAGGAAGCCAAACTTGTATGGGATAAACTTGAAGCATTGTATGGTAAGTTGGATGAGGAAAAGGGATTCCAGATTGAGGATGATCTACTTCTATTAGATCCAAAGAACTTTGACACAATTCAGGATTATATCAACAAAGCAAATGAGTTGAGAGCACTACTTAAAGATTGTGGTAATTCCATGAAGGATGATCGGTTGATTCATCACATCTTGAAGAGGCTACATTTAGAGTATGCTTACTTTGTTTTGAGTTATAACACTCATAGGTTAACCATGAGAAGTGCTTTCCAAAAGCCTACATTTGATGCATTTGTAGAAATGTTGATTTTTGAACAATCTCACTTGATAGATATGAAACTTCTCACATCATCAAAGACCAAAGCATTGGTGGCTAGTGATGAGAACCAATCAAGTCAAAGAGGCAAAATTTATAGCAACAACAAGAAAAGGAAATGGAACCAAAAATCATAATTTGAGACACAACAATCCTCCTCACAACAAGGAAATTCTTCTTCAAACAAGAAGGGAAGTAATGAAAAGAAGGAAAAACATTTTTGTGCATATTATAAGAAACTAAATCATGATGAGCATTATTGCAAGACTAAGAGAATTGATGAGTTGGAAAACCTACTCAAGAAGAACAAAATTCAAGTGCCAAATGCTTCTAAGGACTCAACTCCAACCACTTCAAAGGGTAAAGGGCAAGAACTTATGGAGAATTCAAGTTCTTCATCGGAATGGATTCTTGACTCAGGTGCCTCATATCATATGGGTTCTTTGAAGGGAGACTTTTCTTCATTGAAGCAGTCATAGGTACCACACATCTTTTTAGGAGATGATACCGAAATGGAAGTTGAAGTGAAAGAACATGTGGAGATAGAAAATGGGAAATTCAAAGACATTCGCTATATTCCAAACCTCATCTCTAATCTCCTCTCAATTTACCAAATCACTCACCTTGGAGATGGAAACAAAGTTGAGTTCCTTCCAAATTTATTAATGGTGTAAAGTCTCAAAGATGATTCATTGGTTGCAGTGGGGAAAGTCAATCATGACACGAGGCTTTATTCCTTCCCCCACTTTGTTCCTAAGTCTCCTTTACATGCCTTGTTAAGTCAATCTCATCCAAAAACTAAATTATGGCATGATTGGCATGGTCATCTTTCCTTTCGCTATCTTCAACAACTTTACTCCAAAAACATGGTCAAAGGTCTACCTACAATCAACTTTTCTAAGGGTGACTATTCATCATATTTAGTGGCTATGCATCTCAAGGATAATTATGATAAAGGAAATTCTTCTAGAGAACCATTTTTTTCTTCAATTGTTTCACATGGTACTAGCAAGTCTTTTTACAGTGACATCAGTCAGCCAGGGCCACTACATCCTTACTTTTATTGATAACTTTTCATGTTTCACATGGGTCTACTTTCTTCATCACAAGAATGAAATGGTTGACAAGCTTCAAGCCTTCGAGAGTCATGTTAAACAACACTCGAGGAAATCCATCAAGGTTCTTTGGATGGAAATGAAAGCATATATGTGGATAGAAGACTTTTGATCTTCAAAATCCACCAGCATTCAACCCGCACAAGATGATGTTGCAACTATGAGGATTAGAACTCTTAAGTCCATGGAAAGTTGTATGATACAAGCCAAGTCTCTTAATCCTACACTTGAAGTCAAAGCTATAAGTAGTGCCACTCACATACTTAATAGGTCTCCTCATAATGCCCTAGATGGTAAGATTCCTTTTGAGGTATGTTATGGTAGAAAGCTAGTTGTGAGTCACTTCAAAGTATTTAGTTGTCCAACACGGGAAAACTTATCTTCTAAGAGATACAAGGCACGAGGACCTAGGCCTTGTGCTTTCATCAAATATGAAGACAGTGTTAAGGCATATAAACTTATGGATCCTGAGACTCATGAGATCTTTGTAGAGAAGGATGTACACTTTGAGGAAATTTCACCCAACTTATCCTCTAATCTTCTCTACACTTCCTACATTGTGGAAACTAATAATGACACTAATGATAATGCTTCAATAGATTCAGATTTGTGGGATCCTATTGACAGATCTAGAGAGATGTTACATCATCAACACATTCCACATGCCTACATTTCCATAGTGATAGGTCTAGTACAAGAGGGTACACCTTGTCTTCTAACTCCAGTAATAGGGGATGACTACATAGTAGACATTTTAGGTTTTTTTGTGGAGTCATACATAATAGACTTGGGAGACATCCTTAATGATTTACATCTTCTCTTTGATGAAGATGATTTCTCTACAGTTGTTGTGAGAGCCCACTTTGACCCTCATGTCCATTCTCTACATGATTGATCTTCATAGGTTAATGTGATTGTAGATCCTTATGTACAACAGTTGTAGGAGCTCTTTTTATCATTTTAGGAGATAGTTAGCTCTTTGGGACAGGTTCTATCCATCCTTGTCAGATTTTTATTTGTTCTTTTTAGCATTGTTGGAAGGGGTGACCATCAATATCAACATAGGGAAAATTGAGCAAGTTTCAGAGACATCATTTATTATTAGGATTCTTTCTACACACAAGGGAAGCATCTCATTGGTACTTTTGCCATTGCTTCTTCCAAAGGGGAGGAACATTCTTTATCACTCATGGACCAGCTTCTACCTTGGAGCAACTATCATTGATCGACGCTCTTCATTTGGGGGGGGAGGGGACTACCTCGTCTCTCTTCATCTTCTTTCTTATGGGGGAATATTTTCCTCTTATGGGGTTTTGTCCTTCTTATACTTCACTATTGTATATACTTGATGTATGTCGTAATGGGGGGGTCTTGATTACTCCATCCATCCATGCATCTTGTATTTTCATCTCTCCTTTTTGGGAAGGATTTTTCCCATGAGGTTTTCCCTCTTTCTCTACTTTTTAAGAGATTTCATTTCATTATGTACATGGGTACCTAACATGGCCTAGTAGCTAGGACCCATTATGCATTTTCATCCAAGTTTTTGTGAGCTTAAGAGCATTCCCCTAAGTTTCACTTAAGGGGGGGAAGTACACTAGGAGTACCTATATATAAAGGCCTCTAGAATGCTTCTAGAATGCATAGGAATCAGCATCATGATAAGTCATACAACCAGGCACATGTCCACTAGGTGTGGATTATCCTCCACTAAGCACAGGAGTAAGTGCAATGATGAGAGGATAAGCCTACAAAGGTGTAGCATGCAAAATAATGGTGTAGACACCATGTGCTAAATTAGGAGTGTGAATATAATAAAATAATGCATTAACCTAAGTAAAATTAAGTAAAATGTAAATATTAAATACACATTTACACCAACACCAAATTAGAAGAAATGAAGGAATATTCTATAGAAAATGGAATATTTTGCATAGGGTATAGGTCAAGGTCTTTTGATTGAGTGAAAAGGGGGGTGTATATTATGTTTTCTTGTCTCTCTTGTGTGCTCTTTTCATCAAGTATATACAATAGAGAAGTATGAGAAGGACAAAACCCCATAAGAGGAAAAAGTCCTCCCCATAAAAGAGAAGAATAAGGAGACAAGGTAGTCCCCCCCACCCCACCCCCCCCCCCCCCCCCCCCCCCCAAAAAAAAAAAGAATGTAGAATGTTGATTAGTGATAGCTACTCCAATGTAGAAGCTGATCCAATCCTACTAAATAATGTTCCTCCCCTTTGGAAGAAACAATGGCAAAGGTAAAAATGAGATGTTTCCCCTATGTGTAGAAAGAATCTTGATGATGAATGGTGTCTCTAAAACCTACTCAAGTGTCCTTGTGTCAATGCTAATGGTTGCCCCTTTCAACACTGCTAAAAAGAATGAGTGCAGATCTAGCAAAGATGGATGTAGAACCTATCCCAAAGAGCATAATGTCTCTTCAAATGATAAAGAGACCTCCTAAAATTGTTGTACATAGGGGTCTACAATCATATCAACCTATGAAGATTGACCATGTAGAGAATGGACAAGAGGGTTAGAGTGAGCCCTCGTAACAACTAGAGAAGGATCTTCTTCATTGAGGAGAAGATGTATATCATCAATGATGTCTCCCAAATTTTATATGTGTGTCTCCATGAACAAAATTTAAATATCTATCAAGAAGTCATCCACTAATGCTGGAGTTGGAAGACTAGGTGTACCCTGTTGTGTTGGACCTATCACTATGGCAATATGTGCATGTGGAATTTGTTGATGATGTGACCTCTCCCTGTATTTGTAAATAGGACCCCACATATCTAAACTTGTTGAAGCACTATTGCTGGTGTCATGATCAGTTTCCACAATGCATGTAATGGTGTCCTCAACAAAGAGAAGACAAATGGTATCGATGATGTCTTCCACATCTTCAATGTGAGACTCCATGAATAGCCTTGCAATGTCTTGAAGGAAGTCATCCCATGAAGCTAAAGTAGGAAGACATAGTATTTCCTATTGCACTAAATTAGAAGCATTTATGGCTAGAACTAGATCAATAATATCAATAGGAGCATTAGGAGGTGGGACCCATCTTTCATTTCATCCTAGCTTTCATAAGCTTAAGTGCATTCCCCTAAGTTGCACTTAAGGGGGGTTTTGGTGTAAATAACTATTTACTTATTACACTCTACTTAAGTTTACTTAGGTAAATGCCTTATTTTATTATTTATTTAGGTTAATGCATTGTTTTATTATATTGCATTATTTAATTATTTATTTGGTGAGACACTTAGGAGTTTGCATACTTTTATGAGTTGTCATGTTGACAAAACAGAAGTAAGCAACTCTAATTTAGCACATGGTGTCTACAACACTAGAGTTTTCATAATTAACCAAGTTGTCATGTAGACAACATAGTTATTTACACTCCTATTTTAACACATGGTGTCTAAAACATTATTTTGCATGCTACACTTTTGTAGGCTTATCCTCTCATCATCACACTTACTCATGTGCTTAATGGATAATAACCCACTTATGGTGGACATGTAATTGGTTGTATGACTTATCATGTTGTTGATTATTAGGCATTCTAGAAGCATTCTAGAGGCCTTTGTATATAGGAACTCCTAGTGTACTTTCACATTGAATTGAATACATATTCATATTCTGATCATACTCTTTCTAGTCTACTATTGTGGTTGTGTTTGAGTTCTTTGATCTTGGGTGAATTTTTCCCTAAGGAAAATTCTTACAAAGTTGAAATAAAAAAATAGACCATATACTCTTGATAACATTTACAATTGGAAAGTTTTCAAAGATGACAATGATTTATTGTAATTTTGACATGTGAAAAGGATTATCAAGATATTAGTATTGATTAGAATGGGCTTTTTGAAAGTGAAGATGGAAAACATATTGTCTTTGGAAAAGAGATTGTGCAACTTCTATCCAATAAGATACCTAAGGGATTGGTGACTTTGGAGCATATTTATTATGAACATGAAAAACTCAAATCACATTCCCCTATTTTCTTGTAAGAACATGTTGAGAAGGTTAATCTTGGGACTTAATACTCTCCAAGGTAACTTTTTGGTTGGAATAAATTTACCATTTAAAATAAGATCAGAATTGGTAAACTTATTGAGAAAATATAGATATGTGTTTGCATGGTCTTATGATGATTTAAAAGTGTATAGATAAGATTTATTTCAACATGAAATATTACTATAACCATATGCTAAGCCTTCTAAACAAAAGAAAAGATCAATAAAGCATATGTTACCTCCAAAGATGAAAGAAGAATTGATAAAAATGAGAGATACTAGCATAATTAAACTCATTAGATATTTTGTGTGGGTCTAATTTGGTTTTGATGAGAAAGAAAAATGGAGATATAATACTATGAGTTAATTTTAGAAACTTGAATATATCATCATTAAAAGACAATTATGCTTTCCCAAACATGGGGGTTTATCTACAAAAGGTAACAAGAAATGAACTCTTATCAATGATGAATGGTTTTTATGGTTATAATAAAGTCAAAGTCAAAGAAATAGAGCAATACAAGATAATATTTACTACTCCATGGGGAACTTATGTTTATGATAGAATGTCTTTCAGATTGACAAATGCTAGAGAAACCTTTCAAAGAGAAACATATGTTGTATTTGAGGGCCTTATTGATCATATATTAGTAGTTTACTAGGATGATCTTACCACCTATTCCAAGAAAGTTGAAGATCACTATAACCATTAAGAAAAAAAATGAAGAGATATCT